>NC_069442.1:11736415-11818915 GCF_026875155.1 Cherax quadricarinatus | reverse complement strand
ATGAAAACGACATAGCATCAAAAGTCAAGTCTGACCCGAAACTGCTGTATAGCCACGTTAGCAGAAAGACAACAGTCAAAGATCAGGTGATCAGGCTGAGGAAAGAAAGTGGGGAACTCACATGAAACGATCAAGAGGTATGTGAGGAGCTCAATAAGAGATTTAAGGAAGTATTCACAGTGGAGACAGGAAGGACTCTGGGAAGACAGGACAGAGGGGGACACCAACAGGCAATACACCAACAAGTGTTGGATGACATACACACAACTGAGGAGGAGGTGAAGAAGCTGCTAAGTGACCTTGATACCTCAAAGGCAATGGGACCGGACATCTCCCAATGGGTCCTTAGAGAGGGAGCAGAAATGCTGTGTGTCCCATTAACCACAATCTTCAACACATCCCTTGAAACTGGACAACTACCTGAGGTATGGAAGACGGCAAATGTAGTTACCATCTTTAAAAAAGGAGACAGAAAAGAGGTGCTAAACTACAGACCAGTGTCACTGACGTGTATATTATGCAAAGTCATGGAGAAAATTATCAGGAGGAGAGTGGTAGAGTACCTGGACCGGAACAAATGTATAAATGACAACCAGCATGGTTTCACGAAAGGCAAATCCTGTGTCACAAACCTTCTGGAGTTTTATGATAAATTAACAGAAGTAAGAGACGAGAGAGAGGGGTGGGTTGATTGCATCTTCTTGGACTGCAAGAAGGCCTTCGACACAGTTCCTCACAAGAGATTAGTGCAGAAACTAGAGGATCAGGCGCGTATAACGGGAAGGGCACTTCACTGGATCAGAGAATACCTGACAGGGAGGCAGCAACTAGTCATTGTGCCTGATGAGGTATCACAGTGGGCACCTGTGACGAGCGGGGTCCCACAGGGAGGGAGGGAGAGTGGTGACAGAGCAACGCGAGTCCCATCACTCGTAACATCATAGTGACAGATTAAAGTGTTAACCTGATGGGAGGGGGAGGGGAGTCTGATCGGCGAGTGGGGGTGTGGGGATAGGAGTGTTACCTCTGGAAGGGTAGGGAAGGAGGGAGGGGAGGAGTGTGAGTCATTAGAGAAGGTGTCAAGCTTCACAGCCTCCCAACACGCATCCATTACCCTCACTTCATATTTCATCTGCTGCAGCCCGCCAAGCTCCACCCTCCCGCTCATCCTACATTACAGTCACTGCATCATTCAATCTACAACACACCTGCTGCTACATAATGAATGTGGGTTCACTTTAAGGAATAACTGATGATCTGCCAATTGTATAATGCACCCCCCCCCCCGTATACACATGCGTGCGCAAATGCACTCTCGTATGCAAAAACACAAACTCTCATGTGCTCAAGCACGAAAACCTGTTAATGTACACAAGTATTAACGCTCAAGCACTCATGAAGGTGGCCAAGCAAACGCAGGTCATCACAGCTATCATTAATATCGTGTATTTCATCATTATTAGTTTACTTATGAACCTCCGTCTGACAGAATATTTTAACATATATGAATTTATATAATCTTTCACTGACAAAACAGCATAGAAACTCTGTCTAGCTCAAATATAAATTATTTATACTCATATGCCTGTTGTTGTTGATGTTGTTATACTGTGAAACGAGCGATAAACCTGTATGTATCATATAGCACTGTCTCTAATGCCTTGCCTTGACAAAATTTACATAGAAATGGTCCAATTTTTTTTCTGGTAAGACAGGAAAAGCCTAGATACGTGGCAATATAAACTTGTAATATTATCTACATGGCATTTGGTCCTGTGAAGTTATTCACACCTCTTGTTACCTAATACAATGTTTATACAATTACACACAATAATAATCACAGGCTAACACTAACCCTGAAAAAAATCACACTAAGAAGCACAAAAAATAAACATTGCCAACTGAAAAATCCTTAAATGGTTAACATTAAAAGAGTTGCCTAAAATAAATAACAAAAAAGCACAATACCGTGACTGGAATAATACACAAATAACCCGTACATAGGAGAGAGGAGCTTACCACGACGTTTCGGTCCGACTTGGACCATTTACAAAGTCACACTAACAGAAAGGAGAGTAGGGGGAGTACATATAGGCCAGAAGACAGGCATGGGACAAGAGAGGTTGTAGGAAATTTCCCGAGGTTCCTATAGGTATCTCGGTAACTGTAAGACTAAAATAAATAAAGGCAGTTAAAATGTGTTGCACAGTCACCTGCACACCATAATTCACACCTGCAAGCAGGTAGCTAATGGTGAAGTGTGTATGTCATTCTCCATCTGAAGAAAACAGTCTCATAGTCACTACTCTTACTGAAAGTGTTGCTCATCTGTATGGCCCACCAGGCCATACGGATGAACATGCAGAATCGTATCACCGTCCCACTGACCATGAAGTTTTCCTGCTATTAAACGACTGCCGCTGCAATGTTATGTACATACAGGCAAGGTGGAGTGACAGATGCAGCGGTTAACTTTACTACTCACAATGCTTATCCCATACAGTGGATACCTTTACTACCCCACAATGTCTGTCCAAGAGAGAGAGAGGGAGGGGGATGGGGTGTTATCCGCATGGAGACGGACATATTTATGTGCCTAACTGAGGTCGTCTTCACGTGCTTATTGAAACAGTGAAAAAGTGTCAATAGCATTTCAAGGCTCTCATAAATAAACAAACATACATGTACACACAGGAGCAGAGGGGGAGGAGGGGTTGCACTGTCGTAAAAAAACGATGGAAATTCGAGGAAATAGGAGGAGAAAGGGAATGCATAGTAGGTACACTTCAGTCTGGGGAGCACAAGGTAGTGATGTATAATCCACCACAGAACTGCAGGAGGCCAAGAGAGGAATATGAAGAGAGCAACAGAGCAATGATGGACACAATGGCTGAGGTGGCAAGAAGAACTCACTCGAGCAGAGCAAAGTTACTGATAATGGACGATTTCAACCAAATGAAAACCTGGAGTCACACGAGGGTCACGAAAAATGGTGAGCCAAAATGAGAGATGTGGTACTGGAAAACCTCATGCATGAACATGTTAAGGACACTACAAGAGAGAGAGGGGAGAATGAACCAGCAAGACTGGACCTTGTGTTCACCCTGAGCAGTTCAGACATTGAGGACATCACATATGAGAGGCCCCTAGGAGGTAGTGACCACGTGGTTCTGTGTTTTGAATACATAGTAGAGTTACATGTGGAGAGGGTAACAGGAGTTGAATGGGAAAAGCCATTCAGGTTCAGTGGGACAGAGAACTGGTAGGAAAGTCAGTAAACGAAATGATGGAATACGTAAAAACAAAATGCAAGGAGGCAGAGGAAAGGTTTGTTCCCAAGGGCAACAGAAATAATGGGAAGACTAGAACGCGCCCCTGATTTACCCTACGGTGTAAGGAGGCAAAAACTAAGTGCACTAGAGAATGGAAAAAATACAGAAGGCAAAGAACACAGGAAAATAAGGAGATTAGTCGAGTATGCACAGGTAATAATGGAGACCCAGCGACAGTATGAAAATAAAGCATCGAAAGTCAAGTCTGACCTGAAACTGCTGTATAGCCACATCTCGAGGAAGACAACAGTCAAAGACCAGATGATCAGGCTGAGGACAGAAGGTGGAGAACTCACAAGAAACGATCACGAGGTATGTGAGGAGCTCAACAGGAGACTTAAGGAAGTATTTACAGCAGAGTCAGGAAGGGCTCTGGGAATACAGCACAGAGGGGAACACCAACAGGGAATTTACCAACAAGTGCTGGATGACATACAAACAACGGAGGAGGAGGTGCAGAAAGTGCTAAGCGACCTTGATACCTCAAAGGCGATGGGACCGGACATCTCCCCGTGGGTCCTCAGAGAAGGAGCAGAGATGGTGTGCGTGCCACTAACAACAATCTTCAATACATCCCTTGAAACTGGGCAACTACCTGAGGTATGGAAGACGGCGAATGTAGTCCCCATTTTTAAGAAAGGAGACAGAAACGAGGCACTAAACTACAGACAAGTCTCTCTGGCATGTATAGTATGCAAAGTCATGGAGAAGATTATCAGGGGGAGAGTGGTGGAATAGCTGGAACGGAACAAGATTATAAAGGACAACCAGCATGGATTCATGGAAGGCACATTCTGTGTCACAAACCTTCTGGAGTTTTATGACAAGATAACAGAAGACACGAGAGAGAGGGGTGGGTTGATTGCATTTTCTTGGACTGCAGGAATGCCTTCGACACAGTTCCTCACAAGAGATTAGTGCAGAAGCTGGAGGATCAGGCGCGTGTAAGAGGAAGGGCACTGCAATAGATCAAAAATACCTGACAACGAGGCAACAACGAGTCATGGTATGTGAAGAGGTATCACAGTGGGCGTCTGTGACGAGCGGGATCCCACAGGGGTCAGCCCTCGGGCCAGTGCTATTTTTGATATATGTGAATGACATGATGGAAGGGATAGTCTCTGAAGTGTCCCTCTTTGTAGATGATGTGAAGTTAATGAGAAAAATTAAATTAGATGAGGATCAGGCAGGACTACAAAGAGACCTGGACAGGCTGGACACCTGGTCCAGCAACTGGCTTCTCGAAATCAACACTGCCAAATGCAAAGTCATGAAGATTGGGAAAGGGCAAAGAAGACTGCAGACAGAGTATAGGCTAGGTGGACAAAGACTGCAAACCTCACTCAAGGAGAAAGATCTTGGGGTGACCATAACACCGAGCAGGTCTCCGGAGGAATATGGGCGTCTGGCAAACCTGAGAATAGCGTTCCGATACCTTAGTAAAGAATCGTTCAAGACACTGTACACTGTGTACGTCAGGCCCATACTGGAGTATGCAGCACCAGTTTGGAACCCACACCTGGTCGAGCATGCCAAGAAGTTAGAAAAAGTACAAAGGTTTGCAACAAGGCTAGTTCCAGGGCTAAATGTCCTACGAAAACTGTGGCTCGACCTCTGCAACCACAACTAGGTGACTAAAACTAGGGGAGTACAGGGCAAAGTTACTGGTTATGGGCGATTTCAACCACAGAGAGATCGATTTGGAAAACCTGGAGCCACATGTGGGTCCAAAAACATGGAGAGCCAAGATGATGGATGTGGTACTGGAAAGCCTCATCCATCAACATGTTAGGAACACTACCAGAGAGAGAGAGAGGGGACGATGAACCAGTAAGACTGGACCTCGTTTTCACCCTTACCAGTTCAGACATTGAAGACATCACATATGAGAGGCCCCTTGGAGCTAGTGATCTCGTGGTTCTGAGCTTTGAATACGTATTAGAGATACAAGTGGAGAGGGTAACAGGAGTTGAATGGAAAAAGCCAAACTACAAAAGGGGGGACTACACGGGTATGAGGAACTTTCTGCAGGAGGTTCTGTGGGAAAGGGAATTGGTAGGAAAGACAATAAACGAAATGATGGAATATGTAACAACAAAATGCAAGGAGGCAGAGGAAAGGTTTGTTCCCAAGGGCAACAGAAATAATGGGAAGACCAGAACGAGCCCCTGGTTTACCCGACGGTGTAAGGAGGCAAAAACTAAGTGCACTAGAAGGTGAAAAAAAATACAGAAGGCAAAGGACCCAGGAAAATAAGGAGATTAGTCGAAGAGTCGGAAACGAGTATGCACAGATAAAGAGGGAAGCCCAGCGACAGTACGAAAACAACATAGCATCGAAAGATAAGTCTGACCCGAAACTGCTGTATAGCCACATTAGGAAGAAGACAACAGAGACCAGGTGATCAGGCTGAGGAAAGAAGGTGAGGAACTCACAAGAAACGATCAAGAGGTATGTGAGGAGCTCAACACGAGATTAAAGGATGTATTTACAGTGGAGACAGGAAGGACTCTGGGAACACATGTGAGGAGCTCAACAGGAGACTTAAGGAAATATTTATAGCAGAGTCAGGAAGGGCTCTGGGAATACAGCACAGAGGGGAACACCAACAGGGAATATACCAACAAGTGCTGGATGACATACAAACAACGGAGGAGGAGGTGCAGAAGCTGCTAAGCGACTTTGATACCTCAAAGGCGATGGGACCGGACATCTCCCCGTGGGTCCTCAGAGAAGGAGCAGAGATGCTGTGCGTGCCACTAACAACAATCTTCAATACATCCCTTGAAACTGGGTGTTACAAAAAACGCGATTCTAAAAGCTTAGAGATCCCCAGTGAATACTAGAAAGGACTGCCCTTCTAGCATCCAGCCTGTTACTGGGTTTTCGTAACAAGTAGTCAGTATCCTTGTCCAATTATCCATTAGAATTCAGTATTATTCAATAGTGCTTCAGGATTACAACTGGTAGGCTACTAACTAGAGAAATTAAAATTTAATAAATTTATTAAGTCTAGAGGTATATTATCAAATTAAATTAAATTAATCACAGTAATCAAAATAATATCACTTCTCTCGTTTACAATATTATTGTGCTGAAAGCACATATCATATTTATAATTCTTAAGTACCGTCTGGTACATCAACATTTAATAAGATATTACAAATATGTACAAGTAAGTGTGTATGTGTGTAAGTGCTCTAAGTAGTTCACTATGTCTCACGACTCGACTAGACTTAAACAAGTGACTGACAAAGTCCTCACATAAACTAACTTCTTGACCGACTGGCAACCAGAACAGTCTGCTTGAACAACAAAAAGAATGCTAAAGCCCAATAGCAATATAACAAGCAACTGCGACACAGAATCAGGAACAAGGAGATAATATAACGACACTAAGTAGGGACCATCTGCAGATCCTCCACAAAAGTCGCAAAACTCCCATACTACTGAATCTAAGTTCAGCATAAGAAAATCCCAGACTGTGATAATACACAGAAACCAGTACAAATTAGGTCATAAGCTATAGTTCAGGACCGGAGTTGTTTAGAGTGTCTATGCGACACACAACCTCAATACAACGTCGAAAATCACTAAGTCTATACAATGTTCTGTGAACAGAGTTCTACAGAACTAACAAGAATAATGAGACAGACAATCTGTCCAACCACCAAGCGAGTCTAGAGCAGACTGAATACTTCAGGCGAGGTGAGGACACCCCCCCCTCGATCACGTGATAGCTCTGTGGACAGCAGTCGCCCAGCAAGAAGCCGGCAATATAACGAGCAACAAGCGATAATTACAGTAGTTAGACAATCAAGACTTGAACTGAACACATAATATGTAACATCCTACCTAGCAAAGGAAGCTACGTCAAATAACAATATAAAGCAATACATTTACGATTTAGCTATTATCGCAAAAATAAGCAATATAAAATTAAACGAAAAGGTAATAATTATATATATGCATAATAATCATTGCAACCCATTCAGGGGTTGCAACACTGGGCAACTACCTGAGGTATGTAAGACGGCAAATGTAGTACCCATTTTTAAGAAAGGAGACAGAAACGAGGCACTAAACTACAGACAAGGACTCTACCAAAAAGTGATGGATGACATACACACAACGGAGGAGGAGGTGAAGCTGCTAAATGATCTTGATACCTCAAAGGCGATGGGACAGGACATCTCCCAGTGGGTCCTTAGAGAAGGAGCAGAGATGCTGCATCTGGCACTAACCACAATCTTCAACACATCCCTTGCAACTGGGCAACTACCTGAGGTATGGAAGACGGCAAATGTAGTCCCCATTTTTAAGAAAGGAAACAGAAACGAGGCACTAAACTACCGACCAGTGTCACTGACGTGTATAGTATGCAAAGTCATGGAGAAGATTTTCAGGAGGAGAGTGGTAAAGCACCTGGAACGGAACAAGATCATAAACGACAACCAGCACAGATTCAGGGAAGGACAATCCTGTGTCACAAACCTACTGGAGTTCTATGACAAGATAACAGAAGTAAGACAAGAGAGATAGGGGTGGGTTGACTGCATTTTCTTGGACTGCAAGAAGGCCTTCGACACAGTTCCCCACAGGAGATTAGCGCAGAAGCTAGAGGTTCAGGCACGTATAAGAGGAAGGGCGCTGCAATGGATCAAAGAATACCTGACAGGGAGGCAACAACGAGTCATGGTACATGAAGAGGTATCACTGTGGGCACCTTTGACGAGCGGGGTCCCACAGGGGTCAGTCCTAGGACCAGTACTATTCTTGGTATATATAAATGACATGACGGAAAGGACAGACTCAGAAGTGTCCCTCTTTGCAGATGTGAAGATAATGAGAAGAATCAAATCAGATGAGGATCAGGCAGGACTACAAAGAGACCTGGACAGGCTGGACACGTGGTCCAGCAACTGGCTACTCGAATTTAACCCCGCCAAATGCAAAGTCATGAAGATTAGGGAAAGGCAAACAAGACCGCAGACAGAGTATAGGCTAGGTGGACAAAGACTGCAAACTTCGCCCAAGGAGAAAGATCTCGGCCTGAGTATAACGCCGAGCACGTCTCCGGAAGCACACAACTGCTGCATCATATGGGCGTCTGGCAAACCTAAGAATAGCGTTCCGATACCTTAGTAAGGAATCGCTCAAGACACTGTACACGTGTACGTCAGGACCATACTTGAGTATGCAGCACCAGTTTGGAACCCACACCTAGTCAAGCATGTCAAGAAATTAGAGAAAGTGCAAAGTTTGCAACAAGGCTAGTTCCAGGGCTAAATGTCCTACGAAAAAGATTAAGGGAAATCGGCCTGACGAAACTGGAGGACAGGAGGGTTAGGGAAGACATGATAACAACATACAAAATATTGCGAGTAATAGATAAGGTGGACAGAGACAGGATGTTCCAGAGAGTGGACACAGAAACAAGGGGTCACAATTGGAAGACTCAGATGAGTCAAAGGAATGTTACGAAGTATTTCTTTAGTCATAAAGTTGTCAGGAAGTGGAGTGGTCTAGCAAGTGATGTAGTGGAGACAGGAACCATACATAGCTTTAAGACGAGGTATGATAAAGCTCACGGAGCAGGGAAAGAGAGGACCTAGTAGCGATCAGTGACGAGGCGGGGTCAGGAGCTGAGTCTCGACCCCTGCAACCACAATCAGGTTAGTACACACACAATTACACACAAAATTACACACACACACACACACACACACACATACACTCCCCCCTCACCACCGACATCTCACTACTTCCCCTGATCCCTCCCCACCCCTCCCCACTCAGCTCCCACATAGCCACAGTTCCTCCACTACTTCCCCCCCCCCACACTCTGACACACACACTACTAACCTAACATACAGAACTACATAGGTTTCCCACTCTGAGGCAATCAGGATAAAACAATAATGGGTTGCCAGAGAGCAACAAGAAAAACCAAGGGACAGGAGGAGGAAAATGCAAAGGAAGATTGGGCAGCAGAGCTCATAAAAAGGGATCATGAATGGGAAAAGAAACTAGAAGAACTTAGCATGAGAATGGAAGAGAGGATAGATATGGAAAGCAGGAAGTGGGAGGTGCATGTCAAAGCAGCAGAAGCTAGGATACAGAGTTTAGAAGAGGAATTGAAAAATCTGAAACAGCCTAAAGAACTAAAGAACATTTTGGGATTGACAACAGAGACTGCTACCTCAGCCACAAATAAGGGGACTGTAGGGAAAGAAGGGGCACAACTGCATGGAGATGCTCTATCAGAGGAGACTGTAGCAAATGAAAGAGCTAAGCTTTATGTGGAGGCCCTAACAGACAACAACAGAGCCCAAGGAAAGCTGAGAAGGGAAAATGACAGGCCACTGAGCCCAAGTACATTAGCCAGTGAAACTGATGAAAGGAAAGCTGCAGTGGAGGAAACCAAATTAAACGAGGGGATACACAGGGATATGCAGTGGGAGAATGAAAGGGTGAGGTCAGTCTTTGTGTATGGGCCCCAGGAAGTCGAAGGGGAAACATATGAAGCAAGAAAACAAGGGGAAAAAAAAGCAATTGAAAGCATCACGAAAGCAATAGGAGAAGACGATATGACCCAGCTGGAAAATTTTCGGAGAGTGAGAGTGACCTTCAAGGCAGAAGCGACTCGGAGCAGGATCCTGCAGGAGAAAGCACGATTAAGGGACATGACGGCATACAGGAGGGTGTATCTCGACCGCGACAGAACACAAGAAGAAAGGAAGAAACTGAGAGAGATGGTACAAAGGCGAAAGGAGGAAAGAGAGGGGATGGAGAAGACAGACAGGAGATCCCAGACCCAGGAAGAAGATCTAATACAGCCTCCCTCACAACTTTCTATAGAAGCCTCCCAACCAGGTCAACCCCAGTGCAACCAAACACTCTAAATCAAAACACCCATGCCACATCCAATGCCCCCACCCACTACATTACAAACTTCACCCCCACAGCAACAACCCATAGTTCCTTACCAGGTCTCCCACTTCCCCAACCCCAATATACTTCCCAGACCACAGTCTTAGAAAAGAAGTTGAAGGTGTGGTATACAAATGCAGATGGAATAAACAAACAAGTATGAGGAGTGGCACGAAAGAATCAAAGAGACATCCCCAGACATAATAGCACTCACAGAAACAAAACTCACCAGAATAATAACAGATTCAATCTTTCCATCCGGATATCAAATCTTCAGGAAAGACAGAGGGAGGAGAGGGGGAGGAGGAGTTGCACTGCTCATTAAAAACCAGTGGGGTTTTGAGAAAATGGAAGGAATGGATGGCATGGGCGAAAGGGACTACTTAGTAGGAACAATCCAGTCTGAGGGACATAAGGTGATAATTGCAGTAATGTACAACCCACCACAGAACTGCAGGAGGCCAAGAGAAGAATACGATGAGAGCAACAGAGCAATGATCAACACACTAGCCGAGGTGGCCAGGAGAGCACACATGGGGGGAGCAAAGTTACTAGTTATGGGTGATTTCAATCACAAGGAGATTGACTGGGAAAACCTGGAGCCCCATGGGGTCCCGAAACATGGAGAGCCAAGATGATGGATGTGGTACTGGAGAACCTCATGCATCAACATGTTAGAGACACTACCAGAGAGAGAGGAGAGGATGAACCAGCAAGGTTGGACCTTGTATTCACCATGAGTAGTTCGGACATCGAGGGTATCATGTATGAAAGGCCCCTGGGAGCTAGTGATCATGTGGTTCTGTGCTTCGACTACATAGTTGAGCTCCAAGTGGAGAGAGTAGCAGGAATAGGCTGGGAAAAACCAAACTACAAAAGGGGGAACTACTCAGGCATGAGGAACTTCCTTCAAGACATTCAGTGGGAGAGGGAACTGACAGGAAAACCAGTACAAGAAATGATTGACTATGTAGCAACAAAATGCAAGGAGGCAGAGGAGAGGTTTGTTCCCAACACCCAAAGGTGTAGGGAGGCAAAAACTAGGTGTACTAGAGAATGGAAAAGGTACAGAAGACAGAGAACTCAGGAAAATAAAGAAATCAGCCGAAGAGCCAGAAACGAATATGCACAGATAAGAAGGGAGGCTCAGAGACAATATGAAAATGACATAGCATCAAAAGTAAAGACTGACCCGAAGCTGTTGTACAGCCACATCAGGAGGAAAACAACAGTCAAGGACCAGGTAATCAGACTGAGGAAGGGTGATGGGGAATTCACAAGAAACGACCGAGAGGTATGTCGGGAGCTCAACACAAGATTTAAAGAGGTATTTACAGTGGAAACCAGTAGGACTCCAAGAAATCAGAACAGGGGGGCACACCAGCAAGTGCTGGATGAGGTACATATAACCAAGGAGGAGGTGAAGAAGCTGCTATGCGAACTTGACACCTCAAAGGCGGTGGGACCAGACAACATCTCTCCATGGGTCCTTAAAGAGGGAGCAGAGATATTGTGTGAGCCATTAACAAAGATCTTCAACACATCATTTGAAACTGGGCAACTCCCTGAGGTATGGAAAATGGCAAATGTAGTCCCAATTTTTAAAAAGGGAGACAGACATGAGGCACTAAACTACAGACCTGTATCACTAACGTGTATAGTATGCAAGGTCATGGAGAAGATCATCAGGAGGAGAGTGGTGGGGCACCTGGAAAGAAACAAGTGTATAATTGACAACCAGCACAGGTTTCAGGGAAGGAAAATCCTGTGTCACAAACCTACTAGAGTTTTATGACAAGGTGACAGAAGTAAGACAAGAGAGAGAGGCTTGGATCGACTGCGTATTTTTGGACTGCAAGAAGGCTTTCGACACAGTTCCTCACAAGAGGTTACTGCAAAAGCTAGAGGACCAGGCACACATAACAGGAAAGGCACTGCAATGGATCAGAGAATATCTGACAGGGAGGCAACAACGAGTCATGGTACGCGACGAGGTGTCAGAGTGGGCGCCTGTGACAAGCGGGGTTCCACAGGGGTCAGTCCTAGGACCTGTGCTGTTCTTGGTATACGTGAACGACATAACGGAAGGGATAGACTCAGAAGTGTCCTTGTTTGCAGACGATGTGAAGTTAATGAGAAGAATCGAATCGGACGAGGATCAGGCAGGACTACAAAGAGATCTGGACAGGCTACAAGCCTGGTCCAGCAACTGGCTCCTTGAATTTAACCCTGCCAAATGCAAAGTCATGAAGATTGGGGAAGGGCAAAGAAGACCGCAGACACAATATAGTTTAGATGGCCAAAGACTGCAAACCTCACTCAAGGAAAAAGATCTGGGGGTGAGTATAACACCGAGCATATCTCCTGAGGCGCACATAAATCAGATAACTGCTGCAGCACACGGGCGCCTGGCAAACCTACGGATAGCGTTCCGATACCTCAGTAAAGATTCGTTTAAGACTCTGTACACCATCTACGTCAGGCCCATACTGGAGTATGCAGCACCAGTTTGGAATCCACACCTAGTCAAGCACGTCAAGAAATTAGAGAAAGTGCAAAGGTTTGCAACAAGACTAGTCCCAGAGCTACGGGGATTGTCCTATGAAGAAAAGTTGAGGGAAATCGGCCTGACGATACTGGAGGCCAGGAGGGTCAGGGGAGACATGATAACGACATATAAAATACTGCGCGAATAGACGAGGTGGACAAAGACGGGATGTTCCAGAGATGGGACACAGACACAAGAGGTCACAATTGGAAGTTGAAGACTCAGATGAATCAAAGGGATGTTAGGAAGTATTTCTTCAGTCATAGAGTAGTCAGGCCATGGAATAGCCTAGAAAGTGATGTGGTGGAGGCAGGCACCATACATAGTTTTAAGGCGAGGTATGATAGAGCTTATGGGGCAGGGAGAGAGAGGACCTAGTAGCAATCAGCGAAGAGGCGAGGCCAGGAGCTGTGACTCGACCCCTGCAACCACAAATAGGTGAGTACAAATAGGTGAGTACACACACACACAAGCGCGCACACACACACACACACACACACACACACACACACACACACACACACACACACACACACACACACACACACACACACACAAGCACACACACGCACACGCATGCACACACACTGTTTTAAACGTCTGCTTCGCCTTAAACTCTAGCATAAACAGTTTTTTTTAGGATGGGAATAAAACAAAACTTCTTTGTGCCTGAAGAGTCAACAGCACACGAGACGTCCATTAGGTCTAGAATACATACCACAACTGAGCAAGACTTCTCCAGGCGGCAGCAGCCCCAGCGAGTCAAGAAAGATAGTGGTTAAGGGGGTGTAAAGAGCGCAGATACAGACCAAATCCGAGGTAATCTTCTCATCTGCCAACAACAACACAACCGATTTGTTGCTATACCCAGTGATACCGAGGCGAAGGTTGCTATAACGAACTCACTCTAGCAGAAGCAAACTATACAGGGTTGGACAGGGCGTGGAAGTATGACCGTTCTTCAACAGGAATCGTCACATATGATTCTCTGTCGAATGAGGATCTGGCACACGCGTCTCTGCCACTCTTGTTTTCAGATGTCTGTCTCCCCTCTGTGTAACTTGTGGTTTACAATGACCGAGGAACATTTTTACTGCTGCCTTCTTACTTATGTAACAGTTTTTTTTTATAATTACAGAGATAACAGTGGTAAAGAGCTTCCGGAAGCAATTCCTTAGTGTCCGGAAGATATAAAATAAGACAAAATGCAGGAAATAACAATACTGGTAAAAGTTTTTGAAAATTAAGCAAATTAAAACAGAAAACCTATGTAATGTATGTACAAGTATTAGCAGTAAAAATAATAATCACAAGGAATAAAGTTATATTTATGTTGATGTGTAAAAATTACCAAAAAATAATACACTGGACAAAGACAAATCTGATTAAATAAACAAAAGAATAATAAAAGAACTCAAGAAGCTATTAAAGGTTGATACAAAAAAGTACAATTTTTTTTCGTTAGAGATTGTAAAGAAAAAATACAGAGGGAACTTTGTGGTCAGTGTGAACACGAAATGATCATCACAATGTGTGTGAACACTGTCATGAAGTTTTTTTTATGTATCTACCAGGTACACAAACAACACTGGTAAAATTACTGTGAACTCTGTATTTACTAGTAAAGAAGTTTTGAAGATGACTTACTTGGATGTACTTGAAGAAGGTAATCTAAAGTTATAAGTGAAGTTAATGTAGTAAGATATAATTAATATGAGGTAGTAAAAATATAAAAAAATATAGACAACAGTACAAAAATAAATTATGATAAAATATTATGTACCAAATGGAATGAAGTATTAAAAATAAAGTATAATAAAAATATAGAATATCCTAATATCGAGACATAACCAGAGCAAGATAATAATTTACGACCAAATACTCGGTATAGAAAACCTTCCAACCCACGACCCTACCAATACACACACACACACACAGGAGCTAGGACTCGACCCCTGCAACCACAAATAGGTGAGTACACACATACACACAAAGACAGGACGTACAGTCTCCGGGTTCACAATATTTAACTCACCGTCTCTGCTCCACCGTTCCTGGCTCACTATCCCCTGGCCCTCCGACCCTCGTCCACTATCAGTGATCCACCGTACTGGTCCACCTTCAGTGATCCACCGTACTGGTCCACCTTCAGTGATCCACCGTACTGGTCCACCTTCAGTGATCCACCGTACTGGTCCACCTTCAGTGATCCACCGTACTGGTCCACCATCAGTGATCCACCGTACTGGTCCACCATCAGTGATCCACCGTACTGGTCCACCATCAGTGATCCACCGTACTGGTCCACCATCAGTGATCCACCGTACTGGTCCACCATCATGACCCACCTACTGGCCCCCTTCATGATCCACCGTACTGGTCCCCCTTTCAGTGACCCCGTACGGTCCCCTTCAGTGACCACCGTACTGGTCCCCCTTCAGTGATCCCCTTTACTGGTCCCCCTTTCATGACCCACCGTACTGGCCCCACCTTCAGTGATCCCCCGGGTACTGGTCCACCAATCAGTGACCCACCGTACTGGCCCACCATCATGATCCCCGTACTGGGCCCCCATCATGATCCACCGACTGGTCCACCATCGTGACCCAAACCGTACTGGTCCACCTTCGTGATCCCCCGTCGGTCCCCCCTTTCGTGATCCACCGTATGGCCCACCTTCAGTGATCCACCGACGGGTTCACCATCATGCCCCCGTACGGGTCCACCTCAGTGATCCACCGTACTGGCCCACCATCAGTGATCCACCGTACTGTCCCCCTTTCGTGATCCACCTTGGCCACCTTCAGTGATCCACGTACTGGTTCCCCATCATGATCCAGTAGGTCCACCACCCATGATCCACCGTACTGGTCCACCATCTTTACCCCCGTATGGTCCACCATCGTGATCCCCCGTCTGGTCCACCACAATTCCACCGAATGGCCCCACCATCAGTGACCACCGTACGGTCCACCATCAGTGATCCCCGTATGGTCCACCTTCGGACCCACCGTCGGGTCCCCCTTCAGTGATCCACCGTATGGTCCCCACAGTGACCACCGTCTGGCCACATCAGGGACCACCGTACTGGCCAAACCTCTGACCACCGTACGGGGCCACCTCAGTGATCCACCATAAGGTCCCCCCAGTGCCCACCGAAAGGTCCACCACAGGGGACCACCGTATGGCCCACCATCAGTGATCCACCGACTGGTCCCCTTCAGTGATCCACCGTACGGTCCACCATCAGTATCCCCGTACTGGCCCACCATCAGTGATCCCCGTACGGGTCCCCCCATCATGATCCACCGTACGGGCCCCCCCCCCATCAGTGATCCACCGACGGTCCACCATCAGTGATCCACCGTACGGTCCACCTTCATGATCCACCGCACTGGCCACCATCAGGGGACCACCGTACGGGTCCACCATCATGATCCACCGTACTGGTCCCCCTTCATGATCCACCGTATGGTCCACCATCATGACCACCGACTGGTCCCCACATGATCCCCGTACTGGTCCCCTTCAGTGATCCCCCGTACTGGCCACCTTCTGATCCACCGTACGGGTCCACCTTCAGTATCCACCGAACTGGCCCACCATCATGACCCCGTACGGGGTCCACCATCAGTACCACCTATGCTCCCCTTCAGGATCCACCGTACTGGTCCCCCTTCAGTGACCACCTCTGGTCCAATCGTGACCACCAAAAGGGTCCACCTTCATTTTTTTTCCACCGTATGGTCCACCATCAGTGATCCACCGTACTGGTCCCCATCATGCCACCGTACTGGTCCACCATCATGTCCACCTATGGCCACCTCAGTGACCCCGACTGGTCCACCAATGACCCACCGTACGTCCCCTTTCATGATCCACCGTACGGTCCCCCTCTAAAATCCACCGTACGGCCCACCATCAGTGATCCACCGTACTGGTCCACCATCAGGTCCCATATGGTCCCCATCAGTACCCCACCGTCTGGTCCCCTTCAGGATCCACCGACTGGTCCACCATCAGTGACCACCGTACGGTCCACCATCAGTACCACCGATGGTCCCCCATCTTTATCCCCCGAAATGGTCCCCCATCTGTATCCACCATCAGTGATCCACCTACGGGTCCACCTATGATCCACCGTAGGGCCCCTCTGATCCCCGTACGGGTTCACCATAGTGACCACCGTACTGGTCCCCTTCATGATCCACCGTACGGCCCCCCCACTTGATCCACCGGGCTGGCCCCATCAGTGATCCCCTAGGTCCACCACAGTGATCCACCGTACGGGTCCACCTCATGATCCACCGTACTGGTCCCCCTTCGTGATCCACCGTACTGGTCCCCCTTTTCAGTGTCCCCCGTACGGCCCCCAGTGTCCACCGTACGGTCCCCAATCAGGATCCACCGTACTGCCCACCATCAGTGACCCCGTACTGGTCCCCATCAGTGATCCACCGTACTGGTCCACCATCAGTGTCCCCGTACGGCCCCATCGGACCACCTACTGATCCCCATCATGATCCACCGACGGGTCCCCATCTGATCCACCGTACTGGTCCACCATCAGTGATCCCCCGTATGTCCCCCTTTCATGATCCACCGCCCTGGTCCACCTTCAGTGATCCCCGTACTGGTCCACCTTCAGTGATCCACCGTTACGGCCCTATCATGATCCCCCGTGCTGGTCCACCATCATGATCCACCTACGGGTCCCCCTTTCAGTGATCCCCATACTGGTCCCCCCTTCTGATCCCCCATCTGGTCCCCCTTTCATGATCCACCGTCGGGTCCCCCTTCAGTGATCCACCGTACTGGTCCACCATCAGTGATCCCCGACTGGTCCACCTCAGTGACCACCTACGGCCCACCTTCTGATCCCCGTACTGGCCACCTTCGTATCCCCGTACTGGTCCACCTTCAGTGATCCACCAAAGTCCACCTACAGTGATCCACCGACTGGTCCACCATCAGTGATCCCCCGTAGGTCCACCATCATGATCCCCGTATGGCCACCATCATGTCCCCCGTACGGGTCCCCCATAAGGACCCACCGACGGGTCCACCATCGGATCCCCGCCTGGTCCCCCATCAGTGATCCACCGACTGGTCCCACCTTCATGACCCCCACCGCACTGGTACCATCATGATCCACCGTACTGGTCCCACCACAGGATCCCCTTGGTCCACCATCAGTGACCACCGTATGGTCCACCTTCAGTGATCCACCGTACGGGGTCCCCTAGTGATCCACCGACTGGTCCACCTCGTGTCCCCCGTCTGGTCCACCTTCAATCCACCGTGCGGCCCCATCGTGATCCACCGGGGGTCCACCACGGTCCACCGAAATGGTCCCACCTTTCAGTGCCCACCGTACTGGTCCACCTTCAGGGCCACCGGGGCCCCACCTCTGATCCCCGTATGGCCCCCCAAACATGATCCCCTACGGCCCACCATCGGTCCACCGACGGGCCCCACCTCAGTGACCCCCCCCGTACTGGCCCCACCATCATGATCCCCGTACTGGCCACCTCAGTGACCCCCCCGTACGGTCCACCATCATGACCCAAACCGACGGGTCCACCATTGTCCACCGAAAGGTCCCCTTTCAGTGACCCACCGTACTGGTCCCCCCTTTCATGACCACCGACGGTCCCCCTTCAGTGACCCCCGCTGGCCCCCAACATGATCCCCGACTGGCCCAAAACCATCATGATCCACCTACTGGTCCACCATCAGTGACCCCGTACTGGCCACCATCATGACCCACCGTACTGGCCCAAACAGTGATCCACCGTACTGATCCACCATCAGTGATCCACCGTACTGGCCCACCATCAGTAAACCCCCGTAGGGTCCCACCATCATGATCCCCGTACGGTCCCCCTTTCGTGATCCACCGTACGGTCCACCTTCAGTACCACCGACGGGGTCCACCTTCGTGCCACCGTCGGGTCCACTATCAGTATCCACCGTGCTGGCCCCACCTTTTTTTGGATCCCCCCTAGGGGTCCCCTTCAGTGATCCCCCATATGGTCCACCTTCAGGATCCCCTATGGTCCCCCTTCAGGATCCACCTACTGGTCCACCTTCGTATCCACCGTACTGGCCCCACCATCATGATCCACCGTACGTCCACCATCAGTGATCCACCGTACTGTCCCCCCCTTTCTGCCCACCTTTACTGGTCCCCCCTTCATGATCCACCGTAGGGTCACCTTCGTGATCCCCCAAACTGGTCCACTACAGTGACCCCCACTGGCCACCCAGTATCCACCGTATGGCCCACCATCATGATCCACCGTACGGTCCACCATCAGTGATCCCCCCGACGGGTCCACCATCGTGATCCACCGTACGGCCACCACAGTGCCACCCCCTGGCCACCATCAGTGATCCACCGACGGGTCCCCATCAGTGATCACCGCACGGTCCCCCATGGGGATCCCCCGTACTGGTCCCCATATGATCCACCGTACGGGTCCACCACGTGACCCACCGTACGGGTCCACCTTCAGTGACCACCGTACGGGGTCCCCCTTTCATGATCCACCGTCCCTGGTCCAAAACCATGTGATCCCCGTACTTCCCCTTCAGTGATCCCCCGTGCTGGTCCACCATCAGTGACCCCACCGTGTGGCCCACCCAGTGATCCACCTACTGGCCCACCTTCAGTGATCCACCGTACTGGCCCCTTCTGACCCCCCGACTGGTCCACCACCCGTGATCCACCGAGGGTCCCCCTTTCAGGATCCACCGTACGGGTCACCATCGTGATCCCCCGTACGGGGCCACCTTCAGGATCCACCTTTGGTCCCCCATCAGTGATCCCCCGTACGGTCCCCCTTCAGTGACCCACCGTACTGGCCACCTTCAGTGATCCACCGTAGGGGTTCCACCCAGTGATCCACCGTACTGGTCCACCTTAGGGGATCCCCGTACTGGTCCACCATCGTATCCACCGTACTGGTCCACCATCAGTGACCACCGTACTGGTCCACCATCAGTGATCCACCGTACTGGTCCACCACAGTAAACCACCGTACTGGCCCACCTCAGTGATCCACCGTACTGTCCCGATCGTGATCCCCCCTTTTATGTCTTTTTCATAATCACTGATCCAATACCCCATGGTTCAGACTTTGGTGACCACCTGGTCATCCAGACGTTTTTTTGTTACGGGAAAGGGAGACCACAAAACCATTGCAAAGACTTATAATCAGAATTTGAGGAGAATTTAAATCAGTTTCTATAAAAATTTCTAGCTGGGTTTATGTGCTGGCAACAGATGAGATCTTGGACCACAGTGTAAACCAGTGTTCTCTATCAAACTAGGGGCCCTGCATTTCACGGGTTTATTCTCATTTCGTTCACACCTTTTTTAAAGTTGTTAGGAAATTTGGGGGAGAAGCCCCCCCGAGTATCTTCTAATACCCAAAAGCTTGCATAACATGGCTTCCTGCATGAAAAACCAATATACCCTCTCGTACAAACCTGTATCAATTTAAAATATATCACTGTCTTTGCTTGCTGTAATTTATGGGTACTCTGTCTCTTTTCCAAAGAAAAAATTATTATTATCCAAAAAATTCAAGAGAAAACAATCAAGTACTTCGAGATTTTTAAGCGTTTAAATGTTTCTTGATTCTATGGGGACAGTACCGACCTCCTATTTTTTCCCAGCTGTATTTTTCCTTGCCTTGTGGGGTGTGAGAGTACACGACAATACTGAAGTCATGAACTTGATTTTAAAAATACCATAATTGACGTTGTTTGTCTTGTTTTCAAAGTTCTCATACTCATTACATGTCCTGGCTGTAAGTCATTTCTGCCTTATTGTGTCCTCGAAAATGAGAGATCTGATATAATTATTCTTATTTTATTTGTTCCTTAATTTCTATGAGTTGATGTTTGCGCTGAATAACTCACGTGGGTCTAGCGCTTAGTATGAATTAAGCATTAGAGGGTGAGCTGCGTCCTGTACACTGAGGTGCAAAGAGCACCTACTCCTAGGTTGAGGGACTGATTACCTCATCTTCTGTATATAGTCCTACTATCTTCAAGTTATGTCCTAGAATTTGTATTGATAAAGCCACTGGATGGCGAAACGTCTACAATAAAGATACCCAGATGTTGCACATGTGTCTTAATTTCAACAAAAATTATGTTATTTCTGTCATCCTTGGTCCACTGTTTCTGCTCCATTATCCCTGGTACACCGCATCTGGTCCACCATACCTGGCCCACCCTCTTTAATAAAATTGCTGGTTCACCGTCCCTGGTCCAGTCTCTGGTCCACTGCCCATGGCCCACCATTCCTGGTTTACTGTCTCTGGCCTACCATCACTGGTCCATCAGCTCGCTGATGGCCAGAACTTGAGCAGTTAAAATTCAAGAGGAAGTCATAGTACGAGGTAATAACAGCATCTGATGACAGCCACAGTGTACCCACCACCACTACTATCATCACAACCACTACCCCCACCACTACTATCATCACAACCACTACCACCACCACAGCTATCATCACAACCACTACCACCACCACCACTATCATCACAACCACTACCACCACTACTATCATCACAACCACTACCACCACCACAGCTATCATCACAACCACTACTACCACCACCACAGCTATCATCACAACCACTACCACCACCACCACTACTATCATCACAACCACTACCACCACCACAGCTATCATCACAACCACTACCACCACCACCACTACTATCATCACAACCACTACCACCACCACCACTACTATCATCACAACCACTACCACCACCACCACTACTATCATCACAACCACTACCACCACCACTAGTATCATCACAACCACTACCACCACCACTATCATCACAACCACTACCACCACCACCACCACTACTATCATCACACCCACTACCACCACCACTACTATCATCACAACCACTACCACCACCACCACTATCATCACAACCACTACCACCACCACCACTACTATCATCACAACCACTATCACCACCACCACCACTATCATCACAACCACTACCACCACCACTACTATCATCGCAACCACTACCACCACCACTATCATCACAACCACTACCACCACCACTACTATCATCACAACCACTACCACCACCACTACTATCACAACCACTACCACCACCACTATCATCACAAGCACTACCACCACCACCACTATCATCACAACCACTACCACCACCACCAATACTATCATCACAACCACTACCACCACCACCACTACTATCATCACAACCACTATCACCACCACCACCACCACCATCACAACCACTACCACCACCACTACTATCATCGCAACCACTATCATCACAACCACTACCACCACCACCACTATCATCACAACCACTACCACCACCACTATCATCACAACCACTACCACCACCACCACCACCACTATCATCACAAGCACTACCACCACCACCACTATCATCACAAGCACTATGTTACAAAAAACGCGATTCTAAAAGCTTAGAGATCTCCAGTGAATACTAGAAAGGACGGCCCTTCTAGCATCCAGCCTGTTACTGGGTTTTCGTAACAAGTAGTCAGTATCCTTTTCCAATTATCCGTTATTATTCAGTATGATTCAATAATGCTTCAGGATTACAACAGGTAGGCTACTAACTAGAGAAATTAAAATTTAATAAATTTATTAATCATTAAGTTGTCTAGAGGTATATTATCAAATTAAATTAAATTAATCACAGTAATCGAAATAAAATCAATCTCTCGAGTTCAATATTATTGTGCTGAAAGCACATATCACATTTATAATTCTTAAGTACCGTCTGGTACATTAACATTTAATAAGATATTACAAATATGTACAAGTAAGTGTGTATGTGTGTAAGTGCTCTAAGTAGTTCTCTGTCTCACGACTCGACTAGACTTAAACAAGTGACTGACAAAGTCCTCAAATAAACTAACTTCTTGACCGACTGGCAACCAGAACAGTCTGCTTGAACAAAAAAGAATGCTAAGCCCAATAACAATATAACAAGCGACTGCGACACAGAATCAGGAACAGGGAGATAATATAACGACACTAAGTAGGGACCATCAGCAGATCCTCCACAAAAGTCACAAAACTTCCATACTACTGAATCTAAGTTCAGCATAGGAAAATACCCGACTCTGATAATACACAGAAACCAGTAGAAGTTAAATGAGAAGTTACAGCTCAGGACCTGAGTTACTCAGAGTGTCTATGAGACACACAACCTCAATACAACGTCGAAAATCACTAAGTCTATACAAGGTTCTTTGAACAGAGTTCTACAGAACTAACAAGAATAATGAGACAGACAATCTGTCCAACCACCAAGCGAGTCTAGAGCAGACTGAGTACTTCACGTGAGGTGAGGACACCCCCCCTCGATCACGTGATAGCCCAGTGGACAGCACAGCTCAGAAGCCGGCAGTCTAACGAGCCACAAGCGATAATTACAGTAGTTAGACAATCAAGACTTGAACTGAGCACATATGTTACATCCTACCTAACAAAGGAAACTACATCAAATAATATAAAGCAATACATTTACGATTTAGCTATTATCGCAAATATAAGCAATATAAAATTAAATGAAAAAGTAATAATTATATATATACATAATAATCATTGCAACCATTCAGGGGTTGCAACACACTACCACCCACCACCACTATCACACAACCACTACCACCCACCACTCATCACAACCACACCACCACCGCCATCCATCATCACAACCACTACCACCACCGCCATCATCACAACCACTACCACCACCACCACTATCATCACAACCACTAACCCCACCACAACCACCACGATAAACAACCACCACCACGATCATAAACAACCACCACCACCAAACGATCATCACAACCACCACGATCATCACAAAACTACTACCCCACCACCACCATGAACATCACAACCACCACCACCACGATCATCACAACCACTACCACCACGATCATCAAAAACTACTACACACCACCACGATCGTCACAACCACTATCATCACCACCCGATCATCACAACCACTACCACCACCACGATCACAACAACTACCACCACGATCATCACAACCACCCCCCACGTCATCACCACCACCACCACCACCATCATCATCGCAACCACCACCACGATCATCACAACCCCCCTACCCAAACCACCACAATCATCACAACCACCACGATTTTCACAACCACAACACTACCCATAAATCATCACAATCACACCACACCATCAAAACCACCAACCACCACGATCATCACAACCACCACCACATCGTCACAACCACCACCACTAAAAATCATCACAACCACAACCACCACCACATCGTCAAAACCAAACCACCCACGATCGTCATAACCGCCACGATCACAACCACTATAAACCACCACGATCAAAACCCAAACCACTCGATCATCACAACCACCACCACCACGATCATCACAACCACCCCCAAACATCGTCACAACACCACGATCGTCACAACCCCACCACCACCACGATCATCACAACAACTACCACCACCACGAACATCCCAAACCCACCACTACGGTCATCACAACCACCACCAAGATCACAACCACCACCAAGTCATCACAACCACCACTACGATAATCACAACCACCGCCAAGATCATCACAACCACCACTACGATCATCACAACCACCACCAAGATTCATCACAACCACCATCAAGTTCCATCAACAACCACCGCCAAGATCATCACAACCACCACCAAGATCATCACAACCACCACTCGATCACAACCCCCACCACCAAGATCATCACAACCACCACCAAGATCATCACAACCACCCCACCACCAAGATCATCAAAACCCACCACTACGATCATCACAACCACCAAGATCATCACACAACACCACCAAGATCATCACAACCACCACTACGATCATCACAACCACCAAGATCATCAAAACCCACCCCCAAAAGATCACAACCACCACCAAGATCATCACAAACCACCACCAAGATCATCAAACCACCACTACGATCATCACAAATCACCACCAAGATCATCAAAACCACCACTACGATCATCACAAACCCCCACCAAGATCATCAAAAACCACCACCAAGATCATCACAACCTCCACTACGATCATCACAACCCCCCACCAAGATCTCACAACCACCACAAGATCATCACAACCACCACCAAGATCACAACCACCACTACGAATCTTTCCCCAACCACCACCAAGATAAACACACCACCACTACGATCATCACAACTACCACCAAATCATCAAAACCCACCCCCAAAGATCATCACAACACCAAGATCATCACAACCACCACCAAGATCATCACAACCACCACTACGATCACCACAACCACCACCAAGAGCATCACAACCACCACTACGATCATCAAAAACCACCCAAGATCATCACAACCATCAAGATCATCACAACCACCACCAAGATCATCACAACCACCACTACGATCATCAAAACACCCCCAAACAAGAGCATCACAACCACCACCAAGAGCATCAAAACCCACCACTACGATCATCACAACCACCACCAAGATCATCACAACCACCACCAAATCACAACCACCATTTCGATCACCACCAAAAACCACCAGATCACAATTTACCAGTACGATCACCACCAAGATCATCACAACCACCATTTACATCAACCACCACCACCACCAAGCCACCACTAACGATCACCACCACCACCCCAAGATCCACCACCACCACCACCCAAGATCATCACCACCACCACCACCACTACGATCACCACCACCACCAAGATCATCACCACCACCAAGATCATCACAACCACCACCACTACGATCACCACCACAACCACCACCAAGATCACAACCACCAACTACGATCACCACCACAACCACCAAGTTCATCACCCCCACCAAGATCATCACAACCACCACCACCACCACTACGACCACCACCACCACCAAGATCATCCCCACCACCAAGATCATCACCACCACCAAGATCATCACCACCACCACACAGAACTTGGAACTTATGACATTCGGTACACTTGGTAAGACAATGTATATATTCTCATACACACTGACACACACCCTTAAACTAAACCTTAAACATACAATCACACTAATAAATGTACAAGAAAAAAATATCTATCTTTAAATAACTAGCAGTAAGTACCTTTGACATACCTTAGATGAGTTCTGAGAGTTTTTCTGGTCCCACAGCACGACCTTGGGACGGGAACCTTAAAACACTATCAAGAAATTCCCAGAGGTCCCTACAGGTACCTCGGTAATTTTAAATACATGTACTACGATTTATGAAAAAAAAATTGGAGCCGTGGAGACAGAGAATGTGTTCCAGTGTGAGTTGCCAGTTTCAAGTGACACAGAGAGGGGCAGGAGCACCTGCAAACAAAGAGTTGTTTGCAAACGCAAAGAAAAAGAGTTGCTAACATGATTATTAATTCGCTTCCATCACTACCAATTTTCAGCTATCTTGACAATTTGCTACCGTCCATACCAATTACCTGCTACATTACATATATGATGAAACCATTCTAAATTTATAAAAAGCAGTCTGTACCATACCCATATGTTCTAAGTCACAGAAAAAAAAGGAATTGTTGTGTTTTGAGCAAGGCACTTGTGGTATGCAAAGAGTATTTTACAATTTATTCGGTGTATGTGACACTCCCATACAGGCTGCCTCCCAGCCAGTGACCCGGGTGCTAAGGGTTTAACGATCGATAAGGTGTCCGTCGTTAAATCAATACCTTGGTTCAATGGCCTATGACAGGCAAGCCCTCCAAAGCTGAAGCAACGTGGTTCACTTGCGGTAAGCACTGACAGATTTAACTAGCTGCTGGTTGAGTACGGTGCACTCTCTGGCTTCTTCTTTGCCATTTGTCACCATGGTGTACACTTACTATTATATCTGTACATATTATACATAGTGTACATACTCGTATATATCTGGTGTAGGCAAATATATTCAATAGTCTATTGCTGAGTTTTGTTTGCTCCATATTCCCATTATGACCTGTGTTTGTAATACCACTCAAGCCTCGCAAACCTTGCTACCACCATATGGTTGAGTTGCAAATCTACCGACTACATGAGGCTACATGTAACCTGAACACCATCAATTAAGAATACTTTAATCTCTATAACAGAGATTAAGTAAAACTCTCAGGATATGTAGACATACACTTCTCAAGTGTATATAATCTTGTCAAGGTAAGGTGACTCAGTGTCGGGGTGAGAGTTGTGTGAATATCCTCAATATACAGTCGTTTAATAAAAATTATTTTAGTCTAAATAGGAGAGTCAGATATCGATATTCAGTCGAATCCTGTGTAAGTTGTTGCTTGTGCATACGGCCCACCACCTCCCAAGAACATATGAAAATATGTTCACTTGAAGTTACTGTGAAGCGGTAATCTGCTACAGAGTGCATAAGACACATCAGTCTTTTCCTGAGCATCTGCCCAAACATAACCTGGGACCCAGACATGTGCCGGGCACTGACGGAGCTCCACGTCTCTGTCCTGGGCGTGGATATGGGCCAGACGAGCCTGGCCCATGGCCGGGCTCCGGGAGTAGAAACACTTGAAACTCATCGAAGGTCGACACAACTCAAGGTCATGACTCGTGTCTTCTCTCACTCTAGTTGTAAGAATTTGGGGAGAATGTTTGGGAGGGATGAGGAGAGTTGGGGAGAAACAGAGAAGAACTGGGAGAGTTGGGAAGAAACAGAGGTGAACTGGGAGAGTTGAGGAAGAACAAGTGTTAAGGAGGTATGGAAGGAGATGAAGGTGGACAAAGATGGTAGTGGAAGGAAGAAGCAATGAATGGGAACAGTTAATATTCTTGGCATTTTGTACCTTACTAAACACCAGCTGTCAACCCAGCACCACCTGCCAACCCAACACCAGCTGTCAACCCAGCACCACCTGCCAACCCAGCACCAGCTGCTAACCCAACAAGCATCAAGGAGCCAACATCTTAGTTTCAGGAGGTCCAAAACAGCACAAAACTCAGGTCAAAACAGGGCGAAGATTACATAACCAGCCCGCCCGTCCGCCCGTCCACCCACCCACCAGAATTGTACAAGGCTTCAACACCCACCACGCCCTCAATAACACTTGTTATGGTACTCATAGAAATTTGATCCAAGGAATTGAAGGTACCCTCTTTTTTCTTGGATCAAACCTAATAAGACTCCCATGAACAGCTTAACACTCCCAGATTAGATTTTGCCACCGAAGTGGATAGTTTACTGTGTACCCCATATCCATCCAGTGGACGATAGCACAAGAGCATATGGATTCACAAAAGGCCCAGGAACTAGGCCCCAAAAGGGTTAACAGGAGTACATATGGATTTATATCTGCATATCTACAGTTCACTTATCTGTTACAAGCAAATATAGGAAATTTGCTTAGTATATCTGGTATCTTATTTTCATTAATAAGATATCTTGACATGTCACATAGGTTATTATACTGTCTATCTCTGTGTTCCTCAATAAGTGGACAATTAAGCACATAGTGTTCAAGACAGTGACCATATGCTTGATGACATAATTTACATTTAGTTTGATCATCATGTGTGTGTCTCCCAAACTGCCAGAAGTACTTGTAACCAAGCCTAAGCTTGGCCACTACAACATCAGTCAGTCTGTTCACACTGTCAGTTGCTCCATAAACATACTTATCTACGTTCATGTCATCATAGTGGGTTATAGATCTACCCAGGCTTTTAACTGCATTCCTATAACAATCATTTTCACTATTTACTTCTCTCCTAATATTATTCTTAATGCTAGATACAGTTATATCAAAGTTATATTCTACAGACTCTTTCTGAGTACTCTTCTTGGCTAACATATCAACTTTATCATGAAGGAGTAATCCAATGTGTGATGGGATCCATAGCAATTGTACATTAATTCCTTTGTCCCGGATTTTTTAATATCTATACCTGCCTTCTCCAATGAGCATGTTGTTGGAGTCATTATATGAATCAAGAGCCTTCAGTGATGACACAGAATCAGTAATGATGATAGAGTCAAGCTCAGTGTCCTAAGTTAGCTTTCGCGCCATTAGAAATGCAAACAATTCAATCTGCAGTGTAGACGCCCAGTTGTTAATTCTTATGCCTAGTTCAACAAATTTATTATCGTTCTTAACTAGGAAGGTGGCAACAAAGGTAGATGCAGCCCTTCCAGAAGACTCCTGTTTAGATCCATTAGTGTATACAACTTGCGTTAACTTATTACTACCAGCTAGGCGAGAAATTTCTTTTTGAGCAGTTGCTTTAACAAGAAATTTAAGGAAGGGATTACTAGCAATGAGCTTCTTGGAAGGGACTTGCAGGTATGTGAAATTAAATGAAACATCTTCCATGGAGGGGTGAAATGCTCTTGTTGCCTACAGTGATACAGTTCATGCAGGTTATAAAACTTAATGTTTATTGCACGTTTTCACAATTCATTTAGATCTGTGTATATTTACTTCTAGACATTTAGTAAGATTCATTGTGACAATGTTTGGTTCATTTCTTAACATTCTAATACCGAGTACAGTGTTAATCTCAATAATCCTATCACTGATACTAGAAATACCAAGCTCCTTCCTCATATTAAGAACCTTTGTAGATTTGGGACAGCCAGAATAATTCTGAGAGTTTCATTCTGCATTAACTCCAAGGGTCGGAGAGAACTTTCTCTAGCTAATATCAACATGGGAGCAGCATAATCAATTAAGGACCTAACATAGGCTATGTACATCATTCTCACGATTCTCACATTAGCACCATAGTTGGGGTTGTAGCCAGCAACAGCTTTGAGAGCATTTAGCCTTTCTTGGCATTTCTTATTTAGTTGTGATATAGTGGATTTGTTAAAGGGTACTTCTACACCAAGATATTTGTAAGTTTTAATGTAGCTGCTTTTACCAGGCAAATAGATGGGTGGGGGATGTCGTTTGCTTGTTAATAGAGGAAGATATTATGAGTAATAGTCGATTACAAATTGCTTGAACTTCATTAAGAATGGTGCTCATCTTCTTATGCCCTGTTGTATGGATCATGATGTCATCAGCATAGCTTATAGCTATATGTTTAGGTGAGGCAGGTAGAGCATTTTGGAGAGCATTAATCAGAATATTAAATAGCATGGGACTGTGAACTCCTCCCTGCGGTGTACCTAGGGACATTTCTTTAGACTCGCTTCTAAAGAATTGGTAGAGGACAAAGGATACTCTATTTGACAGGTATCCTATTATCCAGCAGAGTAGGTTACCACCAATATTCTTTTTAGCTAGTTCATGTAGTATAACGGTTCTGTCTGCGATATGAAATGCAGATTTTAGATCAAGAAATGTGGTAAAACTAGTAGAGGTGTGTGCAGTGAGAAAGGTGGAAATACAGTTCTGCACACTTTTATCTTTCATGAACCCATAGAGGTAGGTGGAAAGTTGGTGTCTGATTCTGTGGTACAGTCTGATAAGCATCATTCTTTCAAAAGGAGATCGGTCTGAATGTATCAGGCTGTTGGGGCTTAGGGATAGGCACAATGAGACTATTGGTCCAGGAAGTAGGAAGAACTCCCTCAATGTAACTGAGATTATACAATGCCAACAAAAGATTATCAGGCACGTGCCTTAGAGTTCTGAGAATATCATAGGTTATACCATCCTCTCCAGGAGCAGTTGATCAACCTTTAGTTAATGCATTATCTAGTTCATACTAGGTGACGAGGCAATCACTCTCATCAGTATTTTGGCTCATAAAATTAATCAGTTTCAACATTTCTTCAGAAGCACTCTCTAAGTTTTTTCTAATATGAGATGGAAGGTTTTCATGCCTGGATGTTTTGGACCAGTCATTTATGAGGTCATTTGCTTTTTCAAGAGGAAAGGGATGAGCAACATTGCCAGTCTTTTTCCTGGTTATTTTATTTATACCTTTCCAAGCCAACCTTAAAGGGGTGGACCTATTTAATCCACTAACAAATTGTTCCAATTCCTGTTGCCTAAGTTCTTGCTTTCCATTTCTTGCATTTGTTAGTGCAGGTTGGAACGTTGTGAGCAGGTCTGGGGTTCTACGTTCACGGTATGTTCCAACAATCCTCCCAGCTGCTGCATGTATTACATTACGTAGCTGTGGATCATTATAGTATTTACAGTTATAATCTTACAAACATTTTAAATTCTTACAAACTGGTGAAACTCTTATGAACGGTTAAAACTCATAAATAAAATGATTGCTAAGAGAAAAAATAAGATACGTATTAGAAATGTATTACAATTAATTGTACTTATTTTTTTAATTGGTTAACAAATTTACATTTGTCACAGTTCAAAACGTCATAAAAAATTTTTTCATCATTTCAAACTTTTATCATCGTCATTATTAAACTACAAACCTCTAAAAAACACTTTTTTTTTTACGAAACTGGCCATGTTATCCCTGTCAGAGCCAACAGACGTAGACAGCAGAGCCAACAGACGTACACAGCAGAGCCAGCAGACGTACACAGCCTTGGAAATAAAATTGAGGACAAATTGTCACTTACACAGTTCAATAATAATCCAAACCTTGATAAATGAGACACATGTGCAACACATCTGACCTGAACACCAGGAGAAATCTGTCTCAACAAATATACTCGTGTCTTATTCAGCAACTTGTCAGTATTATACTTCTGATCTAATAAATCATAAACCTTCCACTGAGATATATAAGCGTTGAAAGTTTGAAGCCGATCAGAAGAGGTATTCATAACTTTTTTACTAAAATCAGTATGCCAACATTCAAAATTTAAAAAAAAAACTAGCGAAGTGACACCTACACAACCCAAACAATTCAAACATTTTTTTTTCTAGATAAGATACACCAATACTAAAATTCTGAAGTTGATCAGAAGTATTCTCTAATTCTTGCATAAAAACCAATATCACAATGTGGCAAATTAGATCCTACTTACCTTAATAACAATCCAAACCTTCCACTAAGATACACAATCACTGACATTTGAAGCCAATCTGCAGATGAGTTCTCAAGTAATCGCACTGGAAACAATATCCTACCAGTACATAATTCATGTATACTCTTTCGAGAGATACCTAATTATTCTCACCATGCTTAGTCACCTACCCACTGGCGACTCCGTCAACACAACCGTAACTGACATGCTGGAGAAGTCATAAAAACCTGAAGAGGAAGGACACTCTCGCAGGTTCTCACTTTACGAACAAGCGTCATATAGAGAGCCCTCTACGAGAGTTACTGAGGCAGCAACTTACAAACCAGAGTAATACTTCCACACACGTACCAGAACATTACACTGTGACAAGTATTAAAAATTGTATTACCAGTGATAAAGTGAGAGGAAAGGTCGTTGGGAGGGAGGGAGGGAGTTTGCCAGAGAGGGAGGAGGCTATTTGCCGGGAGGGATCAAGTATTTGCAAAAGAGAAAGTGTATTTGAGAGAGAGGGTGTTTGTGAGGGATGGAAAGTGGTAGGGAGGGAGAAAAGTGTTAAGGGGAGAGCAAGTGTATGTAGGGGGAAAAAGTTTTACAGAGGAGGAAAGTGTTAGGGAGGAGGGAAAGTGTTACAGAGGGAGGAAAGTGTTATGGAGGGAGGGAAATGTTACAGAGTGAGGGAAGTTTTATGGAGGAGGGAAAGTGTTAAGAGGGAGGGAAAGTGCATGGAGGAGGAAAAAAATATGGGGGAGGGAAAGTGGTTATGGACGGAGGAAAAGTAATGGGAGGGAAAGTGTTATGGAGGGAGGGAAAGTATTAGGAGGGAGGGAAAGTATTATGGAGGCAGGGAAAGTATTATGGAGGCAGGGAAAGTATTATGGAGGCAGGGAAAGTATTATGGAGGCAGGGAAAGTATTATGGAGGCAGGGAAAGTATTTTGGGGGAGGGAAAGTAATTATGGGGGGCAGGGAAAGTATTAAGGGAGGCAGGGAAAGTATTATTAGGGCAGGGAAAGTATTATGGAGGCAGGAAAAGTATTATGGAGGCAGGGAAAGTGTTATGAAGGGGAAAACATTATGGAGGGAAATCGTTATAAAGAAAAAAGGTTATGGAGGAACAAAGTTATGGAGAACAAGGTTATGGAGGAACAAGGTTATGGAGAACAAGGTAAAGAACAAGTTATGGAGAAAAGGTTATGGGGGAACAAGGTTATGGAGAACAAGGTTATGGAGGAACAAAGTATGGGGAGAACAAAGTTATGGAGGAACAAGGTTATGGAGGAACAAAGTTATGGAAAACAAGGTTTTTTGGAGGAACAAGGTTATGGAGGAACAAAGTTTATGGAGAACAGGGTTAGGGAGGAACAAGGTTATGGGAGAACAAGGTTATGAGAACAAGGTTTATGGAGGAAACAAGGTTATGGAGAACAAGGTTTGGAGAACAGGTTAGGAGAACAAGGTTATGGAGAACAAGGTTATGGAGAACAAGGTTATGGAGGAACAAGGTTATGGAGAACAAGGTTATGGAGGAACAAGGTTATGGAGGAACAAAGTTATGGAGAACAAAGTTATGGAGGAACAAGGTTATGGAGGAACAAAGTTATGGAGAACAAGGTTATGGAGGAACAAGGGTTTAAATGGAGGAACAAAGTTATGGAGAACAAGGTTATGGGGGAAACAAGGTTATGGAGAACAAGGTTAGGGAGAACAAGGTTATGGAAAAAAGGGTTATGGAGGAACAAGGTTTAAAGGAGGAAAAAGGGTTATGGAGAACAAGGTTATGGAGAACAAGGTTATGGAGAACAAGGTTATGGAGGAACAAGGTTATGGAGAACAAGGTTATGGAGAACAAGGTTATGGAGAACAAGGTTATGGAGAAAAAAGGGTTTTAAGGAGAACAAGGTTATGGGAACAATTTTATGGAGGAAACAAGGTTTTTGGAGGAACAAGGTTTGGGGGAACAAGGTTATGGAGAAACAAGGTTAAATGGAGAACAAGGTTATGGAGGAACAAGGTTATGGAGGAACAAGGTTATGGAGAACAAGGTTATGGAGGGACAAGGTTATGGAGAACAAGGTTATGGAGGAACAAGGTTATGGAGAACAAGGCTTTGGAGAAAAAGGGTTATGGAGGAAAAAGGGTTATGGAGAACCCAAGGTTATGGAGAACAAGGTTATGGAGAACAAGGTTATGGAGGAACAAGGTTATGGAGGAACAAGGTTATGGAGGAACAAGGTTATGGAGAACAAGGTTATGGAGAACAAGGTTATGGAGGAACAAGGTTAGGGGAGAACAAGGTTATGGGGGAACCCAAAGTATTGGAGAAAAAGGTTATGGAGGAAAAAGGGTTTTATGAGAAAAAGGTTATGGAGAACAAGGTTATGGAGGAACAAGGTTATGGAGAACAAGGTTATGGAGAAAAAGGGTTTTATGGAGGAAAAAGGGGTTATGGGGGAACAAGGTTATGGAGAACAAGGTTATGGAGGAACAAGGTTATGGAGAACAAGGTTATGGAGAACAAGGTTATGAGGAACAAGGTTATGGAGGAACAAGGTTATGGAGAACAAGGTTAGGGGAACAAGTTATGGAGGAACAAGGTTATGGAGGAAAAAGGGTTTATGGAGAACAAGGTTAAGGAGGAACAAGGTTATGGAGAACAAGGTTATGGAGAAAAAGGGTTATGGAGGAAAAAGGGTTATGGAGGAACAAGGGTTATGGAAACAAGGTTATGGAGGAACAAGGTTATGGAGAACAAGGTTAGGGAGGAACAAGGTTTATGGAGGAACAAGGTTATGGAGGAACAAGGTTATGGAGAACAAGGGTATGGAGAACAAGGTTATGGAGGAACAAGGTTATGGAGGAACAAGGTTATGGAGAACAAGGTTATGGAGAACAAGGTTATGGAGGAACAAGGTTATGGAGGAACAAGGTTATGGAGAAAAAGGGTTTTATGGAGAACAAGGTTATGGAGGAACAAGGTTATGGAGGAACAAGGTTATGGATAACAAGGTTATGGATAACAAGGTTATGGAGAACAAGGTTATGGAGGAACAAGGTTATGGATAACAAGGTTATGGATAACAAGGTTATGGAGAACAAGGTTATGGAGAACAAGGTTATGGATAACAAGGTTATGGAGAACAAGGTTATGGAGGAACAAGGTTATGGATAAAAAGGTTATGGATAACAAGGTTATGGAAAGAACAAGGTTATGGGGGAACAAGGTTATGGAGGAACAAGGTTATGGATAACAAGGTTATGGAGAACAAGGTTATGGAGAACAAGGTTATGGAGGAACAAGGTTATGGATAACAAGGTTATGGAGAACAAGGTTATGGAGGAACAAGGTTGTGGAGGAACAAGGTTATGGAGGAACAAGGTTATGGAGAACAAGGTTATGGAGGAACAAGGTTATGGATAACAAGGTTATGGAGAACAAGGTTATGGAGGAACAAGGTTATGGAGGAACAAGGTTATGGATAACAAGGTTATGGAGAACAAGGTTATGGAGGAACAAGGTTATGGAGGAACAAGGTTATGGAGGAACAAGGTTATGGAGAGTGGGGAAATATTAGTTAAAGACTGTTTATGATGCTTTTAACTTTGCTGCTGTTATGACTTCTTCAGTAAACAGGTGAAGGCAGTGACCAGAGCTGCATCCCAGCTGTTACCTTGGTGTCACTCTCACCTTCATGTTATCATGGTGTCACTCACGTTATGTCCTCAGACCTTCATGGTATCATGGTGTCACTGTCACGTTATGTCCTCAGACCTTAAATGTTATCAGGTTCACTGCACGTTAGGGCCCTCAGACCTTCATGTTATCAGTGTCACGTCACGTTATGCCTCAGACCTTCATGTTATCATGGGTCACTGCCCACGTTATGTCCTCAGACCTTCATGTTATCATGGTGTCACTGTCACGTTATGTCCTCAGACCTTCATGTTATCATGGTGTCACTGTCACGTTATGTCCTCAGACCTTCATGTTATCATGGTGTCACTGTCACGTTATGTCCTCAGACCTTCATGTTATCATGGTGTCACTGTCACATTGTCCCCAGACCTTCATGTTATCATGGTGTCACTGTCACGTTATGTCCTCAGACCTTCATGTTATCATGGTGTCACTGTCACGTTATGTCCTCAGACCTTCATGTTATCAGGTGTCACTGTCACGTTATGTCCCCAGACCTTCATGTTATCATGGAGTCACTGTCACGTTATGTCCTCAGACCTTCATGTTATCATGGTGTCACTGTCAGTTTTTGTCCCCAACCTTCATGTTATCATGGTGTCACTGTCACGTTATGTCCTCAGCCCTTTCATGTTATCATGGTGTCACTGTCATTTTTATGTCCCAGACCTTCATGTTATCATGGTGTCACTGTCACGTTATGTCCTCAGACCTCATGTTATCATGGTGTCAACTGTCACGTTATGTCCTCAGACCTTCATGTTATCATGGTGTCACTGTCACGTTATGTCCTCAGACCTTCAGTTATCAGGGTGTCACTGTCACGTTATGTCCTCAGACCTTCAGTTATCATGGTGTCACTGCCCACGTTATGTCCTCAGACCTTTATGTTACATGGTGTCACACTGTCACGTTATGTCCTCAGACCTTCATGTTATCATGGTGTCACTGTCACGTTATGTCCTCAGACCTTCATGTTATCATGGTGTCACTGTCACGTTATGTCCTCAGCCCTTTCATGTTATCATGGTGTCACTGTCATGTCATGTCCCCAGACCTTCATGTTATCATGGTGTCACTGTCACGTATGTCCTCAGACCTTCATGTTATTAAATGGTGTCACTGTCACTTAATGTCCCCAGACCTTCATGTTATCATGGTGTCACTGCCCACGTTATGTCCCAGACCTTCTGTTATCATGGTGTCACTGTCACGTTATGTCCTCAGACCTTCATGTTATCATGGTGTCACTGTCACTTTATGTCCTCAGACCTTAAAGTTATCATGGGTCACTGTCACGTTATGTCCTCAGACCTTTCATGTTATCAGGGGTGTCACTGTCACGTTATGTCCTCAGCCCTTTCATGTTATCATGGTGTCACTGTCACGTTATGTCCCAGACCTTCATGTTATCATGGTGTCACTGTCACGTTATGTCCTCAGACCTTCATGTTATCATGGTGTCCACTGTCACGTTATGTCCTCACACCTTCAATGTTATCAGGTGTCACTGTCACGTTATGTCCCAGACCTTCATGTTATCATGGTGTCACTGTAAAGTTTATGTTCCAGACCTTCATTTATCATGGTGTCACTGTCACTTATGTCCTCAGACCTTCATGTTATCATGGGTCACTGTCACTTATGTCCCCAGACCTTAAATGTTATCATGGTGTCACTGTCACGTTATGCCCCTCAGACCTTCATGTTATCATGGTGTCACTGTCACGTTATGTCCCCAGACCTTCATTTTATCATGGTGGTCACTGTCACGTTATGTCCTCAGACCTTCATGTTATCATGGTGCCCACTGTCACGTTATGTCCTCAGACCTTCATGTTATCATGGTGTCACTGTCACGTTATGCCCCTCAGACCTTCATGTATCATGGTGTCACTGTCACGTTAGTCCTCACACCTTCATGTTATCATGGGTCACGGTCACGTTATGTCCCCAGACCTTCATGTTATCATGGTGTCACGCACGTTATGTTTCCAGACCTTCATGTTATCAGGGTGTCACTGTCACGTTATGTCCTCAGCCCTTTTCATGTTATCATGGTGTCACTGTCACTTTTATGTCCCCAGACCTTCATGTTATCATGGTGTCACTGTCACGTTATGTCCTCAGACCTTCATGTTATCATGGTGTCACTGTCACGTTATGTCCCCAGACCTTCATGTTATCATGGTGTCACTGTCACGTTATGTCCTCAGACCTTCATGTTATCATGGTGTCACTGTCACGTTATGTCCTCAGACCTTCATGTTATCATGGTGTCACTGTCACGTTATGTCCCCAGACCTTCATGTTATCATGGTGTCACTGTCACGTTATGTCCTCAGACCTTCATGTTATCATGGTGTCACTGTCACGTTATGTCCCCAGACCTTCATGTTATCATGGTGTCACTGTCACGTTATGTCCTCAGACCTTCATGTTATCATGGTGTCACTGTCACGTTATGTCCTCAAAACCTTCATGTTATCATGGTGTCACTGTCACGTTATGTCCCCAGACCTTCATGTTATCATGGTGTCACTGTCACGTTATGTCCTCAGACCTTCATGTTATCATGGTGTCACTGTCACGTTATGTCCCCAGACCTTCATGTTATCATGGTGTCACTGTCACGTTAATGTCCTCAGACCTTCATGTTATCATGGTGTCACTGTCACGTTATGTCCTCAGACCTTCATGTTATCATGGTGTCACTGTCACGTTATGTCCCCAGACCTTCATGTTATCATGGTGTCACTGTCACGTTATGTCCCCAGACCTTCATGTTATCATGGTGTCACTGTCACGTTATGTCCTCAGACCTTCATGTTATCATGGTGTCACTGTCACGTTATGTCCTCAGACCTTCATGTTATCATGGTGTCACTGTCACGTTATGTCCCCAGACCTTCATGTTATCATGGTGTCACTGTCCACGTTATGTCCCCAGACCTTCATGTTATCATGGTGTCACTGTCACGTTATGTCCCCAGACCTTCATGTTATCATGGTGTCACTGTCACGTTATGTCCCCAGACCTTCATGTTATCATGGTGTCACTGTCACGTTATGTCCCCAGACCTTCATGTTATCATGGTGTAATCATGTGCTTGGACGACCCAAGTTGTCACACCGATATTTTCGGCTCATTAACTTCACAAGATAACTTGACATCATTAATTTCTTAACTATGCAAGTTGGAATCTTTATGTCATGAAAAAAAACTTTGTATCATTAAGGTCATGACAAATGTAACTTGGCATCATAAAGTTAATAAAACCCACAGCTTGGCATCATAAAGTTAATAAAACCCACAACTTGGCATCATAAAGTTAATAAAACCCACAACTTGGCATCATAAAGTTAATAAAACCCACAACTTGGCATCATAAAGTTAATAAAACCCACAACTTGGCATCATAAAGTTAATAAAACCCACAACTTGGCATCATAAAGTTAATAAAACCCACAACTTGGCATCATAAAGTTAATAAAACCCACAACTTGGCATCATAAAGTTAATAAAACCCACAACTTGGCATCATAAAGTTAATAAAACCCACAACTTGGCATCATAAAGTTAATAAAACCCACAACTTGGCATCATAAAGTTAATAAAACCCACAACTTGGCATCATAAAGTTAATAAAACCCACAACTTGGCATCATAAAGTTAATAAAACCCACAACTTGGCATCATAAAGTTAATAAAACCCACAACTTGGCATCATAAAGTTAATAAAACCCACAACTTGGCATCATAAAGTTAATAAAACCCACAACTTGGCATCATAAAGTTAATAAAACCCACAACTTGGCAATATTAATGTTAAAGCAAAAACAACTTAGCATCATAAATGTTATAAAAACACAGCTTGACATCATTATCACCATAACTAACACAGCTTGACATAACACATTTTGACATCATTAACGTCATAACACAGTTTGACATCATTAACGTCATAAATAACACAGCTTGACATCATTAACGTCATAACTAACACAGCTTGACATCATTAACGCCATAACAAACACAGTGTGACATTAACGTCATAACACAGCTTGACATCAATAACGTCATAACAAAAACAGCTTGACATCGTTATCATAACACAGCTTGACATCATTAACGTCATAACAAACAGCTTGACATCGTTATCATAACAAACACAGCTTGACATCATTAACGTCATAAACACAGCTTGACATCATTAAAGTCATAACAAACACAGCTTGACATCGTTGTCATAAACACAGCTTGACATCATTAACGTCATAACAAACACAGCTTGACATCATTAACGTCATAACAAACACAGCTTGACATCATTAACGTCATAACAAACACAGCTTGACATCATTAACGTCAAAAGAAACACAGCCTGACATCATTAACGTCATAACAAACACAGTTTGACATCATTATCGTCATAAACACAGCCTGACATCATTAACGTCATAACAAGCACATCTTGACATCATTAACGTCAAAAGAAACACAGCCTGACATTAACGTCATAACAAACACAGCTTGACATCATTAACGTCATAACAAACACAGCTTGACATCATTAACGTCAAAAGAAACACAGCCTGACATCATTAACGTCATAACAAACACAGCTTGACATCATTATCGTCATAAACACAGCCTGACTTCATTAACGTCATAACAAACACAGCTTGACATCATTATCGTCATAAACACAGCCTGACATCATTAACGTCTTAACAAACACAGCTTAGCGTTTCCTCATTTTGGCGACTAGTTCTATTTAAATCTTTATTTTCATTCTGTCTTTCTAAACTTAAGATCAAAATAAAAAATGAATTTAGACGTGAATCTGAATAATTTATATATAATTATATTTTAGCAGCAACTTAGCTGTTAAAATTGAAAACGATGGCAGTTAATGTTAACATGGGATGTTAAAGCACTTTCAGTATACTGTTTTTTTTCCCTTGTATGTAATTATTTCCGTTTAAAAGCCTAAAGTTCCTGGGACAGTACTGTTATCATGAGAGTCGAGAATGGAGAAACTTGTCGAGCATTTCCATAGAGTTTTGCAACTTACACAGGTGCTCAGAGGGACTGGTATTAGACATTTTCCCCCAAAGCCCTTGGGTTGTATCTAGAGCTTGGTTTTATCTGGAGCTTGGTTTTATCTAGAGCTTGGTTTATTTGGAGCTTGGTTTTATCTGGAGCTTGGTTTTATCTAGAGCTTGGTTTATTTGGAGCTTGGTTTTATCTGGAGCTAGATTTTATCTGGAGCTAGGTTTTATCTGGAGCTAGGTTTTATCTAGAGCTTGGTTTATTTGGAGCTTGGTTTTATCTGGAGCTTGGTTTTATCTGGAGCTTGGTTTTATCTGGAGCTTGGTTTTATCTGGAGCTTGGTTTTATCTGGAGCTTGGTTTTATCTGGAGCTTGGTTTTATCTGGAGCTAGGTTTTATCTAGATTATTATTATTATAATCAAGGGGGAAGCGCTAAACCCGGAGGATTATACAGCACCTGGGGGGGGGATGTGGAAGGCATTCAGGCTTAATTCGGGGAACTGGAGCACAGATCCAATTCCCTAAATCAAGAGCCCCTCACCAACATCAAGGAACCTTCCTTGAGGGGAGGTTTTATCTAGAGCTTGATTTATTTGGAGCTTGGTTTTATCTAGAGCTTGGTTTATTTGGAGCTAGGTTTTATCTAGATTATTATTATAATCAAAAAGAAGCGCTAAGCCACAAGGACTATACACCATTACAGCGGTTTTATCTAGAGCTTGGTTTATTTGGAGCTTGGTTTTATCTAGAGCTTGGTTAATCTGGAGCTAGGTTTTATCTAGAGCTTGGTTTATCTGGAGCTTGGTTTTATCTAGAGCATGGTTTATCTGGAGCTTGGTTTTATCTAGAGCTTGGTTTATCTGGAGCTTGGTTTTATCTGGAGCTTGGTTTTATCTAGAGCTTGGTTTATCTGGAGCTTGGTTTTATCTAGAGCTTGGTTTATCTGGAGTTTGGTTTTATCTAGAGCTTGGTTTATCTGGAGCTTGGTTTTATCTGGAGCTTGGTTTTATCTAGAGCTTGGTTTATCTGGAGCTTGGTTTTATCTAGAGCTTGGTTTATCTGGAACTTGGTTTATCTGGAGCTTGGTTTTATCTAGAGCTTGGTTTATCTGGAGCTTGGTTCTATCTGGAGCTTGGTTTTATCTAGAGATTGGTTTTATCTGGAGCTTGGTTTATTTGGAGCTTGGTTTTATCTGGAGTTTTGTTTTATGTGGAGCTTGGTTTTAACTGGAGCTTGGTTTTATCTAGAGCTTGGTTTTATCTAGAGCTTGATTTATCTGGAGCTTGGTTTACCTGGAGCTTGGTTTTATCTAGAGCTTGGTTTTATCTGGAGCTTGGTTTTATCTGGAGCTTGGTTTTATCTAGAGCTTGGTTTTATCTAGAGCTTTGTGTATCTGGAGCTTGGTTTTATCTGGAGTTTGGGTTTATCTGGAGCTTGGTTTTATCTGGAGCTTGGTTTTATCTGGAGCTTGGTTTATTTGGAGCTTGGTTTTATCTGGAGTTTTGTTTTATGTGGAGCTTGGTTTTATCTGGAGCTTGGTTTTATCTAGAGCTTGGTTTTATCTAGAGCTTGGTTTTATCTGGAGCTTGGTTTTATCTGGAGCTTGGTTTTATCTAGAGCTTGGTTTATCTGGAGCTTGGTTTTATCTGGAGCTTGGTTTCATCTAGAGCTTGGTTTATCTGGAGCTTGGTTTACCTGGAGCTTGGTTTTATCTAGAGCTTGGTTTTATCTAGAGCTTGGTTTATCTGAAGCTTGGTTTACCTGGAGCTTGGTTTTATCTGGAGCTTGGTTTTATCTAGAGCTTGGTTTTATCTAGAGCTTGGTTTATCTGGAGCTTGGTTTTATCTGGAGCTTGGTTTTATCTGGAGCTTGGTTTTATCTGGAGCTTGGTTTTATCTGGAGCTTGGTTTTATCTGGAGGTTGGTTTTATCTAGAGCCTGGTATTATCTAGAGCCCCAAAACAAATTATAGCCCCAAAAATTATAGCCTTAAAACAAATTATAGCCCTAAAACAAATTATAGCCCCAAAACAAAAGTAAGCTTACAGTCTGAAATCATTCAGAAATTTTCATTAAGACACTCCACTGTTGAAGGTTTGAAGCCGATCAAAAGGGGCATTCCTAATTTACTGCAAGAAAATCTATCACAATTTCTTTAATTAAATTGGTATATTGGGTCTTACGCAGCCAAAAAATTCAAACCTTCCAGTGAGCAACACACACACACACACACACACACACACACACACACACACACACACACACACAACACAACACACACACCACGCACACAACACACACACACACACACACACACACACACACACAACACACACACACACGCGCACACACACACACACACACACACACACACACAACACACACACACACACACACACAACACACACAACACACACACACACACACACACACACACACACACACACACACACAAAACTTCCTATAGAAGCCTCCCAACCAGGTCAACCCTAGTGCAACCAAACACTCTAAACCAAAACACCCATGCCACATCCAATGCCCCCACCCACTGCATTACAAACTCCACCCCCACAGCAACCACCCATAGTTCCTTATCAGGTCTCCCACTTCCCCAACCCCAATACACCTCCCAGACCACAATCTTAGAAAAGAAGTTGAAGGTGTGGTATACAAATGCAGATGGAATAACAAATAAGTATGAGGAGTGGCACGAAAGAATCAAGGAGACATCCCCAGACATAATAGCACTCACAGAAACAAAACTCACCAGAATAATAACAGATTCAATCTTTCCAACCGGATATCAAATCCTCAGGAAAGACAGAGGGAGGAGAGGGGGAGGAGGAGTTGCACTGCTCATTAAAAACCAGTGGGGGTTTGAGAAAATGGAAGGAATGGATGGCACGGGCGAAAGGGACTACTTAGTAGGAACAATCCAGTCAGAGGGACATAAGGTGATAATTGCAGTAATGTACAACCCACCACAGAACTGCAGGAGGCCAAGAGAAGAATACGATGAGAGCAACAGAGCAATGGTCGACACACTAGCCGTGGTGGCCAGGAGAGCACACATGGGGGGAGCAAAGTTACTAGCTATGGGTGATTTCAATCACAAGGAGATTGACTGGGAAAACCTGGAGCCCCATGGGGGTCCCGAAACATGGAGAGCCAAGATGATGGATGTGGTACTGGAAAACCTCATGCATCAACATGCTAGAGACACTACCAGAGAGAGAGGAGAGGATGAACCAGCAAGACTGGACCTTGTATTCACCTTGAGTAGTTCTGACATCGAGGATATCATGTATGAAAGGCCCCTGGGAGCTGGTGATCATGTGGTTCTGTGCTTCGACTACATAGTTGAGCTCCAAGTGGAGAGAGCAGCAGGAATAGGATGGTAAAAACCAAACTACAAAAGGGGGAACTACTCAGGCTTGAGGAACTTCTTTCAAGACATTCAGTGGGAGAGGGAACTGACAGGAAAACCAGTACAAGAAATGATGGACTATGTGGCAACAAAATGCAAGGAGGCAGAGGAGAGGTTTGTTCCCAAGGGAAACAGAAATAATGGGAAGAACAGAACGAGTCCTTGGTTCACCCAAAGGTGTAGGGAGGCAAAAAACTAGGTGTACTAGAGAATGGAAAAGGTACAGAAGACAGAGAACTCAGGAAAATAAAGAGATTAGCCGAAGAGCCAGAAACGAATATGCACAGATAAGAAGGGAGGCTCAGCGGCAATACGAAAATGACATAACATCGAAAGTCAAGACTGACCCGAAGCTGTTGTACAGCCACATCAGGAGGAAAACAACAGTCAAGGACCAGGTAATCAGACTGAGGAAGGGTGATGGGGAATTCACAAGAAACGACCGGGAGGTATGTCAGGAGCTCAACACAAGATTTAAAGAAGTATTTACAGTGGAAACCAGTAGGACTCCAGGAAATCAGAGCAGGGGGTTGCACCAGCAAGTGCTGGATGAGGTACATATAACCAAGGAGGAGGTGAAGAAGCTGCTATGCGAACTTGACACCTCAAAGGCGGTGGGACCAGACATCTCTCCGTGGGTCCTTAAAGAGGGAGCAGAGACATTGTGTGTACCATTAACAAAGATCTTCAACACATCATTTGAAACTGGGCAACTCCCCGAGGTATGGAAGATGGCAAATGTAGTCCCAATTTTTAAAAAGGGAGACAGACATGAGGCACTAAACTACAGACCTGTATCACTAACGTGTATAGTATGCAAGGTCATGGAGAAGATCATCAGGAGGAGAGTGGTGTAGCACCTGGAAAGAAACAAGTGTATAATTGACAACCAGCATGGTTTCAGGGAGGGAAAATCCTGTGTCACAAACCTATTAGAGTTTTATGACAAGGTGACAGAAGTAAGACAAGAGAGAGAGGGGTGGATCGACTGCATTTTTTTGGACTGCAAGAAGGCCTTCGACACAGTTCCTCACAAGAGGTTACTGCAAAAGCTAGAGGATCAGGCACACATAACAGGAAAGGCACTGCAATGGATAAGAGAATACCTTACAGGGAGGCAACAACGAGTCATGGTACGTGACGAGGTTTCAAAGTGGGCGCCTGTGACAAGCGGGGTTCCACAGGGGTCAGTCCTAGGACCTGTGCTGTTCTTGGTATATGTGAATGACATAACGGAAGGGATAGACTCAAAGTGTCCTTGTTTGCGGACGATGTGAAGTTAATGAGAAGAATCAAATCGGATGAGGATCAGGCAGGACTACAAAGAGACCTGGACAGGCTACAAGCCTGGTCCAGCAAATGGCTCCTTGAGTTTAACCCCGCCAAATGCAAAGTCATGAAGATTGGGGAAGGGCAAAGAAGACCGCAGACACAATATAGTTTAGATGGCCAAAGTCTGCAAACCTCACTCAAGGAAAAAGATCTGGGGGTGAGTATAACACCGAGCATATCTCCTGAGGCGCACATCAATCAGATAACTGCTGCAGCATACGGGCGCCTGGGAAACCTACGGATAGCGTTCCGATACCTCAGTAAGGAGTCGTTCAAGACTCTGTATACCATTTACGTCAGGCCCATACTGGAGTATGCAGCACCAGTTTGGAATCCACACCTAGTCAAGCACGTCAAGAAATTAGAGAAAGTGCAAAGGTTTGCAACAAGACTAGTCCCAGAGCTACGGGGATTGTCCTACGAAGAAAGGTTGAGGGAAATCGGCCTGACGACACTGGAGGCCAGGAGGGTCAGGGGAGACATGATAACGACATATAAAATACTGCGCGGAATAGACGAGATGGACAAAGACGGGATGTTCCAGAGATGGGACACAGACACGAGAGGTCACAATTGGAAGTTGAAGACTCAGATGAATCAAAGGGATGTTAGGAAGTATTTCTTCAGTCATAGAGTAGTCAGGCCGTGGAATAGCCTAGAAAGTGAAGTAGTGGAGGCGGGAACCATACATAGTTTTAAGGCGAGGTATGATAAAGCTCATGGAGCAGGGAGAGAGACGACCTAGTAGCAATCAGTGAAGAGGCGGGGCCAGGAGCTATGACTCGACCCCTGCAACCACAAACAGGTGAGTACAAATAGGTGAGTACACACAACACACACACACACACACACATACACACACACACACACACACACACACACACACACACGCACACACACACACTCAACACACACACACACACACACACACACACACACTCAACACAATACACACACACACACACTCAACACACACACACACACACATACACACACACACACACACATGCACACACACACACACACACACACGCACACACACACACACTCAACACACACACACACACACGCACACACACACGCACACACGCACACACACACACACACATACACACACACACACACTCCACACACACACACCACACACACACACACACACACACACACACACACACACACACACACACACACACACACACACACACACACACACACACACACACACACACACACACACACACACACACACACACACACACACACACACACAACCAACAACACACACACAAAACACACACAACACACACACACAACACACACACACACACACAATACACACACACACCACACACACACACACACACACACACACACACACACACACACACACACACAACACACCACACACACACACACACACACACACACACACACAACACACACACACACACACACACACACACACACAACACACAACACACACACACACACACACACACACACACACACACACACACACACACACACACACACACTTGTCCAAAGTCTGAAGCTCGTCACAAGAGTCATGCTCCAGTAATCACACAAAAAATACAAGTTAGAAAATTAGCAAATTTACACCAACAGAACCTAAATTCACCGGGAATCATCTTGTTTACCATACGCATCAGCCATTATGAGGCACCTAAGTTCCCCCGTCTTTTAATAACATGTTCATTTTTCCACTATAATCTACCTTATCCATAATTACTATCACATTTGCTTTGTCTGTTTCGTAAGGTGAAGTTTAGGATCTTTCCTTATAGTTTAACTTAACAAATCTTTGATGACAATTATGTTGTACAAGTCTACAATTGTGTTGTAGAGGCCTACAACACAACTGTCCTCAAGCATCTGTTAAGTTATACCATGAATTAGGAAAAGATCCTGGACTTCACCTTACGAAACAAAGCAAATACGATAGTAATTATGGACAAGGTAGAGGAAAAATAAACGTTATTAGGCGCCATTAATGACTGAAGATGTTCAGAAGCAGCACACTCAACTTATTTAAAAATAACTTTTGTTAAACGGCACCTAAACACTACTAACAATCGGAATCTCCAATGTAGGATACAACAGAATGCAAGAGGAAGCGTCTTTCTCAAATCGCACAGAAACCATTGCTGCATTATTTGTTTTAATAAAACTGATAGACCAATATCTACGCAGCTCATGAACAATCTGTATCTTTCTTTAAATAAGATGCATGAATGCTGAAAATTTGAGCCTCTTCAGGTTATGACACAAACATTGGAGGAGCTTGGAAGACGAAGAAACAAATCTAACAGCTATATGCTTCCGCTGCTGTAGTGTAACTATTGTAGTTAAATGGTTCAGAGAACCGACAGGTTCTCTGAACCATTCTTCTTTGTACAGGACTGATGAAGCAACTGTGTGGCGAAACGTTTACTCAATAAACATTCTCAAGTGTTGGACATGTGACTAATTTATCAGTATAACTAATAAATACTACCACACCAAGATATAATAACCTACCATGGTTAAAAGCCTCACTAAACTGCCCAGAGTCTTTACAGCCAACAAGGTAATTATCAAAAAAATAACAGAAGCAAAAAAAAAGTTGTAGTCACATAAGCCTGTAAAAACGTATATTTAACTGCAAACATGAAAACTAAAAAAACGACACCGCGACTTGTCTGCTAACTTGGTGGGTGAGGGTAAGCAAGAGAGGTGCAAATATGTACAAGTATCACTGGTGCTGTGAGAATGTCTAACATCACAACCTGACTTCATATATAACAACTTAGCCTCATGTAACATCACAACCTGGCTTCATATATCACAACTTAGCATCATATAATATCACAACTTGGCTTCATATAACACAACTTAGCCTCATATAACATCACAACCTGGCTTCATATATCACAACTTAGCATCATATAACATCACAACCTGGCTTCATATAACACAACTTAGCCTCGTATAACATCACAACCTGGCTTCATATAACACAACTTAGCCTCGTATAACATCACAACCTGGCTTCATATAACACAACTTAGCCTCATATAACATCACAACCTGGCTTCACATAACAGCAGAACTTGTATTCATATAACACAACTAAGCTTCACATAACAGCACAACTTGTATTCATATAACACAACTTGGCTTAACAAATACAACCTGGCCTCATTTAACAAGGAACACAACTTGTCTACATATAACAAGAAAAATAACTTGTCTTCATTTAACAACAAACACAACTTGTCCCATTGTAACAACGAATATAACTTGTCTTCATATAACAACACAACTTAGGTTCATTCATGTGATAACATCAAAGAAAGCTTATCCTCGTCAGTGGGATAACAACCCACCACAAAGAGGCAGCCATCAAGGTTGCAGCAATAATCTCAACCATTCGAGCGGAGTGCTTCTGAAATGTCAAAGCTACCCTATGTACCCAGAGCTTTCATAGCTGGCAGCCAACGCCTCAATTACCGGGAATCACCTTCAAGCACTCTACACTCCTGCCAAAGTACACCAGGGAACACTATAATAAATTTCACAAACAACGTATTTTAAGACTCCTTTCCCAAACTTGTGCCCACAAAACACAAAACGATCCCCTGAAGCGAGAAATACGACACCAAGTGCAAGATTAACCCAATGACTGACACAGACAGACAGACAGACACACACACACACACACACACACACACACACACACACACACACACACACACACACACACAGCTATGTACCTTGGATTCATTTCCCTAATTTCTGCGGTATCCCCTGACTCTGCAATTATTCCACACCGTCTTTATTCTCCCTTTTGCTTTTCTAAATTATTTTTGAAGATCGGAGGTCCTCAGTGGTTTCTTGTTCCACTGAACGGTGTGCATCTTTGTCGAGCCTCTGTACTCTACCTGATAATTTAATAGAACGAGACATAAGGGAAGGTATGTAAAATAACTCCGCGGAAGAATAAGGGCGCCAGAAGCACAATTAGAGAACACTGTCAAGATTCTTCAACCTGCTGAAGGCTGTATGATGCTGAAGGTTGTATGATGCTGAAGGTTGTATGATGCTGAAGGCTGTATGATGCTGAAGGCAGTATGATGCTGAAGGTTGTATGATGCTGAAGGTTGTATGATGCTGAAGGCTGTATGATGCTGAAGGCTGTATGATGCTGAAGGTTGTATGATGCTGAAGGCTGTATGATGCTGAAGGTTGTATGATGCTGAAGGCTGTATGATGCTGAAGGCTGTATGATGCTGAAGGCTGTATGATGCTGAAGGTTGTATGATGCTGAAGGCTGTATGATGCTGAAGGCTGTATGATGCTGAAGGTTGTATGATGCTGAAGGTTGTATGATGCTGAAGGTTGTATGATGCTGAAGGTTGTATGATGCTGAAGGTTGTATGATGCTGAAGGTTGTATGATGCTGAAGGTTGTATGATGCTGAAGGCTGTATGATGCTGAAGGTTGTATGATGCTGAAGGCTGTATGATGCTGAAGGCTGTATGATGCTGAAGGCTGTATGATGCTGAAGGTTGTATGATGCTGAAGGCTGTATGATGCTGAAGGCTGTATGATGCTGAAGGTTGTATGATGCTGAAGGCTGTATGATGCTGAAGGTTGTATGATGCTGAAGGCTGTATGATGCTGAAGGCTGTATGATGCTGAAGGCTGTATGATGCTGAAGGTTGTATGATGCTGAAGGCTGTATGATGCTGAAGGCTGTATGATGCTGAAGGCTGTATGATGCTGAAGGCTGTATGATGCTGAAGGTTGTATGATGCTGAAGGCTGTATGATGCTGAAGGCTGTATGATGCTGAAGGTTGTATGATGCTGAAGGTTGTATGATGCTGAAGGCTGTATGATGCTGAAGGCTGTATGATGCTGAAGGTTGTATGATGCTGAAGGCTGTATGATGCTGAAGGTTGTATGATGCTGAAGGCTGTATGATGCTGAAGGCTGTATGATGCTGAAGGCTGTATGATGCTGAAGGTTGTATGATGCTGAAGGCTGTATGATGCTGAAGGCTGTATGATGCTGAAGGTTGTATGATGCTGAAGGTTGTATGATGCTGAAGGCTGTATGATGCTGAAGGCTGTATGATGCTGAAGGTTGCATGATGCTGAAGGCTGTATGATGCTGAAGGCTGTATGATGCTGAAGGCTGTATGATGCTGAAGGTTGTATGATGCTGAAGGCTGTATGATGCTGAAGGCTGTATGATGCTGAAGGCTTTATGATGCTGAAGGTTGTATGATGCTGAAGGCTGTATGATGCTGAAGGCTGTATGATGCTGAAGGCTGTATGATGCTGAAGGTTGTATGATGCTGAAGGCTGTATGATGCTGAAGGCTGTATGATGCTGAAGGTTGTATGCTGCTGAAGGTTGTATGATGCTGAAGGTTGTATGCTGCTGAAGGTTGTATGCTGCTGAAGGTTGTATGCTGCTGAAGGTTGTATGCTGCTGAAGGTTGTATGCTGCTGAAGGTTGTATGATGCTGAAGGTTGTATGATGCTGAAGGTTGTATGATGCTGAAGGTTGTATGCTGCTGAAGGTTGTATGATGCTGAAGGTTGTATGATGCTGAAGGTTGTATGATGCTGAAGGTTGTATGATGCTGAAGGTTGTATGATGCTGAAGGTTGTATGCTGCTGAAGGTTGTATGATGCTGAAGGTTGTATGATGCTGAAGGTTGTATGATGCTGAAGGTTGTATGATGCTGAAGGTTGTATGATGCTGAAGGTTGTATGATGCTGAAGGTTGTATGCTGCTGAAGGTTGTATGATGCTGAAGGTTGTATGATGCTGAAGGTTGTATGCTGCTGAAGGTTGTATGCTGCTGAAGGTTGTATGATGCTGAAGGTTGTATGATGCTGAAGGTTGTATGCTGCTGAAGGTTGTATGATGCTGAAGGTTGATGATGCTGAAGGTTGTATGATGCTGAAGGTTGTATGCTGCTGAAGGTTGTATGCTGCTGAAGGTTGTATGATGCTGAAGGTTGTATGATGCTGAAGGTTGTATGATGCTGAAGGTTGTATGCTGCTGAAGGTTGTATGATGCTGAAGGTTGTATGCTGCTGAAGGTTGTATGATGCTGAAGGTTGTATGATGCTGAAGGTTGTATGATGCTGAAGGTTGTATGATGCTGAAGGCTGTATGATGCTGAAGGTTGTATGATGCTGAAGGCTGTATGATGCTGAAGGCTGTATGATGCTGAAGGCTGTATGATGCTGAAGGTTGTATGATGCTGAAGGCTGTATGATGCTGAAGGCTGTATGATGCTGAAGGTTGTATGATGCTGAAGGCTGTATGATGCTGAAGGTTGTATGATGCTGAAGGCTGTATGATGCTGAAGGCTGTATGATGCTGAAGGCTGTATGATGCTGAAGGTTGTATGATGCTGAAGGCTGTATGATGCTGAAGGCTGTATGATGCTGAAGGCTGTATGATGCTGAAGGCTGTATGATGCTGAAGGTTGTATGATGCTGAAGGCTGTATGATGCTGAAGGCTGTATGATGCTGAAGGTTGTATGATGCTGAAGGCTGTATGATGCTGAAGGTTGTATGATGCTGAAGGTTGTATGATGCTGAAGGTTGTATGATGCTGAAGGTTGTATGATGCTGAAGGTTGTATGATGCTGAAGGTTGTATGATGCTGAAGGTTGTATGATGCTGAAGGTTGTATGATGCTGAAGGTTGTATGATGCTGAAGGTTGTATGATGCTGAAGGTTGTATGATGCTGAAGGTTGTATGATGCTGAAGGTTGTATGATGCTGAAGGTTGTATGCTGCTGAAGGTTGATGCTGCTGAAGGTTGATTGCTGCTAAATGTTGATGATCCTGGAGGGCTCTTGATCACAGGAACTGAACCAACCCTCCCAATCCTTGAGTAAACCCTGAATACCTCTCAGTCCCCAACTGCTGTATGATTCCTACGGGTTTAGCGAGCCACATATAAACAATCAAGCTACTAGCAGATATCAAAATTATTATGACAGTGCTAGAACAGGTATATAGGGTGTAGTGTCTCGGTCGCTCACTCCGTGGTACGAAGACTTGCAACACTGCTGACCACCACCCTGCAGGTAACACTGTCCAACTTCCTCAGTACTAAGGTCTCTCATCACTGTCTGCTTTAATTATGACCAAGCCGACAAGATCATTACAACCTCGGTTATGAGTTTTCTCCAGGACGTGACTTCCAAGTAGTTCATTTCCCTAAATTGAGGGCCAAAAAAATCGGTATTTTCAAAGGTTCATCGTTACGTCACCAGCTAATCAACTCAAGACCCAGTAATCACTAAAGCTTCAAGCCGACACTCAAAGAATTTTCCAAGTTACCCAACAGCCTACTTCTACTACCAACTTTATTCCAACACTCCCAGATGGCTCACGCAATGAAGATCATGTATTGCATGATGCTGCCCACATGAAAAACACCATCTACCCTCCAACCATCAACTCCACAATCAATGGACCCCTCTCACCTTAATTAACAATCTGCACAGTTGTAGTAGGGTCAGTCAAATACTAAGAAAGAGGAGCACTGCAAGGGAGCCAGGGACCCACAGAGGGTAGGAGCAAAAACACAGAGAGGAAAAATAATGAAAGAACAAATACCCAAGGCAGAAGAAAGAAAACCCAAAGGAAAAGAGGAAAGAGGAAAGGGGAAGAGGGAGAAGGGAAAAAAATCAGGTTAAGTCACGGGTGTTTTGAAGTTTGGAGCATTTTACAACGTAATAAGAAAGAAAGGAACTGTTAAATTCGCATCTGTTGTCTCATACGATTTCACATCATAACAAGTCCAAGAGTGTGAGAAACAAATCATCGATGACTTCGACAATTATGCAACACTCACGTACCTACCAAATAAAGTGCTTAGGAAGTCAAGAACGAGTCATTCCAATCATCACAGTAAACTGAACTCCAGCTGAACTTCTGCGCCTGCCTACTGTCCCCATCTTCTCTATTAAGAACTTCACTGCTGGGTTAAACCCTACGACTGAATACACTCCTTTCCGGTGCTATTCTGAACCTATCCTCATTTCCCTGTGGCTCATCTGTGTTTAGCTTCCACCCATGACTTCTCTTTTGTCTTCTGTACGCACTCCTAATTTCTTGGTCTTTTGCTGTCATCTTTCTTCTTATGTGACTGTGTAGGTTTTGGCTCTGATCAGGCCTTTGCTATGTCGTTCTCGTAATGATTTTTTCTTCTTATCCTTGCTAGCAATTAATCACTACAACGCTTGCCTCCCTATTCTCTGCTGTCTTCTGTGTTCTGTACTTTTTTCATGTACTTTTGCATCTTCCGCTAGTTTCTTTACAGCTCTGATTACAAGGAGCTCTCTCTGTATCTTGACTTCTCACATCTCCTCTTAGGTACGAACTTTGTTGCTACCTTCAGGTACTTTCTGGCCAGGTCCTCCATCATCTGTGGGTTGTCACTATATTTAGTTCCTTGTCTCACTGGATTCCGTTTAGAAAATCTCTCATGTCTGCATAGTCCCCTCTTCTGCAATCTGGCTTATTATTTGGATCTCCTCTTCTCTCCACTCCCACTTCTACCTAATATTCAAAGCTGAGCATGATGTGGTGGTAACTCGTATTCAATTTCATCTATATCAGATTTGTTTAAAGTGAAAACCAAATCAACCCGGTTCATCCCGTCCTCACTCTTGTGGCTTCTCTGACATGTTGGCCCATGAAGTTTTAGATTACTGCCTCCTTCAAATTTGCTTTGTCTGTTTCTGGCCTTCCAAGTGCTTCCCAGTTTTCCCATATTATTTCCTGGTGACTGAAATTCTCTACAATCAGTAACTTTGTTCTGGTCTTACTTGCTCTCCGTACTACTTTTACTAGAATTAGTGTTGTGATAGTGCTGGTCTCATCATACTCTTGCATGGGTCTTCTGTTATTCAGCAGGAGTTATAAACCACTACTACTAAGAGTCACTGGTCGTTATTTATCTTAGTATATGATCAGTGAACTTCCAATATCCATGTTTATCATCTTACAGTCCCGCAATAAAAAAGTTCGGAAATGGATGCATAAAATACACGAACAGTCTGGGAATCATTGTTAGGGAAGTCAGAAAATACAAAACATCAATATCCAGTCATTTGACCGATTGCTTTCATTACGTTTTTAAAATTTTCTGACAAATACATGATCAGCGACTAACTTTATTTTTGCAATGCACAATAACGATTTTACAGTGTGTGCACAATTCCAAAGTTTTTTTGATATTAGTACGACTCCACTTCCTACTCTGATCTTTCTTTTCTCACTACGAGATAACCCTTCTGCTACTCTGTACCTCTGCTTCTCTGCTACTCTGTACCTCTGCTTCCCTGCTACTCTGTACCTCTGCTTCTCTGCTACTCTGTACCTCTGCTTCTCTGCTACTCTGTACCTCTGCTTCTCTGCTACTCTGTACCTCTGCTTCCCTGCTACTCTGTACCTCTGCTTCTCTGCTACTCTGTACCTCTGCTTCTCTGCTACTCTGTACTTGTGCTTCTCCGCTACTCTGTACCTCTGCTTCTCTGCTACTCTGTACCTCTGCTTCTCTGCTACTCTGTACCTCTGCTTCCCTGCTACTCTGTACCTCTGCTTCTCTGCTACTCTGTACCTCTGCTTCTCTGCTACTCTGTACTTGTGCTTCTCCGCTACTCTGTACCTCTGCTTCTCTGCTACTCTGTACCTCCGCTTCTCTGCTACTCTGTACCTCTGCCTCTCTGCTACTCCGTACCTCTGTTTCTCTGCTACTCTGATCAGGCCTTTGCTATGTCGTTCTCGTAATGCTTTTTTCTTCTTATCCTTGCTAGCAATTAATCACTACAACGCTTGCCTCCCTATTCTCTGCTGTCTTCTGTGTTCTGTACTTTTTCATGTACTTTTGCATCTTCCGCTAGTTTCTTTACAGCTCTGATTACAAGGAGCTCTCTCTGCTACTCTGTACTTGTGCTTCTCTGCTACTCTGTACCTCTGCTTCTCTGCTACTCTGTACTTGTGCTTCTCTGCTACTCTGTACCTCTGCTTCTCTGCTACTCCGTACCTCTGCTTCTCTGCTACTCTGTACTTGTGCTTCTCTGCTACTCTGTACTTGTGCTTCTCTGCTACTCTGTACTTGTGCTTCTCTGCTACTCTGTACTTGTGCTTCTCTGCTACTCTGTACTTGTGCTTCTCTGCTACTCTGTACTTGTGCTTCTCTGCTACTCTGTACTTGTGCTTCTCTGCTACTCTGTACTAGTGCTTCTCTGCTACTCTGTACTAGTGCTTCTCTGCTACTCTGTACTAGTGCTTCTCTGCTACTCTGTACTTGTGCTTCTCTGCTACTCTGTACTAGTGCTTCTCTGCTACTCTGTACTTGTGCTTCTCTGCTACTCTGTACTTGTGCTTCTCTGCTACTCTGTACTTGTGCTTCTCTGCTACTCTGTACTTGTGCTTCTCTGCTACTCTGTACTAGTGCTTCTCTGCTAGTCTGTACTTGTGCTTCTCTGCTACTCTGTACTTGTGCTTCTCTGCTACTCTGTACTTGTGCTTCTCTGCTACTCTGTACTAGTGCTTCTCTGCTACTCTGTACTTGTGCTTCTCTGCTACTCTGCACTAGTGCTTCTCTGCTACTCTGTACTTGTGCTTCTCTGCTACTCTGTACTTGTGCTTCTCTGCTACTCTGTACTAGTGCTTCTCTGCTACTCTGTACTTGTGCTTCTCTGCTACTCTGTACTAGTGCTTCTCTGCTACTCTGTACTAGTGCTTCTCTGCTACTCTGTACTTGTGCTTCTCTGCTCTGTACTCGTGCTTCTCTGCTACTCTGTACTTGTGCTTCTCTGCTACTCTGTACTTGTGCTTCTCTGCTACTCTGTACTTGTGCTTCTCTGCTACTCTGTACTTGTGCTTCTCTGCTACTCTGTACTAGTGCTTCTCTGCTACTCTGTACTTGTGCTTCTCTGCTACTCTGTACTTGTGCTTCTCTGCTACTCTGTACTTGTGCTTCTCTGCTACTCTGTACTAGTGCTTCTCTGCTACTCTGTACTTGTGCTTCTCTGCTACTCTGTACTTGTGCTTCTCTGCTACTCTGTACTTGTGCTTCTCTGCTACTCTGTACTAGTGCTTCTCTGCTACTCTGTACTTGTGCTTCTCTGCTACTCTGTACTTGTGCTTCTCTGCTACTCTGTACTTGTGCTTCTCTGCTACTCTGTACTTGTTCTTCTCTGCTACTCTGTACTAGTGCTTCTCTGCTACTCTGTACTTGTGCTTCTCTGCTACTCTGTACTTGTGCTTCTCTGCTACTCTGTACTAGTGCTTCTCTGCTACTCTGTACTTGTGCTTCTCTGCTACTCTGCACTTGTGCTTCTCTGCTACTCTGTACTTGTGCTTCTCTGCTACTCTGTACTAGTGCTTCTCTGCTACTCTGTACTTGTGCTTCTCTGCTACTCTGTACTTGTGCTTCTCTGCTACTCTGTACTTGTTCTTCTCTGCTACTCTGTACTTGTGCTTCTCTGCTACTCTGTACTTGTGCTTCTCTGCTACTCTGTACTAGTGCTTCTCTGCTACTCTGTACTTGTGCTTCTCTGCTACTCTGTTCTAGTGCTTCTCTGCTACTCTGTACTTGTGCTTCTCTGCTACACTGTACTTGTGCTTCTCTGCTACTCTGTACTTGTGCTTCTCTGCTACTCTGTACTTGTGCTTCTCTGCTACTCTGTTCTAGTGCTTCTCTGCTACTCTGTACTTGTGCTTCTCTGCTACTCTGTACTTGTGCTTCTCTGCTACTCTGTACTTGTGCTTCTCTGCTACTCTGTACTTGTGCTTCTCTGCTACTCTGTACTTGTGCTTCTCTGCTACTCTGTTCTAGTGCTTCTCTGTTCTAGTGCTTCTCTGCTACTCTGTACTTGTGCTTCTCTGCTACTCTGTACTTGTGCTTCTCTACTACTCTGTTCTAGTGCTTCTCTGCTACTCTGTTCTAGTGCTTCTCTGCTACTCTGTACTAGTGCTTCTCTGCTACTCTGTACTTGTACTTCTCTGCTACTCTGTACTTGTGCTTCTCTGCTACTCTGTTCTAGTGCTTCTCTGCTACTCTGTTCTAGTGCTTCTCTGCTACTCTGTACTTGTGCTTCTCTACTACTCTGTTCTAGTGCTTCTCTGCTACTCTGTTCTAGTGCTTCTCTGCTACTCTGTACTAGTGCTTCTCTGCTACTCTGTACTTGTGCTTCTCTGCTACTCTGTAGTTGTGCTTCTCTGCTACTCTGTACTTGTGCTTCTCTGCTACTCTGTACTAGTGCTTCTCTGCTACTCTGTACTAGTGCTTCTCTGCTACTCTGTACTAGTGCTTCTCTGCTACTCTGTACTCGTGCTTCTCTGCTACTCTGTACTTGTGCTTCTCTGCTACTCTGTACTAGTGCTTCTCTGTACTTGTGTTTATCTGCTACTCTGTACTAGTGCTTCTCTGCTAGTCTGTACTTGTGCTTCTCTGCTACTCTGTACTTGTGCTTCTCTGCTACTCTGTACTCGTGCTTCTCTGCTACTCTGTACTTGTGCTTCTCCGCTACTCTGTACTTGTGCTTCTCTGCTACTCTGTACTAGTGCTTCTCTGCTACTCTGTACTAGTGCTTCTCTGCTACTCTGTACTTGTGCTTCTCTGCTACTCTGTACTAGTGCTTCTCTGCTACTCTGTACTTGTGCTTCTCTGCTACTCTGTACTTGTGCTTCTCTGCTACTCTGTACTTGTGCTTCTCTGCTACTCTGTACTTGTGCTTCTCTGCTACTCTGTACTAGTGCTTCTCTGCTACTCTGTACTTGTGCTTCTCTGCTACTCTGTACTTGTGCTTCTCTGCTACTCTGTACTTGTGCTTCTCTGCTACTCTGTACTAGTGCTTCTCTGCTACTCTGTACTAGTGCTTCTCTGCTACTCTGTACTAGTGCTTCTCTGCTACTCTGTACTAGTGCTTCTCTGCTACTCTGTACTTGTGCTTCTCTGCTACTCTGTGCTTGTGCTTCTCTGCTACTCTGTACTAGTGCTTCTCTGCTACTCTGTACTTGTGCTTCTCTGCTACTCTGTGCTTGTGCTTCTCTGCTACTCTGTACTTGTGCTTCTCTGCTACTCTGTACTTGTGCTTCTCTGCTACTCTGTACTAGTGCTTCTCTGCTACTCTGTACTTGTGCTTCTCTGCTACTCTGTACTTGTGCTTCTCTGCTACTCTGTACTAGTGCTTCTCTGCTACTCTGTACTAGTGCTTCTCTGCTACTCTGTACTTGTGCTTCTCTGCTACTCTGTACTTGTGCTTCTCTGCTACTCTGTACTTGTGCTTCTCTGCTACTCTGTACTAGTGCTTCTCTGCTACTCTGTACTAGTGCTTCTCTGCTACTCTGTACTTGTGCTTCTCTGCTACTCTGTACTTGTGCTTCTCTGCTACTCTGTACTAGTGCTTCTCTGCTACTCTGTACTAGTGCTTCTCTGCTACTCTGTACTAGTGCTTCTCTGCTACTCTGTACTTGTGCTTCTCTGCTACTCTGTACTTGTGCTTCTCTGCTACTCTGTACTTGTGCTTCTCTGTTACTCTGTACTTGTGCTTCTCTGCTACTCTGTACTTGTGCTTCTCTGCTACTCTGTACTTGTGCTTCTCTGTTACTCTGTACTTGTGCTTCTCTGTTACTCTGTACTTGTGCTTCTCTGCTACTCTGTACTTGTGCTTCTCTTGCTACTCTGTACTTGTGCTTCTCTGTTACTCTGTACTTGTGCTTCTCTGCTACTCTGTACTTGTGCTTCTCTGCTACTCTGTACTTGTGCTTCTCTGCTACTCTGTACTTGTGCTTCTCTGTTACTCTGTACTTGTGCTTCTCTGCTACTCTGTACTTGTGCTTCTCTGCTACTCTGTACTTGTGCTTCTCTGTTACTCTGTACTTGTGCTTCTCTGTTACTCTGTACTTGTGCTTCTCTGCTACTCTGTACTTGTGCTTCTCTGCTACTCTGTACTTGTGCTTCTCTGTTACTCTGTACTTGTGCTTCTCTGCTACTCTGTACTTGTGCTTCTCTGTTACTCTGTACTTGTGCTTCTCTGCTACTCTGTACTTGTGCTTCTCTGCTACTCTGCACTTCGCTTCTCTGCTACTCTGTACTAGTGCTTCTCTGCTACTCTGTACTTGTGCTTCTCTGTTACTCTGTACTTGTGCTTCTCTGCTACTCTGTACTTGTGCTTCTCTGTTACTCTGTACTTGTGCTTCTCTGCTACTCTGTACTTGTGCTTCTCTGTTACTCTGTACTTGTGCTTCTCTGCTACTCTGTACTTGTGCTTCTCTGCTACTCTGCACTTCGCTTCTCTGCTACTCTGTACTAGTGCTTCTCTGCTACTCTGTACTTGTGCTTCTCTGTTACTCTGTACTTGTGCTTCTCTGCTACTCTGTACTTGTGCTTCTCTGTTACTCTGTACTTGTGCTTCTCTGCTACTCTGTACTTGTGCTTCTCTGTTACTCTGTACTTGTGCTTCTCTGCTACTCTGTACTTGTGCTTCTCTGCTACTCTGCACTTCGCTTCTCTGCTACTCTGTACTAGTGCTTCTCTGCTACTCTGTACTTGTGCTTCTCTGTTACTCTGTACTTGTGCTTCTCTGCTACTCTGTACTAGTGCTTCTCTGCTACTCTGTACTTGTGCTTCTCTGCTACTCTGTACTTGTGCTTCTCTGCTACTCTGTACTTGTGCTTCTCTGCTACTCTGCACTTCGCTTCTCTGTTACTCTGTACTTGTGCTTCTCTGCTACTCTGTACTTGTGCTTCTCTGCTACTCTGTACTTGTGCTTCTCTGCTACTCTGCACTTGTGCTTCTCTGCTACTCTGTACTTGTGCTTCTCTGCTACTCTGTACTAGTGCTTCTCTGCTACTCTGTACTTGTGCTTCTCTGCTACTCTGTACTTGTGCTTCTCTGCTACTCTGTACTTGTGCTTCTCTGCTACTCTGTACTAGTGCTTCTCTGCTACTCTGCACTTCGCTTCTCTGTTACTCTGTACTTGTGCTTCTCTGCTACTCTGTACTTGTGCTTCTCTGTTACTCTGTACTTGTGCTTCTCTGCTACTCTGTACTTGTGCTTCTCTGCTACTCTGTACTTGTGCTTCTCTGCTACTCTGCACTTCGCTTCTCTGTTACTCTGTACTTGTGCTTCTCTGCTACTCTGTACTTGTGCTTCTCTGCTACTCTGTACTTGTGCTTCTCTGTTACTCTGTACTTGTGCTTCTTTGTTACTCTGTACTAGTGCTTCTCTGCTACTCTGTACTTGTGCTTCTCTGCTACTCTGCACTTGTGCTTCTCTGCTACTCTGTACTTGTGCTTCTCTGTTACTCTGTACTTGTGCTTCTCTGCTACTCTGTACTTGTGCTTCTCTGCTACTCTGTACTTGTGCTTCTCTGCTACTCTGTACTTGTGCTTCTCTGCTACTCTGTACTTGTGCTTCTCTGCTACTCTGTACTTGTGCTTCTCTGCTACTCTGTACCCCTGCTTCTCTGCTACTCTGTACCTGTGCTTCTCTGCTACTCTGCACTTCGCTTCTCTGCTACTCTGTACTTGTGCTTCTCTGCTACTCTGTACCCCTGCTTCTCTGCTACTCTGTACTTGTGCTTCTCTGCTACTCTGCACTTCGCTTCTCTGCTACTCTGTACTTGTGCTTCTCTGCTACTCTGTACTTGTGCTTCTCTGCTACTCTGTACTTGTGCTTCTCTGCTACTCTGTACTTGTGCTTCTCTGCTACTCTGTACTTGTGCTTCTCTGCTACTCTGTACTTGTGCTTCTCTGCTACTCTGTACTTGTGCTTCTCTGCTACTCTGTACCCCTGCTTCTCTGCTACTCTGTACTTGTGCTTCTGTGTTACTCTGTACTCGTGCTTCTCTGCTACTCTGCACTTCGCTTCTGTGTTACTCTGTACTTGTGCTTCTCTACTATTCTGTTCTTTTAGTTCACTACTTTTCTTTGTGATACCATCTGCCTTTGTATACAACACTAAATCTTTTATCATTCACTTCATACTGGGACTTCTGGTACTGGTACTGGTACTGGTACTGGTACTGGTACTGGTACTGGTTTCTGTAGTGAATTCAAGTGGGAAAGATGGTATTAGTGTAGGTAGCCTACACTAATGAGTTTCGAGAGTTTTTCTACTCCCAGAGCCCGGCCATGGGCCAGGCTCGTCTGGTGATTGCCTGGACAACAAGGTTGTAGAGGAAAGTGCATATGTGTGTGTGTGTGTGTGTGTGTGTGTGTGTGTGTGTGTGTGTGTGTGTGTGTGTGTGTGTGTGTGTGTGTGTGGTGTGTGTGTGTGTGTTTGTGTGTGTGTGTTTGTGTGTGTGTTTGTGTGTGTGTGTTTTGTGTGTGTGTGTTTGTGTGTGTGTGTTTGTGTGTGTGTTTGAGTGTGTGCTTGTGTGTGTGTGTGTGTGTGTGTGCACTCACCTATTTGTACTCACCTATTTGTGGTTGCAGGGGTAGAGTCCTAGCTCCTGGCCCCGCCTCTTCACCGGTTGCTACTGGGTCCTCTCTCTCCCCGCTCCATGAGCTTTATCATACCTCGTCTTAAAACTATGTATGGCTCCCGCCTCCACTACGTCACTTTCTAGGCTATTCCACTGCCTGACAACTCTATGACTGAAGAAATGCTTCCTAATATCTCTCTAACTCATCTGTGTCTTCAACTTCCAATTGTGACCTCTTGTTTCTGTGTCCCCTCCCTGGAACATCCTGTCTTTGTCCACCTTGTCTATTCCGCGCAGTATTTTATATGTCGTTAACATGTCTCCCCTGACCCTCCTGTCCTCTAGTGTCGTCAGGCCGATTTCCCTTAACCTTTCTTCATAAGACATTCCCCTTAGCTCTGGAACTAACCTTGTCGCAAACCTTAGCACTTTCTCTAGTTTCTTGACGTGCTTTATCAAGTGCGGGTTCCAAACAGGTGCTGCATACTCCAGTATGGGCCTGACATACACGGTGTACAGTGTCTTGAACGATTCCTTATTAATGTACCGGAACGCTGTTCTCAGGTTTGCCAGGCGCCCATATGCTGCAGCAGTTACCTGGTTGATGTGTGCTTCCGGAGACATGCTCGGTGCTATACTCATTCCAAGATCTTTCTCCTTGAGCGAAGTTTGAAGTCTTTGGCCACCTAGCCTATACTCTGTCTGCGGTCTTCTTTGCCCTTCCCCTATCTTCATGACTTTGCATTTGGCGGGATTAAATTCGAGAAGCCAGTTGCTGTACCAGGTGTCCAGTCTGTCCAGGTCTCGTTGAAGTCCTGCCCGGTCCTCATCTGATTTAATTCTCCTCATCAACTTCATATCGTCTGCGAACAGGGACACTTCTGAGTCTAACCCTTCCATCATGTCGTTCACATATACCAAAAAAAGCACTGGTCCTAGGACCGACCCCTGTGGGACCCCGCTCGTCACAGGTGCCCATTGTGATACATCATTACGTACCATAACTCGTTGTTGCCTCCCTGTCAGGTATTCTCTGATCCATTGCAGTGCCCTTCCTGTTATATGAGCCTGATCCTCTAGCTTCTGCACTAATCTCTTGTGAGGAACTGTGTCGAAGGCCTTCCTGCAGTCCAAGAAGATGCACTCAACCCACCCCTCGCTCTCGTGTGTTGTGTTACTTTATCATAAAACTCCAGAAGGTTTGTGACACAGGATTTTCCTTCCATGAATCCATGCTGGTTGGCATTTATACTCTTGTTCCGTTCCAGGTGCTCCACCACTCTCCTCCTGATAATCTTCTCCATAACTTTGCATACTTTACACGTCAGTGACAGAGGTCTATAGTTTAGTGCCTCTTTTCTGTCTCCTTTTTTAAAAATGGGAACTACATTTGCCGTCTTCCATACTTCAGGTAGTTGCCCAGTTTCCAGGGACGTGTTAAAGATTGTGGTAAGTGGCACACACAACATATCCACTCCCTCTCTAAGGACCCACGGGAAGATGTCCGGTCCCACTGCCTTTGAGGTATCGATGTCCCTTAGCAGTTTCTTCACCTCCTCATCTGTAGGTATGTCATCCAACACTTGTTGGTATATTCCTTGCTGGTGTCCCCATCTGGTCTGTCCCCCGAGAGGCCTTCCTGTCTCCACTGTAAATACTTCCTTAAATCTCATGTTGAGCTCCTCACATACCTGTTAATCGTTTCTTTTGAGTTCTCCACCTTCTTTCCTCAGCCTTATCACCTGGTCTTCGACTGTTGTCTTCCTCCTAATGTGGCTATACAGCAGTTTCGGGTCAGACGTGACTATCGATGCTATGTCGTTTTCGTACTGTCGCTGGGCCTCCCTCCTTATCTGTGCATACTCGTTTCTGGCTCTTCTACTAATCTCCTTATTTTCCTGGGTCCTTTGCCTCCTGTACCTTTTCCATTCTCTGGTGCACTTAGTTTTTGCCACCCTACACCTTCGGGTAAACCAAGGACTCGCTTTGGTCTACCTATTATTTCTGTTAACCCTTGGGAACAAACATTTCCTCTGCTTCCTTGCACTTTGTTGCTACATATTCCATCATCTCGTTTACTGATTTTCCTACCAGGTCTTTGTCCCACTGAATCTCCTGCAGGAAGTTCCTCATACCAGTGTAGTCCCCCCTTTTGTAGTTTCGTTTTTCCCATTCAGTTCCTGTTTCCTTCTCCACTTGTAACTCTACTATATCAAAACTCAGAACCACGTGATCGCTAGCTCCAAGGGGCCTCTCGTAAGTGATGTCCTCAATGTCCGAACTGATCAGGGTGAACACAAGATCCAGTCTTGCTGGCTCATCCTCCCCTCTCTCTCTGGTAGTGTCCCTGACATGTTGATGCATGAGATCTTCAAGTACCACATCCATCATGTGTGTGTGTGTGTGTGTGTGTACTCACCTAGTTGTACTCACCTAGTTGAGGTTGCAGGGGTCGAGTCCAAGCTCCTGGCCCCGCCTCTTCACTGGTCGCTACTAGGTCACTCTCCCTGAACCATGAGTTTTATCGTGCCTCTGCTTAAAGCTATGTATGGATCCTGACTCCACTACATCACTTCCCAAAGTATTCCACTTCCTGACTACTCTGTGGCTGAAGAAATACTTCCTAACATCCCTTTGATTCATCTGTGTCTTCAACTTCCAACTGTGTCCCCTTGTTACTGTGTCCTGTTACTGTGTGTGTGTGTGTGTGTGTGTGTGTGTGTGTGTGTGTGTGTGTGTGTGTATGTGTGTGTGGTGTGTGTGTGTGTGTGTGTGTGTGTGTGTGTGTGTGTGTGTGTGTGTGTGCGTGCCCGCGCGCGCGTGTGTACCCCCCTCACCTATATGTGGTTGCAGGGGTCGAGTCTTGGCTCCTGGCCCCGCCTCCTCGCTGGCTGCTACTGGGTTGACCCTCTACTAGCTTCAATAGCCTTGTCTTGCTTCTTGTTAAAGTTATGTAAGGGTTCTGCCTTTACTACACTACAGTCGTTCCGCTTACTGACCACCCTAAGGCTGAAGAAATACCTAACATCCTTGTGGCTCACCTATGTTCTCCAAGGACCAGGGACCAGAATCAGGCAGTAGGAAGCAGAAACCAGTAACCAGGGATCAGCAACCAACGATCAAGGATTAGGAAACAGGGACCAGCAACCAAGGACCAGGGACGAGGGATCAAGGATCATGGACCAGCACCCAGGGATCAAAGAAAATGGACCAGCAACCAAGGGCCAGGAACAAGAGAGTAAGGACCAGCAACGAACGAACAGGAATTAGGAAGTAGGGACTAGAGAGCAGGGGCCGTGTACCAAGGACCAGGGAGCAGAGATCATGGACCAGGGACCAGGTACACACTGGCCAGGGTTCAACACTCAGGTGAAACACACTAACACCTACGAGTAAATTTTAGTCTCAATTATTTATTGGGTAGCAGTAAACCCGTAGGGCCCATACAGATCCTAGAGGCAATCAGGTTCGATCCAAGGGGAGAATAGATCCAAATCCTTGCATCAAGAGCCCGTCACCAGCATTAGGAGAAGTCACAATCTCGTGTGTTGTTCATTCATGATATGGGAAGCACTAAACCCGTGTTGAAAATTCATCGTAAGCAATGATGAAGGCTCGATCCTCCGCTCGTTAAACACCAGAGAGGCATATCACTCTCCCAGTTAGGCTTCAGGGTAACGGAGATGTTAGACGAAATGGGTATGAAGTGGTGGAGGTAATCTACATACGCAGCTTCAAGAGCATGCACGATAGGACCCTCGGCTACACAGCACAGTACATGCCGGACAAGAAACTTTATAAAGCAAGGGCTAGGAGCTGTGACTCCCTGAGTACACAGCAGTGAGTACATACAAAAGGACTGCGCACGCACTCACGCACTCACACCAACTCCAGCACACGCCTACACATTGGCATCAACGGCAGCACACGCCTGCACACTAGCATCAACGCCAGTACACACTTATACACTCATTTCAACGCCAGTACACACTTATACACTCATTTCAACGCCAGCACACACACATTTACGCATTGGCATCAACACCAGCACAATCCTACACACTACCATCAACGCCAGCACCCGCCTACACACTAGCATCAATGCCAGCACACACCTACACACTGGTATCAATGCCAGCACACACCTACACACTGGTATCAATGCCAGCACACACCTACACACTGGCATCAACACCAACACACACTAGCATCAACGCCAGCACACGCCTACATTCTCGCTCAACGCCAGCACACACCTACACACTAGCATCAACGCCAGAACACGCCTACACTTTAGCATCAACGCCAGCACACGCCTACACATTTGCATCAACGCCATCACACGCCTACACACTGGCATCAACGCCAGCACACACCTACACACTGGCATCAACGCCAGCACACACCTACACACTAGCATCAACGCCAGCACACACTAGCATCAACGCCAACACACACCTACACACTAGCATCAACGCCAACACACACCTATGCACTAGCATCAACGCCAGCACACATCTACACAGTCATCAATGCCAGCACACACCTACACGCTAGTATCAACGCCAGCACACACCTACACACTGGCATCAACGCCAGCATACGCCTACACATTTGCATCAACGCCATCACACTATCATCAACAACAACACACACCTACACAATGACATCAACGCCAGCACACGCCTACACACTGTCATCAATGCCAGCACACACCTACACACTGGCATTAACGCCAGCACACACTAGCATCAACGCCAGCACACACTAGCATCAACGCCAGCACACACTAGCATCAACGCCAGCACACACTAGCATCAACACCAACACACACCTACACACTAGCATCAACGCCAACACACACCTACACACTAGCATCAACGCCAACACACACCTACACACTAGCATCAACGCCAACACACACCTATGCACTAGCATCAAAGCCAGCACACACCTACAAATTCGCATCAACGCCAGCACACACCTACAAATTAGCATCAACGCCAGCACACACCTACACACTAGCATCAACGCCAGCACACACCTACAAATTCGCATCAACGCCAGCACACACTTACAAAGTAGCATCAACGCCAGCACACACCAACTCACTAGCATTAACGCTAGCATCAACGCCAGCACACACCTACACACTAGCATCAACGCCAGCACACACACTAGCATCAACGCCAACACACACCTACACACTCGCATCAACGCCAGCACACACCTACAAATTAGCATCAACGCCAGCACACACCTACACACTAGCATCAACGCCAGCACACACCTACAAATTCGCATCAACGCCAGCACACACTTACAAAGTAGCATCAACGCCAGCACACACCAACACACTAGCATTAACGCTAGCATCAACGCCAGCACACACTAGCATCAACGCCAGCACACACCTACACACTAGCATCAACGCCAGCACACACCTACACACTAGCATCAACGCCAGCACACACCTACACACTAGCATCAACGCCAGCACACACCTACACACTAGCATCAACGCCAGCACACACCTACACACTAGCATCAACGCCAGCACACACTAGCAACGCCAGCACACACTAGCATCAACGCCAGCACACACTAGCATCAACGCCAGCACACACACCTACACACTAGCATCAACGCCAGCACACACACCTACACACTAGCATCAACGCCAGCACACACTAGCAACAACGCCAGCACACACACTAGCATCAACGCCAGCACACACCTACACACTAGCATCAACGCCAGCACACACCTACACACTAGCATCAACGCCAGCACACACCTACACACTAGCATCAACGCCAGCACACACCTACACACTAGCATCAACGCCAGCACACACTAACATCAACGCCAGCACACACTAGCATCAACGCCAGCACACACTAGCATCAACGCCAGCACACACTAGCATCAACGCCAGCACACACTAGCATCAACGCCAGCACACACACCTACACATGCAAGTACACTTAAAGTTCGCACGATAACAGCAACAGCTGGTGGGTGACAGGAGAGCGACGCAACATAACTGACAACAGAAGCAAGGAAGACCTGAGAAAATATATGATAATAATTGGCTGAGGGTGAAAGTAAAGAGAAAGAAGGTCACAATATAAAGAAGGAAAGAATGGAAGAAGATAGGAGGGAGGAAGGCGGGAAGGGAGGCAGGCAAGCAGAGAGAGAGAGAGAGAGAGAGAGAGAGAGAGAGAGAGAGAGAGAGAGAGAGAGAGAGAAGAGAGGTGGAAGAGGTAGTATGTAAGGAAGAGAATGGGGAGGAGAGAAGAGAGATGATAATGAGGAGAGGCGCTGCGTGATGAGGGGTGGCCGTAATTGAAAGGCTGGGCTGCAGGCTGCCTGCCTGGCAGGCTGGACAAGTCAGGGAGAAGGTCGCTAATGGTAGAAGCAAGACAGGACGTGATAAAGATGCTGAAACAGTGTTGTGTCTGTGTATACTCACCTACACTCACCAATATGTGGTTGCAGAGACTTAGTCTTACCTCCTGGCCCTGCTTCTCAACTTTCGTGTGTGTACCCACCTGTATGTGGTTGCAGGGATCGAGTCTTAGCTCCCCGCAGTACATGCGTGCGTGTATGTATGCATGTGTGTGTGTGTGGGTGTGTGTATGTCTCAAACTGACCAAGCCTCATCACCTCCCCCTGACCAGAGAGTACAGAAATATTCAGTTTTAATTACCCATGTACCGCCTCCCCCCATCCCATCCCTCCTGCTGTATCATACACCCATCACACACCCAATACCATCACCACCACTGATACAATTGACCTGGCTGGGAGGGGGGAGTCGTTAAACGCCAAAACGGCCACCAATGACTGATCCCCAGGTAATTAATCGCCGCTTTAATTACAATGCATATGATAATTATCGTTAGTGTGTCTATATAACCGAAACACAAACCTCAATCATATTTTCAATTATTTTTGGTGAAATCTGTGTCGCATTTGCGATGATTTTTTTTATCAAAAATAAAATTATTTTTTTATGATTTTCAACCACGAAGATGATAAAAATATAAATGTTTATCATCTGATAGTCAGCAACTTCAATAACATAATAATAATGTAATGATAATCCGCACATCATTTTCTGCGACAACAATGTTCGTAATGCCACTTAGACATTGTGATAATCAATAATTATATTCATTAGCATTAATTATATGCTAGCAACCTATAATTATTCTCTCAAGAATCTGGTTATACAAGGAAGGTATGTTTATACAGGGAGAACAAAACATGAATATTTTACTGTGTAGTATACATACATCTAACGACGGAAGAAATCACAATAAAACCCGTGATTGCAAATATGAAAAAAATACCAGAGTGAAAACGGGAAGTAAAACCTGAGTGCTTGTGTATATGTGTAAGTACATGAAAGCGCTCGTTTTATTTCCTATTTTCGCTGGTATTTTTTTCACATCTAATGATATGATACTTGAGTGTCACGTGATGAACTAGTAGGCAGTGAAGTGTCTCGGTCAGTGACCTACAGCTTCACTATGTGCGTCATAATGTTACAAACACCAACGTCAGGGAAAAATGCTCCCAGTGATCCTGACCAACAAAATACCATCACCTCCATCAATATTTTGTTCTTAGCTGTAAATACTAGACTACTTTCACTGGTATTACTTCGTATCTATTATAGGCATTTGCTAGAGGAAACTGATTAAAAGAAACTAATTGAGGATTTCAGATTTCAAATACACTTAGGAATATATTTATCCCTGAACTCTCACTTTGAAGTCAGCTTTCAACTTTAAGGAAGCCGAGAATTACACACGTTTATGTAAAACAGTTTCGTGAAGACAGCCAGATGAATACTGTGACACAGAAGATTGCCTGCATCAACATAACCACTGCACCCACAGCGGGTAATAATAACGCACTGGTTCAACACAGTAGCTACACAGATTCACATTTCATTTCAATGATGCTGAACGAGCTTAACAAAACGCAGCTGGGAAAGATGGGGGAATCTGTTATTAGTATTATTACAAATTCTAAAACTCTGAACAAGAATTTCCAGCACATGGTAAACAGAGTTCTTCCTAAACTGATAAACCGTTGGGAAAACATCACTGACCATCAATTACTAGGTACAAGAAGGAAAAAGCACATGAGAAAAGACACAAATAACCCGATCATAGGAGAGAGAAGCTTATGACGACGTTTCGGTCCGACTTGGACCATTCACAAAGTCCTATGTGCGGGTTATTTGTGTATTGTTCCAGTCACGATATTGTGCCTTTTTGTTCTTTATGTCCAAAGACATGAAATATCTGAAGCCTTTATTACAAGGTTTCACTGGCGGAAAGCGTAATCGAAATGTCGATCTCATAAAATGAAACCTTTATTACAAAATTTCGCTCAAGGGAAACTTGATCGAAACATGGATATAAGAAGAGCATACGTTATTATATCAACGTTAGAAACAAAGAGTAAGAGAGAGATAATACAATGCTTTACTTACTTTTAAATCGCGGAATAACCCATACGGGTTATAATAATAATAATAGTTAAATTACTCAACTGAAGCCTCAATAAGATCCAAAACATATGTTCTGTTTCTCAATTGTGTGTTATTGGCATACATGCTGCGAGAGTTCAGAAAACGGCACACATTTTGAGTCTAACTTAGGCTTCAGTTGAGTAATTTAACATTATTATTGTAACCCGTATGGGTTATTCTGCGATTTAAAAAAAAGGAGAGCATTGTATGTGTCAACAACTTGGGGTAGGGAGGTATAACATCTTGTGTGAGTGAGACAGAACTAGATAAGAGTGTGGGGAAAGTGAGGCATTGGTTAGAATGAAATGTGGTTAAACATCTGCGATTGATGGGATCAAGACAACAATGTTTAAAGCAGATTAAACCATAGTTGAGGAGTGGTTCATAAGCTTGTTTAATATTAACATGAATGAAAAGGAACAGGGTATCTATTGGTTGACATAGAAACGTTCTTGAGCTACTGTTGTTATTAGGCTTTGCGCTTCTGCTGTATATATACATACTTACCAATTCGCAAACGAGCGAAATTATTTACAAACATTATCTCTTAGTCCACACCAGGATTCGAACCTACACTTCCGCCAGAGCCAAATGGTTAGGCAGCGAGAGAGAGAGAGAGAGAGAGAGAGAGAGAGAGAGAGAGAGAGAGAGAGAGAGAGAGAGAGAGAGAGAGAGAGAGAGAGAGAGAGAGAGAGAGAGACTGTTAGGACACTAATGGGCCTACAATCCTTCTAACCGACTATGATACCTTTGAATTACTCCCAACAACAACGCAAAACATCACCCAACAGAAGCTTAACATCATCCAACAGAAGCCTAATAACAACAGTAGCTCAAGAACATTTCTATGTCAACCAATAGATAGCCTGTTCCTTTTCATGCATGTTAATATTAAACAAGCTTATGAACCACTCCTCAACTATGGTTTTATCTGCTTTAAACATTCCTGTCTTGATCCCATCAATCGCAGATGTTTTACCACATTTCATTCTAACCAATGCCTCACTTTCCCCACACTCTTATTAGTTCTGTCTCCCACACAAGATGTTACCTCCCTGCCCCAAGCTGCTCACACATACAATGTTTTCTTTTCTTTTAAAATGCAGGAAAACCCATACGGGTTACAATAATAATAATAACAATAAAAATAATTTAATAAAAATAATAAATTACAAAATGAAGCCTCAGTTAGACTAAAAAATGGTGGTTTCTCTTCTGAACTTTATGGAATGAGTTGCGAGGTTTACTCTAGCCCCTGAAGCTCCTATGCTTGCAATAAATTATTATATATATATATATATATTATATATATATATATATATTTAATATATTTATATATATTATATATATTTTTATGTCGTGCCGAATAGGCAGAATTTGCTATTTTGGTTAAATAGAAACGCTCATTTGCCATATAAGAAAAGTGAAAATTTGTAAATGCAATAATTTCGCCAAAATCATTTGACCTAACGAAAAAAAATATTTCACTGTGATTGTTTGTATTAAATTATTGTAAAAAAAATTAAAATATATTTAGTTGGGTTAGGCTAAAAAAAATTTTCTTGTTTAATAAGGTTAGGTAATTTTTCTAAGATTTTTTGGTGCAAAATTATTTTTTTACATTAACTTAAAAAAAAAAATATTTTTAAGCTTTAAAACAAAATTTCAGAACGGATTTAAATTTTTAAATGAGTTTTTTGCTAATTGACCAGGGCCGTAGCTGACCCGGGCCCCCCTGCAACCAATTAGGGGGTACCACCCCCCACACACACACACAGTATATATATATATATATATATATATATATTTATATAATATTTATAATATATATTTTTATAAATATATATATATATATATATTTTATATTTATTTATAATATATTATATATTAATATATAATATTAATATATATTATTGTCCCCGAAGGAGGGGTATTGATCAAAAACAACCGCGATACCAAAAGGGGACTAGAATAAAAAAGCCTAGAGCCACCCAACCATCAATGTCCTTGGGTGCGAGTACAAACCCAGTTCTGCTGCATGCGTACTCATAAGATTGTTGGTCCAGGGAAAAAAGGCTCATGAGTTTTCGCCCACCTGAGGCAGGTAAAAGCAGCATGGGTTCGAGTCCTTGGTAGTCGCAGTCTTGTTATTTGTTTTACTACTACATTATATATTATAAGTAGTCTAAAGGCGGCTCAGTGGCTCTTTTACAGAGTGGCTCCCAAGTATGGCTCCTCCTGAAAGGGCTGGGGCTGAGTGGCTCATTCCTGGTGGCCCCTTTTTCACACTTATGTAAGACCTTTTTCACACCTATATGCTAATGCCCTTGACCCACCAGACCCCACCCACGACCCCACCCATGACCCCACCCACGACCCCCCCCCACGACCCCACCCACGCCCCCCACCCATGACCCCACCCACGACCCCCACCCACGCCCCCCACCCCGCCCCCCACCCACGAACCCGCCCCCCCCACCCCCCAGCCCCCCCACCCACGCCCCCGCACCCGCGACCCCCCAACCCACCCCCCCCGCGCCCCCACGCCCGCCCCCCCACGATCCCCACCCACCCCCCTACCCGCCCCCCCCCTGGCCGACCCAGGCCCTCCCGGCCTGCGCCCCCCCCCACGCCCCGCGCCCCGCCCCGCGCCCTCGCGCCGCCCCGCCTTCTGCTGCGCCTTCTGCTGCGCCTTTGCGTGCCTTCTGCTGCGCCTTTGCTGCGCCTTCGCGCGTTTTTCCGGGATCCCCCCCGCCCCCAAATTTTTTTTTCCGATTTTTTCGAATTTTTTTTGAATTTCATTTTATTGTGCTCCCCACTTCCTCGAATCAAATTTTTTGGATTGCCCCTCCACTTTAAACCCCACCCAAAATTTTTTCAAATTTTTTTTTTCTCGATAATACAAAGTCCCCATCTCCTGGTCAAGTTTTTCTCGATATAAAAGACCCCAATTCCTGGATCAATTTTTTCTCGAAAAAAAAAGTCCCATTCCTTGGATAAAGTTTTCCCAAATACAAAGACTCCAATTTCTGGGTCAAATTTTTCTCGAAAAAAAGTCTCCATTCTTGGTCAAGTTTTTCGATAATAAAAAGACCCCATCTCCGGGATCAAAGTTTCTCTCGATAATACAAAGACGCCATATCCTGGGAATCAATTTTTTGGATTCCCCCCTCTCGGGGGTAAGCATTAAATGAACCCTCTATGGGGCATGGTATCTTCTTAACAAGTTAAACAAGTGTGACGTCACCCCACCTGTGTTTATCGGGGGTCAGTGACTCCGTGATGCCTCCAATACAGGTAAAACTTGTGGGACTTCCCCCAAAGCAGTGACGTCACGTGATGACCTCAACATACAGGCTGAATCTTGTGATTTCCCCCCTATGTCAGTGACATCACGCGATGACCCCCCACCACAGGCGAATCTTGTCGCTTCCCCTAACTTTTTCACTCTTAACCCAGGATATCCAAATAATTTACTTTTTTTTCGTTAATACCCACAACAACCACAATTTCTTTACAAAAAAAACACAATCTAGCTTTTTTTCTCGTTTTAACTTTTTCATCCAGGTCACCCCCCACAAGAAACCTTCTCTCTCTCCTCCCCCCCACCCTCCCGAACCCTCACACTCCAACCAACCCCTCCAATTTTTCACTCAGCCCCCCAATTTTTTTTCGTTTTAAACTATTTCATCAGAAAGTCACCACAAAATTAAAACCCTTTTCGTAAATTCACCAGTACAATTTTACATATTACAAAGTTAATAGCCCCCACACCTCACTTTACTTTGAACCCCTTCAAAACACTCTCATAAATCTTTTAAAATATCAAAAAAATACCTTTAAAACATTTCCAAACAACACTGAAACATTTCCCAAAAATATCTTTTGAATACTTAAAATAAGATTTGAAGCTCTAATTTATCTGCATTACACATTTCTTTAAAATTAAAATCATCCCCCCAAACTCCCCCCTCGTCTCCAGACTTCCAACATTATCACAAAAACAAACTAAAAACACTTTACTTTGAACATCCCCAAAAAACATATCAATTCCCTTTAAATCCCCAAAAACATCATTCGAACACCCCAAAATCACCCTAAAATACTCAAGAACCCCTTCAAAAGTCTCTTGCAATCATTTAAACCTTCAAAAACCCCTTTGAACTTTTCCCAAAACAACACTGAAACATTTCCAAAACACCTTTGAGTACCCCCCAAATACACCATAAATCTCTAAACCCCACTAAATAATCAAAACACCCCAAAAACCAAAAAAACTAAGATAACCCCCACAACCCACAACACCCACACCCCACATCACCCACACCCAACCCCCAAAAACCCCATCACCACCCCCAAAACACACAAAACCCCCACATCCCCCAAACCCCCCAAAATTTTTTCTCTTTTTAAAAATTTTATCAGAAAGTCACAACAACAAAAACACCCACAACTTATAATCACACCTTTAAATAACCTCAAAAACCATTTGAAAACCCCAAAAAACCCACTGAAAATTAAAAACACCACTGAATACACTAAAAACCCCACCAAAATCACCATAAAAGATAACACCCACACCCAAAACCCCCCCCCCACCCCCCCTCCCACTCACCCACAACCCACATCCCCCACCCCCACAATTTTTTTCTTTTTTAACTAATTTCCAAAAAGTCACAACAAAAACCCCCAAAAACACCCACATCCCAATCACCAAAACCCCACATCACCCACACCCACAACCCCCAAAACCCACAATTTTTTTTTTCTTTTTAACTAATTTCATAAAAAAAAGTCACAAAAAACCAACTTACAAAATTTTTTCAGCATCTAAGTTCGACAACAACACCACAACCCACATCCCACATCACCCAAAACCCAAAACCCCCACACCCCAAACCCCCCAAAAAACCCAAATTTTTTTTCCGTTTTAACTAATTTCATCAAAAAATCACAACAACCAATTACAATCATTTTTCAGCATCTCTGTTCGACAACAACCCCACAACCCACAACCCCCAAACCCCCACAACACCCCATCCCAAAACCCCCAAAATTTTTTTTCACTTTTTAACTAATTTCATCAAAAAGTCACAAAAACAACCCACAACTTAAAACCCACTTTTTCGGTATCTCTATTCCAACACCCAAACCCCCAAAATCCCACAACACCCACACCAAATTTTTTTTCTCTTTTTAAAACTAATTTCATCAAAAAAAAGCACATAAACAACCCACAATTTATAACCATTTTTCAGCATTCTATTCGACAAAAACCCCCACAACCCAAAAACACCCACATTCCACAACACCCACATCCAAATCCCCCACCCCCCCACAAAAATACCCAAACTTATAACCACTTTTTCGGTATCCATTGACAACAACACCCAAAACCCCAAACACCCAAAACCCCAAAAATTTTTTTTTCTCGTTTTAACTAATTTCTCAGAAAAAGTCACATCAAAACCCACAACTTATAACCACTTTTTCGCATCACTAGTTCGACAACAACACCCAAACCACCAACACCCCCCCCCAAAATTTTTTTTTCGTTTTAACTAATTTCATCAGAAAAGCCCAAAAAAAACAATCCCTTATTCATTTTTTTGAATCCTGAGACTACATTCCAAAAACCCTCATAATTTACCAATTTTTCACAATTTTTTTCCCCTTTCTTTTACTGAATCTTAAATGAAATACACACCTCTTTACATTACAAAATTCTAAAAAAATCCTCCCCATACCCATCTCCTTTGTATCACATAAATTGTATTTACTCGCACAACAAATCTAAACCCCCAAAACTTTTGCGACATGTTTCAACACCCCATTCTTTTCCAAAATTTTATATCTTTTCAATTTTATAAATTTTTTTTTAAAATATTCACACATTCCTTTATTTTCAGTAAAAAATTTCCCCCTAATTTTATTAAATTTTTAAAACAACCCCCCCCCATACCCCTCTCCATCTCACCCGCATTTCTTTCCTCCACCCCCATTCCCAAAACCCCCTCTTCTAACACAAAAATCACATTCACTCCCCAAATGCATCTATCACCCATCTCAAATCCACTAAAACCTTTCCCCCATATTACAAAAACTTATGACCACCCAACACACACACCCCCCACCCACACACACCAAAACCCCCCCACACAACAAAACACCCACACACACACACCCACACACACACACACATTTTACACACAACACCACACACACACACAACCCCACACACAACACACAACATCACTTTGAACACCTTCAAAACACTCTCATACATCATTTGAGACCACCTTTTCTCAATATTTTCATCCCCAACCTTTATCATCTCACTCAGAACAACCCCAAAATTACTTCGAACACTTCATAAAACTTTTTGGGCTCAATAAACACCTTTGAACTTTTCCCAAAAACACTGAAACACTTCCAAAAAAATCATTTTTATTACTCCCAAATAAGTTTATCATCTAATTTTTCTACATTACAATTTCTTAACTGAAAATTTCAACACATCCCAAAAAACTACTCCCCCAGTCTCCAGACTTTACAACATTAACACAAAAACTAACTCATCACTTATGACTGAGACATTTTACCCAAAAATAACAAAACAATATTTTTATATCTCCAATATCTAAAATCACCCCCCAAGACGTTTGCCAAATTCTTAACCCACCAAATAAATCACACATTTTTTTTTTTACACATTCTCTTAAAAAATTCAAACGAAGATCACTAAAATATCATACTTTTACTAAGATCACATAACATTTTGTCTTTCTCTAACTCACCCACCAATTCCATTCTCTTCACACTTACACATTTCATTTAAACGAAATTACATCCATCCCCCAATCCCCCTCTTCTCCAGACTTTTCAAATTAGCACAAAAAAAAAATACTCATACACTTATAAAGAGACATTACTATCTAAAACACGATAACTTTGAACCAAATTGAACACCAGGTCATCTCAAAAAAAAACTCTGCACTCATTTGAACACCTTTAAAAAGCACCCTCAAACACTCCAATATCACAAAACACTACTGATTACTACCAATCACCACTGAAACACCAAAAAACCCTCAATAATCACCAGAAACTAAGTTTAACATCACCATTCACATCCATTTTTTAGAAAAACCCCTCAAAACACTATAACCAAGAACTCCCCCCCATTTACGCATAAAAAAAAAACATGAACACAAAACCCAATCGCAAACATTAGTACATGAACCTAACTGAAAAAAATTTGTACACACACATATTTTAAAACAACACCCCCTACAATCCCCATGTTACTTTCCTCAAAAATCACTAATATCACAGAAAACACTCATTTTTTTTAAAAATTTTCCCCACAAAAAAATCATTTTGACAAATTAAGCCACTCACCTCACACCGCCAACACACGATGTCACCCTCACAGGACCCACAAATCACCTCCATGACTAATCCCATTGTGTTACTTGGGGGTTGGTAACATCACACCCAACCCACCTTTTTTCAACCCGTTGTACCCTACATTATCTAAGAACAAAAAAAAAAATTTCCAAAACGATTACCCGATTTTATGACCCACCACCAAGATCACAGAAACACAATTTTTATAATTTTTCACACAAAAATCACGATCACCAATTCCCTATCATGTTTACCCTCATCTATCAAACTCATCACCAAGACACCAAAAAACAAGATAACATCTCAAAAATATATGATCACTGAAAAAAACTTTTTTTTTAAACTTTGCACAAAAATAAGCACGCACAAAAATACACAACACTTCCCCCCAACATCTTAACATAAAATGAGCACTTAACATATCACTGTCAAAAAAAAAAATAATCACAGCACCCCCATTTATACATTTCATCACAAATTTAAGAATGAACATACACACCCCAACTAAGACATTCACCCCCATCTAAGACATACACATTTAACAAGCAACACCAAAAACCTATACTTGACTATTTTGGGATGAAAATTTATACCGCATTTTTTGTTGATATCACATTTCCTCATCCACATCACCCTAAAACTCCTTTTTTCTTCCCTATATCTCCTAGGTTTTTTTTAACCCCACGGCCCCTCATGACATTAGGGGCCAAATGTAGTAGGTGGTGTTGGATGGGGATGGTTGCTCTGGTCCTACGTCTGTAGGCCCCTCGGGGGAAAACAACTCGGAATAACGGAATGAATAAGGAAGGATTTTTAGGGTGTATGGATGAGGAAAGTGATATGAAAATAATGCGGTAGGATATTCTACCGCAATATGTCAGTAAGGTTTTTGGGTTGTCTTGTTAGATGTGTATGTCTTAGTTGGAGGTGAAAAGTCTTAGATTTGGTGTTAGTCTCATGTCTTAAATTTGTGATTGAAAGTTTAAATGTGGGGTGTCTGTGTATTTTTTTTTTTTGATAGTATATGTTTAGTGCTCTGTTTGTTATAGATGTTGGTGGAAGTGTTGTGGATTTTTGTGCGGTTTTATTTTTTTGCGGATGTTAAAAATAAGTGTTTTTAGTGATCATATGTTTTGGTCATGATCTTAGATTTTTGGTGATCTTGGGGATGAGTGTTATAGTGGGCGGGAACATGATATGGAATTGGTGATCGTGATTTTTGTGGAAAAATTATAAAAATGTGTGTTTCTGTGATTTGTGTGGGGTCATAAAATTGGGAATGCTTTGGTTTTGTTCTTAGATAAAATAGGGTTCAACAGGTTTGAAACAGGGGGGGTTGGTGTTTGTTACCCCCACCAAGTAACACAATGGGAGTGTGACGTCATGGAGGGGGGCTTCGGGCCGTGAGGTGTGACTGTTGTTGGTGGGGATGAGGTGGTGCGCTTTTGATATGTAAATTGAAATTTTTTTGTGTGTGAAATGTTTTTAAAAAATGGTGTTTTCTGTGATATTGTGTTTTTAGGTAAGGAACATGGGGATTGTAGTTTGGTTGTCTTAGAATTGTGTGTGTACAAATATGTTTTCAGTTGATGGGATCATGTACTAAATGTTTGCGTATTAGGTTTGTGTTCTGCTTTTTTTTTTTTGCGCCCAAAAGGGGAAGGAGTTCTTTGGGTTTTAGTGATTTGAGGGGGTTTTTTATAAAAAAGGGTGGAGATGGTGAGTTTTAAAAAAAGTTTCTGGTGATTTTTACGGGGATTTTGGTAGTATTCAGTGGTGATTTGGGATAATCATAGTGTTTTTGGGGGTATTTGGAGGGTTTATGTGCTTTTTGAAGGTGTTCAAATGATGTCAGATATTTTTTGAAAATGATCAGTGGTGTTCAAGCGGTTTAAAATTTGTCAGGGTTAGATATGGGAATGTCTCAGTCATAAGTGTATGGTTAATTTTTTTTTTTTGTAATGTTGTAAAGTCTGGAGAAGAGGGGGTTTGGGGATGAGATGTAATTTTGGTTAATGAAAAGTGTAAGTGTGAATGGAATGTGAATGGTGGGGGAGTTGAGGGAAAACAAAATGTTAGTGATCTAGTAAAGAATAGATAGTTTTAGTGATCTTCGTTAGATGGTTTTAAAAGAATTGTAAAAAAAAAATGTTGATTTAGGGGGGGTTTAGAATTTGGCAAAAAGTCTTTATTGTGGTGATCTTAGTATTGGAGATTAACAGATATGTGTTTGTGTTAGTTTTGGGAAAATGTCTCTGTCAAAGTATGATAGTTTTTTTTTTTAATTTGTAAAGTTGGAGACGAGGGAAGTATTTTTGGGTGTGTTGTAAATTTTAGTTAAAGAAATGTGTAAGTGTAGATAAATTGACATGATAAATCTTATTTGGGAGTAACAAATATATTTTGGAAAAGGGTTCAGTGTTTTTTGGAAAAGTTTCAAGGGGTTTATGTGAGTATTCAAATGATTTATGAGAGTGTTCGAAAATCTTGGGGGGGTTCTGTAGTGAGATGAAAAGGGTTTGTGAGAGATATTGAGAAAGGGGTCTCAAATGAGATGAGAGTTTTTGAAGGGGTTCAAAATGAGTGTTGTGTTGTGTGTGTGTGGTGTGTGTGGTGTGTGTGTGTGTGTGTGTTGATGGTGTGTGTGTTGTGGTGTGTGTGTGTGTGTGTGTGTTTTGTGTGTGTGTTTTGTGTGTGTGTGTGTGTGTGTGTGTGTGTGTGTGTGGTGGTGTTGGGGTCATAGAGTTTTGTGAATATCTTGGTTACAGTGATTTTAGGGGGGTTTGGGAAAGGGGGAGAGATCATTTTTTGGATGTGGGAAAAATTTATTTTTGTGTGTTCAGAAGAGGGTGTTGGGGGATGGGTTTGGGGTGAAGAAATGCGGGTGAGAGGAAGAGGGGTTGGGGAGGGTTTTTATTAGAAAAATTTTAAAGAAATATGGGGGGATTTTACTGAAAATAAAGGAATGTGTGAATATTTTAAAAAGAAATTATAAATTGAAAGAAAAATATATTGGAAAAAAATGGAGGGTGTTGAAACTTCGCAATAGTTGGGGAGTGAGTTAGTTGATGCAGATAATATCAAATTTTTGTGGATACAAGGGATGGGTATGGAGAGGATTTTATTAGAATTTTAGTAATTTAAAAAGGAATGTGTATTACATTTAAGATTCAGTAAAAAGAAGGGAAAAAAATTTGAATAAAATTTTTATTTATGAGGGTTTTGGGGGAAAGTAGCGAACTAGAGATATCAAAAAAGATGATATAAATGGATTGTTTTTGTGACTTTTCTGTGAAATTAGTTAAAACGAGAAAAAAAAAATTTTTGGGTTTTGGGGTGTTTTGGGGGTTGGGGTGTTGTTGTCGAATAGTGATTCGAAAAAAATGGTTAAATTGTGGGTTGTTGATGTGATTTTCTGATGAAATTAAATTTAAAAAGAGAAAAAAAAATTTTGGGTTTGGGTGTTGTGTGAACTAGGGGATACCCAAAAAAGTGGGTTAAAGTTGTGGGTAGTTGTTGTGGGGGTGTGGGTGATTGGGGGTGGGGTGTTTTGGGTTTTTGGGTGTGTTTCGAATAGAGGTGCTGAAAGTTTATAAGTTGGGGTTGTTATGGACTTTTTTTGAAAATTAGTTAAAAAAGAGAAAAAAATTTTTGGGAGTGGGGGTTGGGATGTGGGTGTTGTGGGGGTTGTTTTTCGAAAAGAGATACCCAAAATGGTTATAAGTTGTGGGGTTTTTTTGTTTTGACTTTTTTTTTGAGAAATTGTTAAAACGGAAAAAAATTTTGGTTTTTGGGGTGTGGGGGTTGTGGGGGTGGGGGTTGGGGTGGGGGGTTGTTGTTGTGACTTTGTAACAAAAGTTAAACGGGGGGGGAAAAAAAGGGGGTGGGGGGGGGGGGGGTTGTGGGGATGGGGGGGGTGGGGTTGGGGGGTTGGGGGGGGTTTGTGGGTGTGGGGGGGGGTTGTGGGGTGTTGGGGGGGGGGGTGGGGGGTGTTGTCGTTTAGGGAGGGGTGGGGGGGGGTTTTTAAAGGGTGTTTTTTTTTGGGGGTGTTTTGGGGTTTCAAAGGTGTTTTGGTTTCGGGGTTGTTATAAGTTGTGGGTTTGTTGTTGTTTGTTTGGTTTCTTTTTGGGGTTGGTTTTGTTTTTGTGGCGTTGGGGGGTGGGGGGTGGTGGGTTGGGGGTGTTGTGGGTTTGGGGGGTGATGTGGGTTGTGGGTTTTGGGGGATGTGGGTGTTGGGGATGTGGGTTTTGGGGTTTTGGGTGTTGTGGGTTTTGGGGTGTTTTCTTAGTTTATGGTGTTTTTGGGGTTTTTTGAGTGTATTCAGTGGTGTTTTAGTGTTTTCAGGGTGTTTTTGGGGGAGTACTCAAATGGTGTTTTAAAAGTGTTTCATGTTTTTTGGGAAAAATGTTAAAAGGGGTTTTTTGAAGGTGTTAAAATGAGTGCAGAAGACTTTGAAGGTTTTTCTGGGAGTTTTCAGGGTGATTTGGGGGGTCGAATGATTTTTTTGGAGTATTTAAAGGTATTGATAGTGTTTTTTGGTGATGTTAAAAGTAAAGTTTTGGTTATTTTTTGTGATAATTTGTGAAGTCTGGAGACTGAGGAGGATTTGGGGGGAGAGTTGTAATTTAAGAATGTGAAGTGAGAAAAATTAGAGCTGTCAAATTTATTTGAGAGTATTCAAAATATTTTGGAAGGTTCGGGTTTGTTGGGTTTGGA
>NC_069442.1:11733373-11735915 GCF_026875155.1 Cherax quadricarinatus | reverse complement strand
GTCTTTGATATCGAGAAAAAATTGATCCGGGGAGATGGGCTTTGTATTATCGAAAAAAAAATTCGAAAAAATTTGGGGTGGGGCTAAAGGGGGGAGGGGCAATCCAAAAAACTTGATTCGAGGAAGTGGAGAGCACAATAAAATAAAATTTCAAAAAAAATTCGAAAAAAATCGGAAAAAAATTCGGGAGTGGGGGGCGATCCGGACGACGCTGCAGAAGCGCAGCAGAAGGCTCGGGGGGGGCCGCGGGCGCGAGGGGGGCGGGCCGGGGCCCGGCGGGGCTGGGGACGGGGGCCGGGGAGGGGGGGGGGTCGGGGGGGGGGGGTGGGGGTCGTGGGGGCGGGGGGAGGGGGGGGGGGGGGGGGGGGGGGGGGGGGGGAGTGGGGGGGGGCAGGGCAGGCGGGGCCAAGGGTGGGTGGGGGGGGGCGCGGGTGGGGGTGGTGGGTGGGGGTCGTGGGGAGGGCGTGGGTGGGGTCGTGGGTGGGGTCGGGGGGTGGGGGTCATGGGTGGGGTCGTGGGTGGGGTCGTGGTGGGGGTCTGGGTTTGGGGTGGGGTCGTGGGGGGGGGGGGTCGTGGGTGGGGTCTTTGGGTGGGGGGTCGTGGGTGGGGTCGTGGGGTGGGGTCATGGGTGGGGTCATGGGTGGGGTCGTGGGTGGGGTCGTGGGTGGGGTCATGGGTGGGGTCATGGGTGGGGTGGGTGGGTGGGGTCGTGGGTGGGGCGGGGGGTGGGGTCAAGGACATTGCATATAGGTGTGAAAAAGGTCATTAGCATATAGGTTTTGAAAAGGAGCCACTCAGGAATGAGCCACTAGCCACAGCCCTTTCAGGAGGAGCCATACTGTGGGGAAACCACTCTGTAGAATGAGCCACTGAGCCCCTTCATCACTACTTATATATATATATATATATAAAAATATATAATATATAGATATATTATAATATATATATATGTGTGTGTGTGTGTGTGTGTGTGTGTGTGTGTGTGTGTGTGTGTGTTGTGTGTGTGTGTGTGTGTGTGTTTGTGTGTGTGGGTGTGTGTGGTGTACTCACCTAATTGTGGTTGCAGGGGTCGAGACTCAGCTCCTGGCCCCACCTCTTCACTGATCGCTACTGGTCCTCTCTCTCTCTCTGCTTCCTGAGCTTGTCATACCTCTTCTTAAAACTATGTATGGTCCTGCTCCACTAAATTCACTTGCTAGGCTATTCCACATGCTGACAACTCTTTGACTGAAGAAATACTTCCTAACGTCCCTGTGACTCGTCTGGTCTTCAGTTTCCCGTTGTGACCCCTTGTCCTGTGTCCCCTCTCTGGAACATCCTATCTCTGTCCACCTTGTCTATTCCCCGCAGTATCTTGTATGTCGTTATCATTTCCCCTGACCCTTCGTCCTCCAGTGTCGTCAGTGCGATTTCCCTTAACCTTTCCTCGTACGACATTCCCTTGAGTCTGGGACAGCCTTGTTGCAAACCTTTGTACTTTCTCTAACTTTTGACGTGCTTGACCAGGTGTGGGGGTTTCCCGACTGGTGCTGCATACTCCAGTATGGGCCCCAACATACACAGTGTACAGTGTCTTGAACGATTCCTTATTAAGGTATCGGAACGCTATTCTCAGGTTTGCCAGGCGCCCGTATGCTGCAGCGGTTATTTGGTTGATGTGTGCCTCCGGTGATGTGCTCGGTGTTATGGTCACCCAAGGTCTTTCCCCCTGAGTGAGGTCTGTAGTCTTTGTCCACCTAGCCTATACTCTGTCTGCGGTCTTCTTTGCCCTCCCCAATCTTCATGACTTTGCATTTGGCTGGATTGAATTCGAGAAGCCAGTTACTGGACCACATGTCCAGCCTCTCCAGGTCTCTTTGCAGTCCTGCCTCATCCTCGTCTGATTTAATTCTTCTCATCAACTTCACGTCATCTGCGAACAGGGACACTTCAGAGTCTATTCCTTCCATCATGTCGTTCACATATATCAAAAATAGCACTGGTCCTAGAACTGACCCCTGTGGGACCCCGCTCGTAACAGGCGCCCACTGTGATACTCTTCACGTACCATGACTCGTTGCTGCCTCCCTGTCAGGTATTCCCTTATCCATTGCAGTGCCCTTCCTTTTACGTGTGCCTGATCCTCCAGCATCTGCACTAATCTCTTGTGGGGAACTGTGTCAAAGGCCTTCCTGCAGTCTAGGAAAACGCAATCTACCCATCCCTCTCTCTCGTGTCTTACTTCTGTTACCTTGTCATAAAACTCCAGGAGGTTTGTGATACAAGATTTGCCTTCCATGAACCCATGCTGGTTTTCATTTATAATCTTGTTCCTTTCCAGGTGTTCGACCACTCTCCTCCTGATAATCTTCTCCATGACTTTGCACACAATACATGTCAGAGACACAGGTCTGTAGTTTAGTGCCTCGTTTCTGTTTCCTTTCTTAAATATGGGGACTACATTAGCTGTCTTCCATTTCTCAGGTAGTTGCCCAGTTTCAAGGGATGTGTTGAAGATTGTGGTTAGAGGCACACACAGCATCTCTGCTCCTTCTCTAAGGAC
>NC_069442.1:11720873-11728373 GCF_026875155.1 Cherax quadricarinatus | reverse complement strand
CCATCAATCGCAGATGTTTTACCGCCTTTCATTCTACCCAATGCCTCACACACTTTCCCCACATTCATATCTGGTTCTGCCTCACCCCTACAAGATATTATACCTCCCTGCCCAATGCATGAAATCACTCCCTCCCTTTTTTCATCAACCTTTAACTCATAAAAATATTCTCTCCACCTCCCCAGTATCTCCACTACCCCATCTAATATCTCTTTTCTATCGTTTCTTACTGTTGAACCCATTCCTTCCTTTGGCTTTTTCAAAGCCTCAGAAGCTCTCATGAAATATCTGCCCTCTTGTTCTTCAAAGTCATATTGTGGGTGTTTGTAAGATCTGTGGCTGAATGGTTGCAGTTCTGGCACTTTACCAACATTCATCTCTGGTGAGGAGGACACTAGATTTGAGGATCAAATTAATTAACTATTTTCTCTGAGCATAAATTTTCCTAGTGATTTATAAGCTTAACATTTCGCTAATAGTTTAAACATATAAACTATGTTTCTTAATCACTCCCAGCCAGCCTGACACTGGTGGCACTCCCAGCCAGCCTGACACTGGTGGCACTCCCAGCCAGCCTGACACTGGTGGCACTCCTAGCCAGCCTGACACTGGTGGCACTCCCAGCCAGCCTGACACTGGTGGCACTCCCAGCCAGCCTGACACTGGTGGCACTCCCAGCCAGCATGACACTCGTGGCACTCCCAGCCAGCCTGACACTCGTGGGACTCCCAGCCAGCATGACACTGATGGCACTCCCAGCCAGCCTGACACTCGTGGGACTCCCAGCCAGCATGACACTGATGGCACTCCCAGCCAGCCTGACACTCGTGGCACTCCCAGCCAGCATGACAGTGATGGCACTCCCAGCCAGCCTGACACTCGTGGGACTCCCAGCCAGCCTGACACTGATGGCACTCCCAGCCAGCCTGACACTCGTGGGACTTCCAGCCAGCATGATACTGATGGCACTCCCAGCCAGTCTGACATTGGTGGCACTACCAGCCAGCCTGACACTGGTGGCATTTCCATCCAACCTGACACTCGTAGCACTCCCAGCCAGCCTGACACTCGTGGCACTCCCAGCCTGCCTGATACTCCTGATAGTCGTGGCACTCCCAGCCAGCCTGACACTCATGGTACTCCCAGCCAGCCTGACACTGGTGGCACTCCCAGCCAGTCTGACACTTGTGACACTCCCAGCCAGCCTGACACTCGTGGGACTCCCAGCCAGCCTGACACTGGTGACACTCTCAGCCAGCCAAATACTCATCGCACTCCCAACCAGCCTGACACTTGTGGCACTCCCAGCCAGCCTGACACTTGTGGCACTCCCAGCCAGCCTGACACTTGTGGCACTCCCAGCCAGTCTGACACTCTTGACACTTCCAGCCAGTCTGACACTCGTGGCACTCCCAGCCAGCCTGACACTGGTGACACTCCCAGCCAGCCTAATACTCATGGCACTCCCAGCCAGCCTAATACTCATGGCACTCCCAGTCAGCCTGACACTCCCGGCATTCCCAGCCAGCCGGACACTTGTGGCACTCCCAGCCAGAGACTCCCAGGATAATACTGGGAGCAGAAGGCCCTCCACTCCACGTCAACTTTAAGTACCACCCAGATTCCAAACATTCCTCTCCTCCTCCTCCTCATTATTATCCTCACCGGTGTGATCATTCTCATCATCCTTCACCCCCTCTTCAGCATTATCAACCTAGTCCTTATCATCATCATCCGCCTTCTCAGCATCATTACTCCCTCTTCATCCTCTTCCTCCTGCTCCTCCCAGGTTCTGTTTGTCCTTTGCAATACACTAATATGCAATTCTAGTAAAGAATTTTATACTGTGTGTTTAAATGGCAGAGGAAAAAAGAGGTTGTGGGTCAGAGAGGGAGAGAGATTGTGAGTTAGAGAGATAGGAGAGAGATGGAGAGTCAGAGGGATGGAAGAGAGGAGAGAGACTGAAGAGAGGGAGAGAGAGAGAATGGAAGAGAGATGGAGAGAGAGAGACAGAGATGGCAGAGAGGAAAGTGAGAAGGATGGAAGAGATGGAGAGAGAGAGAGAGAGAGAGAGAGAGAGAGAGAGAGAGAGAAGAAGAAAGATGGGAGAGACAAAGAGGGGGGTGGGAATGGGAGGTGTTCTCAATTACATCAATCACCAGCTTACAGGTATATCAGCTTGGGGAAAATGATGGCAGGCTACATTTGCTTCTGAGAAAATGCAGATGATGGTTTCTAGGCACCATGTTAGTACTGCTGGAGTAGGGGTTACAATGAATGGGAGAGTGTTGGAACCCTGGGATAAGGTTGATATCCTTGGAGTAAAAATTTATTCCGAAATTACTCTGAAGAACCACATATCTCAAACAAGGAAGCCAGGAAACTTACAAAACTTAAGACGTATCTCGCATCTGCTCAATAGTAGAGGCTGCAAGATTGTGTACAAGGAATAAGTATGCTCTACTTTCTTGGACTGCCTGCCCCCATCTCACGACTTCTTGATAGAACAGAGAACAGAGCAAGACAACTCATCTCTCGCCTGGACCCATCCTGGACAGCTTTGTCACTTCAATAGAGCCTTCAACACCGGAGGGATGTGGGTGGCCTTAATGTTCTGTACAAGGTGAATGTTGTTAAGGTACCACACTTGGCTCCACTTCTTGGTCAGTGAGAAAGCTTCTACACAACAAGACGGGCAGCGAACAGTAACTGCGCTCTTGTTATACCCTTCTCAAGAACATTACTTCACCCGTCATTCCTAGAATGACATAAGTTTGGTACATATTCGTACAACATAATGACATCGATGAAATAAAGTCAATTGAAAAAATGAAATCGCTGGCCTACAGATGGCTCCAACTTCATCCTGATCCCTATTTGTATGTCTCATAACAATAAAAAGGCTTTCAAATGAGTTGATGAAGGTAACAGCTCTTAGCTTATAAATAAAGTTAGGAACTCATAACCTAAACCCTGTAAAACCAATACATATATAAGAGAGGGAGAGAGAGACACTATCTGCCCTGTCACTCTCTCCTTGGTATTTCTTACGTCGTAATCATTTCTTTTCGCCGTCCTCTCCCGCAAAGTCCATGGACCTTATACATGTGGTGTAAAGTATCCTATAAGATTATTCACGTCTGTTAATTAAGACTGTTGCGCCTATGGTGATATATTTGGTAAGATGGTTGCTCTCAGACCCTTCCCTTCAAGATATGTTTAGAATATTTATCCTTAGACCTTTCTTTTCACAATCCTCTTTCGCTGTACTTTATCTATGAACTTCTCTCTTCCTCACCAATTCTTCAATCATCTCACTGGTAAATATTTAAGTGAGACATTGTATTTTTGTTGACTCAGGTGTTACAGGTACTGATCTGAGGTCTGTGTTTAGGACGGATCGCCAGGTATGGGGTTCTAGGTCCTTATTTTGTCCCTGTGAAGGCTTACTCAGCCCTGTAAGATCTTAAGTTCGTCTTACCAAGGCTGGCTCCTCCCTAGGAAAATTAATGAATAGAAAAAAATGAAATGAAAAAATAATTAAATTCAACGCTAATATGTACAGTTAGACTGGGATGTCTGGTTGATGTTGTTGACACCGCGCCTTGTAGAAATTGTAGCCGTTGCTGATGATGTGGGGGGGGGGGGGGTCACAGCTGGTGAGAGACCAACGACTAGTTCGTCACAGTCTCCAGCCTTGAATTATCCGTCAAGATGATAGGAACGCAGGTCTTTCACCATTGCAAAGATGAGGGGTAGTTGCCTGGGGTTGGCTACACTTATCAGGTATGTAGATAAAAAAGTGATGTCCCAGAACTCATGTGAAGTTCGTCTCCTTCAACACTGTTTCTGTGGTTGCCAGATGACCCAAGCTGACATTCCAAGCTAGAAAGAGACAAAAGTTAACCACTGTTTGAGAAACCACTCTCCATGATAAGTAAAGCATCTAAAAGATTGGTGAGGATTTAAATGCAAAACCTGGAAATCAAGGCAGAATGAACTACGTCTTAGAATTGGTTAAAAGTGAAGTTTTTAACCAATATATCCACTAAAATAGGAGCAGAGGCTTTTACTTATAGTTGTGCTGGGAGCTGTGAGTCAAGTGATTATCCATTTGGTCAGAGCCCCACACATCACCTTTCCAGGTGGAGAAAGGGGGGTGGATAGCGGGAGCTAGACACTGACCCTACCTTAACAAGCAGACTGGCAATCAAACTATCGTCACCATATACTCGCTCGCTACTCCTATCTGTTGAACTTTTCCCTCACAGTCCCACTTATTCCTCCATAGTTGAAGTCTACTCAACAATGCTTTGTACTTAGTGTTTCTCTGGGGTATTACGTGAGAATACATGACTACACATTTATGAAGTTATGGCCTCAGTATTATTGTTTATACAGTCGAGGTGTGATTAACTACTTCCTAGTCGTTAGTGAATATCAAACTGGCTATTATATCAATGGTAATAAATACTGACAAGTAGATGAATAAGACACATGTGCATCACTTTCGTATCTTGTTTCTGAAACACTCCGCCTTCGTAGCAGGCTTCTTCTGTATATGTCTCTACACAAGAAACTTTTTGAAGATGATGCCACAGTGTTATTCATAATCTTATTCACCCATTATTAAAGTTACCATACAGGACGAGGCTTAATTAGCTTTACCGGCAATAATAACTTACATGACTGTTATGATTGGCAACTGTTATTCCCCACAATGACCTTCATTACTCTGGGTAAAGCGACTTACGCCGCACCGAGTATGACAGTCGTCTGTGTTACCCACAACACTTACCTTCATCTTGTCATTTGTATCTCTCTGAAGTGAGCTGGACTATCCAGGCTACTTCCAGGTACATAACCATCCAGGCTACTTCCAGGTACAAGACCATCCAGGCTACTTCCAGGTACATGACCATCCAGGCTACTTCCAGGTACATGACCATCCAGGCTACTTCCAGGTACATGACCATCCGGGCTTCTTCCAGGTACAGGATCATCCAGGCTACTTCCAGGTACAAGACCATCCCGGCTACTTCCAGGTACAAGACCATCCAGGCTACTTCCAGGTACATGACCATCCAGGCTACTTCCAGGTACATGATCATCCAGGCTACTTCCAGGAACGTGACCATCCAAGCTTCTTCCAGGTACATGACCATCCAGACTACTTCCAGGTACATGACCATCCAGGCTACTTCCAGGTACATGACCATCCAGGCTACTTCCAGGTACATGACCATCCAGGCTACTTCCAGGTACATGACCATCCAGGCTACTTCCAGGTACATGACCATCCAGGCTACTTCCAGGTACATGACCATCCAGGCTACTTCCAGGAATATGACCATCCAGGCTACTTCCAGGTACATGACCATCCAGGCTACTTCCAGGTACATGACCATCCAGGCTACCTCCAGGTACATGACCATCCAGACTACTTCCAGGTACATGACCATCCAGGCTACTTCCAGGTACATGACCATCCAGGCTACTTCCAGGTACATGACCATCCAGGCTACTTCCAGGTACATGACCATCCAGGCTACTTCCAGGTATATGACCATCCAGGCTACTTCCAGGAACATGACCATCCAGGCTACTTCCAGGTACATGACCATCCAGGCTACTTCCAGGTACATGACCATCCAGGCTACTTCCAGGTACATGACCATCCAGGCTACTTCCAGGTACATGACCATCCAGGCTACCTCCAGGAACATGACCATCCAGACTACTTCCAGGTACATGACCATCCAGGCTACTGCCAGGTACATGACCATCCAGGCTACTGCCAGGTACATGACCATCCAGGCTACTTCCAGGTACATGACCATCCAGGCTACTACCAGGTACATGACCATCCAGACTACTTCCAGGTACATGACCATCCAGGCTACTTCCAGGTACATGACAATCCAGGCTACTTCCAGGTACTTGACCATCCAGGCTACTTCCAGGTACATGACCATCCAGGCTACTTCCAGGTACATGACCATCCAGGCTACTTCCAGGTACATGACCATCCAGGCTACTTCCAGGTACATGACCATCCAGGCTACTTCCAGGTACATGACCATCCAGACTACTTCCAGGTACATGACCATCCAGGCTACTTCCAGGTACATGACCATCCAGGCTACTTCCAGGTACATGACCATCCAGGCTACCTCTAGGTACATGACCATCCAGGCTACTTCCAGGTACATGACCATCCAGGCTACTTCCAGGTACATGACCATCCAGGCTACTTCCAGGTACATGACCATCCAGGCTACTTCCAGGTACATGACCATCCAGGCTACTTCCAGGTACATGACCATCCAGGCTACTTCCAGGTTACATGACCATCCAGGCTACTTCCAGGTACATGACAATCCAGGCTACTTCCAGGTGCATGACCATCCAGGCTACTTCCAGGTACATGACCATCCAGGCTACTTCCAGGTACATGACCATCCAGGCTACTTCCAGGACATGACCATCCAGGCTACTTCCAGGTACATGACCATCCAGGCTACTTCCAGGTACATGACCATCCAGGCTACTTCCAGGTACAAGACCATCCAGGCTACTTCCAGGTACATGACCATCCAGGCTACTTCCAGGTACATGACCACCCAGGCTACTTCCAGGAACATGACCATCCAGGCTACTTCCAGGTACATGACCATCCAGGCTACTTCCAGGTACATGACGATCCAGGCTACTTCCAGGTACATGACCATCCAGGCTACTTCCAGGTACAAGACCATCCAGGCTACTTCCAGGTACATGACCATCCAGGCTACTTCCAGGTACATGACCATCCAGGCTACTTCCAGGTACATGACCATCCAGACTACTTCCAGGTACATGACCATCCAGGCTACTTCCAGGTACATGACCATCCAGGCTACTTCCAGGTACATGACCATCCAGGCTACTTCCAGGTACATGACCATCCAGGCTACTTCCAGGTACATGACCATCCAGGCTACTTCCAGGTACATGACCATCCAGGCTACTTCCAGGTACATGACCATCCAGGCTACTTCCAGGTACATGACCATCCAGGCTACCTCCAGGTACATGACCATCCAGGCTACTTCCAGGTACATGACCATCCAGGCTATTTCCAGGAACATGACCATCCAGGCTACTTCCAGGTACATGACCATCCAGGCTACTTCCAGGTACATGACCATCCAGGCTACTTCCAGGTACATGACCATCAAGGCTACTTCCAGGTACATGACCATCCAGGCTACTTCCAGGTACATGACTATCCAGGCTACTTCCAGGTACATGACCATCCAGGCTACTTCCAGGTACATGACCATCCAAGCTACTTCCAGGTACATGACCATCCAGGCTACTTCCAGGTACATGACCATCCAGGCTACTTCCAGGTACATGACCATCCAGGCTACTTCCAGGTACATGACTATCCAGACTACTTCCAGGTACATGACAATCCAGGCTACTTCCAGGTACATGACCATCCAGAATATTTCC
>NC_069442.1:11710873-11715873 GCF_026875155.1 Cherax quadricarinatus | reverse complement strand
AAATACATGATTTTCCTTCAGTACTAATGGAGAACTGATCGATTAGTCCGGTTTACTAGTATGAAGCGTAAGCAGGGAACCCTCATCTCATCAACTATATAAAGAAACTTGTAAAAATTTAGAGAAAAAGATCGAAAATAAAATGGGGGAAAACACAATTGAGAAAAGAAATAATAATTATTTTCTCACGACCAACTCGGTGGACTACTGGACTTGCTTATGAAAGTAAGTGAAAATAAACAATGAAGAAAGGACACCACCAGCAGAACTCTATCCTCGTAACTAGAAACAGGCAATCAATAATTGGTAATTAAACACACAGGAGATAATGTAACGCATACTAACAACCCTAAGACAGATAAGGAGCAGAGAGGAAAAGATAGTGATAGAAATAAGTTTGATATGCGAGAAGTCAGAGAGCAGAGATAGCAGCTATCGACACAGATGAGTAACTATGAAATAAGAGATAAATTTTCAGTCTCGGTGAAAACTAACGCGGGTTCAGAGATGGGAAATGATGTCTGTCGAACCAACTACACTTTTGCCTCTTTCTGAACTGCAAGAAAGTATTTGACACAATACCGGAAAAAAAGTTACAACAGCAAACACGAGCGAAAGGAAAAGTCCTCAACAGAAAGAGAATGCGGTAGGAAGTGTTAAGGCGAACGAGGGTAGGAAGTATGATCTCCTGAGGATTAGTACCACAGCAACTGTTGTTCTAGATATGTACCAACCAGAGAGCATGGAACCGTCCGTTTTTTTTTTTTTAGACGACCGATACGTCGTCGTCAGCTCCTCTCTTCTATATGCGGGTTATTTGTGTATCGTTCCAGTCACGGTATTGTGATTTTTTTTGTTATTAAATAGAAATACATACAAGAACGGACTAACATAGTCTCTAGGAACGTCCTAGACAAGTTGTGAGGAGAATCAAACAAGCAACTGCTGGTGTTAAGAACACAAGAAAGAAGGAACACTGCAACAGGCCTACTGACCCATGCTCCAAGGAGCAGGTCCATGTCCCCCTGGGTTTGCCCAATGACCCCCGCCCCGGATCAGACCAATGACCCACCCAGTTTGGTCACCTCCACTCAAGGATGGAGCACGGCACCAGACCCAGCAGCACAAGCTAGTCAGGTCCAACTCACCCATCCACACCCACTCATGTATTTATCTAACCTAGCGAATTAAGTGTTGGGTCATGCAATTCAGGGAAGGAGTGTGATGATCGAAGTACATTTAAGAACGTAAGAATGAAGGAACACAACAGCAGATTTACTGACCCATGTTAGGCAGATCCAATTCACACTCACCCACACCCACTGGTGTACCCGTTCGGCTAGCCAAAGCTTTCATCTCAGTGTCGCTACCTGAGACTGTGTTGCACTCATCAACACATCTATTGTCTAACCAGTACGTTCCAATATTCTTTCTATATAAAACTTTCTCCAACTTGAATTCATTGCTGCGACTCTTGTCTTGATTTGATATTTTCAACACGCTATTTATATGTCCTTTATTTATTCCTAATTTCCGTTTGTAGACTTCAATTATATCTTCACTGGTACCAAAGAGTGCAAGGTCAGTGCCTCCAGCCTATTTTCGTCGGAAAAGTTACTAATACATGAAACATTCTTCGTCAGCCTTCTCTGTATATTTTCGATCGCATTTATGTTCATCCTGTAATATGAAGACTAGAAGTGAGAAGCATAATATAAACGAGGTGTAACCAAGAAGATAATGTTGAAATATAACCTTGGACTTTCTATTACTTATACTTGCTGATGCGACACCATGAATTCTATTAGCTTTATTGCAAGCATTTATGCACTGTTGTCTTGGCTTTAAATTTCCGCTAACCAGAACGCCGAGATCTTTCTCGAATTCACTTTGACTAATATTTACATTGTTTAGCTTATAAGTGCAATATATTTTTATCATTTTCCTAGGATCAGAACATTACACTTATTTCCAATGAACTACAATTGCCACATCTTCGGCCACAACACCAACCTATCCAAGTCATCTAGTGTTCAACAGAAATTATTCGACGCCCTATTTTAGTGTCATCGGAAAACTTATGTCGTTATTAATTCTCTCATCTACGTCGTTTATGAAGATTGTAAAAAAGGGGTCCCAACACCGACCCTGTGGAACATCACTAGTAACAGGTCCCCATTCCGATTTCTCCCATTAATGCAAACTTTATGTTGTCTGTGATGAATAGTTTGAAAAACCGACAAGTTGAAGATTGAGACACTTATGCAACATATGGGAATCTTTATTCAGGAAACGTTTCGCCACACAGTGGCTTCATCAGTCTAATACAAAGTAGAAAGGCGTAAGGAGAGGAGGAGTTTGAGGTAATCAGTCCCTCAGCCTGGAGTCGATGTGCTCAGTCCATCAATCTTGTAGAATGTACAGCATAGGGCCGTAGACGTGGCTTATATACTGTAGTGAGGTGAGGTGAAGCAGGATGGTACCACTATGACCCAACCTCCTCCTGCTTCACCTCACCTCACTACAGTATATAAGCCACGTCTACGGCCCTATGCTGTACATTCTACAAGATTGATGGACTGAGCACATCGACTCCAGGCTGAGGGACTGATTACCTCAAACTCCTCCTCTCCTTACGCCTTTCTACTTTATATTGGACTGATGAAGCCACTGTGTGGCGAAACGTTTCCTGAATAAAGATTCCCATATGTTTATGTTGTCTATAGTCAACCATACCTCAACCCAGGAGATAATTCCTCTTATTCCATGTGCCGCTACTTTCTTAATCAGTCTTCTGTGTAGAATTTTATCAATCAAAAACCTTACTGAATATCTTACATATACATGTATTATCGTATTCTATATATTGGTCTATCGACTCGATTACCTGAGAGAAAACGGTAAGTAAATCTGTAAGGTAAGAACGGCCCTTTGTAAAACCCTGCTGAGATTCACTGATCAAATTATATATTTCAAGGTTTCAATGTGCATCAGCAATTATTGGTTCCACCAACATTCCCATAATTGAGGTCACACGCACTGGTCCATAACCCAAAGCTAAGGAGCTATCTCCCGCTTTGTAAATGGGAGGAACCTGTGTAATTTACAAAGTACCTTGTCCTACAATATTACTCAACACACCAGGCAAGAAAAACGCTTATACAAATCAACAGATTAACATGTAATGTGAAACTATCCTACAAAAATAAAAATCACTCGCACGATAAAATAAAAATAAATACTATCACACCAATTTGAAATTACCTGAATGATTTAAAAATATATCAAATGGCTAGTATCAAAAGTCTTCCCTAAAATATACTTGCGATGCCTACAGGCACCGAACTAATTATAAAAATTGCAAAACTGCAAAGGAGCGGTGAAGCCGTGGAAATATATTGGGCCCACTTCGCCACTAACTTTCCAAGGAAATAAGTAAAACATCTGGGAATGGACATCACACAGAACATATCCTCTGATTACAACAGAGAACCTTTGAGGAGAGAAAATCTTCAATAAGCTTTCAGGAATCTCGATGAAGAATTTTTTAACAATCTGTACACACTACAAGCCAGGTTTTCTTATAAAACATAATATTATCATGAAGCATATAACTGATCAAGGACGTTCACAAGCTCAAACACTGATAATATTTGCAAAAAGACTAGTCCCAGTGCTGCGAAGTGTTCACTATGCGCAAATGACTAAAGTAGCCCAAGCTGACAACCCTTGAAAAGAGGAGAGATACGTAAACGAAATACAGGATACTCAGAGGAATTAACAGGGCCGGTATGGGATGCATTAATAAGAGAGGACCAAAAACAAGGGGCTATAGATGGAATGTAAAAATATAGATAAGCTATGGACATGTAAAACAGAGCGAGTAATGTTTTCACTGGTAACATTATTGGTGCACTTGCTACAGCTGCAGCTTGTCAATAACAACACCCCTCATCCCATGGCTACTTTTTATATAGTTTAGAATGACCCGAATAACATGAATTATTAATAACCTTCAGAGCTGAGTATCTGTAAGTGGTTCTGGGGTTTATCATCCCCACGCCCCGGCCTCAGACCAGGCCTCATAGCTGGGACAGGATATATTACAGGATTAAGAACTATTAAGAAACACATAGGAAAGTAAAGTAATGCATATACTAAATGTCAGTTGAAGTTTGCAGGATTTATCTGTCAGCTTATGTGTTCATGAGACAGAAAAAAAAGTACAGCATCCTCACTAGTGCAAATACAAGATATTTCCACTTGACAGGATGGATGTACCTCCCTAGATGAAGGTTCTACCATCCACGAATTACTACCAAGCGAGTAAACTGGTTGGGCCGAATACGAACAGATAATGATGTCATGGTAGTGTGGTGTAGACGGTAGTTTGTATGGACACTGCACCTTGTCCGTGCTTGCTGGGTGGATCGTCGAGGTAGCGGGATAGTAAGGTAGGATAATATAAACTCACGTAAACTAGACGTCGTTTATTGGGTAGATAGGCTACTTCAGGCAGACACACGTAGGGCGAGCCAAGAGCCAAGGTGAGATGTTTTTCCAAGCAGAGCTGAGAACTGAGCAAGGTCTCGTGGGCTCATACTAACTCAGAGTGGGCCGCCTAGCGAGGCCTACTGGAAACAAGGTTACGCAGTGGGGAGGAGGTTGAATATACGAGTAGAAAAACACCGTTACAATGAATTGTCGTGCTGACGCCGGATTGTGTGCCTCGAGCACCAACAGCTCTACTGATCAGGTATGCTGCGCTACCCACACGAGTTTAGCGCTTCACATAAAAGTAAAAAAGGACTGACCACATGGTGAGGTGGCAATAATTAGTTTCATAAAACTTTCACAAGAGAAGTAAGTGAAACCTGAGTTGCCAACACCGTAGAGTTTCACACATCGACACCAAAATCTGGACTACAAGGTGCCAACAATTATTAAGTCGAACGTGACGACTTGGCTCATTCAACAAGGACCTAATATTAGTGCACAAG
>NC_069442.1:11560873-11700873 GCF_026875155.1 Cherax quadricarinatus | reverse complement strand
GATATGAAGCCAAGGATTCTGTTAGCTTTATTGCGAACACTTATGTACTGTTGTCTTGGTTTCAGATTACTGCAAACCAGAACTCGTTGTTAGGTAAGACATATGCAACAGTTAGGTATCTTTATTTCGAAACGTTTCGCCTACACAGTAGGCTTCTTCAGTCGAGTACAGAAAAGTTGATAGAAGCAGAAGAGACTTGAAGGCGATGTAATCAGTCCATCACCCTTAAAGTTTTGAGGTGGTCAGTCCCTCAGTCTGGAGAAGAGCATCAACTTTTCTGTACTCGACTGAAGAAGCCTACTGTGTAGGCGAAACGTTTCGAAATAAAGATACCTAACTGTTGCATATGTGTCTTACCTAACAACCTGTCGCTATTTTATACCATTTTAATGTTCAAACCAGAACTCCTAAATCCTTTTCGCAATCAGTAGTATTAAGATCTACACTATTTAGTTTATAAGTGGTATGTTTATTGTCCTGTCCAACATTTAGCACTTTGCATTTGTCTATATTAAACTGCATCTGCCACTTCTCCGACCATTGCATCAGTTTATTCAAATCATCCTGGAGTGCACTAATGTCCTCTTTAGAATGAATTAGACGGGCTATTTTGGTGTCATCAGTAAATTTGCTTATGTCGCTATTTATTTCCTCATCTATATCGTTTATGTAAATTGTGAACAACAAGGGCTCAACACTGACCCCTGCGGAACAACGCTTGTAACGTGCTCCCATTCTGATTTCTCCCCATTTATGCAAACTCTCTCACTACACCCACTACACTCTCCAGCTACACTCTCACTACACCCAGTACACTCTCCAGCTACACTTTCCCACTACACCCACTACATGAGTGTCATCCATTGAGGATATGGTAAATCTCCAAGAAAATTTTAACCAAGTTTTCCAATGGGCAACAGAGAACAATGTGATGTTCAATGAAGACAAATTCCAACTACTCCGTTATGGAAAACTGGAGGAAATAATAACTAGAACTGAGTATACTACAAACTCTAATCACACAACAGAGCGGAAAAGTAATGTGAAGGAACTGGGAGTGGTAATGTCTGAGGATCTCACCTTCAAGGATCACAACAGTGCTATCACATTTACGAGAAAAATGATAGGATAGATATTGAGAACGTTCAAAACAAGAGATGCCAAGTTAATAATGATCCTTTGTAAATCAATTGTTCTCTCTAAGCTGGAATACTGCTGTATATTAACATCTCCATTCAATGCAGGCGAAATCGCAGATCTAGATAATGTACAGAGAACCTTCGGAAGCACGTAACTTGTAGTCACTGGAGAGCAGGCGAAAGAGATACATAATAATTTACACCTGGAAGATCCTGGAGGGATTGGTCCCTAATCTGCACACAGAAATCACTCCCTACAAAAGCAAAAGACTTGGCAGGCGGTGCAAGATACCCCCAATGAAAGTATGGGCGCCATTAGTACACTAAGAGAAAACACAATAAGGGTCCAGGGCCAAAGACTGTTCGACAACCTCCCACCAACCATAAGGGGAATTACCAATAGACCCCTGGCTGCCTTCATGAGGAAGGTGGACATATACCTGAAGTCAGCCGGGCTGTGGTTTGTATGTTGGACTACGTGCGGCCAGCAGTAACAGCCTAGTTGATCAGGCCCTTATCCACCGGGAGGCCTGGTCATGGACCGGGCCGCGGGGGCGTTGATCCTCTGAATACCCTCCAGGTAGGCAGATCACACTCTCCAACTACACTCTCCAATTACACACACTACACACTCCAACTACACACACCCACTACACTCTTGAACTACACCCTGCACACTCACTACAACCTCCCCTACACCCACTATACCATCTACACTCTCCCACTATACCCTCCCTCTGCACCCACTGTGCCCACAACACCCTCAAACTGCAACCACTACACTCCTCCCACTGCATCCTCCCCTTTCACCCATTACACCCTCAACTACACCCACCTATATACCCAGTACACCCTCCCCTACACCCAATACATTATCCTCTTTTACCCATTACACCCTCTCCTACACCCACAACACCTTCCTCTGCACCCGCAACGCTCCGCTACACCCTCAACTACACCCACAACACTCTCCTCTACGCCCACAACACCCTCTTCTACACCATCAACACTCTACATCTCCACTACACCCACAACTCTCCTCTATACCCACTACACCCTTATCTACACTCACAGCACACCTCTTTACCCTCCACTACACCCACACCTCTACTCTACACCCACAAGACTCTCCTCTACACCCACTAGACTCTCCTCTACACCCACTACACCCTCAACTACACATTCACCCAGTACACAGAAGCGACCAACAATTCCCATTTACACACAATGACTTGGATAATTAAGACGTATAACCCTCTCTGCCCCCCTACCAACCCTTTCTCTTCCCCCCTTAGTCTGAACTAGTAACCCCTAAGCCCCTACCAACTCCTTCCCTTCCCCCTTATTCTGAACTAGCTCCCTTAACCCCCTACCAACCCTTTTCCCTCCCCCCTTAGTCTGAACCAATAACACCTAATCCCCTACCAACCCCTTCCCTTCCCCCCCTTAGTCTGAAGTAGTAACCCCTAACCCCCTACCATTTCCCCTCCCCCTTTAGTCTGAACTAGTAACCCCTAACCCCCTACCAATTCTTTCCCCTCCCCCTTAGTCTGAACTAGTAACCCCTAGCACCCTACCACCCCCTTCCCCTCCCCCTTATTCTGAACTAGCAACCCTTGATCCCCTATCAACCCCTTCCCCTGCCCCTTAGTCTGAACTAGTAACCACTAAACCCCTACTAACCTCTTCCCTTCCACCCTTATTCTAAACTATCAACCCCTGATCCCCTACCAACCCCTTCCCCTCCCCCTTAGTCTGAACTAGTAACCCCTAAACCCCTACCAACCCCTTCCCCTCCCCTTAGTCTGAACTAGTAACCCCTAGCCCCTACCTTCCCCTCCCCCTTAGTCTGAACTAGTAACCCTAAACCCCTACCAACCCCTTCCCCTCCCCCCTAATTCTGAACTAGTAACCCTAACCCCCTACCTACCTACCCCTTCCCCTCCCCTTAGTTTAAACTAGTAACTCCTAACCCCTACCAACCCCTTCTCCTCCCCCTTTATTTAAACTAGTAACCCCTAACAATCAACGCCTTCCCCCTTAGTTTAAACTAGAAACTCCTAACCCCCTACCAACCCTTTCCCCCATACTTTTAAACTAATAACTCCACATCCCCTACCAACCCCTTTCCCCCTAGTTTAAACTAGTAACCCTTAGCACCTACCAACCCCTTACCCCCTAGTCTAAACTAGCAACTCCTACCCCCTAGCAATCCCTAATCCCCTTAGTCTGGACCTATTACCCCAACATCCCCTAGTAACCCTTTGTCCCCTTAGTCGACCTATCAGCCTCCCACTAGCCCTATAACCTTTGTTTCAAATCCTAGCAAACTATTTCCAACCCCCCTTAATATGAACTGGGAACCTCAGCCTCCTAGCAGTGTCCCTAGTATACACCTGAGCACCCATCACACGTTGGCACCTGGCACGTACCCAGCAAGCACTAAGCAAGCCTAGGCATCTAGGATACACATAAGAATATAGGAACATAAGAAAGGAGGAACCAGCAGGCCTGTTGGCCCATACTAGGCATGTCCTTTACAATCCTTCCCACTAACAAAATATTTGCCCAACCCAATTTTCAATGCTACCCAAGAAAAAAGTTTTGATGATTCTATTTACTCATTACGCAAGTCTCACTCAAATACAACCCCTCTCACTCATGTATTTATCTAACCTAAATTTGAAACTACCCAACGTTTTAGCTTCAATAACCCTACTAGGTAGACTGTTCCACTCATCAACTACCCTATTTCCAAACCAATACTTTCCTATATCCTTTCAAAATCTAAACTTATCCAATATGAATCCATTATTGCGGGTTCTTTCTTGAAGGGATATCCTCAAAACCTTATTTATATCCCCTTTGTTAATACCCATCTTCCACTTATATACTTCGATCGTGTCTTCCCTCATTCTTCGTCTCACAAGTGAATGTAGTTTTTAAGAGTCTTCAATCGTTCTTCGTACAGAAGATTTCTAATGCTATGTATTAATTTGGTCATTCTACGCTGGATGTTTTCTAACGAATTTATATTCATTCTGTAATACGGAGACCAGAACTGATGAAGTATAAAGCTGTAAAATAGCCGCTGGACTTCTGTTGCTTACACTTTTAGATATAAGTCCCAGTAATCTGTTTGCTTTGCTACGTACGCTTAGCCACTGCTGTCTTGGTTTAAGGTTGCTGCTTACCATAACCCCCAAGTCCTTTTCGCAATCTGCATGGCTAAGTTCTACGTTATTTAAAGGATAAGAACTAGGGTTATGGACACTCCCGAGCTGCATCTGCCACTTTTCTGACCAGGAATTGAGTTTGTCATATCACTAGTAATTCCCTCATCAAGGTCACTGATATATTTTATAAACAACAACGGGCCCAAGACTGATCCCTGTGGAACGCCACGTGTTACAGATCCCCACTCAGATTTAACCCCATTTAAGCATACTCTCTGCTAGGCTCCTAGCACACACCTAGGAACCCAGCACACATCTAGACACCTAGCACACCCTTAAGCACCTAGAACACACCTAGGAACTCAGAACATACCTAAAAACCCAAGACACATCTAGGCACCCAGCGAACACCTCGGCACCTTGTGCACACCTAGGCACCTAGCAACTACCTCCTCTAGAGCCACCGCAAAAGTAATCTGGATGTAGTGTTCGAAAACTGCACATCCAACCACCTCTGGTTGCGTCTTGTTCGAAACCACGGTTCTCGAAACCTAAGTCTTGAAACCACGGTCTTCGATACCTAAGTCTTGAAATCATGGCCTCGAAACAACAGTTCTCGAAACCTAAATCTTGAACCCACCGTTCTCTAAACCTAAGTTTTGAAACTCTGGTCTCTAAACTACAGTCCTGGTTACATCTTCAGGTTTCTATATAAGCATGGTTCAAGATTGTCACATCACTGAGACCGGTTTCGAGAGAGTTTTAACCTTCACAGCCCGGCCAGGGAGCCAGGCTTTTCTGTTGACTTCCCATTCACTCAGGCTGTTTCTGTTGGCTGCCCGCTGGTCCCCTGCAGCCACCACAGCCTGGTCAATCTGGCACATGGAAGAGGTAGTAATCTAGGTTCCTCTTGAAAACTTCTACACTTGTTCCAGCTATGTTTGTGGTATCTGCTGACAGCAGGTTGGAGGTTTTCTAGCCTTGTTCTGGGATCTTCTTTAGAAACCAAAAAAGTGAGCCTTGTTCTGGGATCTTCTTTAGAAACCAAAAAAGTGAGCCTTGTTCTGGGATCTTCTTTAGAAACCAAAAAAGTGAGCCTCGTCCTGGTCTCTACTCACTCAAGATCTCTCCCCTCATACCCAGCAAAGATAAGGCGACTGTATAATCTCTCTACACTGTGTTTCTTTACAAACAACCTCTACCTTCCTGCTTGTAGCCATCCACTATCACTCGACACACAATCCCTCTACACACAATCTGTCTACATACAATCTGACTACACACAATCTGTCTACACATAATATAATTACCCACAATCTGACTACACACAATTTGTCTACACACAATATAACTACACACAATCTGACTACACACAATCTGTCTATACACAATATGACTACACACACACTGTCTACACACAATATAACTACACACAATCTGACTACACACACACTATGACTACATACAATATGGTCAAACACAATATGACCACACACAATGTGTCTACACACAATCTGACTATGCACAGTATGACTACACACAAAATTACTACACACAATCTATCTACACACAGTGTCTACAGACAATATCTACACACAATGTCTACAGACAACATCTACACACAATGTCTACAGACAATATCTACACACACAATGTCTACAGACAATATCTACACACAATGTCTACAGACAATATCTACACACAATGTCTACAGACAATATCTACACACAATGTCTACAGACAATATCTACACACAATGTCTACAGACAATATCTACACACAATGTCTACAGACAATATCTACACACAATGTCTACAGACAATATCTACACACAATGTCTACAGACAATATCTACACACAATGTCTACAGACAATATCTACACACAATGTCTACAGACAATATCTACACACAATGTCTACAGACAATATCTACACACAATGTCTACAGACAATATCTACACACAATGTCTACAGACAATATCTACACACAATGTCTATAAACAATATCTACGCAAAATCTCTCCTTCATCTCTCTCCACCACGTACAATCTCACCATCAATCTCCACCACGTATAATCTCTCCATCTCTCTCCACTACGTACAATCTCACCATCAATCTCCACCAAGTATAATCTCTCCATCTCTCTCCACTACGTTCAATCTCACCATCAATCTCCACCACGTATAATCTCTTCTTCATCTCTCTCCATCAAGTACAATCTCACTATCATCTCTCTCCACCACGTACAATCTCACCATCATCTCTCCTTACCACGTACAATCTCTCCATAACCAATCAAGTTGACGACTCAATTAAGCTAATCCTATACAACTTTAAATGGGCGACAAATTTTGACATTCTAGTTCAAACTCAAGATCAAGGAATTATTGCATTTCTCCTTCTTCATTATTATTATTATTATTATTATTATTATTATTATTTTTATTATTTATGTATTTTCATCGATTGAAATGCCTTGAGGAACTATTACAAAGAATCAGGCCCTGATCCACCGGGAGGCCAGGTCATGGACCGGGCCGCGGGGGTGTTGATCCCCGGAATACCCTGCAGGTAGGCCTCCAGGTAGACTGTGTACAGCTTATATGAGGGAGCTAAGGGAGAGTATGTAGCGCCAGCGTCGACCCACACTTGGTCAAGAACTCAAGTACATCGAGAAGATTGCATACAAAAAATATATATATTCTGAGTTATGAAGAGAGACCAAAGAAAAGGGAGCTAACACTTTTACAAGAAAGGAAGACTAGTATTCATACCTGTCACCTTTTGTGTGTGTTATTCTCATAGCCTTGATTACAACATAAAGATTCTCACCAGATTTGACAGCTATTATAGACATAAAAATGTTTAAAATGTGAGGTACAGTGAAGGCGGAGCACAGATGCTAAGCTAAACACACACATGAGCAACTAGGATGTCAGGCAATACTTCTTCCGTCTCAGATTGAAAAATAAGTATAAGGGGCAACTGGATGATAAACAGATGAAGAGAACTCCATATGCACTTTCAAGGTTAGAAATACAAGGGTATAAGACGAGATATAAGAGTCGATCCCTGTAGATACTTATAAAGATGGCATATACAGTACATGAGGTGTGAGAGATACATGTCTAGTACATATTGTTACGTGTTTGTCACTAATTATAATGCGAAAATCTCATCCAGGTCCTCAGAGCTGGGGCGCGTGCCCAAAATACAGCAGGCATTACACCTCTGAACAGCAGCAATGAGTCGCGGGAACAGAAAACTAGCTGCCCTGGGATCCCTAGTTACCCTGATGAGAGTCTTTTACCTAGCTCCTTAAGGAACTTAGATGCACTCTTTCCCCATGAGCCAAGGGTCTCTGTGCCTATGGAAACAAACATATAATGATGGGCAAGTTCTCCATATTTTCTAGACTTTTGGGACTCCCTGAAGCTGGGGACTGCCCCTCCTTCCTCCCTGGTGTATTGGAAATAGGTATCAGCCACGGAAGATGCACATGTCCCACACCACCTGCTTGCCGTCTGTCCAGGCTTGAAGGATACCATCTGGACGCTTCTGGCTGCCATTAGATCTGCATAGTTGGGGTGGCTCCCTAACTGCTTGGCATCCGGCTCTTGTGAGGCTCCTCGTGATGTTATTAACCCCCTCATGTCTTGCAATCTTTCCCTCGGTACCCATGGTACCCGAATCGGTCTGCTGCTTCACTGCAACAAATATACCTGTGTTCGGCGAGAATAGGGGCGGCAAGTCGAAGGGCAACACCAATGCGGATGGTCTGTGGGTCGAGGCGTGTGCCAAGGCTGGAGTTGGGAACAGCCAATAGAGGCGGTCTCTATCCTTCCCTGACACACATTGAAGCACTGTTGAGGCTATATCCTCCACTACTGGGCCATTCCAGTGCGACTGTTTGTAGTTGCTGGGGGGAGCAAGTCTGGCTTCAGATCATGGCTCCATCTATGAACTTTTGGTCATGGACTCCAATCTTGTCCCTAAGATAGATATATATATATATATATATATATATATATATATATATATATATATATATATATATATATATATATATATATATATATATGTCGTGCCGAATAGGCAGAACTTGCGATCTTGGCTTAAATAGCAAAGCTCATCTTGCCATATAAGACAAGTGAAAATTTGTGTATGCAATAATTTCGCCAATATCATTCTGAACCTAACGAAACAAATATATTTGATTGTGTTTGTTTAGAACTAAATTATTGTAAACGTATTTAAAATATATTTAGTTGGATTAGGATAAAAAAATTGTTCTTGTTATAATAAGGTTAGGTAAGTTTTCTAAGATTCTTTTGGTGCAAAGTTCAAAATTTTTACATTAGCATTAATGAAAAATATATATCTTTAAACGTTTAAGAGAAAATTTCAGAAAGGACTTAATTTTAAATGAGTTCTTGCTAATTGACCAGTTTTACATATTCGGCACGACACATATATATATATATATATATATATATAATATATATATATATATATATATATATATATATATATATATATATATATATATATATATGCAAGGAATTCGCAAGAGCAGGCGAAATATACACAAACACTGATCTCTGGCTGAAGGAGACTCGAACCTACGAGCCTTGGAACAAGGTACGCAGTGCTTTACCAATCTACCCACACTGGATCAATACCTTGGAGTCCAGCTTGCGCTAGACTTTGATCCAAGGCAGCCAGCTTTCAGGGAGAAGGCTTACAGCTTTTCATCTCATCCCCTGCATGCATCAGCCTTACTAGAGATATTAACAATGCAAGGAATTCGCAAGAGCAGGCGAAATATACACAAACACTGATTATATATATATATATATATATATATATATATATATATATATATATATATATATATATATATATATATATATATATATATACAAGGAATTCGCGAGAGCATGCGAAATATACACAAACACTGATCTCTGGCTGAAGGAGACTCGAACCTACGAACCTTAGGACAAGGTACGCAGTGCTTTACCAATCTACCCACACTGGACCAATACCTTGGCGTGTTTGTGTATATTTCGCATGCTCTCGCGAATTCCTTGCATTGTTCAAATCTCTAGTAAGGCTGATGCATGCAGGGGATGAGATGAAAAGCTGTAAGCCTTCTCCCTGAAAGCTGGCTGCCTTGGATCAAACGTGTAGCGGATGCTACACGCCAAGGTATTGGTCCAGTGTGGGTAGATTGGTAAAGCACTGCGTACCTTGTCCTAAGGTTCGTAGGTTCGAGTCTCCTTCAGCCAGAGATCAGTGTTTGTGTATATTTCGCATGCTCTCGCGAATTCCTTGCATTGTTCAAATCTCTAGTAAGGCTGATGCATGCAGGGGATGAGATGAAAAGCTGTAAGCCTTCTCCCTGAAAGCTGGCTGCATTGGATCAAACGTGTAGCGGATGCTACACGCCAAGGTATTGGTCCAGTGTGGGTAGATTGGTAAAGCACTGCGTACCTTGTCCTAAGGTTCGTAGGTTCCAGTCTCCTTCAGCCAGAGATCAGTGTTTGTATATATATATATATATATATATATATATATATATATATATATATATATATATATATATATATATATATATATATATATATATATATATATTATACACACATAGACACACACAGACACACACAGACACACACAGACACACACACACACACACACACACACACACACACACACACACACACACACACACACACACACACAATTACCGTGCCGTGAATTAAGTAGGCAGTAAAGCGGCCAAGAACGCAACATTGACGTGGTAATCTGATCCCACCCACCACTGCCTGGGGAGCCACGCCCGCCCACCACCTGCCTGGGGAGCCACGCCCGCCCACCACCTGCCTGGGGAGCCACGCCCACCCACCACCTGCCTGGGAAGCCACGCCCGCCCACCACTGCCTGGGGAGCCACGCCCACCCACCACCTGCCTGGGAAGCCACGCCCGCCCACCACCTGCCTGGGGAGCCACGCCCACCCACCACCTGCCTGGGAAGCCACGCCCACCCATCACTGCCTGGGGAGCCACGCCCGCCCACCACATGCCTGGGGAGCCACGCCCGCCCACCACCTGCCTGGGGAGCCACGCCCACCCACCACCTGCCTGGGAAGCCACGCCCACCCACCACCTGCCTGAGGAGCCACGCCCGCCCACACGCCCACCCACCACCTGCCTGGGAAGCCACGCCCGCCCGCCCACTACCTGCCTGGGGAGCCACGCCCGCCCACACGCCCACCCACCACCTGCCTGGGGAGCCGCGCCCACCCACACGCCCACCCACCACCTGCCTGGGAAGCCACGCCCGCCCGCCCACCACCTGCCTGGGGAGCCACGCCCGCCCGCCCACCACCTGCCTGGGGAGCCACGCCCACCCACCTGCCTGGGGAGCCACGCCCACCCACCACCTGCCTGGGGAGCCACGCCCACCCACCACCTGCCTGGGGAGCCACGCCCACCCACCACCTGGCTGGGGAGCCACGCACGCCCACACGCCCACCATCTGGCTGGGACAACGCCTGCCAACATCCCCCGTCCATACACCCCGTGCCATCTCCTGCCTAGGGGCCTTGCCCACTCACATGCCCACCAACCTCCCCACACACACCTACACGCAAACCCACCACCTAGCCACACGCCACATGCCTGGAATCAAGTCCGCCCACACGTCCCAACACCCGCCCACCACTTGGGTTCTCGTCCGCCCACACGTCCCAACACCCGCCCACCACTTGGGTTCTCGTCCGCCCACACGTCCCAACACCCGCCCACCACTTGGGTTCTCGTCCTCCCACACGCCCACTGTTGTGCTATGGAGGAGGTTTGGCCCAAGTCTGCACACTGCCATAAGACACTCGAGTGTGAAATATGGAAGTAAAAAATAAAGCCAGTGGAAAGCCGGGGTGCGGTGGGCACAATAAGGAAACACTGTATCAACATTCGTGGCCCCAGACTATTCAACATCTTACCAGAAGATATCAGAAAGACTGCTGGAAAGTGTATAAGTCTTCAAGAGGAAACTGGACAAGTGTCTTCATTATGTGCCAGATCAACCAGGCTGTGATAAATATGTGGGAAGCGAACCAGTAGCAGAGACAGCCTGGTTGGCCAGGCAAGCACCAGACAAGCCTTGCCTATGGCCGGGCTCCGGGAGTAGAAAAACTCTGGGGACTCATTAAAGGCCTATCAAAAGTGAGTCAAACTCTCTCTCATTACTTACCAACCATAGTTAAAAAACTCAACAAAATTCTTGACCTTCCTGCTGCAAATTTCAAAGGAGCGCCTGAGAAAGTCAAGTGTTCATCATGATAGATCAACACCGCCGCGTTCCTTTAACACTGGAGATTTTTATTGACCCACAAGCCGGTGGTCGGGATCACTACAAGTGGTTTTACTGGGCCTTTAATATTTAAGGAGAAATTAAAAGATCGTAATAGTGTGGTATGCACTTCTGGTAACTGCAAGTGATCATATCTTATCATATCACTTAAAGGCATACAGTGCTAAACAACTTGCAAATTCGCCTCAGAATCCAAGATCCGATTTACGCAGCTTGCCTGACTGTTCCAAAGGATTTAGATACTCCAGAATTTCAATGTATTTGGCTTCACCAGACAAACTACTAATAAATCTGGATGTTACCAAGAAGCAGGAAATACTGGATTTATAAACTCTTTTCGTTGGCTTTTTACAGATGTGTCAGACCTCGGTACAGTGGGCACCCCATAAAGCTTATGGCGATGCTAACCCTATCAAATAATCCCCATACAGTGTTAGCCCTGAAGAACACAAGTTTCTATTATATGAAACAGATTATTGTTCAAAAAATGGCCTAATATAAATGAGTCAGTCCAAGGGCTTAGCCATTTATTCTCATGGCAAAACCAGACAGCACATACATAATGTGTACCGGTTATCGTAAGGTCAGTGTGGTCACCTGCTGTTATGGCTACACACCACCAAGAATGGTGACATTACTGACAGTGTCTGGTGCCTCTTTTGTCTCTAGACGACGTGATCTACTAACAGGTTGATGTCGTTTTGATAGCTTTAGGTTGATGTCGTTTTGATAAGGACCTGCCTCGTATGGGCCAGTAGGCCTTCTGCAGTGTTCCTACATTCTTATGTTCTTATGTTATTATCACATCCCTTTAACAGAAAGAGAAATAGACATTTCAGCTTTCATGACACAAGGACTATAATCGCGTCCTCAAATTTGGGATGAGGAATATGGCAGAGTCTTTCTAGCGCTTTATTTATGAAGGCTTTCAAGATCTATGAGTGGAGTCATACCTGGATGACCTGGTGGGTGTCAGCCAGTGTTGGGACGTACATGCTAGTCGCCTGAGGGCTCTATTTGACAGCCTGGTTAATCATGCTAAATGTGAACCTGGTCATGGTACAAACGAATTTCTTAAACATGTCGGCCAGGGGAAGATAGCTCACCTGATGCAAAGATAACTGCCAATAGCAATTTGGAGTTACGAAGGCCAAAAGGGGGGGGGGTGAATATATGGTTGGTGATTACTGTTACCTCTGTAAAATAATTTCTTGGTGGCTGCTCCAGTGACAGCATTGAATAACCCTAGAGTACTAATGAAATGGACAATGGAATGCCAGCTGGCATTTAACAAGACAGTCAACCTCTGTCCTGATCTACAGGATTCCTGACTATAATCTACCATTTGAACTATATGTGGAGGCAAGTAATGAGGGTATTGTTGTTGTTCTCCCAGTCAGTTCTAGCCAGTCCACCATAAACAGTGTTTCTCGAGTTCCCGTAGACTACATTAATAGTGAATTACAGGATGATAGTGCTTGTTTGACCTTACAGATGTGACAGAGGTACCAGTTTATTTGTAAGTTTTAGTTCTCTCTCAATAAATTCGTTATTCATTTACCACGTTGGTTTAATTTACCTAACACTTAGCAAGTCAGTTTTATTAAGTTGTAACGTTAGACCCACCCACACGTTCACCCACGCACCCACTTACCACCTATGTGGGACGATGCTCACCCACACGCCCACACAATTCACCACCTCTCTAAGGATCACGACCGCACTCATGAATACTCACCCACCACCTGGTTGGGGAGAACGCCTGCGCCCAAGCCCCTACTCAGAAACACGCCCAAAGAGTTCGACACACAACCGAAGGGTCTGGGGTTCGATCCCGGGAAAGCTGAGATGTTTGGGCAAGATTTCTGACACCTAACCCTGTTCACCTACCAGTCAATAGGTACCTGGGTATCAGTCGGTTGTTGTGAGTCACGGTTCTGCACACCAGTAACTATTCACCTAACAGTAAATAAGGAGACACGGTGATAGTCCACTGTTGTGGGTCATATCAAATGGAAATACTATTAACAGCAACAGGACGCCGTCAATGTTACTATGTTACAGTAGCCTTTAAGGACTCCCTGTGTTTACTAGTAGCCCTTAAGGTATTTACCTGTGTTTAGTTGTAGCCTACAAGATCCCTCTACCTGTGTTTACCTGTACCCTCCAAGGAGGGGGGGGGGGCACTGCAAATCAACTGGCCACTTGCCTTCAAGAGGGAATATAACAATTACACAAAGTTAGAAAAGTTAAGAAATGATGTGAATTATTAACAGCAGTACTGGACCGTGTAGTAATAACAGATCTTTTAATATACAAAGTTACTAATATTATTGGTTCATTATCATTAATAATTTCCAGTTGCCCTAACAAATTTGTTATTAATACCATTATTGTTATCGTGACTAAGTGACTATCATTACAATAATGACAACATAATGGAAACATTAAGCTTATTGGTTGTAATAAAAACTCGTTGCAATTCACAGGATGTAAACTAAATTTTGACGAAAGGGTAAATCTCCCAAAAGTTTAGGTCGAAAAATGAGTTACTGGATTTTTAGTCAGGCAGTCGATTCACTCACACCACTCTACCGTTATCCAGTGCCAAGAGTATTGAAGGTTAAGGGTCCAGGAGCTGCACCTCGGCAAGAACAACACGGTGAACACAAGGAAAGCCAAGAAGGGAAAATGACAGGCCACTGAGCCCAAGTACATTAGCCAGTGAAACTGAAGAAAGAAAAGCTGCAGTGGAGGAAACCAAATTAAATGAGGGGATACACAGGGATATGCAATGGGAGAATGAAAGGGTGAGGTCAGTCTTTGTGTATGGGCTCCAGGAAGTTGAAGAGGAAACATATGAAGCAAGAAAACAAGGGAAAAAAAAGCAATTGAAAGCATCATGAAAGCAATAGGAGAAGACGACATGACCCAGCTGGAAAATTTTCGGAGAATAGAGGGGTTTGTAAAAAAAAGAACCCGGCCAGTGAAAGTGACCTTCAAGGCAGAAGCGACTCGGAACAGGATCCTGCAGGAGAAAGCACGATTAAGGGACATGCCGGCATACAGGAAGGTGTATCTCGACCGCGACAGAACACAAGAAGAAAGGCAGAAACTGAGAGAGATGGTACAAAGGCGAAAGGAGGAAAGAGAGGGGATGGAGAAGACAGACAGGAGATCCCAGACCCAGGAAGAAGATCAAATACAGCCTCCCTCACAACTTCCTATAGAAGCATCCCAACCAGGTCAACCCCAGAGCAACCAAACACTCTAAATCAAAACACCCATGCCACATCCAATGCCCCCACCCACTACATTACAAACTCCACCCCCACAGCAACAACCCATAGTTCCTTACCAGGTCTCCCACTTCCCCAACCCCAATACACCTCCCAGACCACAGTCTTAGAAAAGAAGTTGAAGGTGTGGTATACAAATGCAGATGGAATAACAAACAAGTATGAGGAGTGGCACGAAAGAATCAAGGAGACATCCCCAGACATAATAGCACTCACAGAAACAAAACTCACCAGAATAATAACAGATTCAATCTTTCCATCCGGATATCAAATCCTCAGGAAAGACAAAGGGAGGAGAGGGGGAGGAGTTGCACTGCTCATTAAAAACCGGTGGGGTTTTTAGAAAATGGAAGGAATGGATGGCACGGGCGAAAGGGACTACTTAGTAGGAACAATCCAGTCTGAGGGACATAAGATGATATTTGCAGTAATGTACAACCCACCACAGAACTGCAGGAGGCCAAGAGAAGAATATGATGAGAGCAACAGAGCAATGATCGACACACTAGCCGAGGTGGCCAGGAGAGCACACATGGGGGGAGCAAAGTTACTAGTTATGGGTGATTTCAATCACAAGGAGATTGACTGGGAAAACCTGGAGCCCCATGGGGGTCCCGAAACATGGAGAGCCAAGATGATGGATGTGGTACTGGAAAACCTCATGCATCAACATGTTAGAGACACTACCAGAGAGAGAGGAGAGGATGAACCAGCAAGACTGGACCTTGTATTCACCTTGAGTAGTTCGGACATCGAGGGTATCATGTATGAAAGACCCCTGGGAGCTAGTGATCATGTAGTTCTGTGCTTTGACTACATAGTTGAGCTCCAAGTGGAGAGAGTAGCAGGAATAGGGTGGGAAAAACCAAACTACAAAAGGGGGAACTACTCAGGCATGAGGAACTTCCTTCAAGACATTCAGTGGGAGAGGGAACTGACAGGAAAACCAGTACAAGAAATGATGGACTATGTGGCAACAAAATGCAAGGAGGCAGAGGAGAGGTTTGTTCCCAAGGGAAACAGAAATAATGGGAAGAACAGAAAGAGTCCTTGGTTCACCCAAAGGTGTAGGGAGGAAAAAACTAGTACTAGAGAATGGAAAAGGTACAGAAGACAGAGAACTCAGGAAAATAAAGAGATTAGCCGAAGAGCCAGAAACGAATATGCACAGATAAGAAGGGAGGCTCAGAGACAATATGAAAATGACATAGCATCAAAAGTAAAGACTGACCCGAAGCTGTTGTACAGCCACATCAGGAGGAAAACAACAGTCAAGGACCAGGTAATCAGACTGAGGAAGGGTGATGGGGAATTCACAAGAAACGACCGAGAGGTATGTCGGGAGCTCAACATAAGATTTAAAGAGGTATTTACAGTGGAAACCAGTAGGACTCCAGGAAATCAGAACAGGGGGGCACACCAGCAAGTGCTGGATGAGGTACATATAACCAAGGAGGAGGTGAAGAAGCTGCTATGCGAACTTGACACCTCAAAGGCGGTGGGACCAGACATCTCTCCATGGGTCCTTAAAGAGGGAGCAGAGATATTGTGTGAGCCATTAACAAAGATCTTCAACACATCATTTGAAACTGGGCAACTCCCTGAGGTATGGAAAATGGCAAATGTAGTCCCAATTTTTAAAAAGGGAGACAGACATGAGGCACTAAACTACAGACCTGTATCACTAACGTGTATAGTATGCAAGGTCATGGAGAAGATCATCAGGAGGAGAGTGGTGGAGCACCTGGAAAGAAACAAGTGTATAATTGACACGGTTTCAGGGAAGGAAAATCCTGTGTCACAAACCTACTAGAGTTTTATGACAAGGTGACAGAAGTAAGATAAGAGAGAGAGGGGTGGATCGACTGCATATTTTTGGACTGCAAGAAGGCCTTCGACACAGTTCATCAAAAGAGGTTACTGCAAAAGCTAGAGGATCAGGCACACATAACAGGAAAGGCACTGCAAAGGATCAGAGAATACCTGACAGGGAGGCAACAACGAGTCATGGTACGCGACGAGGTGTCAGAGTGGGCGCCTGTGACAAGCGGGGTTCAACAGGGGTCAGTCCTAGGACCTGTGCTGTTCTTGGTATATGTGAACGACATAACGGAAGGGATAGACTCAGAAGTGTCCTTGTTTGCAGATGATGCGAAGTTAATGAGATGAATCAAATCGGATGAGGATCAGGCAGGACTACAAAGAGACCTGGACAGGCTACAAGCCTGGTCCAGCAACTGGTTCCTTGAATTTAACCCTGCCAAATGCAAAGTCATGAAGATTGGGGAAGGGCAAAGAAGACCGCAGACACAATAAGTTTAGATGGCCAAAGACTGCAAACCTCACTCAAGGAAAAAGATCTGGGGGTGAGTATAACACCGAGCATATCTCATGAGGCGCACATCAATTAGATAACTGCTGCAGCATACAGGCGCCTGGCAAACCTACGGATAGCGTTCCGATACCTCAGTAAGGATTCGTTTAAGACTCTGTATACCATTTACGTCAGGCCCATACTGGAGTATGCAGCACCAGTTTGGAACCCACACCTCGTCAAGCACGTCAAGAAATTAGAGAAAGTGCAAAGGTTTGCAACAAGAATAGTCCCAGAGCTACGGGGATTGTCCTACGAAGAAAGGTTGAGGGAAATCGGCCTGACGACACTGGAGGACAGGAGGGTCAGGGGAGACATGATAACGACATATAAAATACTGCGCGGAATACACAAGGTGGACAAAGACGGGATGTTCCAGAGAAGGGACACAGACACAAGAGGTCACAATTGGAAGTTGAAGACTCAGCTGAATCAAAGGGATGTTAGGAAGTATTTCTTCAGTCATAGAGTAGTCAGGCCGTGGAATAGCCTAGAAAGTGACGTAGTGGAGGCGGGAACCATACATAGTTTTAAGGCGAGGTATGATAGAGCTCATGGGGCAGGGAGAGAGTGGACCTAGTAGCGACCAGCGAAGAGGCGGGGCCAGGAGCTGTGATTCGACCCCTGCAACCACAAATAGGTGAGTACAAATAGGTGAGTACACACGATAAAGCTCATGGGGCAGGGAGAGAGAGTGGACCTAGTAGCGACCAGCGAAGAGGCGGGGTCAGGAGCTATGACTCGACCCTTGCAACTACAAAAAGTTGAGAATACATACACACACACACACATATTTCTTACCCAAACATGGGCATACAAAGCCATTCCTCTACACACATACGCACACAAAACTAAGCAAACAAAACTGCACACATCACTCCAAACACAACCCACTGCCAAACACACACATACATACACCAAACCATATAGACATGCACACACATCAAGGCAGTAGTCAAGGTTCAGTAGGCCCTAGGCACTCATAATTACTCTCACCCAAGATGGACGAACAGACGAATATCTGCATAATATACTGCACAACTTATTGGTAAACTTGGAATTTCATTACAAGGTTTTATAAAGTAACTCAAATATAGCAGATTATGTAGGATAATTTACCAGCGTTCTTTTCTCGTTATTTTAATCATCTGAGATTCTGGGGCTCCATTTTTTATAGGCTCAGGGCCCTATACCTATTGTGCCCAATGTATAATCAAGCTCTGATTCGTACAAATTCAAAAGCACACACAGTGCACTCTGGCACAACCTCCACATACGCTCCAACACTGAGGTGAGATGTGAAACTCAGAAACTGAGGTGGACCACAGAGGCTGTTGAAGCAAGTGTGCTTCTGGGAACTACTTAAGAACTACTTGTTAGTGAGGAGGAGGAGAGGGCTGCTGGCTGCCGGCGACTGCCTTGTCGAGAACAGGGGAGAAGGCAGGGAGGCTGGGTGAAGGTGGTGAGGAAAGGCAGGGAGACGGGGTGAAGGTGTTGGGGAAAGGCAGGGAGACGGGGTGAAGGTGTTGGGGAAAGGCAGGGAGACGGGGTGAAGGTGTTGGGGAAAGGCGGGGTGCAGGCGTAGAGAAAAATTAGTACTAGTAGTGGGAATGTATAGGTGCAGGAGATATTAGGAATGGTAGAGAGCAGGTGTAGAAAAATGATGGTAGACTGCAAGTGTAAAAAAGTGAAATAATGGAGTGCAGGTTTACAAGACCAGTGGAGGGGGGGGGGGATGCTCATCATCTCGTCCTCCTTAGTAAGCGATGTTCTTTTAAATCTTATCCTTTTCTGTGTGGATTCAAACTCATTTTCTTTCTCAGTTTAACAGCTGTACTCAAACATTTAGAGGTGTCAAGGGCTCTATCTCTCTCTCTCTCTCTCTCTCTCTCTCTCTCTCTCTCTCTATCATCATTTCTACCTGCTAATCTATATTCGCAATATTTTAAAACTGTTCTATTTCTCACTTAATGAAATACATCCATCAATATGTGAACGATGTCACAGCGCTCTGGCAACCTGACGAGTATCTTGCAATTCTTTCTTCTTACTCTTAACAATCTTGCTTCATATATCAAGTTTAATGCTGAGTGGGAGTCAAACTCTATATGTACTTTCCCTAATGTTCATGTACGCCGCTTTCTAATTGGTTTTCACTTTTTTCCGTCTACCACAAGCATATGTACAGTGGCATATACACTGATCACATTTTCTAACAAGCACAGGCAGATATAGAGTTCTTGTTTATCTTTTCCGCTGCATCTGTGATTACCTGTACGTTACCTGTAGTTAATTCTGGGGGTCACTGCCCCTACGACCCAGTCTCATACCAGGCCTGTTCAATACGGTTGTTTGGTGCTAGCCGCAGTCATCCAGTATATACACCATAACCCAGTTGGTCAGGAACTACCTTCAGCAACTTGTAAAGTTTAAGAGTGAACACGATAAGTTTCTCTAGTTAGTTCCTTCTCAGCGAGGCTGAGATTCACAGTTTCTCAACTCTGAGATTTCAATTCTTCTCAGTTCATTGCTTCGTCTTATATATCCTTCACATTTAAGAGAATCAGTATAACCTAGTGACACAAGCACTCATCTCTCTCCTAAGCGAATTTAAACAAAGAGGACGCCCTATACTTCTAATTTACACAAGATTAACAAAGGTTTTTCTCTATCTAGATACTAAAATTGTTTCTCGTATAAACTGTCAGGTTAACATTCAACCACTGACACTTTGCGTATTAGAAAGACACCTGAGTAAACACTAGGATTTTTTTTTTAGAAAACACTTCAGTATTTTCGACCTTTCGTAAGGTCGATTTTTTTTTTTATTTTCAACCTCTGCATGTTAGACGTGATCAAGGTCCCAAGACCGAAAAGTTCTTTACTAAATATATCCTAGTGTTTGTTCGCGCGTGTTTTTAAACCACTTTGTCGGTATCAGTTACCAAGGTTCATACCACGTTGGTATTTACTGTATTTACAACTCCTCTAGGTGACGAACATTAAAATGGTATAAAATACCGACAGATTGTTAGGTAAGACACATATGCAACAGTTAGGTATCTTTATTTTGAAACGTTTCGCCTACACAGTAGGCTTCTTCAGTCGAGTACAGAAAAGTTGATAGAAGCAGAAGATACTTGGAGACGATGTAATCAGTCCATCACCCTTAAAGTTTTGAGGTGGTCAGTCCCTCAGTCTGGAGAAGAGCATTGTTCCGTTGTCTGAAACAATATTGTTTCAGACAACGGAACAATGCTCTTCTCCAGACTGAGGGACTGACCACCTCAAAACTTTAAGGGTGATGGACTGATTACATCGTCTCCAAGTATCTTCTGCTTCTATCAACTTTTCTGTACTCGACTGAAGAAGCCTACTGTGTAGGCGAAACGTTTCAAAATAAAGATACCTAACTGTTGCATATGTGTCTTACCTATCCTCTAGGTGACACTGACAGCTAGCTCTCTTCCTGACAGACTTACAGAACACCTTGCTGATGTTAGTAACACTCTTCTGTACAAGTACAGGTATGGCATTACCGACAGATTGTGGGGAAAAAGACATATGAACAATCAAGACATGTACTGAAGAGAGCCAAAAGGGAGGGGAATGATTTTTATTTTTTATTTTTTAGCTAACACATGTGTAATTTTACCTTATTCCTGTAATGACCCTCGTACTGTAGATAGTCTTAATAGTATGATAATAAGATATTATCTCCTTTATAAAATAATAAGATATTACCTCCTTTAAATTACAATAATAAGATATTACCTCCTTTATATTATAATAATAAGGTAAAAGGACCACAATGGAAATAACTCACTGTGTCTGACTTTTTTGGGTTATCCCAGGTTCTCTACACATATGCTGCTATGTATGATAATCTATGTAACTGTATTTGTGTATACCTGAATAACCTTCCTTACTGGCGGCTTTATCAGCCTCATAAACAGGCTTGATAAAACCACCAGTGGCGAAATGTCGTATTAATAAACATCATTTGTTGTATGTGCCTTGCTACCACCTGTCAGTCACGCCATACTTCAGCCACAGTTTGAAAAAGACTCATACAGCATCTCAGTAGAAACGAGGAGGGAAGAAAGGTGTGCTTGGAGGGACAGTAGGTGGATACCTGAACAAGATACACGGCATCTTACCCATAATATTACTCTGCCATAACCCATACGTGACTGAGAGCTGCAGCACCAACAACCTGGCGTCAAGTTTAGTCAACATGGAGGTCTGGTCAGTGATGATCTCAAACACCACTTCTACAAGGGTATATACAATAAGAGTATATACCGAGGGTATGCACACCTCTCGGTGTATATAACTGAGAGGTGTGCATCAGTAAATATACGCTGCGTTGCCTCTAATACCAATTTTGGAAATACCAGCAACCTTGACTGGTAGTGTTTTGGTGATATAAAACCTTAATGATCCTCTTTTATTCAACACGATTTAAACGTAACAAACCAACTTCTAGGTAAGTAAAATTAACATTTAAATAACAGCTACTGCACATAACCAGTAGGACATAACTGTTACTATTTCTAGAAATAATTTCAAAATACAATACTGCCAACATAAACTGTTGATCATAAACTGCTGGTTGCTCGCTGACTGGTAGAACTGTTCAACCTGACCAGTAGGAGAGTGACTGTGACCTCACTACTCAGCTAATGAGGTAACCAGAAACAGGAAAAGTATTTTTAAAACGCAGCTTAACCTGATTATTTGAGCGGTATTTGCCAGTCCCACACCGGCTGTCTATCTTCTATGTGTCTGTTTGTGTCTTTGTCCTCTGTGGCTGTGTGTGCCTGCCTCTTGTCCTTTGTATGTGTATGTACGTATGTGTGTGTGTGTGTGTGAGCGTGTCTATCTCTATAGAGCCTAATACACAATGCCTGACCTCACCTCTTAGAGTGATCAATATTTATTTGATTTTGGCCTCTTTGGCTCTGTTATACCTACTATTGAAGCTGTGCAGAGCTTTATCTTCACTTCCTCATCCGGTTCTTTCAAATTCACTACCAACATGAAACTAAATATTTTCTAACATCCTTACAGTTCGTGTGTTCCCTCCTGTCAATAGCTTGTTCCTAGTTCCCTCCGGTCAATAGCTCTTAAAATAAATAAATGTAAAGCTTCATTACATGAGGCTATAAACAGACTGCCGTCCTCTTAGTTCCGGGACAAGTTTTGTTCTTAACCACTAGTCTTCTCTAACATTTGTGAATGTTTGATCAAGTGGGGTTTCCTCTCTGGGGGTTGTGTAGTTAGGGTTTAAGATACTTCATGTATAAAGTCCTAAATAAGTCTTCCAGTAGATTTCTGAATACTGTCCTGAGGGTTTCCAGTTGTGGGTATGATGCCAAAGTTAGCCGGTCTGTGATGTTCACTCCAGGGTCCTTGTCACTCTCTGGTAAAGTAGTTTGTGCACCATAAGTTATACTCCAAATCTCGTCTTTCTTCACCTTCCCCAACCTTCATCATCTTGCATTTACTGTAGATAACCTGTAATATTTCTTGTTGTGCTTCCCAGGTCTTCCTGAAGTGTTTCCATCCATTGTTATCCCTATAGAGTTCCATCAGGTAGATCATTTACACTGAGGAAAGTGGTTCGATCCCCGGTACGGGTGGAAACCCTGGGGTGTGTTTCCTTAAGATACCTGTTGTACCTCTTTACTTAGTAGTAAGTAGGTACCTGGGTGTTAGCCGACTGATGTGGGTCGCATCCTGGATACAAAATTAACCCAAGTTGTCCAGAATGATGTACAAAACCAGAGACTTTCTATATAATATGCCATCGATGTCAGCAAGGTCTGAGTAAGTTGTATCATGTACTTGTAGACAATAAAGATTAATATTATTATTATTACATATATCAGAAACAAAGGCGACCACAGTAACCAGGGTAACCCACACATTACACTCGTTCATTCATAAGTTTCCTAGATGTGTTGGTTGTTAATGGTTCAGGGGATCATCGTCACCATGGCTAGGTCTATCAAATTTTAGCAAAGAAAATTTTTACAATAATAAACAACTATTAAGAAAGACAAACATAAAGATAAGATTATAGTGAACGTATGCAGAAGTTTGTAGCTGACAGTGTTTCCTGTCTGTCAGATATTCCCTGATCCATGTAAGCTCTTTCCCCTTTACTCCTGCTTTTTTTATTTAGCTTGTGGATTAATCTCTGGTAGGGTACGGTAACAAAAGCTTTTTTTACTATTGACAAAGATGCAGTTCAGCCAGTCTTGCCATTCGTGTTTTATCTCTATAACTCTTGTACAACTCTCGATTTGTTGGCCACGATTTCTCGTCCCAAAACCCGTGCTGGATTTTCCCTGATATTCTCCCCCCTCTTTCTAGGTGCTCTACTATTTTCGTTCCTAAAATGTCCTCGAGCGGCTACTAGTGTGCAGTCCTTGCTACACTTCAAGACGGACACGTCAGATATTAATATTGCCTGCAACACCATGCATAATCACTGCAACACCATGCATAATCACTGCAACGCGATGCATAATCACTGCAACACCATGCATAATCACTGCAACGCGATGCATAATCACTGCAACACTATGAATAATCACTGCAACGCCATGCATCATCACTGCAACACTATGAATAATCACTGCAACACCATGCATAATCACTGCAACACTATGAATAATCACTGCAACACCATGCATAATCACTGCAACACAATATGCATAATCACTGAAACATCATGCATAATCACTGCAACACCATGCATAATCACTGCAACACCATGCATAATCACTGCATCATGCATAATCACTGCAACACCATGCATAATCACTGCAACACCATGCATAATCACTGCAACACCATGCATAATCACTGCAACACCATGCATAATCACTGCAACACCATGCATAATCACTGTAACACCATGCATAATCACTGCAACACCATGCATAATCACTGCAACACCATGCATAATCACTGCAACACCATGCATAATCACTGCAACACCATGCATAATCACTGCAACACCATGCATAATCACTGCATCATGCATAATCACTGCAACACCATGCATAATCACTGCAACACCATGCATAATCACTGCAACACCATGCATAATCACTGCAACACCATGCATAATCACTGCAACACCAGGCATAATCACTGCAACACCATGCATAATCACTGCACCATGCATAATCACTGCATCATGCATAATCACTGCAACACCATGCATAATCACTGCAACACCATGCATAATCACTGCAACACCATGCATAATTTCACTGCAACACCATGCATAATCACTGCAACACCATGCATAATCACTGCAACACCATGCATAATCACTGCAACACCATGCATAATCACTGCAACACCATGCATAATCACTGCAACACCATGCATAATCACTGCAACACCATGCATAATCACTGCAACACCATGCATAATCACTGCAACACCATGCATAATCACTGCAACATCATGCATAATCACTGCAACACCATGCATAATCACTGCAACACCATGCATAATCACTGCAACACCATGTATAATCACTGCAACACCATGCATAATCACTGCAACATCATGCATAATCACTGCAACACCATGCATAATCACTGCAACACCAGGCATAATCACTGCAACACCATGCATAATCACTGCAACATCATGCATAATCACTGCAACACCATGCATAATCACTGCAACACCATGCATAATCACCTGATCTTACGTAACAATTCTTCTACCTGTTATTATGGAGACGCACCTGTGGTCGTCTACTGTCCGGTTAAACACACCCTTTCTTACGTTTTTTCTAATCAGTCGCTACATGTTGAACCTCTTCCAATTGTATTTAGATGCATGAAATCGTAATGAAACGACTGTAAACAAAACATGGTACAGGTGGGGTTAGAACCCATGGCAAGTGAGTCTTACAACTTCATGCCAGTGAATAAGCCACTGCGCTACCTGACTACAATAAGATTCATCCAATTAGGTATATTTATGCAGCACTGATTACTGGCCCCTTGAGGTCAGTAATCAGTAAAACCAATCGAAATTACTTACAACTTGGGGCCAGGAACTGCGATTCGACCACAGTACACACAATTAGGTGAACACACCTAGCATATCATATCCCGTCTCGAGTATTTGGTTTATGTGCTTTAATTATCAACCTGATGACCACACAACACACACACACACACACACACACACACACACACACACACACACACGCGCGCGCGCGCGCGCACACACGCGCGCACACACACACACACACACACACACGCACACACGCGCACACGCACGCACACACACGCACACACGCGCACACACACGCACGCACACACACACGCGCACACACACACACACACACACACACATGCCTGAGGCATGGAAGACAGCAAATGTAGTCCCAATCTTTAAAAAAGGAGACAGACATGAAGCATTAAACTACAGACCAGTGTCACTGACATGTTAGTTATGCAAAATCATGGAGAAGATTATCAGGAGAAGAGTGGTGGAACACCTAGAAAGGAATGATCTCATCAACAGCAGCCAGCATGGTTTCAGGGACGGGAAATCCTGTGTCACAAACCTACTGGAGTTCTATGACATGGTGACAGCAGTAAGACAAGAGAGAGAGGGTGGGTGGATTGCATTTTCTTGGACTGCAAGAAGGCGTTTTGACACAGTTCCACACAAGAGTTGGTGCAAAAACTGGAGGACCAAGCAGGGATAACAGGGAAGGCACTACAATGGATCGGGGAATACTTGTCAGGAAGACAGCAGCGAGTCATGGTACGTGGCGAGGTGTCAGAGTGGGCACCTGTGACCAGCGGGGTCCCGCAGGGGTCAGTCCTAGGACCAGTGCTGTTTCTGGTATTTGTGAACGACATGACGGAAGGAATAGACTCTGAGGTGTCCCTGTTTGGGAGATGACGTGAAGTTGATGAGAAGAATACACTCGATCGAAGACCAGGCAGAACTACAAAGGGAATCTGGACAGGCTGCAGAACTGGTCCAGCAATTGGTCCTGGAGTTCAATCCCACCAAGTGCAAAGTCATGAAGATTGGGGAAGGGCAAAGAAGGCCGCAGACGGAGTACAGTCTAGGGGGTCAGAGACTACAAACCTCACTCAAGGAAAAAGATCTTGGGGTGAGTATAGCACCAGGCACATCTCCTGAAGCGCACATCAACCAAATAACTGCTGCAGCATATGGGCGCCTAGCAAACCTCAGAACAGCATTCCGACATCTTAATAAGGAATCGTTCAGGACCCTGTACACCGTATACGTTAGGGCCCCTATTGGAGTATGCGGCACCAGTTTGGAACCCACACCTAGCCAAGCACGTAAAGAAACTAGAGAAAGTGCAAAGGTTTGCAACAAGACTAGTCCCAGAGCTAAGAGGTATGTCCTACGAGGAGAGGTTAAGGGAAATCAACCTGACGACACTGGAGGACAGGAGAGATAGGGGGGACATGATAACGACATACAAAATACTGAGAGGAATTGACAAGGTGGACAAAAACAGGATGTTCCAGAGATTGGACACAGTAACAAGGGGACACAGTTGGAAGCTAAAGACACAGATGAATCACAGGGATGTTAGGAAGTATTTCTTCAGCCACAGAGTAGTCAGTAAGTGGAATAGTTTGGGAAGCGAGGTAGTGGAGGCAGGATCCATACATAGCTTTAAGCAGAGGTACGATAAAGCTCACGGCTCAGGGAGAGTGACCTAGTAGCGATCAGTGAAGAGGCGGGGCCAGGAGCTCGGACTCGACCCCCGCAACCTCAACTAGGTGAGTACACACACACACACACACACACACACACAGGACGAATCTGGGAGGGAGGAATGGGAGGTAGAGCTCAAAAAAAGGGAGGAAGACTGGGGAAGGAGACTAGATGAGCTGGAAAGGAAGATGGAAGAGAGGTTAGCAGCAGAATGCAGAAGGTGGAAGCAACAGGCCACAGCAGCAGAAATCAAGATAGAGAGATTAGAAGAGGAGCTGAGACATCTGAAACAGCACAGAGACAAAGATATTACAGAAGTAGCATCGGCAATGGTTACATCAAACACATGGGGCCAAAACAAAGACAGGGAGCACACTAGGACAGAATGAGAGGTTGGAAGACATTGAGGGAACTAGGACATGTGCAAGGACCTTACCAGATACCTGTGGGGGCCAGGAGCAGGTGAGCAGGAAGGATAAACCAAGAAGCATAGGGGCAATAACGAGGGAAGGGACTGAAGGAAGGAACACTCCACGGGAAGGAACTAAAACACAGAGGATGCAATGGGAGTCACAGTGGGATGTGGAAAGGGAAAGATCCGTGTTTGTCTATGGGCTAGACGAAGCTAAAGGGGAAACTTATGATGAAAGAAAGCAGGGGAGAAAACAGCGATTGAAGATATCATGAAGGTGATAGGCGAGGGGGACATGACCCAGGTGGCAAATTTTCGGAGAATTGGTGATCACTAAGAGAAGGAATCGCCTCTCAAAGTAATTTTCAAGGCAGAATCAACCCCAACCATGATCCTGCAGGAGAAAGCACGGTGAGAGGCAAGCAGGAGTTTCGGAGTGTGTACCTCGACCGAGACAGAACACAGGACGAAAGGAAGCAATGAAAGAGAGAGTTTCAAAAACGAAAGGAGAAATGGGAGGAAATAAAAAGGAGAGCAGAATAACCCAGGATCAAATGGAAGGACAAGTGCACCCCCCCAGAAACACCTGCAGAAGGACTCCAGCCACGACACCCCAAGGCAACTGAACAATCCAAACCAACCATCACACACCGATCCCTCTGTTTCACCCCCGCACCACAGTTACAGTATTAGAACAGAAATTGAAGGTTTGGTACACAAATGCAGATGGATTAAACGAATAAAACATGAGGAATTGCAAGAAAGAATCAATGAGAAGTCCCCAGACATCATAGCAGTTACAGAAACAAAAACTCATGGAGACAATAACAGATGCAATCTTCCCACCAGGATACCAGATCATGAGGAAAGATAGAAGGGGCAGGGGGAAAGGTGGGGTTTGCTCTGCTCGTAAAAAACAGATGGAAATTCGAGAAAATGGAAGGAATAGATGAGACGGGAGAAAGAGACTACATAGCAGGTACACTTCAGTCTGGGGAACACAAAGTGGTCATTGCAGTGATGTATAATCCACCACAGAACTGCAGGAGGCCAAGAGAGGAATATGAAGAGAGCAACAGAGCAATGGTGGACACACTTGCTGAGGTGGCAAGAAGAGCTCCTCCCAGCCACAGCAAAGTTGCTTGGTTATGGGGGATTTCAACCACAGGGAGATTGACTGGGAAAACCTGGAGCCACATGGGGGTCCGAAACATGGAAGCCAGGATGTTGGACGTGGTGCTGGAAAACCTCATGCACCAACATGTTAAGGACACTACCAGAGTGAGAGGGGAGGATGAACCAGCAAGATTGGACCTTGTGTTCACCCTGGGCAGCTCAGATATTGAGGACATCAAGTATGAGAGTCCCTAGGAGCTAGCGACCACGTGTTCTGTGCTTTGAATACATAGTAGAGCTGCAAGTGGAAAGAATAACAGAAGTTGAATGGAAAAAGCCTGACTATAAAAGAGGGGACTACATAGTGTTGAAGAACTTCCTGCGGGAGGTCCAGTGGGACAGAGAACTGGCAGGAAAGCCAGTAATGAAATTATGGAATATGTAACAACAAATGCAAGGGGGAAGTGAAAGGTTTATTCCAAGGGCAACAGTAACAACGGGAAGACCAGAACGATCCCTGGTTTACCCGACGGTGTAAGGAGGGAAAAACAAAATGCAATAGAGAATGGAAGAATTACAGAGGCAGAGAACACACGAAAATAGGGAATCAGTCGCAGAGCAGGAATGAGTACGCACAGGTAAGGAGGGAGGCCCAGCGACAGTATGAAAATGACATAGCATCGAGAATCAAGACTGACCGAAACTGTTGTAATAGCCACATCAGGGAGGAAGACAACGTCAAAGACCAGGGGATCAGATTAAGGACAGAAGGTGGAGAACTCACAAGAAATGATCAGGGGTATGTGAGGAGCTGAACAGGAGATTTAAGGAAGTTTTTACAGTAGAGACAGGAAGGGCTGTGGGAAGACAGCACAGAAGGGAACATCAAGAGGGAATATACCAACAAGTTGTTGGATGACATACGAACAACTGAGGAGGAGGTGAAGAAGCTCTTAAGTGACCTTGACACCTCAAAGGCGATGGGACCGGACATCTCCCATGGGTCCTTAGAGAAGGAGCAGAGATGCTGTGCGTGCCTCTAACCACAATCTTCAAACACATCCCTTGAAAACTGGGCAACTACCTGAGAAATGGAAGACAGCTAATGTAGTCCCCATATTTAAGAAAGGAAACAGAAACGAGGCACTAAACTACAGACCTGTGTTCTCTGACAATGTATTGTTGTGCAAAGTCATGGAGAAGATTATCAGGAGGAGAGTGGTCGAACACCTGGAAAGGAACAAGAATTATAAATGAAAACCAGCATGGGTTCATGGAAGGCAAATCTTGTGTCACAAACCTCTGGAGTTTTATGACAAGGTAACAGAAGTAAGACACAGAGAGAGAGGGGTGGGTAGATTGCGTTTTCCTAGACTGCAGGAAGGCCTTGACACAGTTCCCCCCAAGAGATTAGTGCAGAAGCTGGAGGATCAGGCGCACGTAAAAGGGAGGCACTGCAATGGATAAGGGAATACCTGACAGGGGGCAGCAACGAGTCATGGTACGTGAAGAGGTATCACAGTGGGCGCCTGTTACGAGCGGGGTCCCACAGGGGTCAGTTCTAGGACAGTGCTATTTTTGATATATGTGAACATGATGGAAGGAATAGACCCTGAAGTGTCCTGTTCGCAGATGACGTGAAGTTGATGAGAAGAATTAAATCGGACGAGGATGAGCAGGACTGCAAAGAGACCTGGACAGGCTGGACATGTGGTCCAGCAACTGGCTTCTCGAATTCAATCCAGCCAAATGCAAAGTCATGAAGATTGGGGAGGGGCCCAAAAAAGACCGCAGACGGTATAGGCTAGGTGGACAAAGAGTACGACCTACCTCAGGGGAAAGCCTTGGGGGACCATAACACCGAGCATTCCCGAGGCAAAACATCAACCAATAACCGCTGCAGCATATCGGGCCCTGGAAAAACCCGAGAATAGCGTTCGATACCTTAATTTAAGGGAAACGTTCAAGAACGTCATGTGTATGTTAGGCCCATACTGGATAGCAGCCAGTTGGAACCCACACCCGGTCAAGCAGTCAAAAAGTTAGAGAAAGTCAAAGGCTTGCAACAAGGCTACCCAGAAGTCAAGGAATGTGACAGGAAAGGGGGGGGAAAACGGGGCCCCCGGGGACAGGAAAGGCAAACAAAAACCAAAAAAACGGGGCGGGGAAGAAAGGGAACACACACACACACACACACACACACAACCACACACACACACACACACCACCACACACACACACACGCACACACCACCACACACACACACAACACACACACACACACACGCACCACACACGCCCACACACACACACACCACCACACAACACACACACACACACACACACCACCACACACAACACACGCACACACACGCACACACACACCACACACCACACCACGACACACACACACACACACACCACACACGCACACACACACACACACACACACACCACACACACACACACAGACCACACACACACACACACACCACACACACACACCACACACACACAAACAAACACACCACACACACACACACCACACACACCACACCACACACACACACACCACACACACACACACACAACACACACACACACACACACACCACACACACACACACCACACACCACACACACACACACACACACACACACACACCACACCACACACACACACACACACACACCACACACACACAAACACACACACACACACACACCACACACACACCCACACACACACACACACACCACACACACACACACACACACACACACACACACCACACACACACACACCACACACACACACACACACACACCACACACACACACACCACACCACCCACACACCCAAAACACACACACACACACACACACACACACACAGACACACCACACACACACACCACAAAAACACACACACCACACACACACACACACACACACACACACACACACACACACACACCACACACACACACACACCACACAAAACACACACACACACACACACACACACACACCACAAAAACACACACACACACACACACACACACACACACACACACACACACACACACACACACACACACCACACACACACACACACACACCACAAAAACACACACACACACACACACACACACACACACACACACACACACACACACACACACCTCCACGGGTAAGCCTCCTTGTTATCTTCAACAGTGTGCAACCCCATTTCCTTGAACCTCCTATACAAAGTTAAACAGTTATGAACTTTACAGTTATCTCTCAGTAAGCAAACTGTTACACGTCCTTCCCATTTAGCAACAATTTAAACGTACAACACTGACTCCGGGTGTTTTTCTACTCCCGAAGCCCGGCCATGGGCCAGGTTCGTCTGGTGTTAGCCTAGTCAACCAGGCTGTTGGTGCTAGTGGCACCAACAGCCTGGTTGATCACAGCCTGGTTGATCTGGTACCTGGTGAAGATATCTGTTCAGTTTCCTCTTGAAGACTTCTACACTTGTTCCAGCCGTGTTTCTGATATCTTCTAGTAAGATGCTGAATAGTCTGGAGCCACGAATGTTGATACAGTGTTCCCTTATTGTGCCCACTGCACCCCTTCATAACACTGGGTTTATTTTGCACCTCCTCCAATATCTCTCACTCCAGTATGTTGTTACTGCAGTGTGCAGATTCGGGACAACGCCCTCAAGTACTTTCCAGGTATATATTATCATGTATCTCTCTCTCTCCTCCGCGTCACTGAGTAAATATTTAAGATTTTAAGGCGTTACCAGTAATTTAAATGCTTTACTGGCTCTATGCGGCAGTGAACGATCTCGGTATCTGCTCCAGCTAAGATATTTCTCCTGATCTGAACGGGGCCATCAACACAGCAATATTCCAAGTGAAAGAGAACAAGCTATTTTTGGTTACATACAACTGCCATATTTATTTTCCAAAATCTTTGTTCTATATAATATTTTAATATTTCTTTTTGTAGATTTAAATTCTAAAAATTTACCTTAATCCCAAAGTCATGAAGATGTACTTGGCAATGACTAGCCCAGTAGATGAACTTCATAACTAACCTTTATAACCACTGATTACCTCACTCACTCGCACTTCTTCAGTGAAAATAAACACACGAAAAATAATGCATCAATTACACTTACAATGGTGCATAATTAAGAGATGTTTATCAATTCTTGTGGTTCAGGGGAGTGCACGTGCTGCCTCCGCACAAGTAAACTATCTGACACATTCCAGTGGTGACCTTTAGAGACAATCCCGAGCAGGATGTATCATGCATCAGCGACCTTTCAAAGCCTCTAACACCAACACCAACCCACGCTCCCTCCCTCTCTCAATCTTACCTCCTGTTATGTGCAGCCATCCATACTGTCCTCAGATGGGCAGCACCTGGCCATCCTTTACTCCCTCCCCATCAATCCTCAGCGCCAGCCCACCAACACACTCTCAGGTACAAGACACTCAACACACTCTCAGGTACAAGACACCCAACACACTCTCAGGTACAAGACACCCAAAACACTCTCACGTACAAGACATCCAACACACTCTCAGTAATAAGACACCCAACACACACTCAGGAATACGACACCCAACACACTCTCAGGAATAAGACACCCAACACACTCTCAGGAATAAGACGCCCAACACACTTTCAGGTCCAAAACACCCAACTCATTCTCAGGTCCAAGACGGCCAACACACTCTCAGGAATAAGACACATAACACACTCTCAGGTACAATGTATGTATGTATAATGCTCCCCAAGACCGTAGTCCTGGCACGGGTCTCAATCTTGCGATGACCCGTCTCTGGCTCTCTCAGGTACAAGTCACCCAACACACTCTTAGGTCCAAGACACCTAACACACACTCAGGCACAAGTCACCCAACACACTCTCAGGTACAAGTCACCCAACACACCCAGGTACAAGACACCCAACACCCTTGAAGGAAGGATTTGGCCATCCACATCACCCTTAGAGGAGCAAACCTGGCCAAACATCATCCTCAGAACCTGGCCACCCAAGACATTAAAAAAAGCAAGACTTGGCCACCCACTATCTTCAGAGAAGCATTACCTGGCCACCCGCTATCTTCAGAGAAGCACTACCTGGCCACCCACTACCTTCAGGGAAGCAATACCTGGCCACTCACCACCTTCAGAGAAGCAATACCTGACCACCCATTACCCTTAGGGAAGCAATACCTGGCCACCCACTACCTTCAGACAAGCAATACCTGGCCACCCACTACCTACAGAGATGCAATACCTGGCCACCCACAACCTTCAGAGAAGCAATACCTGGCCACCCACTACCTACAGAGATGCAATACCTGGCCACCCACAACCTTCAGAGAAGCAATACCTGGCCACCCACTACCTACAGAGACGCAATACCTGGCCACCCACTACCTTCAGACAAGCAATACCTGGCCACCCACTACCTTCAGAAAAGAAAAACCTGGCCGCCCACTACCTTCAGAACAGCAATACCTGGCCACCCACTACCTTCAGAGAAGCAATACCTGGCCATCCACTACCTTCAGAGAAGCAATACCTGGCCACCCACTACCCGCAGGGAAGCAATACCTGGCCACCCACTACCCTCAGGGAAGCAATACCTGGCCACCCACTACCCTCAGGGAAGCAATACCTGGCCACCCACTACCCTCAGAGAAGCAATACCTGGCCACCCACTACCTTCAGAGAAGCAATACCTAGCCACCCACTAACTTCAGAGAAGCAATACCTAGCCACCCACTAACTTCAGAGAAGCAATACCTGGCCACCCACTAACTTCAGAGAAGCAATACCTGACCACCCACTAACTTCAGAGAAGCAATACCTGGCCACCCACTAACTTCAGAAAAGCAATACCTGGCCACCCACTAACTTCAGAGAAGCAATACCTGGCCATCCACTAACTTCAGAGAAGCAATACCTAGCCACCCACTAACTTCAGAGAAGCAATACCTAGCCACCCACTAACCTCAGAGAAGCAATACCTGGCCACCCACTAACTGCAGAGAAGCAATACCTGGCCACCCACTAACTTCAGAGAAGCAATACCTAGCCACCCACTAACTTCAGAGAAGCAATACCTAGCCACCCACTAACTTCAGAGAAGCAATACCTGGCCACCCACTAACTTCAGAGAAGCAATACCTGGCCACCCACTAACTTCAGAGAAGCAATACCTAGCCACCCACTAACTTCAGAGAAGCAATACCTGGCCACCCACTAACTTCAGAGAAGCAATACCTAGCCACCCACTAACTTCAGAGAAGGAATACCTGGCTATAGGTAATAAAAAGTCTACAGTATAAGAATGGGATTCACAGAACACTAGACAAGAAGACACATAAATCACACAACAACAGATACGCATATTGAAATAGGAAGAGAGAGTGGCAGAGTGATGCTTCTAACTACCTGCCTAACACCACATGTATACTACAACGAAGACATGCTGGCCATATTCGAAAAGGACCTGGCTCTAGGTAAGCATGATAAAACCACAGAGACGCCAGTCTAACCTACTATTTCCACTGTATGGCTACCCACCAGCCTCAGTACCTGGCCACCCACCAGCCTCAGGACCTGGCCACCCTCCAGCCTCAGGACCTGGCCACCCACCAGCCTCAGGACCTGGCTACCCACCAGCCTCAGTACCTGGCCACCCACCAGCCTCAGGACCTGGCCACCCACCAGCCTCAGGACCTGGCTACCCACCAGTCTCAGGACCTGGCCACCCACCAGCCTCAGGACCTGGCTACCCACCAGCCTCAGGACCTGGCCACCCACCACCCTCAGGACCTGGCCACCCACCAGCCTCAGGACCTGGCTACCCACCAGCCTCAGGACCTGGCCACCCACCAGCCCCAGGACCTGGCCACCCACCAGCCTCAGGACCTTTCTACCCACCAGTCCCAGGAACTGGCCACCCACCAGCCTCAGGACCTGGCCACCCACCAGCCTCAGGACCTGGCCACCCACCAGCCTCAGGACCTGGCTACTCACCAGCCTCAGGACCTGGCCACCCACCAGCCCCAGGACCTGGCCACCCAACAGCCTCAGGACCTGGCCACCCAACAGCCTCAGGACCTGGCCACCCACCAGTCCCAGGACCTGGCCACCCACCAGCCTCAGTACCTGGCCACCCACCAGCCTCAGGACCTGAGTACCCACCAGCCCCAGGACCTGGCCACCCACCAGCCTCAGGACCTGGCCACCCACCAGCCCCAGGACCTGGCTACCCACCAGCCTCAGTACCTGGCCACCCACCAGCCCTAGGACCTGGCCACCCACCAGCCCCAGGACCTGGCCACCCACCAGCCCCAGGACCTGGCCACCCACCAGCCTCAGTACCTGGCCACCCACCAGCCTCAGGACATGGCCACCCACCAGCCTCAGGACCTGGCCACCCACCAGCCCCAGGACCTGGCTACCCACCAGCCCCAGGACCTGGCCACCCACCAGCCTCAGGACGTGGCCACCCACCGGCCTCAGGACCTCGCCACACACCAGCCCCAGGACCTGGCCACCCACCAGCCCCAGGACCTGGCAACCCACCAGCCTCAGGACCTGGCCACCCACCAGCCTCAAGACCTCGCCACTCACCAGCCCCAGGACCTGGCCACCCACCAGCCTCAGGACCTCGCCACCCACCAGCCCCAGGACCTGGCCACCCACCAGCCTCAGTACCTGGCCACCCACCAGCCCCAGGACCTGGCCACCCACCAGCCTCAGGACCTCGCCACCCACCAGACACAGGACCTTGCCATCCACCAGCCTCAGTACCTGGCCACCCACCAGCCTCAGGACCTCGCCACCCACCAGCCCCAGGGCCTGGCCACCCACCAGCCCCAGGACCTGGCTACCCAACAGCCCCAAGAAGTGGCCACCCACCAGCCTCAGGACCTCGCCACCCACCAGCCCCAGGACCTGGCTACCCATCAGCCTCATTACCTGGCCACCCACCAGCCCCAGGACCTGGTCACCCACCAGCCCCAGGACCTGGCCACCCACCAGCCTCAGGACCTGGCCACCCACCAGCCTCAGGACCTCGCCACCCACCAGCCCCAGGAACTGGCTACCCACCAGCCCCAGGACCTGGCCACCCACCAGCCTCAGTACCTGGCCACCCACCAGCCTCAGGACCTCGCCACCCACCAGCCCCAGGACCTGGCCACCCACCAGCCCCAGGACCTGGCTACCCAACAGCCCCAAGAACTGGCCACCCACCAGCCTCAGGACCTCGCCACCCACCAGCCCCAGGACCTGGCTACCCACCAGCCTCATTACCTGGCCACCCACCAGCCCCAGGACCTGGTCACCCACCAGCCCCAGGACCTGGCCACCCACCAGCCTCAGGACCTGGCCACCCACCAGCCTCAGTACCTGGCCACCCACCAGCCTCAGGACCTGGCCACCCACCAGCCTCAGGACCTGGCCACCCTCCAGCCTCAGGACCTCGCTACCCACCAGCCCCAGGACCTGGCCACCCACCAGCCTCAGTACCTGGCCACCCACCAGCCTCAGTACCTGGCCATCCACCAGCCTCAGTACCTGGCCACCCACCAGCCTCAGGACCTCGCCACCCACCAGCCCCAGGACCTGGCGCCATTGGTACACTAAGGGAAAACACCATAAGTGTCCGGGGCCCAAGACTGTTCAACAGCCTCCCATCAAGCATTAGGGGAATTGCCAATAAACCCCTGGCTGCCTTCCAGAGAGAGCTGGACAGATACCTAAAGTCAGTGCCGGATCAGCCGGACTGTGGCTCGTACGTTGGACTTTGTGTGGCCAGCAGTAACAGCCTAGTTGATCAGGCCCTGATCCATCGGGAGGCCTGGTCGTGGGCCGGGCCGCGGGGGCGTTGATCCCCGGAATAACCTCCAGGTAACCAGGTAACCAACAGCCCCAGGAACTGGCCACCCACCAGCCTCAGGACCTCGCCACCCACCAGCCCCAGGACCTGGCTACCCACCAGCCTGAGTACCTGGCCACCCACCAGCCTCAGGACCTCGCCACCCACCAGCCCCAGGACCTGGCTACCCACTAGCCTCAGGACCTGGCCACCCACCAGCCTCAGGACCTGGCCACCCACCAGCCTCAGGACCTGGCTACCCACCAGCCTCAGGACCTGGCTACCCACTAGCCTCAGGACCTGGCCACCCACCAGCCTCAGGACCTGGCCACTCACCAGCTTCAGGGAAACTCTTGCACATATCTTCTCTTATTCTCCTCTATCCTCTATTTGCAAGCGAAGATAATTTCTTTAACTGGTTTACTAGAAGCACTACCAGCATCACCAACTATGCTATTAGAACTGCTACTACTACAACTACCATCAGTACTATCAAGACTACAACCACCACACCACTACCATCATTACTGCCAAGACCATACATATAACTACAACCACCACACCAGTGCTACCACCACCAAATCTTGTTGTCAGCGTAGTGATGGATGATCCATCCCTCTCATTGATACGTGCTTTTCGTCTTTCCATTGCTGTCTTCACTGTTACTACGTAACCGTTATGCCTCACCTGCTGTCTTCTTTGTCTGTTACTGCCACGTCCACCTGTTGTCTTCAGTGTCTGTTACTGCCACGTCCGGAAATAAATGGTATAAAATACCGACGCAGTATAATGCAGTATAATGTGATCCTTTATTGACAACGTTTCGCCCACACAGTGGGCATTTGCAAGTCACAAACAGATCTACCTGGGGTGGAAGGTACGTATTTATAGTCAGGTTGAGAATGCTGGGTCAGGTGGATAATGCTGCATCTGATGATCTACCGAGTGGGGTTATAGAGTCTAAAATCTTGGGTAGCTTGGAAGGGAGATTGGATAAGTATATGAGCAGACCTTCTGCAGTGTTCCTCCATTCCTATGTTCTTATGTGGGATAGCGATGAAGAAGTTTCTTGGCAAGTGGTTCAGCTATGTTATAGAAGCCATTGTTCTGGTTGAAGTTGTTGGATATAGAAATAAGCGATGGTTCCAGGATTCTTCGGTATTGAGTGTTGTCTTCTCTGACCCAGCATTCTCAACCTGACTATAAATACTCGCGTACCTTCCACCCCAGGTAGATCTGTTTGTGACTTGAAAAAGCCCAATGTGTGGGCGAAACGTTGTCAATAAAGGATAACATTACACTGCATGTGTGTTTATACTTCCACTGCCACTTCCACCTGTTGTCTTCAGTGTCTGGCACTGCCACGTCCACCTGTTGTCTTCAGTGTCTGGCACTGCCACATCCACCTGTTGTCTTCAGTGTCTGGCACTGCCACGTCCACCTGTTGTCTTCAGTGTCTGGCACTGCCACATCCACCTGTTGTCTTCAGTGTCTGGCACTGCCACGTCCACCTGTTGTCTTCAGTGTCTGGCACTGCCACATCCACCTGTTGTCTTCAGTGTCTGGCACTGCCACATCCACCTGTTGTCTTCAGTGTCTGGCACTGCCACGTCCACCTGTTGTCTTCAGTGTCTGGCACTGCCACATCCACCTGTTGTCTTCAGTGTCTGGCACTGCCACGTCCACCTGTTGTCTTCAGTGTCTGGCACTGCCACATCCACCTGTTGTCTTCAGTGTCTGGCACTGCCACGTCCACCTGTTGTCTTCAGTGTCTGGCACTGCCACATCCACCTGTTGTCTTCAGTGTCTGGCACTGCCACGTCCACCTGTTGTCTTCAGTGTCTGGCACTGCCACATCCACCTGTTGTCTTCAGTGTCTGGCACTGCCACGTCCACCTGTTGTCTTCAGTGTCTGGCACTGCCACATCCACTGTTGTCTTCAGTGTCTGGCACTGCCACATCCACCTGTTGTCTTCAGTGTCTGGCACTGCCACGTCCACCTGTTGTCTTCAGTGTCTGGCACTGCCACATCCACCTGTTGTCTTCAGTGTCTGGCACTGCCACGTCCACCTGTTGTCTTCAGTGTCTGGCACTGCCACATCCACCTGTTGTCTTCAGTGTCTGGCACTGCCACGTCCACCTGTTGTCTTCAGTGTCTGGCACTGCCACATCCACCTGTTGTCTTCAGTGTCTGGCACTGCCACGTCCACCTGTTGTCTTCAGTGTCTGGCACTGCCACATCCACCTGTTGTATTCAGTGTCTGGCACTGCCACGTCCACCTGTTGTCTTCAGTGTCTGGCACTGCCACATCCACCTGTTGTCTTCAGTGTTTGGCACTGCCACGTCCACCTGTTGTCTTCAGTGTCTGGCACTGCCACATCCACCTGTTGTCTTCAGTGTTTGGCACTGCCACGTCCACCTGTTGTCTTCAGTGTCTGGCACTGCCACATCCACCTGTTGTCTTCAGTGTCTGGCACTGCCACATCCACCTGTTGTCTTCAGTGTTTGGCACTGCCACGTCCACCTGTTGTCTTCAGTGTCTGTTACTGCCACGTCCACCTGTTGTCTTCAGTGTCTGTTACTGCCACGTCCACCTGTTGTCTTCAGTGTCTGTTACTGCCACATCCACCTGTTGTCTTCAGTGTCTGGCACTGCCACGTCCACCTGTTGTCTTCAGTGTCTGGCACTGCCACATCCACCTGTTGTCTTCAGTGTCTGGCACTGCCACGTCCACCTGTTGTCTTCAGTGTCTGGCACTGCCACGTCCACCTGTTGTCTTCAGTGTCTGGCACTGCCACATCCACCTGTTGTCTTCAGTGTCTGGCACTGCCACATCCACCTGTTGTCTTCAGTCTGGCACTGCCACGTCCACCTGTTGTCTTCAGTGTCTGTTACTGCCACATCCACCTGTTGTCTTCAGTGTCTGGCACTGCCACATCCACCTGTTGTCTTCAGTGTCTGGCACTGCCACATCCACCTGTTGTCTTCAGTGTCTGGCACTGCCACGTCCACCTGTTGTCTTCAGTGTCTGGCACTGCCACATCCACCTGTTGTCTTCAGTGTCTGGCACTGCCACGTCCACCTGTTGTCTTCAGTGTCTGGCACTGCCACATCCACCTGTTGTCTTCAGTGTCTGGCACTGCCACGTCCACCTGTTGTCTTCAGTGTCTGGCACTGCCACATCCACCTGTTGTCTTCAGTGTCTGGCACTGCCACGTCCACCTGTTGTCTTCAGTGTCTGGCACTGCCACATCCACCTGTTGTCTTCAGTGTCTGGCACTGCCACGTCCACCTGTTGTCTTCAGTGTCTGGCACTGCCACATCCACCTGTTGTCTTCAGTGTCTGGCACTGCCACATCCACCTGTTGTCTTCAGTGTCTGGCACTGCCACGTCCACCTGTTGTCTTCAGTGTCTGGCACTGCCACATCCACCTGTTGTCTTCAGTGTCTGGCACTGCCACGTCCACCTGTTGTCTTCAGTGTCTGGCACTGCCACGTCCACCTGTTGTCTTCAGTGTCTGGCACTGCCACGTCCACCTGTTGTCTTCAGTGTCTGGCACTGCCACGTCCACTGTTGTCTTCAGTGTCTGGCACTGCCACGTCCACCTGTTGTCTTCAGTGTCTGGCACTGCCACGTCCACCTGTTGTCTTCAGTGTCTGGCACTGCCACATCACCTGTTGTCTTCAGTGTCTGGCACTGCCACATCCACCTGTTGTCTTCAGTGTCTGGCACTGCCACATCCACCTGTTGTCTTCAGTGTCTGGCACTGCCACGTCCACCTGTTGTCTTCAGTGTCTGGCACTGCCACATCCACCTGTTGTCTTCAGTGTCTGGCACTGCCACATCCACCTGTTGTCTTCAGTGTCTGGCACTGCCACATCCACCTGTTGTCTTCAGTGTTTGGCACTGCCACGTCCACCTATTGCCCAGTATTTTCACACATCTGTTCATCTCTTCAGTTCGACTTTTTGGTCCTCTATATTGCTCTGCCTTAAATATGACTGTCATTTCCCTACGATATTCCTACCGATACTAAGCAGGAAGGTATCATACAACACTACAGAAATGGAAGGTAGTCAAAGCTTAATCCAAAAGCAAAGCATATGTTCGGAAAAGTGTGAGAAGAAGCAGGAGAAGGCGGAGTCACATTGGACATATCCACTAGTGTAAGTAGGTCATGCCTGTAGGTTAAGCAAGCCTAGAATTCCCTCTACCAATTATTACAATTATAAGCGCTAAACCCACAAGGGTCATACAGCTTTCTGTAACAAGATTTCAAGATGTTGCAGTGTCTAATTTGAATGAGACACTTGTGCAACATTTGCGAATGTTTATTGAGAAAACGTTCCGCCTGACTGCAGCACTTAAGCCACAGTTCCAATACCTTCTATCAAGCCTTCACTAATACCTTTACCTTTGATATACCTTTGAAGAGTTTCGAGAGTTAATCTACTCTCGGAGCCCGGCCTTGGGCCAGGCTCGTCTGGTGCTTGCCTGGTCAACCAGGCTGTTGCTGCTGGAGACCCACTGCCTCACATATCCATCATAGCCTGGTTGATCTGGCACCTGGTGAAGATATTTGTCCAGTTTCCTCTTGAAGGCTTCCACACTTGTTCCAGCAGTGTTTCTGATATCTTCTGGTAAGATGTTGAATAGTTTGTGACCCTGGATGTTGATGTAGTGTTCCCTTATTGTCCCCACCGCACCCCTGCTCCTCACTGGGCTCATTTCACAGTTCTTCCCATATCTCTCACTCCAGTATGTTGTTATGGCACTTTACAGATTTGGGACCAGGCCCTCGAGTATTTTCCAGGTATATATTATCATGTATCTCTCTCTCCTCCGCTCCAATGAGTACATGTTCAAGACTTGCAGGCGTTCCCAGTAGTTTAGGTGCTTTACTGGCTCAATGTGAGCCGTAAACGATTTCTGTATTTGTTCCAGCTCCGATATTTCTCCTGCTTTGAACGGGGCCATCAGCACTGAGCAATATTCTTAGGGAGCACTAGCGATTTGAAGAGTGTCACCATCGGCATTATTTCCCTTGTTTTGACAAGTTCTCAATACCCACCCCGTCATCTTCCTGGCTGTCGTGATCTTTTTCTTGTTATGGTCTTTAAAAGAAAGGTCAACTGACATAATTACTCCCAGGTTTTTTACGTGTTCCTTACGTTCTATTTGGTGACCCTCTTGAGCTTTGTATATAGTGTTCCTTTTGAGTTCTTCATTCTTTCCGTACCTAAGCAACTGAAACTTGTCACCATTGAACGTCATGTTGTTCTCCACTGCCCACTGAAAAACCCTGTTTATGTCTTCCTGTAATTTTTCAGTGTCCTCTACCGTAGTGACTTTCATGCTTATTTTAGTGTCATCTGCAAATGATGATACAAAAGTGTGCCGGGTGCTTTTATCTATGTCTGCTATGAGGATGAGAAACAGCAGAGGTGCCAGGAGAGTGCCTTGGGGCACTGAGCTTTTGACCTCGCTGATGCTGGATCTTGCCCTGTTCACTACTACTTTTTGTGTTGTGTGTGTTAGGAACCCGAAAATCCATCTGCCTACCTTCCCCGTAGTGCTCATGGACCTCATTTTGTGCGCTATCACTCCGTGATCGCATTTGTCAAACGCCTTTGCAAAATCTGTGTAAATCACATCTGCGTTTTAGTCTTCTTCCAGTGCCTCCGTAATTCTGTCATAATGGTTCAGCAGCTGTGACAGACACATGATCGTCCTGCTCTAAAACCATGCTGGTTCGGTTATGTTGGTTGTGCTGGTCCATGAAATTTGTAACCTGCCGTCTCATCACTTTCGAAGATTTTTATGATGTGAGAGGTTAGGGCTACTGGTCTGTAATTTCTAGCTAGTGCTCTACTACCTCCCTTATGCAAAGGAGCTATGTCTGCACTCTTTAAGGCCTCCAGTATTTCACCTAGGTCTAAGCTCTTTCTCCAAAGAATACTAAGGGCTCGTGCTGTAGTTGATAAATAGCCTAGCCCACAATTAGTAAAAAGACACAAGCAGGTTTTTATTATTTAAATGCTTTACCTACATAATAAAACCTTATATTTATTACTATTAAAGCCTTAATAAAGGTCGCCTTTTGTTGACCCTCTCTCTTCATGCCTGCTTCTACAACAGCCTCTACCTTTTATGCAAAAGTCTGGACTGCCAAGGTAACAACAATGTCTAATTCTGAGTGATGTTTTGCACATCTCAAAGTGAAGCTTCCAGCATCTTCATGATGTTTTACATATCTCGAAGTTAAGTTTCCAGCATCCTCTTGATATTTTGCTCATCTCAGAGTGAAGATTCTAGCATCCTCTTTTAAGACGAAAACGTCTTATTCTCAGCATATATTATGAACACAGGTAAAGAATGGCCTGCAACCTGGTCGTAATGATTTTTTGGAGAAAAACTCTGCAGTACTATTTAACTTGTATCTCCTTCACCAGATATATATACAACTATGTACACTTATGTATACTATGTTTATACAGGAATTGAATATACGTGTACTACGGTGACAAAGAATGGTAAACAAAAGCCAGAGAGAAAAAGCACTATACTCAACCAGCTGCTAGGCGAGTCTGACAAATGCTGACGTCACATGAGTGAAACGGCATTGTCTCAGCACTTGATGGGCTCGCCTGAGACAAACCCGGTGTTCCTTCTGCTTCTCGAGACTGCTGGTCGGATTGCTCTGGTGTTACTCCTCCAACATTACGAAGGAACCTAAGCAAAGATCGGTGATTAACAGCTCAACCCTCAACCTTACACGAATGATGTCATGAAGCTCTCCAGCAGTGAGACTTCGTTGATACTCTATGCCAATAGAATAAACAATTCGCCAGCAACGCCGTAGAGATAGTTTGGGCAGATATACTAGAGTATATCCAGACACCAACCGCCTGACCCGTGTACGTGGCATTAACCCCAACATAACACGCTGTTTGCAATGCACGCAACAAGCAGCAATAGCACAGTACGACTTGCGGGATACACATACACAGTAGCAAGGCTGACACGCAATAACGAAAGCGATAGCAAGGCTGACACGCAATGCTAAGCAACAGCAAGGCTATCTGAACGATACAAAGACCAGCTTCAGCTCCCAACAATACTAATACCAGCTCCAGCTCGTGGACAGAGCTCCCATATCACGAACACAGGTAAAGAATGGCCTGCAACCTGGTCGTAATAGGTTTCTAGGAGCAAAACAAACTCAGCAGTACTATTTAACTTTTATTTCCTTCGCCAGATATATATACTTATCAACACTATGTACCGGGTTTGTCTCAGGTGAGTCCGCTTCATTGACACTTGAGTTACCCAAACTCAATCTTGAGACAACCAGGAAGCAGCGAGCATTTGCTAGAGAGGAATTAGACAGAAGGAGAGGAGGCAATTTGAGCAGACTGTGGATGACTTTAGTGTGCAAAAGGCAGTGCAGCTAGTTCCTTGTTTTGTTGAAGCCGAGCCTGAACAATTTTTCGAGGTATCTGAAAACCAGGCTCGAGCATTAAGGTGGCCTGAGAAGCACTGGGCAGCATTAGTGCATACAGCATTGTACGGTAAAGCAAACGAGTTCACAGTTGTTTTAAATAATGAAGAATTGGTTAATTATCGGGTTGTTAAAACAACTGCACTTGGAGCATATTAGTGTATTCCCGCCAAGTACAGGAGGGAATTCAAATTAAGCAAGCGTCAGCTGGATCAGTCTTATGTAGACTTTGTAAGGTAGCAGTCGAAATCCCTCACCAAATGGTACAAGGCAAGTGGTGTCGCCAATTTTTCAGACTTAGTTCAGCTACTTTTCGTGGATAACTTGCTGGTTAGAGTCTTGAAGATCATTCGTTGACCACTGCACTGGAAGCAGCCAGATTGGATAACACTTTTGAGACTAACCGCACCTTGTCCGAGCGGTTTAATCTTTCTTCCCAACAGTTGGCATGAGCAGAGATCATCAGAGAAAGAGTTCCTGACTGGAAGACGAAGTGGCAGGACGGAAGTGAACAACAACGACAACCAATTAAGTCATTTGGTGAGCCACGACATCAAACACACGGTCAATTTGGTGAACGACAACAACAAACTCGTGGTCAATATGGTGAACCACGACGCCAGTACACAGAGTGGCACCAGCCACAAAATCAGCAGGGAGCCAAAGTAAAACATGAGGTAACATAAATAACAAAAAGGCACAATACCGTGACTGGAACGATACACAAATAACCCGCACATAAAAGAGAGAAGCTTACGACGACGTTTCGGTCCGACTTGGACCATTTACGAAGTCACACTAACCAGAAGTGTTAGGCTTGCCGACACTAACAATGCTCTTTTCTGTCACGTCAGAGATCATAGCCATCCTATTGACTGGTCTTCTGCTAAAACTGTCTTCCCTACTTCCAACTCGAACAGTCGCCGTCTAGTTGAATCCTCTCTAATACACAACTTTCCTTGTATGACTCTTAGCCCTGGCTTCGTCTCTGTAGATGCCTTCCTCTCCCACTACATTGTAAAATGTTCCAAACTTCTGAACACCCGTGACTTAACCTGACTCCTCATTTTTTCTTTTTCTTCTCCCTCTTCCCCTTTCCTCTTTCCTTTTTCTCCTCTTGGTTGTCTTTCTCTCTTCTGTCTCGTGTTTCTGTTCCTTCATTTATTTCACCACTTCCCCTTTCACGCACCTCTGTGTGCTTGCTCTCCCTCTGTGGGCACCTAGCTCTCTTGCAGTGCTCCCCTTCCTTTGTATTTGACTGGCTCGTCCTCCTTATTCCCCACTTCTACCACTACCTCTTCTACTACTACTACTACTACTACTACCTCTTCTACTACTACTACTACTACTACTACTACTGATGAAATTAAGACACATGTGCGGCATCTGGTTGTCTTTGTTGTGGACGTTTCGCCATCCAGTGGCTGGCTGGATGGCGAAACGTCTACGATAGGGATGCCCGGGTGTTGCGCATGTGTCTTAATTTCATCTTGTCGGTATTATATGCCATTCTTGTACTACTACTACCACCACCTCTTCCTGCCTATATATAGCCGTCCTGCTCCACCGCTGTCACAACCTCCACTAGACACAGAGATGGACCAATCAGAGACCACTGAGACGTCGGCAAACCCCACCAATGAAAGTCCACTACCACTTGCATCCACTGCTAGAGCAACTGACCAGTCGGAAATCTCGCCTTCACCAGTTCAGCCAACAGCCAAGAAAGCAAAAACACAAGAAACTGCGGATGCACCTCACGGTGCCACTGCCACTGACACTGCTGCACCACAACAAGTCCGATACATGAAGGGTGTATGCTTCTACATAACCAAGCAATATAAGAACACAATGTTGTCTTCAGAAATCCATCAGCACCTCCAGGATGGAACAGTCAAGTATACCTACGACCAAACTGTTACATACACCACTGCAGACATGACCAGACTACTCACTGCCAACACCCAACACCTTGTGGAAGTCGAGTACACCTCAAAGACGAAATTCAGGATGCTTCAGAATGGGGACCTTGAAGACAGTACCCTCCTCTAGCACGACTATCCATGACCATTCACCATGAAGATAAGTTTCCCCAGCACTTTGCTGTCCGCTAAAGCTGGGGTGTGGCTCCAATCGACCCTGTAACTGCTGCCTCTGCCCGACTGTGCTTCTCTTCGGGGAAGTCAGCGCAAGATAGAAGACGACGACACCCTCCAACCGGAGGGCCAAGAAAGAAGATGATCATCACCCCCCACCCGGGGGCCCACTGCCGGGTCACTATCTGGAGAAGACCCGAGCCGGAAGTACCGGCGAATCAACATGAATGAATGAATGAAAATGAACACCAACACACGACACTCCACACAGGAGAGCACAGCGCTAGCACGATCGACACCATGCCTTGCCCTTCTAGGGCAGGGTTGGTGCCAGAGCCCGAGTTTGTAGCTCACAAGATGAGGGGGGTACTTGTGCCTCCTCCCATGGGGGACTTAGGTCTCAGACACTCCCTAGACAGGGAGCCAGTGCCGGGCCACCACTTGAAAGGGCCCGGGCCGGGAGAATACCGGGGAATCTTTAACAACAACAACTTCTGGTTAGTGTGACTTTATAAATGGTCCAAGTCGGACCGAAACGTCGTCGTAAGATTCTCTCTTTTATGTGTGGGTTATTTGTGTATGAGGTAACATGTTTCAGTTGCCATAAACCCGGCCATTTTAAGCCAAAATGCCCAGTTAAGCCCCAACCAGTAGGAAGAATCAATATCCTACCTTTTGAGATGAACCAGAAATAAGTAGGGTGTGGTATGGCCCCATACTACAGTACTTGCCATTTCTCCCTTCAGGAGAGTTCAAAGAAAACTGCAGTACGAACATTTAGGGATACCGAGGCTTATTGTTCCCTTATAAGAGAGGGAGTACTTCCCGTCTCTGAAAAAACTTCATTGCACTCATCAGTTCTTTTAGAGGCATTTGGAGGAGCAGTATCTTCTGCCCCTTTACACAGAATATACGTGCAGAGTAAATATTACACTGGATATTTGACTGTAGGTGTTTCTGAAGAGTTTACTATCTTGGGCCATGAAGTAGATAGTGGTAAAGTGGCCCCTAAATTTGTTAAAATCCTTGCTAATAAAAATTACCCAGTACCTCATGATAGGAAATCCCTCCAACGTTTCTTAGGGATGGTAGGGTTTTACAGACGATTCTGTAAAAACTTTGCAGATATTGTAGCCCCCCTAACCTCACTTACCAGTCAGAAAAATAAATTTCAATGGACCCCAGTGTGCCACGACGCTTTTAACAAAAGCCAAACAGCTACTTTGTACTGCACCCATTCTCCTGTCTCCTGATTTTTCAAAACCCTTTACATTACAGGTTGATGCATGAGAGTCAGGGGTGGGGGCAGTATTCCTACAAAAATCTGGGGAAGAGTGTTTCCAGCCTGTGGCTTACTCTTCGGCCAAGTATCAACCTCACCAGAGGCCCTATTCCACAACTGAAAAAGAAACCATTGCTCTGATACTGGCATTAGAACATTTCGAGGTCTACGTAGTTCCAAGTGGTCATAGTCTACAGCGACCACAATCCTCTGATGCAATATAAAAATTTTACATATTGCCGGCAAAGAAAATAGGATGGCTGATTCCCTTTCTCGTATTTAAATTTAGGTTAAGATGTGTTAGGGACTATATGGGTAGCCTAGTTCTTTACCCCCCTCCCCTTTTGTTCATATAAAGTGTGTTGTAATATTGGTGGGGAGGGGATATTCTGCTTCCGTCCACATGTGTCTTGAACCAACATTAGCCTTACTGTCCACTGTCTCGCTCTAGTTTAGTTAGACTTTATGTCTCGAGAAAAGTTGAGCTCTATCTAATGAGTTGGATGCTTGAGAGAAAAGGCGGTTCTATTACTGTTCAGTGTCATGGTGACAATTTACCTATGGAGGTGGAAGCCTAGTCCTGGCTATTAGAGCCATTTTGGGGTGGGGGTGTGGCATGGAAAAAGTATGTTACATTTTATTTGGGGTATGTGCACACTCCCATATAGGCTGCCTCCCAACCAGCGGGTGCTAAGGGTTTAACTATTTATTAGGGTACCCATCGTTAAATCAGTACCTTGGTTCATTGACCAATCACAGGCGAGCCCGCCAAGTGCTGAGGCGATGTGGTATCACTCGTGGTCAGCATTTGCCAGCCTCGCCTAGCAGCTGGTTGAGTACGATGTTTTCTCTCTGGTTTCTGTTTGCCATTCTTCGTCACCATGGTACACTTATATTCAACTCCTGTACATAGTGTACATAGTTGTATATATATGTCTGGTGAAGGAAATACAAGTTAAATAGTACGGCTGAGTTTGTTTTGCTCCTTATAAAAAAAAAAACATTACGACCAGGTTGTAAGCCATTCTTTACCTGTATTCGTAACAGCATACTGATGCACTTCGTGTGATATAGTCCTTTGAAGATCCATATGTGTGTATGAGTATGACATAATATCTGGATGTTTTTTTTTCTTTTATAGCTCCTCCAGTGTTAGTGTTTTTTGTTATTAGTCAGTGAGATGGAAAGACAAAGTCACACGCACAGATAAAGACAGACGGGCAAACTAAGACAAACAAAAACTATCTTTAAGTATCTTCTACAACATTCAGTCACCACCACCACCAAAAACCACCACCAGTAACCAACCCTCCACCCCTAACCCTAAATACGTCACTCACCAACCATGACACAGACACCACCAGTGGCGGACCTATATTTTTGAGGCCCTAAAGCTTGAACTGCTATTGGGTCACCATGGCAACCAGCAACGGCTACGCCTACATCATACTTTAATAACCTTTAATTTTTATTTTAACTATTATTTTGTAATAAATTACACATTATTAATATTATTATTAAAAAACCCCTTTTCATACAGTAAATGCAAAAAATTTAAGCAATATGAACTAAAGTGGCTGCTGGGGCCCCTCCAGGATTTAGGGCCCTAAAGCTCAAACTTCATTAGTATGATAGTAGATCCGTCCCTGGACACCACTAGTGTTCCCAAACTGGTAACACATCCCCTACACAACAAATGGAAAGGTTTACAAGCGTTACTTAACTAGCCAACCATGCATCACTGCCAATTACTATCATGATGCTGCAATACTCCATTACAAATATATATGCAAATACGTAATATTTACAAAGTGCTCTACCAGTTGATATGACGTAGGATATGTCAGTTGAAATTATTCCTTAATGATAAATGTACACTTGTTTAGTGAGGCAAACTGGCTGACATGTACCTAGTGCTCCATATTGCTCTCTCTCTCTCTCTCTCTCTCTCTCTCTCTCTCTCTCTTCTCTCTCTCCTCCTCTCTCTCTCTCTCTCTCTCTCTCCCTCTTTTCTCTCTCTCTCTTTTCTCTCTTTCTCTTTCTCTCTCTTTCTCTTTCTTTCTCTTTCTCTCTCTCCCTCTCCTCTCTCTCTCTCTCTCTCTCTCTCTCTCCTCTCTCTCTCTCTCTCTCTCTCCTCTCTCTCTCTCTCTCTCCTTCTCTCTCTCTCTCTCTCCCTCCCTCCCTCCCTCCCTCCCTCCCTCTCTCCCTCCCTCCCTCCTCCTCCCTCCCTCCCTCCCTCCTCCTCCCTCCCTCCCTCCCTCCCTCTCCCTCTCCCCTCCTCCCTCCCTCCTCTCCTCCTCCCTCCCTCTCTCCCTCCGTCCCTTCCTCTCTCCCTCCGTCCTTCCTCTCTCCCTCCTCCCTCTCTCTCTCCCTCCCTCCTCTCCTCTCTCCTCTCCCTCCCTCCCTCTCTCTCCCTCCCTCTCTCCCTCCCTCCTCTCTCCCTCCCTCCCTCTCTCCCTCCCTCTCTCTCCAAAGCTCTCCTCTCCCTCTCTTTCCTTCCCTCTCCCTCCCTCTGTCTTCCTCCGTCCCTCCCTCCCTGCTCAAGCCAGTGAGTCTTGACTCATTTAGTGAAGTACAAGCACTGACACAGCAAGAGAGGCGCTTTACAGCTTGCAAGTTGCAACAATCACCTTAATAGAGCAAAACTCAACCTCCCTTTTTATTTCGACATTTTTCCCCTTTCAACATGTTGTCTCGCAGCCATGTTGATGTGACTTTCACTCTCAGTCCTGCCTGTCTTTCTCTCTCTCGCTCAGTCTTCATCAGTCCTGCCTGTCTTTCTCTCTCTCGCTCAGTCTTCACCAGTCCTGCCTGTCTCTCTCTCTCTCGCTCAAGCTTCACCATCCTGCCTGTCTCTTCCTCCGCCAGTCTTCACCATCCTGCTGTCCCCTCTCTCTCGCTCAGTCTTCACCAGCCTGCTTGTCTCTCTCTCTTCCTCAGTCTTCACCAGTCCTGCCTGTCTCTCTCTCTCTCCCTCAGTCTTCACCAGTCCTGCCTGTCTCTCTCTCTCCCTCAGTCTTCACCAGTCCTGCCTGTTTCTCTCGCTCAGCCTTCACCAGTCCTGTCTGTCTCTCTCTCTCTCGCTCAGTCTTCATCAGTCCTACCTGTCTCTCTCCCTCAGTCTTCATCAGTCCTGCCTGTGTATCTCTCTCTCTCGCTCAGTCTTCACCAGTCCTGCCTGTCTCTCTCTCTCTCTCAGTCTTCACTAGTCCTGCCTGTCTCTCTCCCTCAGTCTTCATCAGTCCTGCCTGTCTCTCTCTCTCCCTCAGTCCTGCCTGTCTCTCTCGCTCAGTCTTCACTAGTCCCTGCCTGTCCTCTCTCCTCCCTCAGTCATCACCAGTCCTGCCTGTCCTCTCTCTCTCGCTCAGTCTTCATCAGTTCTGCCTGTCTCTCTCTCTCGCTCAGTCTTCATCAGTCCTGCCTGTCTCTCTCTCTCCCTCAGTCCTGCCTGTCTCTCTCGCTCAGTCTTCACTAGTCCTGCCTGTCTCTCTCTCTCCCTCAGTCATCACAAGTCCTGCCTGTCTCTCTCTCTCGCTCAGTCTTCATCAGTCCTGCCTGTCCCCTCTCTCTCTCTCGTCCCCTCAGTCTTCACCAGTCCTGCCTGTCTCTCTCCCCCAGTCTTCATCAGTCCTGCCTGTCTCTCTCTCTCCCTCAGTCTTCACCAGTCCTGCCTGTCTCTCTCCCCCAGTCTTCATCAGTCCTGCCTGTCTCTCTCTCTCCCTCAGTCTTCACCAGTCCTGCCTGTCTCTCTCTCTCCCCCAGTCTTCACCAGTCCTGCCTGTCTCTCTCTCTCCCTCAGTCTTCACCAGTCCTGCCTGTCTCTCTCTCTCGTTCAGTCTTCACAAGTCCTGCCTGTCTCTCTCTCTCGTTCAGTCTTCACCAGTCCTGCCTGTCTCTCTCTCTCGTTCAGTCTTCACCAGTCCTGCTTGTCTCTCTCTCTCGTTCATTTTCCCACCACCCCTGCCTGTCTCTCTCTCTCGTTGTCTTCACCAGTCCTGCCTGTCCTCTCTCGTTCATTTTTCACCAGTCCCTGCCTCCCCTCCTCTCTCGTTCAGTCTTCACCAGTCCTGCCTGTCTCTCTCTCTCGTTCAGTCTTCACCATCCTGCTGCCCTCTCTCCTCGTTCAGTCTTCACCATCCTGCCTGCCCTCCTCTCTCGTTCAGTCTTCACCAGTCCTGCCTTCTCCCCCTCTCGTTTCCAGTCTCACCAGTCCTGCCTGTCTCTCTCTTCGCTCATCTTCACCAGTCCTCCCTGTCTCTCTCGCCCCATTCTTCACCATCCTCCCTGTCTCTCTCTCTCCCTCAGTCTTCATCAGTCCTGCCTGTCTCTCTCTCTCGCTCAGTCTTCACCAGTCCGGCCTGTCTCTCTCTCTCCCTCAGTCTTCATCAGTCCTGCCTGTCTCTCTCTCTCGCTCAGTCTTCACCAGTCCTGCCTGTCTCTCTCTCTCCCTCAGTCTTCATCAGTCCTGCCTGTCTCTCTCTCTAGCTCAGTCTTCACCATCCGCCTGTCTCTCTCTCTCCCCTCAGTCTTCACCATCCTGCCTGTCTCTCCTCTCCCTCAGTCTTCACCAGTCCTGCCTGTCTCTCCTCTCTCCCTCAGTCTTCATCAGTCCTGCCCTGTCTCTCTCCTCTCCCTAAAGTCTCACTAGTCCTCCCTGTCCTCTCTCCTCTCCGCTCAGTCTTCACCAGTCCTGCCTGTCTCTCTCTCTCCCTCAGTCTTCACCAGTCCTGCCTGTCTCTCTCTCTCCCTCAGTCTTCACCAGTCCTGTCTGTCTCTCTCTCTCTCCCTCAGTCTTCACCCTCCTGCCTGTCTCTCTCTCTTCCTCATCTTTTCAACCAGTCCCTGCCTGTCTCTCTCCTCTCTCCCTCAGTCTTCACCAGTCCTGCCTGTCTCTCTCTCTCCCTCAGTCTTCACCAGTCCTGCCTGTCTCTCTCTCTCCCTCAGTCTTCACCAGTCCTGCCTGTCTCTCTCGCTCAGCCTTCACCAGTCCTGTCTGTCTCTCTCTCGCTCATCTTCATCATCCTAACCTTCTCTCTCCCCTCAGTCTTCACAGTCCTGCCTGTCCCTCTCTCTCCTCCGCTCAGTCTTCAACCAGTCCTGCCTGCTCTCTCTCTCCTAAAGTCTTAAACTATCCTGCCTGTCTCTCTCCTCCCTCAGTCTTCATCAGTCCTGCCTTCTCTCACCTCCCTCCAGTCCTGCCTGTCCCCTCTCTCTCTCTCCTTTTCCAGTCCTCCCTGTCTCTCCCCGCTCAGCCCTTCACTAGTCCTGCCTGTCTCTCTCTCTCCCTCAGTACCACCAGTCCTCCTGTCTCTCTCCTCGCTCAGTCTTCACATTTTCTGCCTGTCTCTCTCTCTCGCTCAGTCTTCATCAGTCCTGCCTGTCTCTCTCTCTCTCTCCCTCAGTCTTCACCAGTCCTGCCTGTCTCTCTCTCTTCCTCAGTCTTCACCAGTCCTGCCTGTCCTCTCTCTCTCCCCTCATCTTCACCATTTCCTGCCTTCTCTCTCTCTCCCTCATCTTCACCAGTCCTGCCTGTCCCCACTCGCTCAGCCTTCACCAGCCCCTGCCCTGTCTCTCTCTCGCTCAGTCTTCATCAGTCCTGCTGTCCTCCTCTCTCTCTCGCTCAGTCTTCACCAGTCCTGCCCTGTCCCCTCTCTCTCTCTCAGTCTTCACCAGTCCTGCCTGTCTCTCTCGCTCAGCCTTCACCAGTCCTGTCTGTCTCTCTCTCGCTCAGTCTTCATCAGTCCTGCCTGTCTCTCTCTCTCTCTCGCTCAGTCTTCACCATCCTGCCTGCCCCCCTCTTTTCCCCTCTCCTCGTCTTCACTAGTCCCTGCCTGTCTCCCTCTCCCCTCGTCTTTCATCCAGTCCGCCTGTCTCTCTCCCCCCTCTCCTCCCTCCCCCCCCAGTCCACCCCTGCCTGTCCCCTTTTCTCCCCCTCCCCCTCTCTCTCCTCTCTTCTCTTCCTCTGTCTCTCCGCCATCTTCACTAGTCCTGCCTGTCTCTCTCTCTCCCCTCAGTCATCACCAGTCCTGCCTGTCTCTCTCTTTTCGCTCAGTCTTCATCAGTTCCCTGCCTGTCCTCTCTCTCGCTCAGTCTTCATCAGCCCCTGCCTGTCTCTCTCTCTCCCCTCCCTCATTTTCTTCACCATTTCCTGCCTTCTCCTCTCTTCCTCATCTTCACCAGTCCTGCCTGTCTCTCTCTCTCTCCCTCAGTCTTTCACCAGTCCTGCCTGTCCTCCTCTCTCCCTCAGTCTTCACCAGTCCTGCCTGTCTCTCTCGCTCGGGCCTTCACCAGTCCTGTCTGTCTCTCTCTTCGCTCAGTCTTCATCAGTCCTGCCTGTCTCTCTCTCCCCTCCGCTCATCTTCACCAGCCCTTTGCCTGTCCTCTCTCTCTCTCTCAGTTTTTTCACTTGTCCTGCCCTGTCTCTCTCCCTCAGTCTTCATCAGCCCCTGCCTGTCTCTCTCCCCTCCCCCCGTAAATCACCAGTCCTGCCTGTCTCTCTCTCTCGCTCAGTCTTCATCAGTTCTGCCTGTCTCTCTCTCTCGCTCAGTCTTCATCAGTCCTGCCTGTCTCTCTCTCTCTCTCCCTCAGTCTTCACCAGTCCTGCCTGTCTCTCTCTCTCCCCCAGTCTTCATCAGTCCTGCCTGTCTCTCTCTCTCGTTCAGTCTTCACCAGTCCTGCCTGTCTCTCTCTCTCGTTCAGTCTTCACCAGTCCTGCCTGTCTCTCTCTCTCGTTGTCTTCACCATCCCTGCCTGCCCTCTCTCTCGTTTCAGTCTTCACCAGTCCTGCCTCTCTCTCTCCCTCTCGTTCAGTCTTCACCAGCCCCGGGCCTGTCCTCTCTCTCGTTCGGGTCTTCACCAGTCCTGCTTGTCCTCCTCTTCGTTCAGTCTTCACCAGTCCCTGCCTGTCTCTCTCTCTCGTTCAGTCTTCACCAGTCCTGCCTGTCTCTCTCTCTCGTTCAGTCTTCACCAGTCCTGCCTGTCTCTCTCTCTCGTTCAGTCTTCACCAGTCCTGCCTGTCTCTCTCTCTCGCTCAGTCTTCACCAGTCCTGCCTGTCTCTCTCGCTCAGTCTTCACCAGTCCTGCCTGTCTCTCTCGCTCAGTCTTCACCATGTAACTCTTGAACAGTCAGTGTCTCGTAAATCTCGGTGATGATACTGAACCAGCGATAGGGATCCATTGCCCGGATGATATACCAGATCAATCAAGCTGTTATGGATATGTGGGGCAGCGGGCCACCAGTAGCAACAGCCTGGTTGACCAGGCAAACACCAGACGAGCCTGGCCTATGGCCGGTTTCCTGGAGCAGAAAAACTCTCGGAATTTATCAAAGTTATATCACTGACAAATGTATATACCCAATTAAAAAACACCTACCTTCAAAAGCTGATATATTCAGATGTATATATACTCTCAGAAGTATCTACATTCAATATATTTATCCATAAAAATGCACATTCAGTAGTATATACATTAACTAGTATGCAATAAAGATCACATAATATCTTAACGGGTAAAATAACCACAGTGAATAACAGTGAAATTCCAGGAACTACCATGAGTTCGTGCAAGTCGCTTCATCAGGTGAAAAATCGCGAAAAGCCTGCAATTTCACTTATTTTTTTTTCACTGGGGGTTTTTTTGCTTAAACAAGTTTACTTTCAGTGTACAAATTTATAAATTTTATATTTATTCCCGGGATTTTAAAATGGAGAGAGTTTGGGGGGGTAAACGCCCCCGCGGCCCGGGTCTTGACCGGGCCCCTGGGGGATCGCGCCTATAAACCGGCTTTTCTGCTGGCTCACGCAAAAAACGACGACCCACAGCCCGGCTGATAGGAACTGTTTTGGGTGCTTGTCCATCCCACTTGAAGACGCCAGGGGTCTGTTGGAATCCCCCTTTGTGTGCGGGGGGCAGTTAAACAGTCTGGGGGCCCCGACACTTATTGTAGGGTCTCTTAACGTGATGACACCCGCTTTTCTTTGGGGGGATGTGCATCGTCCCCAAAGTTTTTTTCTTTCGTAGTGAGTGATTTTCGTTGCAAGTTGGTACTAGCCCCTCGGGATTTCCAGGTTATATAACATGATCCCCCCCCCTGCGTTCCAGGGAATACAGTTTTAAAAACCCAAGCGTCCCAGTAATTAGTGTTTATCCCCTTATCGCGCCGGAAATTTCTCTGTACTTTTTCTAGGTCGGCAAATTTCCCTCCCTTGAAAGGTGCTGTTTGAGTGCAGCAAATTTTTCCAGCCTATAGAACAAGTGACCTGAAGAGTGCTCATGGGGTTTGGGTCCCCAGTTTGAAGGGTTTTCATTATTCCATCCTGTCATTTTTCTAGCAATATTTATACAATGTTAGGTCCTTGAAGGTGAGATCCCCCGAATAAAACACTCCCAGGCTTTGACGTTGGTGTTTCGCTCTATTTTGTCCAAATTTGTTTTTTTACCTGATGAAGATTTTAATTTCCCCATGTTTACCAATCGAGAATTGAAATTTTATCGTTGAACTTCATATTGTTTTCTGCAGCCCACTGAAAGATTTGGTAGATGTCCGCCTGGAGCCTTGCAGTGTCTGCAATGGAAGACACTGTCATGCAGATTCGGGTGTCATCTGCAAGGAAACACGTGCTGTGGGCTGACATCCTTGACTATGTCCGGATATGAGGATGAGGAACAAGAATGGGAGCTAGTTACTGTGCCCTTGGTGGAAAAGCTTTTCACCGTAGCTGCCTCGGACTTTAACTCTGTTGACGACTACACTCTGTGTCTTGTTAGTGAGGAAATTAATAGATCCATCGACCGACTTTTCCTGTTCTTCCTTTAGCGCGCCAAATTTTTGTGCGCTATTACCATGGTCACACTTGTCGAAGGCATTTGCAAAGACTGTATATATTACATCTGCATTCTTTTTTTCTTCTAGTGCCTTTATAGACCTTGTCGTATGTGGATCCAGTAGTTGAGACAGACAGAGCGACCTGTTCTAACCCATGTTGCCCTTGTTGAGTAACTGATGGGTTTCTAGATGGGTGGTGATCTTGCATCTTAGGACCCTTTTCAAAGATTTTTAAGTGATAGTATTTAGTGGCTATTGTCTGTAGTTTCTTTGCTGTTGCTTTACTGGCCCCCTTTGTGGAGTGGGGCTATGTCTGTTGTTTTAGTAACTGAGGGACGAAAACACCCCCCGTGTCCCCCTGCACCCTCACCATAGGATGAAAAGGCTCCGTGATAAGGGCTTCTTGCAGTCTTGATGAACATCAGAGTTCCATGAGTTGGCCCTGGGGCAGAGTGCATGGGCATGTCATTTATCGCCTGTTTTCGAATTCATTGGCGTCAGGATAACATCGAAAGGCTTGTTGTTAGTCAAATTATTGTGGCTCTCTCATAAAAATTCATTTTGGTCTTCGACTCTTCAGTCCTGGACAGCGGCTTTGCTAAAAACTGAGTCATATTGGGACTTGAGTAGTCTCACTCATTTCCTTGCGCATCTGTGTAGGACCCATCCTTGTTTAAGAAGGGCCCAAAACTGCCGTTGTTCTCGATTTTGATTTTGCAAGGAAAGAAATAACTTTGGTTCTTTCGATTCATTTATGGCTTTTAGTTTCACTTTATTCCCGCGATCCTGACTCCTAAAGATTTCCTTTAGCTCAAGTTTCATGCTTGCTATTTCTTCTGACCATGTCCCCAGCGCATTTCAGATATATTGACCTCTTTAGCCGCTCTGTATTCTTTTTCCGTCGCCTGTAAAGGAGCGCCTGTCTCTTTCTAATTTACATCTACTCCTTCCTTTTTTTAGAGGAATAAGCCTTGTGCATACATCGAGTGCCACCGAGTTAATCTGTTCTAGCATAAGTTTGGGGTCTGAGTTGCCTTAGTATATCTCCCAGCATATATCGGTTAGGACTTGGTTTACTTGGTCCACTTTAATGTTTTTTGTTATTGAAAGTTGAATTTTGGTGAATGCTCCCTCATGACTAGTCTCATTTGTCGGTCCTGGGGCTCCTGCATACATTCAGAACCTCAATTATGTTGTGATCTGAGTATATTGTTTTGATAATGGTGACATTTCTTATCAATCACATGGTAGTGAAATGAGGTCTAGTGTAATTCCTCCAGTCTTGTAGGCTCTATTATTTGCTGGTTTAAATTGAATTTGTGGCAGATGATTTAAAAGCTCGAGTGAAGTGTGAGTTTTCATCAGAGCTGCCGTCCTGTGGTTTTTCTGCAACAATATTATTTGCTATATTCCTCCATTTTAGGTGCCTTAAGTTGAAATCCCCCAGGAGCAAGATGTTGGGTGCAGGAGCTGAAGATTTTCCAGACAGTGGTCAATTTTTAACAGCGTTTCCTGGGAATAGCTGGGATGTGCTCCGGAGGCGTGTAGACTACCACAATGACTAGTTTTTGGTTCTCGACCTTTACTGCTAAAACATCCACTACGTCATTTGAGGCATAAAGCAGATCGTGCAAACAAGTGTCTCTGCAATGTAGCAGGCCACCCCCCCCTTTATGGCTGTCACTCTGTCCACATCTGTATGGTGTAACCTGGGATCCATACTCGTTTCCAAGTGATCCCTTTATGTGGGTCTCAAGTGAAAGCCAGCGACATTGCCTTTGCCTCAGCAAGCAGTCCACGGATGAAAGGTATTATGTTTGTTTGTACTGGCTTAGACCCTGTATATTTGCAAGAAGAATGTTATCGGACTGTATGTATTGTTGGTACTGGGGGGGGATTTTTTTTCTCGCATAGTATCTGTATCTGTTTGGTTTGGATGGAGGCCAATCGACCTGAGGTTCCACTCCAGTGAAACTGACTGGATTTGGTGTACGATTTCTGCCATTTCCTGCCAGTTCTTTTTCCTTCCTGCACTAAAAAAACCTCTCCTCTGATGGCTGTTGGCTACCACCCATTTTTCCCCGCCCTGGATGTTTTGAATCTTTTTGTCCCCTTTAGATGGTATGCCTGGCAATTTAAGTTATAGCACAGACATTTCCTGTACTGAAGAGGTACACATTTTCAGGTAAAAAGCTTACCGGAAAGGGAGTTTGCATTTTCCCTGGTTTTCCATATGGTGGCAGGCATTATTCTAGGGTGGTCATAGTTGCATGTCCCATCTGTTTTCCAGATTTCCCATGCCAGCAGATACCAAGTGCATAGTATTGTGCACAGTCTTGGTTACCGCTTGCCTGGGTTTCTGAGACTGTATTCCCCTGTTGGTGCAAGCATGTTCCCTGTCTTACTCTATCCTCCCTAGCACACCAACAATGGAAGCTCACCAGTTGTTTTTTTTGGTAATTTATCCTCACTATTGCTAGCAAGGAGGGGCGCTTTACAGCTTGAAATTGCAACAATCCCCTTAATAGAGCAAAACTCAACCTCCTTTTTATTTCGCATTTTTCCCTTTCAACTGTTGTCTCGCAGCCGTGATGTGACTTTCACTCTCAGTCCTGCCTGTCTTTCTCCTCCGCTCAGTCTTCATCAGCCCTGCCTGTCTTTCTCTCTCTCGCTCTTCTTCACCAGTCCTGCCTGTCTCTCTTCTCTCGCTCGTCTTCCCAGTCCGCCTGTCTCTCTCCTCGTCAGTCTTCCATCCTCCCTGTCTCTCTCTCTCGTCATTTTCACCAGCCTGCTTTCCTTCTCTTCCTCAGTCTTCACCGCCCTCCTGTTCTCTCTCTCCCCTCAGTCTTCCCCAGTCCGCCTGTCTCTCTCTCTCCTCAGTCTTCCCCAGTCCTCCCTGTTTTCTCGTCAGTTCCCAGCCCTGTCTGTCTCTCTCTTCCTCGTCTTCATCAGCCCTACCTGTCTCTCCCCCTCATTTCTCAGTCCTGCCGTACTCTCTCTCTCGTCAGTCTTCCCCAGCCCTGCCTTTCCCCTCTCTCTTCTCAGTTTCCTAGTCCTCCCTGTCTCTCCCCCCTCATTCTTCATCAGTCCTGCCTGTCTCTCTCTCTCCCTAGTTCTCCCGTCTCTCTCGCTCAGTTTTCACTAGCCCCGCCTTCTCTCTCTCTCCCTCAGTCATCACAACCCTCCTGTTTTCTCTCTCGCTCGTCTTCATCAGTTCTGCCTGTCTCTCTCTTCGCCAGTTTTCATCACCTGCTGTTCTCCTCTCCCTCAGTCCTGTGTCTCTTCGCTCAGTCTTCACTACCTGCCTGCTCTCTCTCTCCCCATTCACAAGTCCTGTGTTCTCTCTCTCGCTCAGTTTTCATCATCCTGCCTGTCTCTCTTCTCTCTCCCTCAGTTTCCCAGTCCGCTGTTCTCTCCCCCCGTCTTCTCAGTCCTGCCTGTCTCTCTCTCCCCCTCAGTCTTCACCGTCCTCCCGTCCCTCTCTCTCCCCAGTCTTCATCAGTCCTGCCTGTCTCTCTCTCTCCCCCCAGTCTTCACCAGTCCGCCTGTCTCTCTCTCTCCCCAGTCTTCCCAGTCCGCCGTCTCTCTCTCTCCTCGTCTTCACCGCCCTGCCTGTTCTCTCTCTCTTTCAGTCTTCCAAGTCCTGCCTGTTCTCTTCTCGTTAGTTTCACCCCTGCCGCTCTCTCTCTCGTTCAGTCTTCCAGCCCTGTTTCTCTCTCTCTCGTTCAGTTTCCCAGCCGCCTGCTTCTCTCTCGTTGTTTTCACCAGTCCTGCCTGTCTCTCTCTCGTTCATCTTAAAACCAGCCCCGCCTCTCTCTTTTTCTCGTTCAGCTTCACCAGCCCTGCCTGTCCTCTCTCTCTTTTCAGTCTTCACCATCCTGTTTTCTCTTCTCTCGTTCATCTTCACCGTCCCCCTGTCTTCTCTCTCGTTCGTCTTAACCGCCTGCCTGTCTCCTCTCTCGTTCAGTCTCACCAGCCTGCCGTCTCTCTCTTCGCTCGTTTTCACCAGTCCTGCCTGTCCCTCCTCATCTTCCCACCCGCGTCTCTCTCTTCCCTCAGTCTTCACCCAGTCCTGCCTTCTTCTTTCGCTCGTCTTCACCAGCCCGGGCCTGTCTCTCTCTCTCCCTCAGTCTTCACAGCCCTGCCGTCTCTTCTCTCGCTCAGTCTTCCAGTCCTCCCTGTCCCTCTCTCCTCATCTTACAGCCTCTGTCTCTCTTCTAGCTCGGGTCTTCACCATCCTCCTTTCTCTCTCTCCCTCAGTTTTCCCCACCTCCGTCCTCTCTCTCCCTCAGTCTTCACCAGCCCTGCCTGTCTCTCCTCTCCCTCGTCTTCATCACCCTGTCTGTCTTCTCTCTCCCTCAGTTTTCACTGTCCTCCCTTTCTCTCTCTCTCTCGCTCAGTCTTCACCTTCCTGCCTGCTCTCTTCTCCTCAGTCTTCCCCATCCTGCCGTCCTCTCTCCCTCATTTTCCCCAGTCCTGTCTGTCTCCTCTCCCCTCCCTCAGTCTTCCCCCATCCCCCTGTCTCTCCTTTTCCCTCTCTTCACCAGTCCTGCCTGTCTTCCTCTCTCCTCATCTTAAAAGTCCTCCCTTTCTCTCTCTCCCTCAGTCTTCACCGTCCTGCCGCCCTTCTTTCTCCCTCGTCTTCCCCAGTCCTGCCTTTCTCTCTCGCTCAGCCTTCACCAGCCCGTCTGTTCTCTCTCGCTAGTCTCACAGTCCTCCCTTCTCTCCCCTCAGTCTTACAGTCCTGCCTGCCCCTCTCTCTCTCTTCGCTCGTCTTCACCCCCTCCTGTCTCTCTCTCTCTCCAGTCTTCACTAGTCCTGCCTGTCTCTCTCCCTCATCTTCATCAGTCCTCCGTTTTCTCCTCCCTCAGCCTCCCTGTCTCCCCTCTCTTCTTCAGTCCTCCCGTCTCTCTCGCTCAGTCTTCCTAGTCCTCCCTTTCCCCTTCCTCTCCCTCATGATCACCAGTCTCCGTCTCTCTCTCTCGCTCAGTCTTATCATTTTCTGCCTGTCTCTCTCTCTCGGCTCAGTTTCTCAGCCTGCCTGTCTCTCTCTCTCCTCCCTCAGTCTTCACCAGTCCTGCCTGTCCTCTCTCTTCCTCGTCTTCCCAGCCCTGCCTGTCCTCTCTCTCCCCCTCTCTTCCCCAGTCCTGCCTTCTCTTTTCCCTCCCTCGTCTTCACCATCTGCCTGCTCTCTCGCCAGCCTTCACCGTCCTGTCTGTCTCTCTCTCGCTCAGTTTTCACAGTCTGCTGTCTCTCTCTCTCTTCGTCGTCTTCACCAGTCCTCCCCTGTCCCCTCTCTCTCTTCGTCTTCCTTGTCCTGCCTGTCTCTCCCCCTCAGTTTCATCAGTCCTACCTGTCTCTCTCCCCAGTCTTCATCAGTCCTGCCGGCTCTCTCTCTCTCTGCTCAGTCTTCACCACCCTGCCGTCTCTCTCTCTTCTCAGTCTTCACTGTCCTGCCTGTCTCCCCCCTCGTCTTCATCAGCCCCTGCTGTCTCTCTCTCTCCCCAGTCCGTGTCTCTCTCTCTCTCTCTTCAGTCCTCCTGTCTCTCTGCTGTCTTCATAGTCCTGCCGTCTCTCTCTTCCCTCAGTATCACCAGTCCGCCTGTCTCCTCTTTCGCTCAGCTTCATCATTCTGCCTGTCTCTCTCTCTCGCTAGTCTTCATCGTCCTCCCTGCCCCTCTTCTTCCCCCTCAGTCTTCACCAGCCCTGCCTGTCCCTCTCTTCCTCTTCTTCACCTCCTGCCTGTCTCTCTCTCTCCCCCCTCAGTCTTCCCCAGTCCCCCTGCCCCTTCTCTCTCCCTCGTTTTCCCCAGTCCTGCCTGTCTCTCTCGCTCAGCCTTCACCGCCCCTGTCTGTCTCTCCTCGCTCAGTTTTCATCAGTCTGCCTGTTCTCTCTTCTCCGTCATCTCCCCAGTCCTGCCTGCCCTTCTCTTCTCTCAGTCTTCACTTGTCCTGCCTGTTCTCTCCCTCGTTTTCATCAGCCTGCCTGTCTCCTTCTCCCTCGTCATCACCAGTCCTGCCTTTTCCTCTCTCTCTGCTCGTTTTCATCAGTTCTCCCTGTCTCTCTCTCTGCCAGTCTTCATCATCCTGCCTGTCCCCTCTCTCCCTCTCTCCCTCTCCTCACCATTTCCTCCTGCTTCTCTCTCCCCCGTCTTCATCAGTCCTGCCTGTCTCCCTTTTCCCGTTCAGTCTTCACCAGCCCTGCCTGTCTCCCCTCTCTCGTTCAGTTTCACCAGTCTGCCGTCTCCTCTTCTTGTCTTCACCATCCGCCGCCTCTCTTCGTTCAGTCTTCCCCATCCTGCCTCCTCTTCCTCTCGTTCAGTTTTCACCACCCCTGCCTGTCTCTCTTTGTTCAGTCTTCACCAGTCCTGCTTGTCCTCTCTCTCTTCATTTCTTCACCAGTCCTGCCTGTTCTCTCTCTCTTTCAGTCTTCCCAGTCCTCCTGTCTCTCTCTCTCGTTCAGTTTTTCCCAGCCTGCCGTCTTCCCTCGTTCGTCTTCACCGTCCTGTGTCTCTCTCTCTCTCATCTTCACCAGCCCTCCTGTCTCTCTCGCCGTCTTCCCAGCCTGCCTGTCTCTCTCCTCTCTTCCCCAGAACTCTTAAACAGTCATGCCAAAATTGGGTTTGTACTAAACCCGCGTGGGGATCCATTCCCCGGGATGATATACCAGATAATCAAGCTGTTATGGATATGTGGGGCAGCGGGCCACCAGTAGCAAACCTGGTTGACCAGGCAAACACCGACGACCCCTGCCTAGGGCCGGGTTTTCCTGGAAGAAAAACTCTCGGAATTTATAAAAGTTATACATGAAAATGTTTTAACCCAAAAAAAAAAACCCTCCCTTTAAAAAGCTGATATATTCAGATGTTTATTACCTCAGAAAGTATCTACTTCAATTATTTATCCATAAAAATGCACATTCATAGTATATACATTAACTAGTATGCAAAAAAGATCAAAAAAATCTTAACGGGTAAAATAACCACAGTGAATAACAGTGAAATTCCAGGAACCCATGGTTGTGCAAGTCGCTTCATGGGGAAAAATCGCGAAAAGCCTGCAATTTCATTTTTTTTTTTTTCATGTGGCTTTTTTTGCATAAAAACCAAGTTCTACTTTCAGTAGTATACATTATAAATTTTATATTTATTACCTGGGTTTACCTGGAGAGAGTTTCGGGGGAAACCCCCCCGGGGCCCCGGTCTTGACCGCCTCCGGGGGATCGCGCCTGTCACCGGGTTGCTGCTGGCTCACGCAAACAAAGTCGGCCACAGCCCGGCTGATGGGAAAACTGTCTTTAGGTGCTTGTCCAGTGCCGCTTGAAGATGCCAGGGGTCTGTTGGAATCCCCCTTATGTGTGTGGGGGGCAGTTGAACAGTCTCGGGCCCCTGACATTTATTGTAGGGTCTCTTAAGTGCTATGACACCCCGTTTTTCTTGGGGGGGAGGGTCATCGTTGAAAAGTCTTTTGCTTTCGTAGTGAGTGTTTTTGTGTGCAATTTTGGTACTAGTCCCTTAGGATTTTCCAGGTTATTTCAGTACCCCCCCCTGCGTTCCGGGGAATACATTTTTAGAAACCTCAAGCGCTCCCGAAATTAGTGTTTATCTCCGTTATGCGCGCCGTGAAAGTTTCTGTACTTTTTCTGGGTGGGAAATTTCCTCCCTTTAAAAGGTGCTGTTAGAGTGCAGCAATATTCCAGCCTGATGAAAAAAGTGACCTGAAGAGGGTCATCATGGGTTTGGCCCTCCCTATTTTTGAAGGTTTCATTATCCACCCTGTCATTTTTCTAGAGAGGGATTGATACAATTTTATGGTCCTTGAAGGTGAATCCTCCGACAAAATCACCCCTAGGTCTTTGACTTTGGTGTTTCGCTTATTTTGTGGCCAAATTTTTTTTGTACTTGATGAAGATTTAATTTCCTATGTTTCCCATATCTGAGAATTGAAATTTTCATCGTTGAACTTCATTTTGTTTTCTGCACCCCCCACTGAAAGTTTTGGGTTTGATGTCCCCGGGGCCCTTGGTGTTGCAATGGAAGCACTGTCTGCAGATTCGGGTTCATCTGAAGGAAACAGGGTGCTGGGGGCTGACATCCTTGCTATGTCGGTTGAGGATGGGGAACAAGATGGGAGCTATTCTGTGCCTTGGGGGAAAAGGCTTTTCACCGTAGCTGTCGGACTTTACTCTGTTGACGCTACCTCTGTTTTCTGTTAGTGGGGAAATTATAGACCCATCGACCGACTTTTCCTGTTTTCCTTTAGCGGCATTTTTGTGCGCTATTACCCATGGTCACACTTGTCAAAGGGCTTTTGCAAAGTTGAATATTACATCTGCATTCTTTTTTTTCAGTGCTTTTGGGCCTTTTGTCGTAGTGATCCAGTAGTTGGACAGACGGGGAGCGCCCCTGTTCTAACCCATGTTCCCCGGGGGTTGGTAACTGATGGGTTTCTAGTGGGTGGTGATCTTGCTTCTTAGGCCCCTTTTCAAAGATTTTTATGATGGGGATTTGTGTTTGGGTCTGTAGTTCTTTGCTGTTGCTTTACTGCCCCCTTTGTGGAGGGGGGTATGTCTGTTTTTTTTTAGTAACTGGGGACGACCCCCGTGTCCTGCCCCTTTCCCATAGGGGGAAAAGGCTCGTGATAGGGCTTCTTGCAGTTTTTGTGAACAAGGTTCCATGAGTTGGCCCTGGGGCGAGGCATGGGCATGTTTTTATCCCCTGTTCAATCATTTGGGTCAGGATAACATCGGGGGTTGTGTTAGTCAAATTTTGTGGCTCTTCATAAAAATTCATTTTGGTCTTGCTCTCAGTCTGGAGCGGCTTGCAAAAAACTGAGTCTTTGGGACTTGAGTAGCTCACTCTTTCCTTGCGCTCTGTGTAGGACCCATCTTGTTTAAGGGGGGCCCAAAGGGGCGTTGTTCTCGTTTTTGTTTTTGGCAAGGAAAGAAATATTTTGGGGTTTCTTTCGTTTTTCATTTAGGGCTTTTAGTTCTTCCCGCGTTTCCTGACTCCAAAAGGTTCTTTTAGTTTAAGTTCATGCTTGCTATTTCTCGCCCATGTCCCCGCGCATTTCAGATTAGACCTTTTTTTAGCCGCTCTTTTTTCTTTTCCGTCGCTGAAAAGGGGAGCGCCTGTCTCTTTCTATTTTACTCTACTCCTCCTTTTTTTAGGGAATAACCCTTGTGCATACATCGAGTGCCCCGGTTAATCTTTTGGGCATAAGTTTGGGTTGGTTGTTGTTATTTTCCCAGCTTATATCGGTTAGGATTGGTTTACTTGGTCCATTTTTTGGTTTTTTGTTATTAAAATTTAAATTTTTGGTGAATGCTCCCTCGGGGACTAGTCTTTTTTTGTCTTTTTGGGGGTCCTGCATACATTCGAACCTCAATTTTGTTTGATTGAGTTATTTTTTTGTATGGTGACTTTTCTTATCAATCACATTTTTAGGAAATGAGGTCTAGTTTTCCCCAGTCTTGTAGGCTCTTTTATTTGCGGGTTTTTAAATTGAATTTGTGCAGAGATTTAAAAGCTCGGTGAGTGTGGTTTTCATCAGAGCTGCCTCCGGGTGTTTTTCTGCAAAAATTTTTATTTGCTTATTCCTCCTTTTTAGGTCCCTTAATTTGAAACCCCCCAGGAGCAAGTGTTGGGTGCAGGGCGGGAGATTTTCCGACAGTGGTAATTTTTTTAACGCGTTCCTGGTTTGCTGGGATTTTGCTCCGGGGGTGTAGACTACCCAATGCTGGTTTTGGTTCTGCCCTTTACTGCTAAAACTTCCACTACGTCTTTTGAGGCTTTTAAAAGCAGTTCGTGCAAAAAAGTGCTCTGCAATGTACGGGCCCAAAACCCCCCCCTTTTGCCTTTTCACTCTGTCACTCTGTATGGTTTGAAAACCTGGGTCCTATTTCTTTTCCCAGTGACCCCTTTATGTGGGTCTCGTGAAAGCCGCGACATTGCCTTTGCCTCGCAAGCAGTCACGGATGAAAGGTATTTTTTTTGTTTGTACTGGTTTTAGCCCTGTATATTTGCAAGAAGAATGTTATCGGACTGGGGGGTTTGTTGGTACGGGGGGGGGGATTTTTTTTCCGCTTTAGTTCTGTATCTGTTGGTTTGGAGGGGAGGCCATCGACTGGGTTCCACTCCAGGAAGACTGGTTTTGGTGTACGTTTTCGCCTTTTCCCTGCCATTTTTTTTTCCCTTCCTGCACAAAAAAAACCCTCCTTTTGATGGCTGTGGCCCCCCATTTTCCCCCGGCCTGGAGTTTTGTTCTTTTTGCCCCCTTTAGTGGTATCCCTGGCAATTTAAAGTTATGCACAGCTTTCCTGTACTGAAGAGGTACACTTTTTCGGGGTAAAAAGTTTAAGGAAGGGAGTTTGCTTTTCCCCTGTTTTCATATGGGCAGGCATTTTTAGGGTGGTCTAGTTGCATGTCCCATCTTTTTTTCCAGTTTTCCCCATCCCAGCAGATACCAAGTGATAGTATGGCACAGTTTTGGTTTTCCGCTTGCCTGGGTTTTGGACTGTATTCCCTGTTGGTGAAAGTTTCCCCTGTCTTATTTTCTACCTCCCTAGAAACCAACAATGGACCCCCACCATTTTGTTTTTGGTAATTTTCCTCATTTGTTTTGGGAGTCCTTTTGTTTGCTATTTCCTGGGGTATTTCTGTTTGCAATTTGGTTTTATCTTATCTTTGCTACACTTTTTTCCCCTACTATGGCCTGTCCCCATGAGGTCATTTATTGTTTCCCTTTTCCTGCGTATAATTCCCCGACTCCGGACAATATCTCCAGTTTCCCCATTCGTTCCCAGGACAGTATCCCGCTTCCCTTTTTCTGTCTCCCAGACGCACCCCCAGTTCACCATTACTGCTCCCGGCAGTTTCCCGCTTCCCCCTTTTCTGTCCCCGGACAGCCCTCCAGCTTCACCATTTCTGTCTCCCGGGACAGATCTCCAGCTTCCCTTTTTCGTCTCCCAGGACAGCCCTCCAGCTTCACCATTACTGTCCCCCGGACAGCACCTCCAGCTCCCCATTACTGTCCCCCCGGACGCACCCCCAGCTTCCCATTACTGTTCCCGGGACAGCCCCCCGCTTCACCTTACGTCTCCCGGCAGCACTATCCCCCCACATTTACTGCTCCCAGGACATCACCCCCACCTTACGTTTATGACTACATGGCCTACAAGGGCAGTCCCATTCAGCCCAGACTTTTATTTTTTCCCATTGTTGTAAAAGTTTCCCAGGTTTTCTATGAAAGCATTTTTTGAGGGTTGCCCTCTTTTAATCCCCTTGTGTTTTAGCCCACATTTTTTTTCCTCATTTGAGCATACCCAAAAAACTTCTCTGTTTTAATACTCGTAGCTAGTTCGGGATATCTGCACAAGGGGCGGACACCATTTCCACAAAAATGACAATTTTCCATGTGGAAGCCCGTTTTTTTTTGGGGCTGACCCCGATACACAGGGCTTTTTAATGTTTTAAAGGTTGATTTACTGCAATTCTACTCAACCTCTTGAAAATTTTATTAATAACCTTAAAAAACTCAGCTATTTGTATTTTTTGTTTTCTAAATCTTTTTTTTTATTGGGCGCTTAACCCCGTTCCCGATTTTTAAAGTTTTTGTTTATAGGGCGCTACAACCCTCCGTTTACAGTCTGCTTTTATTGTCCAACGAAACTGTTTTAAACCACCCGGGGTTTGACCCGTCAGGGGGTTGGGGCCCGGCAAGGGTTCGGGCCAGACGACTGCTCTGATCAGTGGGTCACTTTTTTTAAAACAACTGGTCGGTGATTTGAGCTAACAATAAGGTCTACTGGAAAAAATTACCCGGTAAAATTTTGTTTTACGATAAAAAAGTAAACTTGCTGTTGAAGGCGGGGATATCTGGCAGCTCCACAATGGAAAAGGTCACCTCCTTGTTTTATAAACGCTGTACTGGGTTTTCTCTTTTTTTTTTTTTTTTTTTCTTTTTTCCGTCTCCCCACTTAAAAGATATTATCCTATAGTTTCTGTGCAAATTTTGGGGAAGGACGTTTTTTTAGTAATAATTGCTTCTCGTTGTGTTAAATTTTGACGCGGGACTACAGGTTTTAAAAGAAATTCCAGTAACGTCTCGATTTCAAGAAAAAAAAAAACTAATGAAAGTCACTCCCCTCCCCTAAATACCATTATAATACTGGTTAGTTTTTACACAACACTGTATTCTGCTAATCATGGGATCAAAATTTTTAAAGCGGAAAAACTGGCAGCCAGGAAGATTTTTAAAAAACAGCTGACCCGTGGTAAGTTCTGGGGGACTTCTGGCACCTGCCCCCTATGGCTTTCACTTTATTTTAAAAATTTACCCGTTTTTTAAAGAACTTTACCCTTTTTCACAATATACTAGGGAGCCACTGTAGTATAACTATACACTAGTATTCAAAGACAGGGGAACTTTCTTTCCCCTGACATGAAAAGTTTAAAAATTTTTTTTTTCCCAAAGGGAAGGGTATGATTCCCCTCTGGCAGTAAACTCTGCTGTGCACACTAATTCTCCTTTTTTGATCGTTATAATGTTTTTTCCCCCCAAGATTTGTTCCGGCGCTAGGGGAGTTCGATAGGATTGATGACAAAATTTAAAGTTCTGCACGTAAGGCGACTGAAAACACGAAAAAACCCCCGGGACAACGAGGCACGCTGACCGTGGGCAAGTTATTATATTAAAGTAGTATATTTTGTAGTTTCCTAGCAAGTACATATTTTATGGTAGGTAATTTAAATTTGGGACTGGGTGACAGAGTGTTGCATTTTTATTGCGGAGGTACAATGTTGTGGGGGGAAGCCAGATCAAAATTATATTTTCGGGGTACAATGTTGTGGTGAAGACCAGAGTCAACATTATATTGCGGAGGTACAATGTTGTGGTGAAGACCAGAGTCAACATTATATTGCGGAGGTACAATGTTGTGGTGAAGACCAGAGTCAACATTATATTGCGGAGGTACAATGTTGTGGTGAAGACCAGAGTCAACATTATATTGCGGAGGTACAATGTTGTGGTGAAGACCAGAGTCAACATTATTTGCGGGGGTTCAATGTTGTGGTGAAACCAATCAACCCTTATTTGCGGAGGACAAATTTTTTGGTAAGACCAGAGTCAACATTATATTGCGGGGGTACAATTTTTGTGGTGAAGACCCCGAGTAAAATTATATTGCGGAGGGGACAAGTTGTGGTGAAGACCAGAGTCAACTTTTTTTGCGGAGGTTACAATGTTTTGGTGAAGACCAGAGTCAACATTTATTTTCGGAGGTCAATGTTGTGGGGAAGACCAAGTCAACTTATATTGCGGGGTACAATGTTTTGGTGAAGACCCGAGAGTCAACTTAATTTCGGAGGGACAAAGTTATGGTGAAACCAGAGAGCAAAATGATCATCGTCTCAGTTACGAAATCATTTTATACTTGACTGAAAAGCGGTAAAACACAACGATAAATAATGAACTTGATTTTTTGTTCATTTTTGCTCAAGTGTTCCTCAGGTTCCCCAGGTTGTTGTACCGCAACTGAACAATCTCTCGACTGGTTAGACTGGTTTACAATACGGACACTCTGATGATAAATCTTATGCATTGGGGATACCGGGTTTCCCCTTTATTACTTCGAAGTTTTTTTTATCCTGGAGGCCGGCCAACCTGGTATCTTGACGCCCACATACAATACCCAAATCATCCACATGCTCTTTTTCACCCTGTCGTCTTCATGTATTTAAAAAATTACTGGGGTTTTTAAAGCATGTATTTTGGGTAAATTTGGGTTTAAATAATGTTAGTCTAACTGAGAGCCTGGTAGGAAAACTGTCTTTAAAAAACAGGGGAAAACCAACATGAAGTTCTTGTGAATGTTGTGACGGTTTTAATAGTTGTCCATTACGGCGAGTGGCTTAATGAGCTACACCCGGGAGCATACATGGACAGCTGCCCAGGCAGCAACTGGACACTGCACCAGGCAGCAGCATGGACACTGACCAGGCAGCATACAGGGCAGCTTAAGGGAGATGCATGGACACGCACCAGGCAGCAAACTGGACAGCGCACCGGCAGCATGCAGGACAGCTGCCCAGGCAGAAAATGGACAGCTGCACCAGGCAGCATAATGGAAGCTGAAACCCCGGGAGCATCATGGACAGCTGCACCAGGACAACTGGAAGCTGCACCCGGCAGCATACATGGACAGCTGCACCCGGCAGATCATGACAGCTGCACCAGGCAGCATACTGACCTGCCCAGGCAGCATGATGGACGCGCACCGGGAGCATCAGGGCAGCTGCCCAGGGGAGCTGCATGGACACTGCACCAGGCAGATCATGGACAGCTTACCAGGCAGCATGCATGGACAGTGACCAGCAGATACATAGAGAGCTACACCCGGAGCAGAATGGACAGCTGCACCCGGGACATACTGGACAGCTGCACCGGGAGCATGCATGGGGCGCTGCACCCCGGGAGCATGCTGGAGACTGCACCCGGCAGCAGCATGGGAGCTGCCCAGGCAGCATGCATGGGCAGCTGCACCGGCGCATGATGGGAGCGCACCAGGCGCATGCATGGCAGCGCACCAGGCAGCTGAAGGGGCAGTGCACCAGGCACATGCGTGGGACAGCTGCCCAGGCGCATGCAGGACAGCTGCACCGGCAGCTGCAGGGACAGCTGCACCAGGCAGCATGCATGGACAGCTGCACCAGGCAGCATGCATGGACAGCTGCACCAGGCAGCATGCATGGACAGCTGCACCAGGCAGCATGCATGGACAGCTGCACCAGGCAGCATGCATGGACAGCTGCACCCCCCCCCCCCCCCCCCCCCCTCAGGACACTGCACCCGGCGCATGCTGGACAGCTGCACCAGGAGATTTTGGGGACAGCTGCACCAGGCAGCATGCATGGACGCTGCACCAGGCAGCATGCATAGAGAGCTACACATCAGACAGCAAGTAAGAACAAAACATCAGGCAGTAAACAAGAAAAACAAAACATCAGGCAGTAAACAAGAAAAAACATCAGGCAGTAAACAAAGAGAACAAAAAATCAGGGAGTAAACAAGAAAAACAAAACATAGGCAGTAAAAAAAGGAAACAAAAACATCAAGCAGTAAACAAGGAGAACAAAACATCAAGCAGTAAACAAGGAGAACAAAACATCAAGCAGTAAACAAGGAGAACAAAACATCAGGCAGTAAACAAGGAGAAAAAAACTCAGGGAGTAAAAAAAGGAGAACAAAACATCAAGCAGAAAAAAAGGGGAACAAAAAAATCAGGGAGTAAAAAAGGAGAACAAAAAAATAGGCAGTAAAAAAAGGGAACAAAAAAAAAGCAGTAAACAAGGGAAAAAAAACATCAGGCAGAAAAAAGGAGAAAAAAAACACAAACGTAAACAAGGAGAACAAAACATCAGGCGTAAAAAAGGAGAACAAAAAAATCACAGTAAAAAAGGGAAAAACATCAGGCAGTAAACAAGGAAACAAACATCAACGTAAACAAGGAGAACAAAACATCAGGCGAAACAAGGAGAAAAAACATCAGGGAGTAAAAAGGAGAACAAAAAAAAAGCATAAAAAGGGGAACAAAACACAAGCAGTTAAAAATGGAGAACAAAAAAATCAAACATAAACAAGGGAACAAAACATCAAGCAGTAAACAAGGGAAAAAAAAACATCAAGCAGTAAAAAATGGAGAACAAAACATCAAAAAGAAAAAAGGGGAACAAAACACAAACATAAACATGGAGAACAAAAAATCAAGCGAAACAAAGGGGAACAAAACATCAGGCAGTAAACAAGGAGAACAAAAAAACAACAGTAAAATGGAGAAAAAAAAACATCAAGCATAAACAAGGAGAAAAAACATCAAACAGTAAACAAGGAAAAAAAATCAAGCAGTAAACAAGGGAAAAACAAAACATCACAGTAAACAAGGAAACAAAACATAAGCAGTAAACAAGGAGAACAAAAAATCAAGCAGTAAACGGGGAACAAAACTAGGCAGTAAACAAGGAGAACAAAACATCAAGCAGTAAACAAGGAGAACAAAACATCAGGCAGTAAACAAGGAGAACAAAACATCAGGCAGTAAACAAGGAGAACAAAACATCAGGCGTAAACAAGGAGAAAAAAAAAATAGGCGTAAACAAGGAGAACAAAACATCAGGCAGAAACAAGGAGAACAAACATCAAGCAGTAAACAAGGAGAACAAAAATCAGGGGTAAACAAGGAAAAAAAAATAGCAGGGAAACAAGGGGAACAAAACTCAGGGAGTAAAAAAGGGGAACAAAACATCAAGCTAAAAAAGGAGAACAAAAAATCAGGCAGTAAACAAGGAGAAAAAAAACATCAGGCATAAAAAAGGAGAACAAAACATCAGGGGAGAAACAAGGGAACAAAACATCAAACAGTAAAAAAAGGAGAACAAAAACTCAGGCAGTAAACAAAGGGAACAAAACATCAAGCAGTAAAACAAGGAGAAAAAACAATAGTAAGGAGGGGTGGACCAAAGTCTTTCTGCCACAAAAAAAGGAAGATAAGCAATTAGAAAAAATGGAGGTGAAGACGAAGACAGAGAGATGATATATTTTCGGAAATTTGAAACCAGACTGAGGAATGACTTGTATAATGAAGTGGGGGAAAGTTGTAGATCAAGACAAGCGCTCCCGATAACAAGCTTTTTAAAAAAGAATCAATATAATACAATGTTAAAGGGGGGGACAAAAAGAGATGAAATACCAGCACCAGAGTGAAAAAATATTTTAATTTTAAAATACAAACATCCAGACAGAAAAAAAAACTCCAGCCCCCCGTAAAAACACGCGACAGGAACAGGCAGTGTGCGGGTAACTTTGTAAAAAGTTTAAAATTTGGGTTGAAAATGTGGGGGAATCAGAAAAAACTTTTTCCCAAAATCATTGGAAAATACCCCCTTTTTTTTCAAAAAAATGGCAAATTAGGGCCTGTTTAAATCTAATTTAAATTCCATTAAACAAACATCAGCTTAGAAAAAGTGGGATTCTCTTGTCATCTCGAGAGAAAATATTGTAAAACCCCACAGTAAACCTGAAACTGCTGGCAACTTTTCACGTTGAAGGGATGAACCACTCGACCCCTCCTCAAAAAATTTTTCGCTAGAATACCAGATTTACAATTTTTACAATTTAAAAAACAATGTGGGACCCAAAAAGGGAAAAATCAATACAAACTCTTCTGTAAAACTACCATTTTTTTTGGTTTTTAAATGTATTTAAGTTTATTTAAGTTTTGATCTATATAGAAAAAATTTTGGGGTGGTTTAAAAGAATAAAAGTAACAAAGGTGTTGAGGAAGAGTTCCAGAGTTGTGTCACCACACCTCATCTCCGCCTGTATATATTGTCTCAACCCCTGTATGTTAGAAGTGATCTAGGGCCAGGACCAAAAGTTTTATAAAAAATTGTTCTAGTGTTTGCTTGCTTGTTTTCTAAAAGGCCAAGGGCCACACTCACTTACCAAAACCCAAATTTAATAAAAATTTTAGAAAAAAACCCGCCTGAATAAGCTTTTTATAAACCAAAAATTTATAAAAAGAGACACTTTTGAACTTTGCCCAAACCTTTTTCTAGAAACTTTCGCCCGCCCGTGATTTTTTCTTTCCAAAGCAAAAAAAAGGGGGAAGAAGGGGAATTTTAGGTAATCAATCCCCCGGGTAAGCGATTTTTCAGTGAATCAATTTTTAATTTTATGAACTGAACATATCGACTCCAGGCGAGGGACGTTACCTCAAAAATCTTTATATCACCTTTTTTTCCATGGCTAAAAAAAGCCACTGGTGGGGGAAACGTTTAAATAAAAATACCCAAAGTTGTAGTCTCATTTATCCACCAATAAAAACCTTCCTTTAAGTAGGTACGTCATGAAAATTTTTAGGCCATCAAAAGGACTTTCTAAGGTTATTATGGAAAAAAGATTTTGTCAAGTTCTGTATAAAAAAGAGTAAAGGGAGTTGAACTTGTTATTTTTCACGAAAACCCTTTACCTTGCATAGTTAACAGGGTTAAATTGAGGCCGACCCGGGTAAGACATTCTCTAATTATAAATAAAACCTTGGTGAAGTTAGTGGGGGAGAAAGAGCTGCAATTACACGACGAAACAAGCCATGGTAGGGTGGCGCTTGAACTCGCGGAAGTGAGTTGCAAAAAATTTAGGCCCGCGCCGGAAGTCATTTGGGCCAGCTGGGTATAAAAATATTGTCCAACTAGGTTATTATACACAAAAGGGGGTTAGCATGGGCCAACCCAAAGAGACCAAAAAAAAATTTTTTGGGAAAAATGCAGGGCCTTTTTTAAAAACACCCAGTATCTGTCGAAAACCCTTTTTCCCAAAACACCCAAGAATTGTTTCATTAGCAGGACTAATAAAACCCCAGCCCTTTTTCTCAATAACTGTCCAACTCTTTTTCAGCTACCCCGGGTCTGGGTATCTATTACCCTACTCAGTAGATTGTTCCCCCGCATCGCAACTCTCTTTAAAAAACAGTAATTACCACGTTCCTTCCAAAAGTAGACGTATCCCATTTAAAACCGTTATTTCTGGTTTTTACTTGATTTGACTCCTCAGTATTTATTTATATCGCCTTTTTTCGTCCCGGGCGTTCTGTTTGGTGGTAACACTTGGTTTCTTTCCCCGGTCCAGCGTGAGTGAAAATGCGAGGGCGTCATATCCCCGGGATAAGGAAGAGATTCAAATTTCCCCAAAAGAAAGCTTTCACCTCCTGAAATTTTAAATTACCACTGGCGCCACTCTATTCCGAAATGGCGCAAACTTTCCCCCGGGGCGAATGCCTAAAAGGGTTTTCCGGCAGGAGAAATGTTGGCCGTTTCCAGCGTTGAACAACAGACCTTAGGCAGAAAGCCCCGCTGACATCTCCAACGTAAGCTTCTATGGGGTTAATTTTTTCATAAATGCAGTCATTCTTCTGAAGCAAGATTAAACATTTTAGTGCAAGCATCTCTAAGTACAGGTAGTATTTCCCAAGTAGCAGGTGGTCATTTCCTAAGTAGAGGTAGTCATTCTCTAAATCAGGTAGTCTTCTCTAAATAGCAAAGGGGTCATTCTTTAAATAGAGGTATCATTTCCAAAATACAGGGATCATTCTCCCAATAGCAGGTAGTCATTCTCTAAGTAGCAGGTAGTCATTCTTAAGTTGCAAAAAAGCATTCTCCAAGAGCAGGTAGTAAATTTTCCCAAGTACAGGTAGCTTCCTTTAATACAGGTAGTCATTCTCCAGTAGCAGGTATCATTTCCAAGTAGCATTTGTCTTCTCAAAGTAGCGGTAGTCATTTCAAAGTAAGGTAGTCATTTCCAAATAGCGGTAGCATTCTCCAAGTGCAGGTAGTTTTTTCCCAAATAGCGGTAGTCTTCCCCCAAATAGCGGTGTCATTCTCATGTAGCAGGGGTCATTTCCAAGTAGGGTAGTATTCCCAAGTAGCAGGTAGTCATTCTCCGTAGAGGTATCATTCTCCAAGTAGCAGGTAGTCATTCTCTATGTAGCAGGTAGTCATTCTCCAAGTAGCAGGTATTCATTCTCCAAGTAGCAGGTAGTCATTCTCCAAGTAGCAGGTAGTCATTCTCCACGTAGCAGGTAGTCATTCTCTATGTAGCAGGTAGTCATTCTCTATGTAGCAGGTAGTCATTCTCCAGGGAAAGTAACAAGAAGTTCAAGGGATACATAATCGTCGGTGCCAGGACAGTGTCAAGTATCAGCACTGCCAGGAATGTGTCAGTGCCAGGAGTGTCAAGAGTGCCAGGACAGTGTCAACAGGGCCAGGACAATGTTAGCAGTGCCAGGACAGCGTCAACAGTGCCAGGATAGTGTCAGCAGTGCCAGGACAGCGTCAACAGTGCCAGGAACGTGTCAGCAGTGCCAGGACAGTGTCAGTGCCATTACAGTGTCAGCAGTGCCAGGACAGTGTCAGTGCCATTACAGTGTCAGCATTGCCAGGACAGCGTCAACAGTGCCAGGACAGTGTCAGGATAGTGTCAGCAGTGTCAGGACAATGTCAGTAATGCCAGAACAGTGCCAAGAGTGCCAGGACAGTGTCAAGTGCTAGAACAGTGAAAGAAGTGCCAGAAACGTGTCAATAGTGCCAGGACAGTGTCAACAGTGCCAGGACAGTGTCAACAGTGCCATGACAGTATTAGCAATGTCAAAACAGTGTCAACAGTGCCAGGACAATGTTATCAGTGCCAGGACAGTGTATGCAGTATTGTCAAGTGCCAAGATAGTGTCAAAAGTGCCAGGCAGTGTCAACAGGAGGAGTGTCAACAAAGCGAGGGCAGTACGAGCAGTACCAGGAAAGTGTCAGTAATGCCAGGACAGTCAGCAGTACTAGGACAGAGTCAGAAGTGGCAAGAATGTCAGCAATGTCAGGACAGTGTCATCAGTGCCAGGACAGTGCCAGCAGTACTAAGTGTTAACAGTGTCAGGCAGTCAGCAGCAGGTGCGTCAGCAGCGCCAGGGTAGTGTCAAGACAGTGTCAGAAGTATCAGAACAGAATCAGCAGTGGCAAAAGTGTCAGCAGTCCTAGGACAGTGTCAACAGTGCCTAGCAGTGTCAGCAGCGCCAAGACAGTGTCAGAAGTGCCAAGAGTGTCAATAGTGCTGGCGTCAACAGTAGCAGAAGTATCAGCTACGCCAAGGCAATGTCAGGACAGTGTTAGAAGTGCCAGGGGCAGTGTCAACAGTAGCACAAGTGTCAGCAGGGCCAGGGCATTTTCAGATGTACCAGGGCAATGTCAGCAGTGCTAGGCAGCGTCGACAGTAGCAGGAGTGTCAGCAGCGCCAGGGCAGTGTCAGCAGTGCCAGGATAGTGTCAGAAGTGCCAGAGCAGTGTCAGAGCATTGTCAGCAATGGTACGAGTTTCAGCAGTACCAGGGCAGTGTCACTAGTATTTGAAAGTGTCAGTTGATGCCAGGACAGCCAGCAGTGCCAATGCAGTCAGTAGTGCCAGGGCAGTCAGCAGTGCCCGGACAGTGTCTACAGTACCACTGCAGTTTCAGAATGCCAGGATAGTGTCATAAGTGGAAGAACAGTGTCAGCACTGCCACGGTACCCTCAGGAGAGATTATGCAGTGTCAGCACAGGTGTCAGCAATATTAGAAAAGTGTCACCAGTGTCAGGACAGCGTCAGCAGAACATTATCTCACCAGTGCCATCAATGTTAGAAAAGTGTCACCAGTGTCAGGACGTCAGCAGAACACAGCCTCACGAGTGCCAGCACAGTGTCAGGAAGTGCAATAAACACCACAAAAAAATATCAGTACAGAAAAAATAGAGCATAAAAAGTGTCAGTAGTGTTTAAAAAGTTCTGGCAGTCTCGAGAGTGCCAGCAGAGCGTCAGAAGTGCCAAAAGTGTGTCAGGAGTAGCAAGGGAATGTCAGCAGAGCCAGACTATCGTTCAACAGTGACTGGGTAAGAAGGGTGTCAGTGATGTAAGACTCCAAGATTAAGGGGAGTGCCATTAGTACCAAGGGTATCAGCAGTGCCAAAGAGTTCCAGCAGTACCAGGGGTGCCACATGTTGCACGTAAGGTACGACTTAAAGCTGAGTCGACATTAAGTCCACCAAGATAGCCGCAACCCCACCACCTCCTCCAACCCCTCCCCCCTACTTACTGCAACCACACTCCTTCCCCACCACCTCTTCCAACCCCTCCCCCCTACTTACTACAACCACACTCCTTCCCCACCACCTTTTCCAACCCCTCCCCCCTACTTACTGCAACCACACTCCTTCCCCACCACCTCTTCCAACCTCTCCCCAACCTTACGACAACCACACTCCTTCCCCACCACCTTCTCCAACTCCATCTCTGCCACACACATACACACCAACATCTCCCCCTCCCTGCCAGAAACACACCAACTTCTCCTCTTCCCTGCCACACACACACCAACCTCTTCCCCTCCCTGCCACACACACCAACCTCTCCCTCTCCCTGGCACACACACCAACCTCTCCCTCTCCCTGCCAAAAACGCACATACCAACCTCTCCTCATCCCTGACACAAACACACACACCAACCTCTCCCTCTCCCTGCCACAAACACACACACACGAACCTCTCCCTCTCCCTGCCACAAACACACACACCAACCTCTCCCCCTCCCTGCCACAAATATACACACCAACCTCTCCCTCTCCCTGCCACACACACCAACCTCTCCCTCTCCCTGCCACAAACAGACACACCAACCCCTAACTCTCCCTGCCACAAACACACACGCCAACCTCTCCCTCTCCCTGCCACAAACACACACACCAGCCTCTCCCTCTCCCTGCCACAAACACACACACCAACCTCTCCCTCTCCCTGCCACAAACACACACACTAACCTCCACCTCCCTGCCACAAACACACACACCAACCTCCCCCCCTCCCTGCTACAAACACACGCACTAACCTCCCCCCTTGCCACAAACACACACACACCAACCTCCCCTCCCTGCCACAAACACACACACCAACCTCCCCCTCTCCCTGCCACTAACACACACGCCAACCTCTCCCCCTCCCTGCCACAAACACACACCAACCTCTCCCTCTCCCTGCCACTAACACACACCAACATCTCCCTCTCCCTGCCACAAACACACACACCAACCTCTCCCTCTCCCTGCACACAAACACACACACCAACCTCTCCCTCTCCCTGCCACAAACACACACACCAACCTCTCCTTCTCCCTGTCACAAACACACACACCAACCTCCCCCTCCCTGCCACAAACACACACACCAACCTCTCCCTCTCCCTGCCACAAACACACACACCAACATCTCCCTCTCCCTGCCACAAACACACACACCAACCTCTCCCTCTACCTGCCACAAACACACACACACCAACCTCTCCCTCTCCCTGTCACAAACACACACACCAACCTCCCCCTCCGTGTCACAAACACACACACCAACCTCCCCCTCCGTGTCATAAACACACACACCAACCTCCCCCCTCCCTGCCACAAAACACACACACCAACCTCTCCCTCTCCCTGCCACAAACACACACACCAAACTCTCCCTCTCCCTGCCACAAACACACACACCAAACTCTCCCTCTCCCTGCCACAAACACACACACTAACCTCCCCCATCCCTGCCACAAACACACACCAACCTCCCCTCCCTGCCATAAACACACACACCAACCTCTCCCTGCCATACACAAACACACACACCAACCTCTCCCTCTCCCTGCCACAAACACACACACCAACCTCCCCCTCCTGCCACAAACACACACACCAACCGCTTCCTCTCCCTGGCACAAACACACACACCAACCTCTCCCTGGCACAAACACACACACACCAACCTCTCCCTCTCCCTGGCACAAACACACACACCAACCTCTCCCTCTCCCTGGCACAAACACACACACCAACCTCTCCCTCTTCCTGGCACAAGCACACACACCAACCGCTTCCTCTCCCTGGCACAAACACACACACCAACCTCTCCCTCTCCCTGCCACAAACACACACACCAACCTCTTCCACTCCCTGCCACAAGCACACACACCAACCGCTTCCTCTCCCTGGCACAAACACACACACCAACCTCCCTCTCCCTGCCACAAACACACACACCACCTCTCCCTCTCCCTGGCACAAACACACACACCAACCTCTCCCTGCCACAAACACACACACCAACCTCTCCCTCTCCCTGCCACAAACACACACACCAACCTCTCCCTCTCCCTGCCACAAACACACACACCAACCTCTCCCTCTCCCTGCCACAAACACACACACCAATCTCCCTCTCCCTGCCACAAACACACACACCAACCTCTCCCTGCCACAAACACACACACCAACCTCTCCCTCTCCCTGACACAAACACACACACCAACCTCTCCCTCTCCATGCCACAAACACACACCAACCTCCCTCTCCCTGCCACAAACACACACACCAACCTCTCCCTGCCACAAACACACACACCAACCTCTCCCTCTCCCTGCCACACACACACACCAACCTCCCCCTCCCTGCCACAAACACACACACCAACCTCCCCCCTCCCTGCCACAAACACACACACCAACCTCCCCCCTCCCTGCCACAAACACACACACCAACCTCCCCCCTCCCTGCCACAAACACACACACCAAGCTCTCCCTCTCCTGCCACAAACACACACACACCAACCTCCCCCCTCCCTGCCACAAACACACACCAACCCCCCCCTCCCTGCCACAAACACACACACCAACCTCTCCCTCTCCCTGCCACAAACACACACACCAACCTCCCCCCTCCCTGCCACAAACACACACACCAACCTCCCTCTCCCTGCCACAAACACACACACCAACTTCCCTCTCCCTGCCACAAACACACACACCAACCTCCCCCCTCCCTGCCACAAACACACACACCAACCTCTCCCTCTCCCTGCCACAAACACACACACCAACCTCCCCCTCCCTGCCACAAACACACACACCAACCTCTCCCTCTCCCTGCCGCAAACATACACCAATCTCTCCCTCTCCCTGCCACAAACACACACTAACCTCCCTCTCCCTGCCACAAACACACACACTAACCTCCCTCTCCCTGCCACAAACACACACACCAACCTCTCCCTCTCCCTGCCACAAACACACACACCAACCTCCCTCTCCCTGCCACAAACACACACACACGAACCTCTCCCCCTCCCTGCCACAAACACACACACCAACCTCTCCCTCTCCCTGCCACAAACACACACACCAACCTCCCCCCTCCCTGCCACAAACACACACACCAACCTCCCCTCTCCCTGCCACAAACACACACACCAACCTCCCTCTCCCTGCCACAAACACCAACTTTCTCTCCCCTCTACCCAAGTCGTTACACAGTGTAATACCTAGTCTAGCATCAACAAACGCGCGCTCCACAAACTCAAGATTCAAAGATCAAAAACAATGCCACAAACCTCGCTACACAAACACCACTTCTGAAGTACAAATACACAATTATCCGAAATACTAAACACAAAATTGCATCCTCGCTGCCGCTCTCTTTCTTGTTTTTTTTTACTTGCTTGCTTTCTCTCTCTCTCTCTCTCTCTCTCTCTCTCTCTCTCTCTCTCTCTCTCTCTCTCTCTCTCTCTCTGACTTTTCTGGTTTATCCTAGGTAATTTACACGTATTATTATGTATGATAATTTGTGTAACTGTATTTATGTGTAATTTATTTCCTCACACACACACACACACACACACCACAGAACAGCAGGAGGCCAAGGCAAGAGTACGACGAGAGCAATAGAGCGATGGTTGACACACTGGCTAGAGTGGCCAGAAGAGCTCATGCATGCAGGGCAAAGCTCCTGATCATGGGTGACTTTAACCACAAGGAGATAGATTGGGAGAACTTGGACCCACATGGGGGCCAAGATACTTGGAGGGCTAAGATGATGGAGGTGGTACTGGAGAACTTCATGTACCAACACGTAAGGGACACTACAAGAGAGAGAGGAGAGGATGAACCAGCAAGGCTGGACTTAGTATTCACCTTCAGTAGTGCAGATATCGAGGACATCACATATGAAAGACCCCTTGGGGCCAGTGACCATGTGGTTGTAAGCTTCGAATACACAGTAGAGCTACAAGTGGAGGGAGAAGCAGGAAGGCCAGGACGAATGAAGCCAAACTACAAGAAAGGGGACTACACAGGAATGAGGAACTACCTGAACGGGGTTCAGTGGGACAGAGAACTGGCAGGGAAACCAGTTAATGAGATGATGGAATATGTAGCAATAAAATGCAAGGAGGCTGAGGAGAGGTTTGTACCCAAGGGTAACAGGAGTAATGAAAAAGCCAGGATGAGCCCATGGTTTACCCAAAGGTGCAGGGAGGCAAAAACCAAGTGTGCTAGGGAATGGAAGAAATATAGAAGGCAAAGGACCCAGGAGAATAAGGAGAACAGTCGTAGAGCCAGAAATGAATATGCACAGATAAGAAGGGAGGCCCAAAGACAATATGAAAATGACATAGCAGCGAAAGCCAAATCTGACCCGAAACTGTTGTACAGCCACATCAGGAGGAAAACAACAGTCAAGGACCAGGTAATCAGGCTAAGGAAGGAAGGAGGAGAGACAACAGGAAATGACCGGGAAGTATGTGAAGAACTCAACAAGAGATTCAAAGAAGTGTTCACAGAGGAGACAGAAGGGACTCCAGAAAGACGGAGAGGTGGGGCACACCACCAAGTGCTGGACACAGTGCACACAACCGAGGAAGAAGTGAAGAGGCTTCTGAGTGAGCTAGATACCTCAAAGGCAATGGGGCCAGATAACATCTCCCCATGGGTATTGAGAGAGGGAGCAGAGGCGCTATGTGTACCCCTAACAACAATATTCAATACATCTATCGAAACAGGGAGATTGCCTGAGGCATGGAAGACAGCAAATGTAGTCCCAATCTTTAAAAAAGGAGACAGACATGAAGCATTAAACTACAGACCAGTGTCACTGACATGTATAGTATGCAAAATCATGGAGAAGATTATCAGGAGAAGAGTGGTGGAACACCTAGAAAGGAATGATCTCATCAACAGCAGCCAGCATGGTTTCAGGGACGGGAAATCCTGTGTCACAAACCTACTGGAGTTCTATGACATGGTGACAGCAGTAAGACAAGAGAGAGAGGGGTGGGTGGATTGCATTTTCTTGGACTGCAAGAAGGCGTTTGACACAGTTCCACACAAGAGATTGGTGCAAAAACTGGAGGACCAAGCAGGGATAACAGGGAAGGCACTACAATGGATCAGGGAATACTTGTCAGGAAGACAGCAGCGAGTCATGGTACGTGGCGAGGTGTCAGAGTGGGCACCTGTGACCAGCGGGGTCCCGCAGGGGTCAGTCCTAGGACCAGTGCTGTTTCTGGTATTTGTGAACGACATGACGGAAGGAATAGACTCTGAGGTGTCCCTGTTTGCAGATGACGTGAAGTTGATGAGAAGAATACACTCGATCGAAGACCAGGCAGAACTACAAAGGGATCTGGACAGGCTGCAGAACTGGTCCAGCAATTGGCTCCTGGAGTTCAATCCCACCAAGTGCAAAGTCATGAAGATTGGGGAAGGGCAAAGAAGGCCGCAGACGGAGTACAGTCTAGGGGGTCAGAGACTACAAACCTCACTCAAGGAAAAAGATCTTGGGGTGAGTATAACACCAGGCACATCTCCTGAAGCGCACATCAACCAAATAACTGCTGCAGCATATGGGCGCCTAGCAAACCTCAGAACAGCATTCCGACATCTTAATAAGGAATCGTTCAGGACCCTGTACACCGTATACGTTAGGCCCATATTGGAGTATGCGGCACCAGTTTGGAACCCACACCTAGCCAAGCACGTAAAGAAACTAGAGAAAGTGCAAAGGTTTGCAACAAGACTAGTCCCAGAGCTAAGAGGTATGTCCTACGAGGAGAGGTTAAGGGAAATCAACCTGACGACACTGGAGGACAGGAGAGATAGGGGGGACATGATAACGACATACAAAATACTGAGAGGAATTGACAAGGTGGACAAAAACAGGATGTTCCAGAGATTGGACACAGTAACAAGGGGACACAGTTGGAAGCTAAAGACACAGATGAATCACAGGGATGTTAGGAAGTATTTCTTCAGCCACAGAGTAGTCAGTAAGTGGAATAGTTTGGGAAGCGATGTAGTGGAGGCAGGATCCATACATAGCTTTAAGCAGAGGTACGATAAAGCTCACGGCTCAGGGAGAGTGACCTAGTAGCGATCAGTGAAGAGGCGGGGCCAGGAGCTCGGACTCGACCCCCGCAACCTCAACTAGGTGAGTACAACTAGGTGAGTACACACACACACACACACACACAAACACACAAACACACACACACACACACACACACACACACACACACACACACACACACACACACACACACACACACACACACACACACACACACACACACACACACACACACACACACATACACACACACACACACACACACACACACACACACACACACACACACACACACACAACACACACAAACACACACACACACACACAAACACACACACACACACACAAACACACACACACAAACACACACACACACACACACACACACACACACACACACACACACACACACACACACACAGGAGAGGCCGGTAATAAGATACAGAGAGACCTCAACAGACTATAAATGTGGTCAAGCAAGTTGTTTCTTAAGGTCAATCCAAACAAACGCAAGGTCAGGCGGACTGGAAGTGCCTGGACACACAACACAGCACGGCCGGAGACAACCTGCAAATATCAGAGTGAAAACGACCTGGGACTGATTATTACACCGAGCATATGGCTAGAATTACACATAAACTGTGTAACGGTAGAGGTATATGCAAGATTAGCAAACCTCAGAAGCACATTCATAAACCTGAATAAAGAATCCTTCAGAACCTTATATACGACATAAATCTTAGGCCAATCACTGAGTATGAGGGCCCCGGTACGGAGCCCATTTCTTGTCAAGTACGTGAATAAACTGGAAAAAGTCCAAAGGTTTGCAACCAGACTAGTACCAGAACTGAGAAGAATGCATTATGAGAGGACAGAACTGAACCTGACGACATTTGAAGACGAAAGAATAAAGGAGATATCATTACGACTTACACAATCTTAGGAAGAACTGATAAGGTAGATACTGACAAATTGTTTGACTTAATTAAAGAGTCAGGATCAAAGAGACATATGTGAAAGCTGAAGAAAAAGATGAGCCTTAGGACTGTCTGGAAGTATTTCTTTAGTCTCAGCGTAGTCGGGAAGGGAAATAATTCCGACGAAGAAGTGGGGAGGCAGGCTCCATACACACTTTTAAGAGTAGGTATGACAGGGATCATGAAGCTAAGGGGAGTGAAACTGGCAAGCGACAAGGTGAAGGGCTGGGCCAGGAGCCGAGACTCGAACCCTGCAACTGCATATAGGTGAGCACACACAAGATAATTCCTCTACGAAGGTTCGTACTTCAGGAAATTAATTCCAGTAATTTGGACGCGGCAGCCGAGCCCAATGACCACCAGCCTATTACGAAGTAATTACCCATCAATTGCAGCAGCCATTACTGGACACGGCAGTAAGGCAAGGCACCATTACGCACTGACACACGGAATAGACGCCATTACGCACACGTGCACACACCAGCAACAAGGTCCATTATGCACGGAACATACGGCACATAAAAGTCATTAAGCATGCACACGGAAAAAAATGTCATTTAGCATAGATACCGAGGGAAAAAAAGGCAATTAAGCAAGGACACCGGAGAAAAATAGGTAATTAAGCAAGGACACTGGAGAAAAATAGGTAATTAAGCAAGGACACCGGAGGAAAATAGGTAATTAAGGACACCGGAGGAAAATAGGTAATTAAGCACGGACACCGGAGGAAAATAGGTAATTAAGGACACCGGAGGAAAATAGGTAATTAAGCACGGACACCGGAGGAAAATAGGTAATTAAGGACACCGGAGGAAAATAGGTAATTAAGGACACCGGAGGAAAATAGGTAATTAAGGACACCGGAGGAAAATAGGTAATTAAGGACACCGGAGGAAAATAGGTAATTAAGGACACCGGAGGAAAATAGGTAATTAAGGACACCGGAGGAAAATAGGTAATTAAGGACACCGGAGGAAAATAGGTAATTAAGGACACCGGAGGAAAATAGGTAATTAAGCAAGGAGACCGGAGGAAAAGAAACCCTTAGGCAGGGTAACACCACCACTATACGGGACAACACTTGGGATCTTAAAAGAACTATAGTCCAGTTTTATTAACAAATGTTACTGTATAATTATTGTAAAAAAAAAATACATTAGTTGGATTCAGCACTTGGAGAATAATATACTAACTGGTAAACAATGAGGCTGTTTACCACGTTGATGTATATCAAATATGCTGTTATTACAGAGTTACGGAACTTGTTCAAAAAAGAAGCAGATGGGCAGATTATTTACCTAGACTTTAAGGAAGTTTATGATAAGAGTTCCCTATGAAAGACTAAACTGAAAACTGCAAATTATAGGAGGAATTAAAGGTAAATTATTACAAGACATGAGAGAGTTTTTGAGAGGAAAACGTGAACAATTATAAAGGAACAATGTCTGAATGTACAGATCTCACAAGTGGGGTGCCACGAGGCTCTGTACTTACCCCGATAGTATTTCTGATTTATATAAACGATATGTAAAAATCGCCAACAAGCGATAAAATATGCAAAACAGCCATTCAACTCCCCCAATCGTGGTTTTTTGCATCTTATATAAAAGATTTAGCAGAAGGAATTAAAAAATATATGAATATCTTTACAGACGATACAAAACTCTTACGTAAAATTAATAATGAAACTTACAAGATCTAAATACATTAACCACATGGAGTGATACAAGTGAATGTGGATAAATGTCATGTAAGAGAAATGGGAGAAACTGAAATTATGTCACATGAAGAATACTGTAATATGTAGCGGTTGTGTGGTGACCGCTACTAACAAAACTGTAATATGTAGCGGTTGTGTGGTGACCGCTACTAACAAAACTGTAATATGTAGCAGTTGTGTGGTGACCGCTACTAACAAAACTGTAATATGTAGCGGTTGTGTGGTGACCGCTACTAACAAAACTGTAATATGTAGCGGTTGTGTGGTTTACCGCTAATAACAAAACTGTAATATGTAGCGGTTGTGTGGTGACCGCTAAATAACAAAAACTGTAATATGTAAACGGTTGTGTGGTGACCGCTACTAACAAAACTGTAATATGGGGCGGTTGTGTGGTGACGCTACTAACAAAACTGTAATATGTAGCGGTTGTGTGGTGACCGCTACTAACAAAACTGTAATATGTAGCGGTTGTGTGGTGGGCCGCTACTAACAAAAAAATGTAATATGTAGCGGTTTTGTGTGGTGACCGCTACTAACAAAAACTGTAATATGTAGCGGTTGTGTGGTGACCGCTACTAACAAAACTGTAATATGTAGCGGTTGTGTGGTGACCGCTACTAACAAAACTGTAATATGTAGCGGTTGTGTGGTGACCGTACTACAAAATCTGTAATATGTAGCGGTTGTGTGGTGACCCGTACTAACAAAACTGTAATATGTAGCGGTTGTGTGGTGACGCTACTAACAAAACTGTAATATGTAGCGGTTGTGTGGTGACCGCTACTAACAAAACTGTAATATGTAGCGGTTGTGTGGTGACCGCTACTAACAAAACTGTAATATGTAGCGGTTGTGTGGTGACCGCTACTAACAAAAACTGTAATATGTAGCGGTTGTGTGGTGACCGCTACTAACAAAACTGTAATATGTAGCGGTTGTGTGGTGACCGCTACTAACAAAACTGTAATATGTAGCGGTTGTGTGGTGACCGCTACTAACAAAACTGTAATATGTAGCGGTTGTGTGGTGACCGCTACTAACAAAACTGTAATATGTAGCGGTTGTGTGGTGACCGCTACTAACTAAACTGTAATTGTAGCGGTTGTGTGGTGACCGCTACTAACAAAACATGTAATATGTAGCGGTTGTGTGGTGACCGCTACTAACAAAACTGTAATATGTAGCGGTTGTGTGGTGACCGCTACTAACAAAACTGTAATATGTAGCGGTTGTGTGGTGACCGCTACTAACAAAAACTGTAATATGTAGCGGTTGTGTGGTGACCGCTACTAACAAAACTGTAATATGTAGCGGTTGTGTGGTGACCGCTACTAACAAAACTGTAATATGTAGCGGTGTGTGGTGACCGCTACTAACAAAACTGTAATATGTAGCGGTTGTATGGTGACCGCTACTAACAAAACTGTAATATGTAGCGGTTGTGTGGTGACCGCTACTAACAAAACTGTAATATGTAGCGGTTGTATGGTGACCGCTACTAACAAAACTGTAATATGTAGCGGTTGTGTGGTGACCGCTACTAACAAAACTGTAATATGTAGCGGTTGTGTGGTGACCGCTACTAACAAAACTGTAATATGTAGCGGTTGTGTGGTGACCGCTACTAACAAAACTGTAATATGTAGCGGTTGTAGCGGTTGTGTGGTGACTGATACTAACAAAGCTGTAATATGTAGCGGTTGTGTGGTGACCGCTACTAACAAAACTGTAATATGTAGCGGTTGTGTGGTGACCGCTACTAACAAAACTGTAATATGTAGCGGTTGTGTGGTGACCGCTACTAACAAACTGTAATATATAGCGGTTGTGTGGTGACCGCTACTAACAAAACTGTAATATGTAGCGGTTTGTGTGGTGACCGCTACTAACAAAACTGTAATATGTAGCGGTTGTGTGGTGACCGCTACTAACAAAACTGTAATATGTAGCGGTTGTGTGGTGACCGCTACTAACAAAACTGTAATATGTAGCGGTTGTAGCGGTTGTGTGGTGACTGATACTAACAAAGCTGTAATATGTAGCGGTTGTGTGGTGACCGCTACTAACAAAACTGTAATATGTAGCGGTTGTTTGGTGACCGCTACTAACAAAACTGTAATTGTAGCGGTTGTGTGGTGACCGCTACTAACAAAAACTGTAATATGTAGCGGTTGTGTGGTGACCGCTACTAACAAAACTGTAATATGTAGCGGTTGTGTGGTGACCGCTACTAACAAAACTGTAATATGTAGCGGTTGTGTGGTGACCGCTACTAACAAAACTGTAATATGTAGCGGTTGTGTGGTGACCGCTTACTAACAAACTGTATATGTAGCGGTTGTGTGGTGACCGCTACTAACAAAACTGTAATATGTAGCGGTTGTGTGGTGACCGCTAACTAACAAAACTGTAATATGTAGCGGTTGTGTGGTGACGCTACTAACAAAACTGTAATATGTAGCGGTTGTGTGGTGACCGCTACTAACAAAACTGTAATATGTAGCGGTTGTGTGGTGACCGCTACTAACAAAACTGTATATGTAGCGGTTGTGTGGTGGACCGCTACTAACAAAACTGTAATATGTAGCGGTTGTAGCGGTTGTGTGGTGACCGATACTAACAAAGCTGTAATATGTAGCGGTTGTGTGGTGACCGCTACTAACAAAACTGTAATATGTAGCGGTTGTGTGGTGACCGCTACTAACAAAACTGTAATATGTAGCGGTTGTGTGGTGACCGCTACTAACAAACTGTAATATGTAGCGGTTGTGTGGTGACCGCTACTAACAAAACTGTAATATGTAGCGGTTGTGTGGTGACCGCTACTAACAAAACTGTAATATGTAGCGGTTGTAGCGGTTGTGTGGTGACCGCTACTGACAAAACTGTAGTATGTAGCGGTTGTAGCAGTTGTGTGGTGACCACTACTGACAAAACTGTAATATGTAGCGGTTGTAGCGGTTGTGTGGTGACCGCTACTGACAAAACTGTAATATGTAGCGGTTGTAGCGGTTGTGTGGTGACCGCTACTGACAAAACTGTAATATGTAGCGGTTGTAGCAGTTGTGTGGTGACCGCTACTGACAAAACTGTAATATGTAGCGGTTGTAGCGGTTGTGTGGTGACCGCTACTGACAAAACTGTAATATGTAGCGGTTGTAGCGGTTGTGTGGTGACCGCTACTGACAAAACTGTAATATGTAGCGGTTGTAGCAGTTGTGTGGTGACCGCTACTGACAAAACTGTAATATGTAGCAGTTGTAGCAGTTGTGTGGTGACCGCTACTGACAAAACTGTAATATGTAGCGGTTGTAGCAGTTGTGTGGTGACCACTACTGACAAAACTGTAATATGTAGCGGTTGTAGCAGTTGTGTGGTGACCACTACTGACAAAACTGTAATATGTAGCGGTTGTAGCGGTTGTGTGGTGACCGCTACTGACAAAACACACAGATAAGTTAGAAAATGTTGAAAGAACTACAAAACAGCTGCCGAAGTTGATCAATATGAACTATGATGTAAGGTTGAAAACATTAAAGTTCCCCATGTTGGCTGAGAGAAGGAAAAGAGGAGACATAATAACCACATTTAACGTCTTCCAAGAATAAATAAAGAGAATTTCTTAGTAGCTGCAACAGGGATAACAAGAGACCACCGTTGCAATTTGAAGAAAAAGTGGAGTGGGAAGGAAAGTAGAAAAAAATTCTTCTCAAACAGACTGGTTGATCAGAGGAATGCATTAAAGACGGAATTAATAAGTGCTGCAACAATTATATATTGAACAGAGTACTGAAGGTGAGACACAACACACACACACACACACACACACACACACACACACACACACACACACACACACACACACTCACTCACTCACACACACACACACTTACACACACACACACACACTCACACACACACACACCAACACACACATCACACATACACACACATACACACACACACACATACACATACACACACACACATATACACACACACACACATGCATACACAAACATACACACACACACACACACACACACACACACACACACACACACACATACACACACACACGTGGGTCCATGGGGTGCAGACGTGGGTAACAAGGCTCCGAGAACCTTAGCGTTGTAAGGCGTGCAATAACAGCTAGCAGTAATCAGTGGTAGTGGAACGTCAGTGAACAATACGAGTGATAATTAAAGTTATTAGTTAAAGAAAGTGAGAGGAAAGCTGAAATCATAATATTTCAAAGCGCAAACCGTTGGGGGTCTTAGGCGCTGTTACCACATTGGCAGCGGTAGGCCTGAAGAAGTGACGTCACGACAAGTTGTGTGCCATTATACATATAAAGTGAAGTGTATATAATGTGAAGTGTATACTATCATCAGTGAAGAGTGAAAGCGCGTGAGGAAGCGGGATGTATGAGAATATATGGTTATAAACATCACGGGTGAAGGATCTCGAAAATAGGGATTTAAGGCCTACGTACGACGACTCCGTCATCAGCAGATGGCAACCTGTCACCGCACCATTGAGCGCAAGTTTATTCGCCTATTTGTGGTTTGCATGTTGACGGCCCTGGCTGGCCTTGCATACTGTTTGATACTGGTCACTCACTCCTGCAAGCTATTACCAGAATTAGAATAGAAATAGCATAGACATAGTGAATATAGTGTTGACGAGTGTGAGAAGGGAGGTGGGACAAGCTTTTAAGGGCAACATTGTAAGACGGTGCTAGGGTCAAGTCCCAGGAGGGTTGTGTCAGGTCACAAGAAGTTGCGGCCAGTCATTACACCGCACAAGACACTCTCATACACACACACACATGCACACAGGCAGTGTTACTACTGGTAGTTATTAGCAGTAAGAATACTTAGGAAGCTAGGAAGTCCTCTCTCAATGTGAACAAGGAAAATAATAATAACCAGCAACAATTAATACGTAAATCCAGAAAGGGCAATAAATGGAGAGAGTAGCATAATTGGGAAAGATAAATGAGACTAAATTTGTGCCTACACGACGGATCTTTCAACCACACCACACAAACACGTACCCCCCCTCCCCTAACCACCTCTCCCCCTTCCCTAACCACCTCACTTTAGCCACCTACCCCTCCCCCAAACCACCTAACCTCTCCCCAAACCGTCTAACCCCCCAACTACCTCCCTCCCTCCAATAACCATCCTCCCCCTCCCCCATAACCATCCATCCCCTCTCTCCCTCAAACCATCTAACCCCCTCCCCAACTATCTCTACCCCTCCAATAACCATCCTCCCCCTCCTCCACAACCATCCATCCCCTCTCCTCCTAACCATCTATTCCCCTCCCCCTAACCACCCGTCCCCCCTTCTGTGGAGCAACAGGGGAACCTAGAACCAGGATGAGGACAAGGGGCTCCAAGGACGAATCTGGGAGGGAGGAATGGGAGGTAGAGCTCAAAAAAATGGAGGAAGACTGGGGAAGGAGACTAGATGAGCTGGAAAGGAAGATGGAAGAGAGGTTAGCAGCAGAATGCAGAAGGTGGAAGCAACAGGCCACAGCAGCAGAAATCAAGATAGAGAGATTAGAAGAGGAGCTGAGATATCTGAAACAGTACAGAGACAAAGATATTACAGAAGTAGCATTGGTAATGGCTACATCAAACACAGACAACAGGTCTGAAGGAAGCATGGAAACTAAACTGTATGCAGAGGTCCTGTCAAACCCACATGGGGCCAAAACAAAGACAGGGAGCAAACTAGGACAGAATGAGAGGTTGGAAGACATTGAAGGAACTAGGACATGTGCAAGGACCTTACCAGATACCTGTGGGGGCCCGGAACAGGTGAGCAGGAAGGACAAATCAAGAAGCATAGGGGCCATAACTAGGGAAGGGACTGAAGGAAGGAACACTCCACGGGAAGGAACTAAAACACATCAGAGGATGCAATGGGAGTCACAGTGGGAGGTGGAAAGGAAGAGATCAGTGTTTGTCTATGGGCTACACGAAGCTAAAGGGGAAACTTATGATGAAAGAAAGCAGGAGGAGAAAAAAGCGATTGAAGATATCATGAAGGTGATAGGCGAGGGGGACATGACCCAGGTGGCAAATTTTCGGAGAATTGGGTGGTTCACAAAGAAAAGGAATCGGCCTCTCAAAGTAATTTTCAAGGCAGAATCAACCCGAACCATGATCCTGCAGGAGAAAGCATGGCTGAGAAGCAAGCAGGAGTTCCGGAGTGTGTACCTCGATCGAGACAGAACACAGGACGAAATGAAGACGATGAAAGAGAGAGTTCAAAAACGAAAGGAGAAATGGGAGGAAATGAAAAAGGAGAGCAGAACAACCCAGGATCAAATGGAAGGACAAGCACACCCCCCAGAAACACCTGCAGAAGGACTCCAGCCACGACACCCCCAAGGCAACTGAACAATCCAAACCAACCATCACACACCGATCCCTCTGTTTCCACCCCCCGCACCACAGTTACAGTATTAGAACAGAAGTTGAAGGTTTGGTACACAAATGCAGATGGATTAACGAATAAACATGAGGAATGGCAAGAAAGAATCAATGAGAAGTCCCCAGACATCATAGCAGTTACAGAAACAAAACTCACGGAGACAATAACAGATGCAATCTTCCCACCAGGATACCAGATCATGAGGAAAGATAGAAGGGGCAGGGGGGGAGGTGGGGTTGCTCTGCTCATAAAAAACAGATGGAAATTCGAGAAAATGGAAGGCATTGATGAGATGGGAGAAAGAGACTACATAGCAGGTACACTTCAGGCTGGGGAACACAAAGTGGTCATTGAAGTGATGTATAATCCATCACAGAACTGCAGGAGGAGAAGAGAGGAATACGAAGAGAGCAACAGAGCAATGGTGGACACACTTGCTGAGGTGGCAAGAAGAGCTCACTCCAGCAGAGCAAAGTTGCTGGTTATGGGGGATTTCAACCACAGGGAGATTGACTGGGAAAACCTGGAGCCACATGGGGGTCCCGAAACATGGAGAGCCAGGATGTTGGACGTGGTGCTGGAAAACCTCATGCACCAACATGTTAAGGACACTACCAGAGAGGGGAGGATGAACCAGCAAGATTGGACCTTATGTTCACCCTGGGCAGCTCAGACATTGAGGATATCAAGTATGAGAGTCCCCTAGGAGCTAGCGACCACGTGGTTCTGTGCTTTGAATATATAGTAGAGCTGCAAGTGGAGAGAATAACAGGAGTTGAATGAGAAAAGCCTGACTATAAAAGAGGGGACTACATAGGGTTGAAGAACTTCCTGCGGGAGGTCCAGTGGGACAGAGAACTGGCAGGAAAGCCAGTAAATGAAATGATGGAATAAGTAACAACAAAATGCAAGGAGGCAGTGGAAAAGTTTATTCCCAAGGGCAACAGTAACAACGGGAAGAACAGAATGAGCCCCTGGTTTACCCGACGGTGTAAGGAGGCAAAAACAAAGTGCAATAGAGAATGGAAAAAGTACAGAAGGCAGAGAACACACGAAAATAGGGAGATCAGTCGCAGAGCCAGGAATGAGTATGCACAGGTAAGGAGGGAGGCCCAGCGACAGTATGAAAATGACACAGCATCGAGAAACAAGACTGACTCGAAACTGTTGTATAGCCACATCAGGAGGAAGACAACAGTCAAAGACCAGGTGATCAGGTTAAGGACAGAAGGTGGAGAACTCACAAGAAATGATCAGGAGGTATGTGAGGAGCTGAACAGGAGATTTAAGGAAGTTTTTACAGTAGAGACAGGAAGGGCTGGGGGAAGACAGCACAGAAGGGAACATCAAGAGGGAATATACCAACAAGTGTTGGATGACATACGAACAACTGAGGAGGAGGTGAAGAAGCTCTTAAGTGACCTTGACACCTCAAAGGCGATGGGACCGGACATCTCCCAATGGGTCCTTAGAGAAGGAGCAGAGATGCTGTGCGTGCCTCTAACCACAATCTTCAACACATCCCTTGAAACTGGGCAACTACCTGAGAAATGGAAGACAGCTAATGTAGTCCCCATATTTAAGAAAGGAAACAGAAACGAGGCACTAAACTACAGACCTGTGTCTCTGACATGTATTGTGTGCAAAGTCATGGAGAAGATTATCAGGAGGAGAGTGGTCGAACACCTGGAAAGGAGCAAGATTATAAATGAAAACCAGCATGGGTTCATGGAAGGCAAATGTATCACAAACCTCCTGGAGTTTTATGACAAGGTAACAGAAGTAAGACACGAGAGAGAGGGGTGGGTAGATTGCGTTTTCCTAGACTGCAGGAAAGCCTTTGACACAGTTCCCCACAAGAGATTAGTGCAGAAGCTGGAGGATCAGGCGCACGTAAAAGGGAGGGCACTGCAATGGATAAGGGAATACCTGACAGGGAGGCAGCAACGAGTCATGGTACGTGAAGAGGTATCACAGTGGGCGCCTGTTACGAGCAGGGTCCCACAGGGGTCAGTTCTAGGACCAGTGCTATTTTTGATATATGTGAACGACATGATGGAAGGAATAGACTCTGAAGTGTCCCTGTTCACAGATGACGTGAAGTTGATGAGAAGAATTAAATCGGACGAGGATGAGGCAGGACTGCAAAGAGACCTGCACAGGCTGGACATGTGGTCCAGTAACTGGCTTCTCGAATTCAATCCAGCCAAATTCAAAGTCATGAAGATTGGGGAGGGGCAAAGAAGACCGCAGACAGAGTATAGGCTAGGTGGACAAAGACTACAGACCTCACTCAGGGAGAAAGACCTTGGGGTGACCATAACACCGAGCACATCACCGGAGGCACACATCAACCAAATAACTGCTGCAGCATACGGGCGCCTGGCAAACCTGAGAATAGCGTTCCGATACCTTAATAAGGAATCGTTCAAGACACTGTACACTGTGTACGTTAGGCCCATACTGGAGTATGCAGCACCAGTCTGGAACCCACACCTGGTCAAGCACGTCAAGAAGTTAGAGAAAGTACAAAGGTTTGCAACAAGGCTAGTCCCAGAGCTCAAGGGAATGTCGTACGAGGAAAGGTTAAGGGAAATCGGACTGACGACACTGGAGGACAGAAGGGTCAGGGGAGACATGATAACGACATACAAGATACTGCGGGGAATAGACAAGGTGGACAGAGATAGGATGTTCCAGAGAGGGGACACAGGGACAAGGGGTCACAACTGGAAGCTGAAGACTCAGACGAGTCACAGGGACGTTAGGAAGTATTTCTTCAGTCATAGAGTTGTCAGCAAGTGGAATAGCCTAGCAATTGAAGTAGTGGAGGCAGGAACCATACATAGTTTTAAGAAGAGGTATGACAAAGCTCAGGAAGCAGAGAGAGAGGACCCAGGAGCGATCAGTGAAGAGGCGGGGCCAGGAGCTGAGTCTCGACCCCTGCAACCACAATTAGGTGAGTACAATTAGGTGAGTACACACACATACACACACATACACACACACACACATACACACACATACACACACACATACACACACACACACACGCACGTATATACTACAGGCCTAGTGTCTAATCGACATGTGCCTAGGACAAAATGGTAACTAACACACACACACACACACACACACACACACACACACACACACACACACACACACACACACACACACACACATACCGTATGGGCGAATGCCAAACCTGAGATTACCGTTGAGACATCTGAGTAAGGAGTCATTCACGACATTGTACACCGTGTACGTCAGGCCTATACTGGAGTATGTAGCACCAGTATGGAACCCTCACCTAGTCAAATACGTCACGAAATTGGAGAAAGTACAAAAATTTGTAACACAATTAGTCCCTGAACTGAGGGGTATGTCTTATGAGGAGAGGTTAAGGGAACTCAACCTGATGACACTAGATAGGAGGGATAGAGGGGACATGATAACAACGTATAATATGCTAAGAGGCATTGACAAGGTGGACAAGGATGGAATGTTTCAGAGATGGGATACAGATGGGACACAATTGGAAACTTAAAACCCAGATGAGTCATAGGGATGTTAGAAAGTATTTCTTTAGTCTTAGAGTTGTCAGGAACTGGAATAATCTGGAGAGTGAAGTAGTGGAAGCAAGTTCCATAAATAGCTTTAAGAAGAGGTATGACAAATATCATGGAGCAGGGAGAGAGTGAATTAGTATCGACCAGTGAAGAGGCGGGGCTAGGAGCTATGACTCGACCCCTGCAACCACATATAGGTGAGTACATATAGGTGAGTACACGCACACACACACACACACACACACACACACACACACACATATATATACCAGCCACACAGTCACAGCTGGTGCTAGTCACAAGCCACACAGTCACAGCTGGTGCTAGTCACCACCATCAGAGTCACAGCTGGTGCTAGTCACCAGCCACACAGTCACAGCTGGTGCTGGTCACGAACCACACAGTCACAGCTAGTGCTAGTCACCAGCCACGGTCACAGCTGGTGCTAGTCACCACCCTCACAGTCACAGCTGGTGCTAGTCACCACCCACACAGTCACATCTGGTGCTAGTCACCACCTTCACAGTCACAGCTGGTGCTAGTCACCACCCACACAGTCACAGCTCGTGCTAGTCACCACCCACGGTCACAGCTGGTGCTAGTCACCACAATCACAGCTGGTGCTAGTCACCACCCTCACAGTCACAGCTGGTACTAGTCACCACCCACACAGTCACAGCTGGTGCTAGTTACCACCCACAGTCACAGCTGGTGCTAGTCACCACCCACAGTCACAGCTGTTGCTAGTCACCACCCACAGTCACAGCTGGTGCTAGTCACCACCCAGTCACAGCTGGTGCTAGTCACCACCCACACAGTCACAGCTGTTGCTAGTCACCACCCACACAGTCACAGCTGGTGCTAGTTACCACCCACAGTCACAGCTGGTGCTAGTCACCACCCACAGTCACAGCTGTTGCTAGTCACCACCCACACAATCACACCTGGTGCTACTCACCAGCCACAGTCACAGCTGGTGCTAGTCACCACACACACAATCACAGCTGGTGCTAGTCACCACCCACACAATCACAGCTGGTGCTAGTCACCATACACACAGTCACAGCTGGTGCCAGTCACCACCCACACAGTCACAACTGGTGTTAGTCACCACCTACACAGTCACAGCTGGTGCTAGTCACCATCCACACAGTCACAGCTGATGCAAGTCACCACCCACACAGTCACAACTGGTGTTAGTCACCACCTACACAGTCACAGCTGGCGCTAGTCACCACACACAGTCACAGTTGATGCTCATCACCTCCCAGCCAATCACAGACAAGAAATAATACTTTTTTCATTTCCCAGCCAATCCAGACCCACATAGCTTTCACAAATTACCTCCAGCCAATCACATGAGACGAAGAAACATTCATTTGGGCCTACTGTGAGTAACAAAGGCACATTATTCACGAGGAAGCGCTAAATATGAAGGGGTGATACAGCCCCTGGGGAATAGAAGGTAACCAACATCGATCAGAATAAGAAGGTAGTTTTAATTCCTTGGATGAAGAGCCCTTTACTATGACTGGAATAATACACAAATAACACAAATATAGGAGAGAGGCTCATGACGACGTTTCGGTCTGACTTGAACCATTTACAAGTGACACTGTGACTTTGTAAATGCTGCAAGTCGGACCGACACGTCGTCATGAGCTTCTCTCTCCTATGTGTGGGTTATGTTTGTATTGTTCCAGTGATGGTATTATGTGTTTTGTTGTTAATGTGTATCAAGCGGTGAGGGCGAGCTTCACTCACACAGCTGTGTTCAGGCTGGTAAAGGGCTCTTCATACAAGGAATTAAAACTACCTTCTCCTTATTCTGACAGATGCTGGTTACCTTCCATTCCCCAGGGGCTGTATCACCCCTTCATATTTAGCGCTTCCTCGTAAATATGCCTTTGTTAGGAGTCTCCTAGCAACACACAGCAGCTGCACATTCCAACTCTGACATAATATACGTTGTAAACAGTGATTTCTTACAATTTCTCCATCCGTATATTTGAAAGTTGCTTCACAATTTGCCAGCGCAGTATAAGAGTTCCTGACAATTTCATCAGCGTGATCTGCCAACGACGGTTCACTTAATATATTTGCTACTCTCAATATTTTGTCACTGTCATACTTCCTAATGTTGTGTAATTTGCATTTATCCAGTTAAATGTTTTTTATCTAACTTTAATTTCACCATCCATTTATCACTTTATTTGCTCAATTTATCCCAGTCATCTTGTAGAGATTTAAATTTTTACTGTTCATTTTGAAAACAAAAAAGATTTCTGCATCATCCGAAATGTTATTTAAATATGCATGTGTAATATAACCACAGTAAATGTTAAATTCCAAGCGCATTCGTGACTTCTCAATCATATTCTCAACCTCAATGCACGCATAAGGAACACTGGAGGGAGGTCACAAAATTACAATGCGTCAAATATAAATATGTATGCGTGTGTATCTTCGTGCATATCTGTGCATATGTACGGATATGTATATTTGTGTATTTACATGTACTTTGTACAGTATGCATGTGTAGATGTATACTTATGCATATTTTTATATGTGAGTATATGTACGTGAGTACACACGTATGTGTACACGTACTTAAGCACACGCTACTGGAATTTAACCCCAACAAATGCAAAGTTATAAAATCGGAGAAAAACAAAGACGTCCGGGGGTGAGCATAGTTCCTAGCATTTCGCCTGAGGCAAACATCAACTGAATAACCGGTACAGCAAACGTGAGACTGACCAATTTAAGAGACACGTAAGTTCCCCCGTCTTCTAATAATGTGTTCCTTTTTCCACTATAATCTACCTTGTCCATACTTACTATCACATTTGCTATTCGTTCAGACCTCTGCAATACAGCTGTCCTCAAAGATTTGTTAAATTATACCATGAATTAAGGAAAGATCCTGGACTTCACCTTACGAAACAGACAAAGCAAATGAGATAGTAATTATGAACAAGGTAGATTATAGTGGAAAAATGAACATGTTATTAGAAGACGAGGGAACTTACGTGTCTCTTAAGTGTAGCTTACAAAAACATTAACAGAGACATTCACGACCTTATATACGGCATGTCAGGCCCATCTTTAGAGTATGTAACCTTAGTATGTAACCCACATCTAGTACAGTAAAGAAGCTGAAAAAATGCAAAGGCTGGCAACGAAACCAATCCAACTGCTCTACGAACCTTCACCTAGTAATAGATGAGCAGGGCCTGAAATTTGAAGCAGATTGGAAAAGGCGTTTTGAAGTTATAAACGAAAACCTTAGATGGTATGAGGGAACTGTAGCTAACAGATGAACGGCTCAGGTACCAAGCCGTGAGGTATTAAGGGTTCACTCAACTCAGGAAATTTAAAAAAACGCTATAAAAATACTAGTAGTTTTAAGAAAGCTCGGTTTGCTAAAAGTCTAACGAGTCCAAGTTATGAAAAATATTTATTGCATTGACAAATTTGCCCACACGAACTATACTGAATAAGTGATATCCTGGCCCTAAGATGCATCAGTCATCAAATATTAAAGTCATTCATATGAGGAAGAAAAACATATTTTGATTGTGATGATTAAAAAAAAATAAATATTTCACTCAGTTTTACACAAAATGATCAAATCTGCGCCTGCGCACTCGAGTGTCACTCTCCACCGTCGTCGAAATAAGAAGCAACTTTCTTGAAGGTTTGAAGCTACACCACTGAGGGTGTTGGAGGCTGTCTGAGCCATGCCAGGATGCTGGGTATGGATTCAGTATCTCTGGTCATATGGCACCTGCACATACTAATTGTTTAAAAAATCTGGTCCTCGTTACCGTACACAAACAATGAAAATTTGAATCTGATCAGACGAGGGGGTTTTCGAATTATGAGAGAAATAAAAACGGAAAGCAGTAAGAAGCCCAGAAAAAAAAAATCAGACAACCACTTAAAGGTCCGCCTTCGGGGATATCTAAGACTTCCTTACATCCCTGTGACTCCTCTGTCCCTTTCGTTTCCATCTGTGTCCCCTTGGTACTAGTCATGTCATTTCCAACAGTCTATCCCTATCTGCCTCATTTATTCCTCTTAGGCTTTAGTATGGTGTGTGTGTGTGTGTGTGTGTGTGTGTGTGTGTGTGTGTGTGTGTGTGTGTGTGTGTGTGTGTGTGTGTGTGTGTGTGTGTGTGTGTGTATGTATGTATGTGTAGGGAGAGGGTTCATAACCTCTGTTTATCATTTACATAAAATATTACTCCAGTTTTTTGAGAGTGGCAGACCAACACAGCCATCTTGGTATATAAATCGACAGCGTCTGACCTCTCCTTACGTCCACGCTTTCTTTCATAACAACAACAAAATGCAGTAATGTGTATCATTTGCGCTACGGTGGCGAGGCACTCAGGCATAAAGTAGGCAGACCCGTGTGTGTCCAGGCGAGCCTTCAATTACATCACATTGTGTCCCTCTGCACCGACCTACCACCAAGTGTTCTAATATAAACACTTTCACAACACTAGTCTCTCTCACACACACACACACACACACACACACACACAATTATACATACATGTCGTGCCGAATAGGTAAACTTGCGATTTTGGATTAAATAGCAACGCTCTGCTTGCCGAATAAGGCAAACGAAAATTTGTGTATGCAAAAATTTCGCAAAAATCATTCTGAACCTAACGAAAAAAAAAATAATTTCATTGTGTTTGTTTAGGATTAAATTATTGTAAACTTTTCTAAAATATGTTTATTTGGATTTGGTTTAATTAAACTGTGTTTGTTATAATAAGATTAGGTAAGTTTTCTAATGTTCTTTTGGTACAAAATTATTAATTTTTACATGATCATAAGTGAAAAAAAATATATTTAAACCTATAAGAGAAAACTTTAGAAAGGACTTAATTTTAAATGAGTTCTTGCTAATTGACCAGTTTTACCTATTTGACACGACATATAATATATATATATATATATATATATATATATATATATATATATATATATATATATATATATATATATATATATTATATATATATATATATGGGAAAAAAAATCTGTCTGACCTCGAGTGGATGGAAACCAGGATACTCCCTCAGATAATCTACTTTTAACGATGATTTCCATAATTTGCCAGTGCCAAATTTGGAGAGTGCGACTCTCTCAATTTGGCACCGATAAATAATGCTAAAAATAAATCTTAAACCTTTCTCTAGACAAATCTCTACACGTAGCAAGTTACACTTTCAATCATAGACAGACTAGCTATAAGTACAGCCTCAGATTGTATTGCTACCCTTCTTATCATCCTCACATGAACCCAACGAACTAGTGAAGGTAATTCTACGAAAACATATACGCAATATGGCATCGTTAGATGACCCGAACTACACTAGTGCCACCAGAGCGACCAGCTACTACTATTACTGTTACTACTATACCTACTACTACTACTATAATGTTACTACTGCTATTATTACAAGTTCCTCTACTACAAAGCATGACACACACCCATTTGCCTTCCCCTTTTCTTTACCACTCACCCACCACCTCCTCATGCACCTCCCCTACGTCACTTTAAACGACGTGAAATTACAAAGTTGTCGACACGAACCCTATTATATTATGCATGACAGGACAGAGAGAGAGAGAGAGAGAGAGAGAGAGAGAGAGAGAGAGAGAGAGAGAGAGAGAGAGAGAGAGAGAGAGAGAGAGAGAGAGAGAGAGAGAGAGAGAGAAAGAGAGAGAGAGAGAGAGAGAGAGAGAGAGAGAGAGAGAGAGAGAGAGAGAGAGAGAGAGAGAGACATAGAGAGAGAGAGAGGCTTTTTCTATAATGTACCTGTCAAAACACAATAAATATGATTGACCACAACTTCTTCCTCCTCTGTTTTGGTTAAGGTACTTCCACTACCAGCACGTCATTAAGAGTGACGTGAAGGCGCAGTGTTCATCATGAACAACTTTGTGAACTTTCCCACCTCTATCTCTGGCTCTACCCTTGACCTTGACGTGATGAACTCGCTGTGTTCAATACGAGCACCTTGGTGCACTTTCCTAACCTCTGTATCTGGCTGGTGCCTTGACCAAGTCGTGAGTGACATACCGGAAGACACTGCCACTTGCACACATCAACCAGATAACTGCTGCAGCATATGGGCGCCTGGCAAACCTGAGAATAGTGTTCCGATACCTTAGTAAGGAATCGTTCAAGACACTGTACACTGTGTACGTCAGGCCCATACTGGAGTATTCAGCACCAGTTTGGAACCCACACCCGGTCAAGCACGTCAAGAAATTAGAGAAAGTGCAAAGGTTTGCAACAAGGTTAGTTCCGGAGCTCAGGGGAATGTCCGAAGAAAGGTTGAGGGAAATCGGCCTGGCGACGCTGGAGGTCAGAAGGGTCAGGGAGACATGATAACGACATACAAAATACTGCGTGGAATATATAAGGTGGACAGAGACAGGATGTTCTAGAGAGGGGACACAGAAACAAGGGGTCACAATTGGAAGCTGAAGACTCAGACGAGTCACAGGGACGTTAGGAAGTATTTCTTCAGTCATAGAGTCGTCAGGAAGTGGAACAGTTTAGCAAATGATGTAGTGGAGGCAGGAACCATACATAGCTTTAAGACGAGGTATGACAAAGCTCAAGGAGCAGAGAAAGGACCTAGTAGCGATCAGTGAAGAGGCGGGGCCAGGAGCTGAGTTTCGACCCCTGCAATCACAATTAGGCGAGTACAACTTAGAGACGCCTCTTTTCACAAGTTTTTACTGTAGTGATTACTTCAGCAGATCAAAGAATCAACCAGAACAAACCGACTGTAGGATAACGTAAACTGGCCAGCCAGTCACTCAACTTGTCACCTTGATGGTAAGTACGACATGTTCCGCCTGCACAACAGGCTTCTTCAGTCGAGTACAGTGGAGGCAGCAGAAGCAGTAGAGATGTAAAGACGATGTAATCAGTCCATCACCTTGAAGACGTAGTTCTGAGACGATCAGTCCCTCAGCCTGGGGAAGAGTATTGCTCCATAGTCTGGAACAACGCATACCATTATCATATTTACTTTGTCACCTAGATGCTTACACACAGTGTCTTGCAGTACACAAATGAAGGAATGAACCTCAACCACATGGGATTTGGGTCTCGTAAGTCTTAAGCTCCACTGAATGAGACGTCTTCTGCAGGATAGTGAAGAGACACGTGCTGCAGAACGTGAAGACACGTGCTGCAGAACGTGAAGAAGACACGTGCTGCAGAACGTGAAGAAGAGACACGTGCTGCAGAACGTGAAGAAGACACGTACTGCAGAACGTGAAGAAGAGACACGTGCTGCAGAACGTGAAGAAGACACGTACTGCAGAACGTGAAGATACACGTACTGCAGAACGTGAAGAAGAGACACGTGCTGCAGAACGTGAAGAAGACACGTACTGCAGAACGTGAAGAAGAGACACGTACTGCAGAACGTGAAGATACACGTACTGCAGAACGTGAAGAAGACACGTACTGCAGAACGTGAAGAAGAGACACGTGCTGCAGAACGTGAAGAAGACACGTACTGCAGAACGTGAAGATACACGTACTGCAGAACGTGAAGAAGACACGTACTGCAGGACGTGAAGATACACGTACTGCAGAACGTGAAGAAGAGACACGTGCTGCAGAACGTGAAGAAGACACGTGCTGCAGAGCGTGAAGAAGAGACACGTACTGCAGAACGTGAAGAAGAGACACGTGCTGCAGAACGTGAAGAGACACGTACTGCAGAACGTGAAGAAGAGACACGTGCTGCAGAACGTGAAGAAGACACGTACTGCAGAACGTGAAGATACACGTACTGCAGAACGTGAAGAAGAGACACGTGCTGCAGAACGTGAAGAAGACACGTACTGCAGAACGTGAAGAGACACGTACTGCAGAACGTGAAGAAGATACACGTGCTGCAGAACGTGAAGAAGACACGTACTGCAGAACGTGAAGAGACACGTACTGCAGAACGTGAAGAAGATACACGTGCTGCAGAACGTGAAGAAGACACGTACTGCAGAACGTGAAGAGACACGTACTGCAGAACGTGAAGAAGATACACGTGCTGCAGAATAATCTTCGTCTGTGAGGAGGAATCTTTACAGACAAGCTTTCTGGAGAATGTAGACTCGCAGCTTAGGCCACCGTTCAACGGGAACAAAACTGCCATCTGGAAGATTGAGCTCAAAAACGTGGAGGGTTGCGCTGAAAGACTGACTTGTCCTGGGTGTCATACGCAACTGTCAAGAAAAAGCTTAAGTACTGGCATACAATTTCGCTAATGAGACATAAGTCTCAGGTACAATGAAACAACCATTACCCTGCTTCTGTAACTATGAAAGTTGTCACAAGTGACAAAATCAGAAAGAAGCCCAGCTATTACTTAAATCACTAGAGCCAAACAAAGGCTGTGGGACTCGACAAAATCATCCCAAGACTGCTGCGGTGGTGTGCCGTCACGCTGGCACTGCCTCTCACTCACTCACCGCTACCCACAACATGATAAATTACTCTTTGTGACATAAGGTAAACAAAGTTAAAATTAACAAGAGGAAATTTCCAGCGATGGCCAGAAATTACTGACACAACCTGTTCTCATTTTACTACGTTAATTTTCTTAAGAGATTCCCAACGTCAATTTCTTAACTTTTCCTGTATATTTACAAATGCTATTTTCTATAAGTTGGATTAGCTTTAGTTAGGTATAGTTTACATCAACCTATATAAATGTATATTTAGCTACAAACAAATTCAAAATATAATTGTCTAAATAAATGTAGAAGCCGTGTTGCCGAGAATGATCAGTAAACATTCACATCGGCACATTATTCATGGTGCTAGAATGATCAGTAAACATTCACATCGGCACATTATTCATGGTGCTAGAATGATCAGTAAACATTCACATCGGCACATTATTCTTGGTGCTAGAATGATCAGTAAACATTCACATCGACACATTATTCTTGGTGCTAGAATGATCAGTAAACATTCACATCGACACATTATTCTTGGTGCTAGAATGATCAGTAAACATTCACATCGACACATTATTCTTGGTGCTAGAATGATCAGTAAACATTCACATCGACACATTATTCTTGGTGCTAGAATGATCAGTAAACATTCACATCGGCACATTATTCTTGGTGCTAGAATGATCAGTAAACATTCACATCGGCACATTATTCTTGGTGCTAGAATGATCAGTAAACATTCACATCGACACATTATTCTTGGTGCTAGAATGATCAGTAAACATTCACATCGACACATTATTCTTGGTGCTAGAATGATCAGTAAACATTCACATCGACACATTATTCTTGGTGCTAGAATGATCAGTAAACATTCACATCGGCACATTATTCTTGGTGCTAGAATGATCAGTAAACATTCACATCGGCACATTATTCTTGGTGCTAGAATGGGTCGACTGACTACTGTCGCTTCTGCCAATTATTTGTCAAACTTACAAATTACTCCGTGTTAATATAACTTTAAAATGTATACATGACAATGTATATTTTCTTACTGGTTGACAAAGCATTTTTTGTTTTATGGTATTTATAGTATTTTAAACATACACCGTTCTGACACTACCAACGAATATAACTAAGTCGATTTTTCATATTAAATAATCGATATGCATAATTTATTTTGAGGCCTGGTCTCAGACCGAGCAGCGGGGGCATTGACCCCCGAAACAATCTCCAGGTAAACTCTCAGCCAATTTAGATGAAAGGGTAAAGAGCCCCTCCATTTATGCCGAAAGAGAGGCTGGGGGTTCTTAGTCAAGTAAGCACCCTGCTGGAAGAGTTTGATCCCTCCCCGAGAAGAGACCCATACCCACTGGCACAAACCACTCAACTTCCAGCTACCGAGTTCACATATGGCACATATGGTTTGAAAAAAGATTGCTCTGAAGTCAATGAATGATTCCAATATCATCTGTGTTTTGAGTTGGACGTTTTTGATGAATCTGGTTGGATAAGGCACCGCGGCCTCCTGATAAAACTGAAATCGCTGGCAATCTCTACCTCTCCTCTACACCACCTAATTACCTCTAAGATCAGACTCTGGGTAAGTTCTTAATAGAAAACTTTGAAAACCACTTAATCGGCGTCATTACGCCACAGGGAAAATCATTCAGTCCCTTGATATATAATGTCTACTTCACCGACCGCTAAACTGCATCACTTAATCATATACCTACACAAATGATTACATGCTTAACTTTCACAGCGAGTTGCAGCTGCTACTGCCGAAACATTGATGCTTATCACCAACATACCATAACACTACTACTGAAGCTTAATGAAGATGCAGAGAATACACTGAACATCTAGTCATTACTAAATGTGGATATCGTGGGAGTGATATTTGACTGCACATAATGAAGCACCAGGTATGCGACTGTTTTCAAGGATTTTTCAACCCTCGCAGCCCGGCCTGATTTAAACCGTGTAAACAACGCAACTAAAACCTTTACAGCATTGAAGAAAAATCTCCTATTTGTTTGAGAATGGCTGCATACTCTATACAAGAGCCAGGTTCACTCATACCTAAAAATAAACCATACTTCCCCCATGTTTTGTTCCGCTCTCTCTCTCTCTCTCTCTCTCTCTCACTCATCTCTAGACAATGTAGAAGAAAGTGAAAGGTAATTCATATCTAGCCTAGAATCATGCTAGTCTAACCTTTAAGTATTTCTTCCTATGTATAACATTTGTGAAAGATATCTTAATACGTATATGTAATTTATTTTCATAATTACATATTCTCGTAAAACTTTACACATATTAATTAACTTTCCGTCCTTTTTACATTCTTCATTATCATTTCCATCAACATTTCTTCTTTCTTATCAACATTTCATATAAAAAATTGTTTGTAGCTTCCCACTTCTACCATTCATTTTCTCACTGGGGATTATTTCCCTTGTGATTATTGCACATCTTAACTACGTTATTCTTGACAGTCAAATATACCGTCTTGTTTAATATTTCTCCACCTTCATGCTCTTTCTTTCAGCCATATCAGCATAAAATATTAATCTTTTTTTAAGTCAGCAGTCCTACACACTAATTCGCTATTTTTTAATTATAAATTTGTTTCTCTTTCTTTTTTTTTTGTTTGTTTATATTTTTCTATCCTCCAGATTCGCATTTCTTTATATCTTTACACAATTTCTCCTATCTGGCTTCTTTTCTTATCCTTAATTATGCATAAATACCTTTACAACTTCTCCTCTTAGTAAGAATTCAACTTTTAATACATAACTTTCTCTCAATTGTTTGTTACTTTTTCATCACTCACTAATGCTACTTCTTTGTATTTTTTCTTTACTTTGCTACAGTTCCAGTTCTTCAGCTTCAACAGTCCCGTCTAAACATCAACTTCTATATTGATCAACTTCACGATTTTCAGTCTACAGTTACAACTAGTACCCGACTTGTCTCTTTCTCTTGTTATATAGATAAGCATTATACTTGCATTTATACTTCTTTCTTTGATCTTTATCCGTTCATCATTCTGTAAACAGCACCACAGCTATGCTGGCTGCTGTTCCTGTAACCTCGAGCGTTCAGTTCCCATTGATGATGATGTACTGATATGAAAACTTGATAAAGCTCTACACTGAGAGAACGTAGTTCCAATAAAAGCTTGTTTTGCACACTGTATCTTAATGCCCATCTAAGTAATACAAAGCCATCTATTAGGTTGGCTTTGTATTACTTATTCCTGTCTTAGTTCTCTTCAGACTTACCTTTAGTCACTGGGACGGTACTCACATGCTTGCTTGTGCTTTCTCTGTTTTCACTTTCCATTCATGTCTCCTCCTCCTACTTCGCCCCATGATAAACAATCTTTCCTTCTTCAGTGTGCGTATTCCCCAAGTATCTTCTATCTGGTAATCATGTAGTTAGTTTTGCGCTATTCTAGCATTAAGTCTCATTCTTTGTCTCTGTCTGTACCTTCTGTTTCTCGGTTTTGGTACTAGCCTTGAGAGGAATGTATACATTTTAAATGTTTTCTTTAACTGCTTTTATTTATGTGAAGGTTCCATGTTGGTGCTTCATATTCAAAGATCAATTTTAAGCATGTGGCGAAGAGCACTGAGAAAGACTCAATGAGTTTCTACAGACCACTCTAACATATGCCAACCTGGCATATGCTGTCTCCATTATTCAAGTTGTGTATGCCTCTGGAGATAGGATGAAAGGCCAATACCCAGCCTATGTGTCTCTCATATACTGTCATTTGCATGACACAATCTCATTACTTTACACTTACAGGGGATTAAATTAGTACAATATCCATGAAAAGCATTAAACCCATGACGGTCATTCAGCGCTGCACAGGCAGAGGCAAGAGAGATTGTGGGAAAGGGAAGAGGTGGAGATTTTGAGGAAAGTATATCGGCTGTAAAGATGGGGGATCACAGCTGATGTAGTACATCGGTGTAAGGTAAGAAAACATTATGTATGTGTTCAATTGTGCGACAGGGAAAAGAGAGAATGACAAGGCTTGAAACAAAGTTGTCATATTCTCTGATGAATGAGACAACCCATCAAGAGATGCTACACTGTCAGGGCGACTTGACAACCTATGAGATGACCATGTCTGAGTCTAGCGCGACCAGTGATTATTGAGGTTCAATTCCAGCAATCACGTTCATGACTATCTCTGCAACACATTCAGATCATCTTGAAATCTGTACTTTTCTCTTTATTTTTTGCACCGGCTGTGAACATTTATATGTATAATTTTATTTTGTCTGGTAAATCATTCACTTACACCCGGAATAAGATGGATCTCAGAACGGATTACTGCGGGACGCCACTCTAATGACTTCCACTAGTTCCTTTATCCATTGTAATAACTTCACTGTTCCTCTGATTTTTTTTTTGTGTCTAACAGTCTTCTGAATATGACTGTGTCAGCAACTTTCATGCAATCTAGGAAAATGTAGTCCATCCTACCTTATCTTTATTGCCAAATTTTCTGAGCCTGTAAGGTTTGATAGACACGATTTTCATTTCTGAATCTGAGCTTTTGGTGTATAACGACTCTTCATACCTTGCATGCTACGCTAAACAGGGTCAATGGACTTTTTCTTACACCGTTAAATTTACATGCTAAGAGATGCTATCCTATATCAGCTTATTTCAAAGCCCAGCAATAACTTAGATAAACAACCATCTCTAAGCATGCTACCCACAATAACTGGTTAACTGCTAGGTTTAAAGAGTTAACAAGTGCAAGGAGACTTGGCCATACGCCCCAACCCGGAACTGAACTCAGGTCCATCGGTTGTGAGCCAAAGATCCTACCACTAAGCAATGAACAACCTATGATTTTGTGCCTCCTGCTTGTCTTCCTTCAGCAATCCCTTTTGTTGTTAAACAGCACAAGTGATTGCCAGAGCAATTCTGTTTTATTATATATTCAGGCCAGTGACATGTTTAGGGCTACCACTGCTTGATTCAGTAAGCAAGGTGATATGTTTGGTCATACTGCCTACATGGTCAGTTATCAGCCTCTCGTTTCCTCTTTTGCTCTTTTCAAAGCTCGAGAGTTCTGTCAAGTTTCTCCTTCCCAGTTCTGGAAGTGTGGACTTCTCTCACGAAGACACTCAGATTTGCTGCAATAAGATCACAGTAAACAGGTGATAACATAATATACAAATAACCACTGTGAAAAAAATAGCGATCTTCCAAGCGCTTTCGTGATTTCTCACATTATCAAGGACCTGAGATTTGCTGAGTTCCTCACCGCCTTTGTCGTTATCAATAAGGTCTCATTCTCTGAGTTGTTTACTAATTTGATCTTTAAAGGTCATCTTCCTTCTCATGTGGTTGCATAGTTACTTTGATTTACTTGGGATATTATTATTTCAACTACATGTTTTCCTCCTGATTCTTATGTAATCGTTCCTCTCTCTGTTCCACTCTCATAGTGTTAGTGTAAATATTAAAAACATCACTGCAGGTATCACAAACTTCACCGCCAGTGACAACCACAATTTTATCCACGCCACTAACACGACCGCTAGTAAGAACCATGGCATCACTCAAGTGCCAACCACAGCACTACCACTGCAAAACCACCACCACCACTAAAAAGCCACCATCACCAACACTGTAAAAACACCACCACCACTACAAAGCCACTATCATCACCACTGCAAAACCACCATTACAAAGCCACCATCACCACCATTACATAGACACACTTACCTGTGCCGAAGAGGTGAGTGGCTGACCTCAGGTGTGTAAATGGTCTACTTGATGACACTTGCCCAAGTGCTACACGGCACACACTTCACTCCCGCGAGTCTCTACTTGCACTCAGAAGACAATACTCACCCGCGCGTCGCGCTCACTCGCCCACTGTACCTAGGTACGTACGCACGCATCTATATAAACCACTTCATCAGTGTGCCCGTCCGAATTATTCACCCACCGCCGCAGAAATATATGATCACAAACCGAGACTAGAAAGTGAGTGATTACATTACTGGTGACCACGGGCAGGGAAGGACCTGGTGACCACGGACGGGGAAGGGTACTGGTGTCCCGGGAAGGTACTGGTGGCCCTCACCGGGAACACGCTCTGTATCACTGATATTACTATTAATATGAGGGCTATGAGTGGCTAGGTATGGTGTACGGGTGTTTGGTAGCGTGCGTCAGGTAGCGAGGGGCGTGGTGCTGGAGCTAGCGATCGTGAAACGTCACGTAGCGGCCAGGGTTCGCGGAGCACTACCACCTGCCTCGGGTAAACCCCACTCCTGCTTCTGCTTCTGCTCCTGCTGCCTGCCGCTTCTCCCTGCAGATACTGCTGCTGCTGCAGCCTGCTGATGCTTCCCCTCATAAGCAGCGGCAGCAAGAGGGGAAGCATCAGTACCTCCTGGTAATTTCTCTCATGCCTACTGCTAGCACTGCTGCTTTATCTCCCTATTACTACTGCTGATGCTGTCACTACCAATGGCTACTGCTAACGCTGCTACTCAATCTGCCTATTACTGCTACTGTTCCTGCTGTCGGTGCCACTGCTGATGACTGTTTTACTACTGATACAGCATCTACCTATTACTACTGATGTTCCTCCTGTTGTTGGTGGTGACTATTGCTACCACTCCTACTGTATCTATTACTGTTGTTCCTGTAGATTCCTACTTATATTACTACTGCTGCTCCTGCTGGAGCTGTCACTGCTGCTGTCACTGCTGCTGTCTACTGCTACATTATATGTCTATTACTATTGATGTTCCTGCTGTTGCTGTCACTACAGGTGCCTACTGCTACATTATCTATTACTACTGCTGTTCCTTCTGTTGCTCTCACTGCTGGTACCTGCTGCTACCACTGCTACAATGTCTGCTTATTACTGCTATTGCTGGGCGTGTGTCGAGTACGTGACAATCTGCTGGGTGTTCATCACACAACCACGTCTTGCACTCCCTCTGTACCAGCTAAACCGGCAGTTAGGTCAATACAGGTGTATGGGCTTCCAGCCGCGCTGAGTCGGTCACATTTATATATGAACCAACTGGGTGAGAGACTGACTCCAGACAAACTGATGTTATACTTGCATCCCTCTCACTAGCAGGAGAAGTACACATACCGGTCTCTCTTGTGTGAAGTGTAGACCAATCACAGTGAATGATCTCGCCTTATTATTATTATTTTGCTGTTCTGCTGAAATACTGATGGAAGGAATATAAGAGTACTCAAAAATTACCTTTAGTGTTTGACTTACTGTATTTTCCGGCATATAAGGCGCACTTGTTTCCACCACAAGAAAGTCTTGGAAAAATCACTCCGCGTGTTATATGTTCAAGATCAGGATCAAGGGTAGGCTGTGTGTTACACTTTAGCAGTTGTTTACTAACATTACCTTACAACTGCTTGGAAATATTGTCTTATATTTTTCATATCATGCGCCTTATATGCCGGAAAATACGGTAAGTAATTCTGGTGGTTTGTTCCTTGTCTGGAGACTTGATCTATGGCCAGGTGCCAGAGGACTTTATTAGTGCAACTGTCTTGATAATAGTACCACTGCTACTGTATCTTCATGTTACTACTACTACTGTTCCTGCTATTGTTGTCACTCTTGATGCCTACTGTTACCACTGCTACTGTATTTATTACTGCTGTTGCTACCATTGTTGATGTCTACTGTTACCACTGCTACAGTACCTTCACATTACTGCTGTTCCTGTTATTGCTACTGTTACCACTGCTACAGTACCTTCACATTACTGCTGTTCCTGTTATTGCTACTGTTACCACTGCTACAGTACCTTCACATTACTGCTGTTCCTGTTATTGCTACTGTTACCACTGCTACAGTACCTTCACATTACTGCTGTTCCTGTTATTGCTACTGTTACCACTGCTACAGTACCTTCACATTACTGCTGTTCCTGTTATTGCTACTGTTACCACTGCTACAGTACCTACACATTACTGCTGTTCCTGCTGCTGCTGCTGCTGGAGCTGACACTGGTACAAATGGTGTTACTGCTGTTAGTACAGTTCCAATCGGAGCTGCTGCTGCTACCTGAATTATTGCTGCTTTTATTGATGTTACTGCTCCTGTTACTAGTGTTACTGCGGCTGCTACTGGTGTTACCGCAACTGTTACTGGTGTTACTGAAGCTGCTACTGGTGTTATTGTAGCGGCTACTGGTGTTACTGCAACTGCTAATGGTGTTACTGAAGCTGCTACTGGTGTTATTGAAACGGTTACTGGTATTACTACAGCTGCTACTGGTGTTACTACAGCTGCTACTGGTGTTACTGAAGCTGCTACTGGTGTTACTGCAGCTGCTACTGGTGTTACTGCAACTGCTAATGGTGTTACTGAAGCTGCTACTGGTGTTATTGAAACGGTTACTGGTATTACTGCAGCTGCTCCTGGCCTTACTGCAGCTGTTACTGATGTTACTGCAGCTACTACTGGTGTTACTGCAGCCGCTACTAGCCTTACTGCAGCTGCTGCTGGTGTTACTGCAGCTGCTACTGGTGTTACTGCAGCCGCTACTAGCCTTACTGCACCTGCTCCTGGCCGTACTGCTGCCGCTACTGATGTTACTGCGACTGTTACTGGTGTTACTGCAACTGCTACTGGCATTACTTCAGCTACTACTGGTGTTACTGCAGCTATTGGTGTTGCTGCTACTGGTTTTACTGCAGCTGCTGCTGGTGTTACTGCAGCTGCTGCTGGTGCTAGTGCAGCTGCTGCTGGTGTTACTGCAGCTGCTACTGGTGTTAGTGCAGCTGCTACTGGTGTTACTGCAGCTGCTGCTGGTGTTACTGCAGCTGCTACTGGTGTTACTGCAGCTGCTACTGATGTTAGTGCAGCTGCTGGAGGTGTTACTGCAGCTGCAGCCGGTGTTACTGCAGCTGCTATTGGTGTTGCTGCTACTGGTTTTACTGCAGCTGCTACTGGTGTTACTGCAGCTGCTGCTGGTGTTACTGCAGCTGCTACTGGTGTTAGCGCAGCTGCTACTGGTGTTAGCGCAGCTGCTACTGGTGTTACTGCAGCTGCTGCTGGTGTTACTGCAGCTGCTACTGGTGTTACTGCAGCTACTACTGGTGTTACTGCAGCTGCTGCTGGTGTTACTGCAGCTGCTGCTGGTGTTACTGCAGCTGCTACTGGTGTTACTGCAGCTGCTACTGGTGCTACTGGTTCTCTTCGTGGTAGTGCAGGTTGTGGTGGTGTTAGTGGTGTTTATGAGGATGTTAGTAGCAGTGCAGGTGGTAGTGGTAGTACTGGTGACGGTGGTTGTGGCCCCGGTGACCTGCGCCTCGTCCTAGCCTCCCTCTGGTCTTTAATAATGTAAGTGTCTCACCACCACCACCACCACCACCTCCAGGGGTCGCTACCACCACCACCTCCAGGGGTCGCTACCACCACCACCACCACTAGGGTCGCTACCACCACCATCACCAGGGTCGTTACCACAAGGGTCGCTACCATTACCAGAGTCACTACCACCACCACGGTCGCTGCCACCACCAAGGCAGCTACTACCACCACCAGGGTAGTATCACCACCACCAGGGCGGTTACCATCACCGCCACCAGAGCAGCTACCACCACCACCAGAGCAGCTACCACCACCACCAGGGCAGCTACCACCACCACCAGGGCAGCTACCACCACCACCACCAGGGCGACTACCATCACCACCACCAGGGCAGCTACCACCACCACCAGAGCAGCTACCACCACCACCAGAGCAGCTACCACCACCACCACCAGGGCGACTACCATCATCACCACCAGGGCAGCTACCACCACCACCAGAGCAGCTACCACCACCACCAGAGCAGCTACCACCACCACCACCAGGGCAGCTACCACCACCACCACCAGGGTCGTTACCACCAGGGTCGCTACCACTACTTGGGTCATTACCACCACCACTAGGGCCGGTACCACCACCACCAGGGTCGCTATCACCACCACCACCAGGGTCGCTACCACCACCACGGCAGCTACTACCACCACCAGGGCAGCTATCACCACCACCAGAGCGGTTACCACCACCACCATCAGGACAGCTACTACCACCACCAGGGCAGCTACTACCACCACCAGGGCAGCTACTACCACCACCAGGGCAGCTACCACCACCACCAGGGCAGCTACCACCACCACCAGGGCAGCTACCACTACCAGGGCATCTACCACGACCACCAGGGCATCTACCACGACCACCAGGGCATCTACCACCACCACCAGGGCAGCTACCGCCACCACCACCAGGGCAGCTACCACCACCAGGGCAGCTACCACCACCAGGGCAGCTACCACCACCACCACGTGGGTCCTTCTCGACCCCAAGCCCTGTTAGCCATATATTTGTCCAACATAGTTTTAGTTTACCTAAAAAGTTAGCTTCAGTGTACCTCATTTGAGTCCTCTCGTCACTTCGCTCCATACATACATACACACATACATACATACATACTGATCCTCTCTTCCCATGTAAACCTATTTGTCACTTCATAAAGACCAGAATCTCGATAGGGAATCTTCAAGAGGATATGGCTTATTTTTTTCCAGTAGGCGTCAGACAACTATGATGAAAATTTGACACATGTTCAACATCTGGGTATCTTTATTGTAGACGTTTCGCTAACCAGTGGCTTTATCAATACAAATTCAAAGACATAACTGGAAGACAGCAGAGCTATATACAAAAGATGAGGTAATCAGTCCCTCAGCCTTGGAGTTGGTGTGAAGAGCACCGTAGTCGTGAAGAATCTGGAGTACAGGCAAGAAAGCTGGCGCTTATATACTGTCGTCAGGTGGTGAGGGACGTGTAGCAGACGAAGACAGTCACTGGTAGGCGGGATTCTCCAGCTTTCTTGCCTATGTCTCAGACTCTTCACGACTACAATAAAGATACCAGATGTTGCACATGTGTCTAATTTTTCATGTTGTGGATATTGTGAACAATTCAATGACGACAAGTTTCAGTTGCTCTGCAATAGAAGAATGGAGGAAATAAAGCTGAAACGGAGTATAGGACAAACTCAAAACATTCAACAGAGCGAAAGTTCCATGGAAATAAGTCACTCTGTCTGACTTTTTTGGGTTATCCTAGGTTCTCTACACATATGCTGCTATGTATGATAATTCTATGTAACTGTATTTGTGTATACCTGAATAAACTTACTTACTTACGAGATGTCAAAAGATCTTACATTCAAGGATTACGACAATGTTGCTTCCACTGCCGCAAGGAAATGGTAGGCTGTAGATAAAAGGTTCAGAGGACCAACAAGTTGATTAATTATACACATGTGCAACACTTGGGTATCTTTACTGTGGAAACGTTTCGCCACACAGTGGCTTCATCAGTCCAAAACAAAAAAGAATGGTGAAGATCAGAAGGAGGTTAGGGTAATCAACAAGCTCCTGATCTTCACCACTCATCTCTGTATTGGTCTGTCACTGTATAGCGAAACGTTGCCACAATAAAGATACCCAAGTGTTGCACATGATAGTCTGTTTAACTAGAACATTTAGAAACAACAGATGCTGAGCCAATAATGATATTTTTCAAGTCACTTCTCTCACTGCTGTACACCAACGGTCCACTTCAAGGCAGGCTAGACTGCTAAGCAGAAAAATTCAATCAAACCTCTGAAATACCGAGAACACTTTAAGTCCTTGGAACGTAGGCAAGAAATGTACACCAAAATTTACACTTGGAAAATCCTGGAGGGAATGATCCCAAACTTGGACACCAAAATCACTCCATATGAAAGCAAGAAACTTGGGAGACGGAGTAAAGTGCCTCCATTAAATAGGCTGGAGTGTGACAAGTGCACTAAGAGAGAACTTGATAAGGGTCATAGGTCCCGACTTCTCAACACCTCCCAGGCTGTGGTTCGTACGCTGGATCGCGTGCGGCCAGGATTAACAGCCTGGTTGATCAAGCCTAAACCCATCAGGAGGCCTGGTCTAGGACCGGGTCGTAAGGGCGTTGACCTCCGTCACTATGGTGGGTTAGATTGGCAGCAGGGTCAACAACTTTAACCAGTGTTCCCTTGCCTCTGCCTCCCCCATCATCACTATGGTACAGGGACTTTTATTGACTACGTTTCGCTCACACACTGGGCTTGGAGTCACAAATAGATCAGATCTGTGGGTAACTTCATACAGCTCGTTGGATGGGCGAAAGGTTGTCAATAAAGGATCGTATTTCACTGCATTTGTGTTTTTAAAAATGATATAGGGTCACCCTGGCCACGGGGTCACCATAACCACGGGGTCACCATGGCCACGGGGTCACCATAACCACGGGGTCACCATGGCCACGGGGTCACCATAACCACGGGGTCACCATGGCCACGGGGTCACCATAACCACGGGGTCACCCTGGCCACGGGGTCACCATAACCACGGGGTCACCATGGCCACGGGGTCACCATAACCACGGGGTCACCATGGCCACGGGGTCAACAACTTTAATCAAGTGTTCCCTCATCTCTGCTTCTTCACTATGGGATGAGGTCACTTTGGTCATAGGGTCAGCAACTTTAACTGGTGCTCCCTCATCTCTGCCTCCTCCATTCTGCTACTCTACCTCCTCCATCACCAGCTGCCACACACGTTCTCCTCCACCATCAGCACACCACGTCACTATCGTACGGGGTCACCCTGGCCACGGGGTCAACAGCTTTAACCAGTGTTCCCTCTCCTCTGCCTCCTCAATCACCCGCTGCCACACACCTCCACATTTTCTCCCACTCCTGCCTCTCTACCTCCTCCTAAGTGCTTCTTGCCAGTGTTCAGGGTCAACCTAGGTTGCTATGTAGCAAGGTCAACCAGGGTCAACCTAGGTTGCTATGTAGCAAGGTCAACCAGGGTCAACCTAGGTTGCTGTGTAGCAAGGTCAACCAGGGCAAACTTGGGTTGCTATGTAGAAAGGTCAACCAGGGTCAACCTAGGTTGCTATGTAGCAAGGTTAACCAGGGTCAACCTAGGTTGTTGTGTAGCAAGGTCAACCAGGGTCAACCTAGGTTGCTATGTAGCAAGGTCAACCAGGGCAAACTTAGGTTGCTATGTAGCAAGGTCAACCAGGGTCAACCTAGGTTGCTATGTAGCAAGGTTAACCAGGGTCAACCTAGGTTGCTGTGTAGCAAGGTCAACCAGGGTCAACCTAGGTTGCTATGTAGCAAGGTTAACCAGGGTCAACCTAGGTTGCTGTGTAGCAAGGTTAACCAGGGTCAACCTAGGTTGCTATGTAGCAAGGTCAACCAGGGTCCTGGAGGTTACCTGGAGGTTATTCCGGGGATCAACGCCCCCGCGGCCCGGTCCATGACCAGGCCTCCCGATGGATCAGGGCCTGATCAACTAGGTTGTTACTGCTGGCCGCACGCAGTCCAACGTACGAGCCACAGCCCGGCTGATCCGGCACTGACTTTAGGTATCTGTCCAGCTCTCTCTTGAAAGCAGCCAGGGGTTTATTGGCAATTCCCCTAATGCTTGATGGGAGGCTGTTAAACAGTTTTGGGCCCCGGACACTTATGGTGTTTTCCCTTAGTGTACCAATGGCGCCCCTACTTTTTATTGGGGGCATTTTGCATCGCCTGCCCAGTCTTTTACTTTCGTAGGGAGTGATTTCTGTGTGCAGATTTGGGACCATTCCTTCCAAGATTTTCCAAGTGTAGATTATGATATATCTCTCCCTCCTGCGTTCCAACGAGTACAAGTCAAGTGCTTCCAAGCGTTCCCAGTAGTTAAGGTGCTTGACAGAACTTATACGTGCAGTAAAGGATCTCTGTACACTCTCTAGATCTGCGATTTCACCTGCTTTGAATGGAGATGTTAATGTACAGCAGTATTCCAGCCTAGAGAGAACAAGTGATTTGAAAAGGATCATCATGGGCTTGGCATCTCTCGTTTTGAAAGTTCTCATTATCCATCCTATCATTTTCTTTGCACGTGCGATCGGGGCACTGTTGTGATCCTTGAAAGTGAGATCCTCAGACATTCCACTCCCAGGTCCCTTGCATTAGTTTTCCGCTCTAGTAGGCCGGAGTCAGTAGATACTCATTCTAGTTTTTATCTCCTCCATTTTTCCCATAACGGGGTATTGAATTTGCCCTCGTTGAACATCATATTTTTTAAAACCGTTGCCCATTGGAAACTTGTTTATACTTCTTGGAGATTAACCGCGTCCTCAGCAGATGACAGCCTCATGCAATCCTATATCATCCGCAAAGGATGAACGGTGCTGGGTGTATATCATGTTTATTCGTAGAGGATAAAATAAGAGGGGGGCGATACGGGCCCTTGTGGAACAAGCTCTTCACTATGGCACCTCCGTTTTTAACTCTTTTGACCACATCTTTGGTTCGATTTGTTAGGAATTTTAAGATCTATCCCCCCCACTTTCCCATTTTTACCTTTAGCACGTATTTAGGCTATTACGCCATGATCCATTTGCAAATGCTTTTGCAAAGTCGTGTAATTACACTGCATTTGATTTTTTTCCATGCATCAAGGCCAGTCATATGACCCAGTAGTTTGGAGCGGGAGACCTGCCCTAAACCCCGGGTTTGCTAGACAAGGCCCAACCAGGAAACCCGGGTCGCTTTGAGAAAGGGCAACCTAGGTTGCTATTTAGCAAGGAAACCCAGGGTAAAACCTGGGTTGCTTAAAGAAAGGTCAACCCAGGGCAACCTAGGCAGCTGTGTAGCGGTCAACCGGGGTCAACCTGGGTGCTAGAAAAGGGTCAACCGTCAACCTAGTCGTTTTTAGAAGGTCAACCAGGTTGCTTTTTAGCAATTTTAACCAGGTCAACCTGGGTTGCATTAAGCAAGGTCAACCAGGCAACCTACTGCTGGTACAAGGTCAACCAGGTCAACCTAAAATACTGTTACAAGGTCAACCAGGGCAACCAGGTCGCTGGTAGCAAGGTCAACCAGGGTCAACCTATTGCAGTAGCAAGGCAACCTAGGTTGCTGGTAGTTAGGTCAACCGGGGTCAACCAGGCTCTGTTAAAAGGGGTCAACCAGGCAACCACGGATTGTAGAAAGGGGTCAATCGGGGTCAACCTGGGTTCTATGTAAAAGGAAACCAGGGTAAACCTGGGTTGCTGTGTAGCAAGGTCAACCAGGGTCAACCTGGGTTCTGTTACAAGGTCAACCGGGGCAACCTAGTTTGCTATGAAAAGGTCACCCGGGGTCAACCATTTTTCATTAGCAAGGCACGCGGGGCAACCTGGGTTGCTGTGAGCAAGGCAACCGGGGTCAACCTGGGTTGCTGTTACAAGGCAAGCAGGGTAACCTAGGTTGCGATGTAGGCAAGGTCAACCAGGGTCAACCTAGGACTGTGAAAAGGGGTCACCCGGGGGTCAAAAAGGGTTCTATGTAGAAAGGGTCAACCGGGGTCAACCTGGGGACTTTAGCAAGGCACCCAGGGTCAACATAGGTTGCTTTTTAAACAAGGCAACCAGGGTAAACCCTGGGTTGCTATGTAGCAAGGTAAAACCGGGGAAACCCTGGGTTTTTATGTAGAAAGGGTCAACAAGGGTCAACCTAGGTTCTATTAGCAAGATAAACCCAGCGTACCCGGGGTTGCAATGTAAAAGGGTAAAACCACGGGTAACCTGGGTTTGCTATGTACAAGTAAAACCGGGGCAACCTGGGTTGCATTAGCAAGGCAACCAGAGCCACCTAGTTGCTATGTAGCAAGGTAAAAAGGACCCAACCCTATGTTGCTAGGGCAAGTAAACCCATGGTCAACCTAGTTGCATGACAAGTCAACCAAGCCACCTGGCCCAAATGTGGGAAAGGTCATAAAGGCCAACCTATTTTGCTAGTAGCAAGGTCAACCGGGGGTCTTCTAGGTTGCTAGAAGAAAGGGCACCGAGGACAACCTGGGTTGCTATAGAGCAACGTCAAGTAGGGTCAACAAATTTCAATTCCCAGGGTCAACCAGATTGCTTTAAAAGGGTAAAACCAGGTCAACCTAGGTTGCTGTGTACAAGGTCAACCGGGGTCAACCCTAGGTTTGCTAGTGAAAGGGAAACCAGGGAAAGAAAGGGTTGCTATGTAGCAAGGTCAACCGGGGGTCAACTTTTTTCCCTGTGTAAAAGGGTCAACAAGGTCAAAAAAGGGTTTTGCAGAGCAAGGTAAACGGGGGTCAACCACCCTGCGTTAGCAAGGTCAACCGGGTCAACCATTGCTATTAGAAGGCAAAAGGGAAACCTGGGTTGCTGTGTAGCAAGATCAAAAAGGGGTCAAATTGGGTTTGCTAGAAGCAAGTCAAAAAGGGGTAAACCCGGGGTTTGCTATGTCAAGAAACCAGGGTCAAACTGGGTTGCTGTGTAGCAAAGGCACCCAGGGTCAACCTGGGTTCCTCTGTTGCAAGGGGTAAAACCATGGCCCAACCTGGGTTTTGCTAGAAGAAAGGTCAACCACGGTCAACCTGTTCGTGTAGAAAGGTCACCAGGGAAACCCAAAGGGTTTTGGTATTAAAAGGTCAACTAGGGTAAAAACCAGGTTGCTATGTAGAAAGGTAAACCAGAGTCAACCTAGTTGCTGTGTAGCAAGGTCAGCCAATTCAACCTGGTAGCTTGTACAAGGAAACCCTAGTTTGTTTGTAAAAGGGTCAACCAGGTCAACCAGCTCTTGTAGAAATCTCAACCAAGGTAACCTAGTTGCTAGTAGAAAGGTCAACCATGTCAACAAGGTTGCTGGACAAGGTCAGCCGGGGCAACCGGGTTCTGTGTAGAAGGTAAAACCGGGGTCAACCTGGGTTGCTGTTACAAGGTCAACCTGGGCAACATGGGTTGCTATTAGCAAGGCCACCGGGGTCAACCTAGGTTCATAAAAGCAGGTCAACCTATTTTGCTATGTACAAGGAAAAGCAAGGAAAAACCTGGGTTGCTGTGTAGAAAGGGTCCCGGTAAACCTGGGTTCAAAAAAGTAGCAAGGTCAACCGGGGTCAAACCTGGGTTGCTAGTAGCAAGGTCAGCCAGGGCAACCTGGGTTCTATTAGCAAATCAGCCGGGGTAAACCCTGGGTTTTGCTGTGTACAACGTCACCAGGCCAACTTAGGTTGCTATGTGCAAGGTCCCAGGGTCAACCTAGTTGCTATTAGCGGGTCAACCTGGGTTTTACTATGTAAAAGGTCACCAGGTCAACATAGGTTGCTATGTAGCAAGTCCCCCAGGGTCAACCTATTTTGCTATGTACAAGTCACCGGGGTCAACCTTGGTTGCATTAGCAAGGTCTTTTCCGGGGTAAACTAGGTTGCTATGTAGCAAGTCACCCGGGGTCAACCCTGGGTTCTATTAAAAGGCATCCAGGGTCAACCTGGGGTTGCTTTTAGCAAGGTCAACCAGGGTCAACCTGGTTTTCTATGTAAAAGGCCAGCCAGGCAAACCTAGGTTACGATGTAGCAGTGTAAACCTATTTTGCTTTTCAAGGGGCCCAGCCAGGGTCAACCTGGGTTTGCGTGAAAAGGTCAGCCAGGGTCAACAAGGTTCATGTGGAAAGGGCAACCAGGGAAACCCTGGGTTTGTGTACAAGGTCAACCAAAGGGTTGCATGTAGCAAGGTCGCCAGGGTCAACCTAGGTTGCTGTGTAAAAGGTCAAACAGGGTCCCTAGGTTGCTTGTAGCAAGGTCACCCAGGGTCAATCTGGGTTTTGCTAGTAGCAAGGTCAGCCGGGGTCAACCTAGGTTGCTATGTAGAAGGTCCCAGGAAACCTAGGTTGCTATTAGAAAGGGTCACCGAGTCAACCTAGGTTGCTTTACAGGTCATCCAGGTTGCTATGTAGCAGGTAAAACCGGGTTCTTGTAGCAAGGTCAGCCGGGGTAAACCCTTTTTTTGCTATTACAAGGCCCAGGGTCAACCTGGGTTTGCTATGTAGCAAGGTCAGCCGGGGGTCAACCTAGGTTGCTATTAGCAAGGCAACCAGGTCAACCTAGGTTGCTAGTAGCAAGGTCAGCCGGGGCAACCTAGGTTGCATGTAGAAAGGGTAAACCCGGGGTAAACCCTGGGTTGCTTTGTAGCAAGGCCCAACCGGGGTCAACCGGGTTGCATGAGCGGGGTCACGGGTCAACCTAGTTGTTTGTAGCAAGGTCCCCAGGGTCAACCTAGGTTGCTATGTAAAAGGTCAACCAGGGTCAACCTAGGTTGCTATGTACAAGGTCAACCGGGGGTAAACCTGGGTTCTATGTAACGGGGACAACCTAATTGCTATGTAACAAGGTCAACCAGGGTCAACCTAGTTGCTATGTACAAGGTCACCAGGGTCAACCTGGGTTGCTATTGCAGGTCAACCAGGTTGCATATGCAAGGTCACCGGGACAACCAGTTGCTATGTAGAAAAGTCAACCAGGGTCAACATAGGTTGCTAGTACAAGACGCCAGGGTCAACCTAGGTTGCTATGCCCAAAGGTCAACCAGGGCCAACCTGGGGTTGCTATTAGAAAGGGTCACCAGGTCCAACCTAGGTTGCAGTACAAGGCACCGGGGTCAACCGGGGTTTGCAAGTAGCAAGGTCAACCAGGTCAACCTGGGTTGCATGTAGAAAGGGTCAACCGGGGTCAACCTGGGTTGCTATGTACAAGGTCCCGGGTCAACCTAGGTTGCTATGTACAAGGTCAACCAGGCAACCTAGTTGAAGTAGAAAGGGTAAACCCAGGTCACCTAGTGCTAGTACAAGGTCAACCGGGGAAACTTAGGTTGCTATTAGAAAGGGTTTCAACCAGGTCAACCTAGGTTGCTATGTAGCAAGTTAACCGGGGTCAACCTAGGTTGCGTGTACAAGTCAACCGGGGGTCAACCTATTTTGCTATGAGCAAGGTTAACCAGGGTCAACCTGGGTTTGCTTGTACAAGGTAACCAGGGTCAACCAGGTTCTATTAGCAAGGTCAACCAGGGTCCTGGAGGTTATTCCGGGGATCAACGCCCCCGCGGCCCGGTCCATGACCAGGCCTCCCGATGGATCAGGGCCTGATCAACTAGGTTGTTACTGCTGGCCGCACGCAGTCCAACGTACGAGCCACAGCCCGGCTGATCCGGCTCTGACTTTAGGTATCTGTCCAGCTCTCTCTTGAAAGCAGCCAGGGGTTTATTGGCAATTCCCCTAATGCTTGATGGGAGGCTGTTAAACAGTTTTGGGCCCCGGACACTTATGGTGTTTTCCCTTAGTGTACCAATGGCGCCCCTACTTTTTATTGGGGGCATTTTGCATCGCCTGCCCAGTCTTATACTTTCGTAGGGAGTGATTTCTGTGTGCAGATTTGTGACCATTCCTTCCAAGATTTTCCAAGTGTAGATTATGATATATCTCTCCCTCCTGCGTTCCAACGAGTACAAGTCAAGTGCTTCCAAGCGTTCCCAGTAGTTAAGGTGCTTGACAGAACTTATACGTGCAGTAAAGGATCTCTGTACACTCTCTAGATCTGCGATTTCACCTGCTTTGAATGGAGATGTTAATGTACAGCAGTATTCCAGCCTAGAGAGAACAAGTGATTTGAAAAGGATCATCATGGGCTTGGCATCTCTCGTTTTGAAAATTCTCATTATCCATCCTATCATTTTCTTTGCACGTGCGATCGTGGCACTGTTGTGATCCTTGAAAGTGAGATCCTCAGACATTACCACTCCCAGGTCCCTTGCATTAGTTTTCCGCTCTATTGTATGGCCGGAGTCAGTAGTATACTCAGTTCTAGTTATTATCTCCTCCAGTTTTCCATAACGGGGTAGTTGGAATTTGTCCTCGTTGAACATCATATTGTTTACCGTTGCCCATTGGAAAACTTTGTTTATATCTTCTTGGAGATTAACCGCGTCCTCAGCAGATGACAGCCTCATGCAGATCCTAGTATCATCCGCAAAGGATGATACGGTGCTGTGGTGTATATCTATGTTTATGTCTGATATGAGGATAAGGAATAAGATGGGGGCGAGTACTGTGCCTTGTGGAACAGAGCTCTTCACTATGGCAGCCTCCGATTTAACTCTGTTGACCACTACTCTTTGTGTTCGATTTGTTAGGAAGTTGAAGATCTATCTCCCCACTTTCCCAGTTATTCCTTTAGCACGTATTTTATGGGCTATTACGCCATGATCGCATTTGTCAAATGCTTTTGCAAAGTCTGTGTATATTACATCTGCATTCTGATTTTCTTCCAGTGCATCCAAGGCCATGTCATAGTGATCCAGTAGTTGTGAGAGGCAGGAGCGACCTGCCCTGAACCCAGGTTGCTATGTAGCAAGGTCAACCAGGGTCAACCTAGGTCGCTTTGTAGTAAGGTCAACCTAGGTTGCTATTTAGCAAGGTCAACCAGGGTCAACCTAGGTTGCATTGAAGCAAGGTCAACCAGGGTCAACCTAGGCAGCTGTGTAGCAAGGTCAACCAGGGTCAACCTAGGTTGCTATGTAGCAAGGTCAACCAGGGTCAACCTAGGTCGCTTTGTAGTAAGGTCAACCTAGGTTGCTATTTAGCAAGGTCAACCAGGGTCAACCTAGGTTGCATTAAAGCAAGGTCAACCAGGGTCAACCTAGGCTGCTGTGTAGCAAGGTCAACCAGGGTCAACCTAGGTTCCTATGTAGAAAGGACAACCAGGGTCAACCTAGGTTGCTGTGTAGCAAGGTCAACCAGGGTCAACCTAGGATACTGTGTAGCAAGGTCAACCAGGGTCAACCTAGGTTGCTGTGTAGCAAGGTCAACCAGGGTCAACCTAGGTTGCTATGTAGCAAGGTCAACCTAGGTTGCTGTGTAGCTAGGTCAACCAGGGTCAACCTAGGCTGCTGTGTAGCAAGGTCAACCGGGGTTTCCCCTCCCTTTTGATGTTTTTACCCAAGGGGTCAATCGGGGTTAAAACCTGGGTTTTCCCTTGTAGAAAGGGTAAACCAGGGTCCCCCTAGGTTCTTTTGTAGAAAGGTAAAACCGGGGTCAACCAGGTTGCGTGTAGAAGGTCAACCAGGGGAACCCTGGGGTTGCTTATGTAGAAAGGTCCCCCGGGGTTTAAAACCTTTTAGGTCTATGTTGAAAAGGTAAACGAAGGGGTAAACCTAGGGTGGCTGGGGTTGAAGGTCAAACCAGGGTTTAAAAACCTGGGTTGCTGTTTGTAGCAAAGGTAAAGGGGGAAGGGTCAACCTAGGTTGGGAATTTTTTTAAACCCAAGGTAAACCAGGGTAACCTAGGGGTTACGGGTGTGAAAGGGTTTTCACCCTGGGTCAAAAATAGGTTGTTTTGGGTAGAAAGGGGCCCAAAACCAGGGCCCAACCTAGGGTACTGTGTAGAAAGGGTCCCCCCCGGGGGTTCAACTTGGGTTTTGCTATGTGAAAAGGGGTTAAAACCCCAAGGGTTTAAAACCTAGGTTGCTATTGTTCCCAAAGATCAACCAGCTTTCCCCTAGGTCGCAAATATGGGAAAGGGGGGGTCAACCAAAAGGGGGGTTAACCTTAGGTTTGTTTTTTACAGGTGCAAAACCCCCGGGGTTTTACCGGGGGTTGCTTTTTGGTACCCAAGGTCAACCAGACCCAAAAACCTTAGGTTGCTATGTAGCAAAGGTCAAAAGAAAACCCAAAAACCAAATTTTTGCCTATTTTGCAAGGTAAACCATGGTCAAACCTAGGTTGTTTGAGAAAGGTAAACCCAAAACCCCCAACCCTAGGTCCCCAAGGGGGGGAAAGGGTAAAATCGGGAGCCAACCTAGGTTGCTATGTACCCAAGGTCAAAAAGGGTTTCATTTAGGTTGTATGAAGAAAAGGTCCGAGGGATAAACCTTAGGTTGCTATAGAGCAAACGTCAATTTGGGTCAAAAATGTTGCAATGTAAAAGGGGTCAACCTTGATTGCTATTGAAGGTAAAACCAGGGCCCAACCTAGGTTGCTGTGTAGCAAGGTCAACCAGGGTAAACCCTAGGTTGCTATTTTGAAAGGTTAAAAAACCAAAGGGTCAACCCAAAGGTTGCCATGTAGAAAGGTCAACAGGGCCCAACTTTTTTTTCCTGTTTTTTAGAAAGGTAAACCAGGGAAAAACCTAGGTTGCTATGTTGAAAGGTAAAACGAGGGTCAACCTTGCCTGCTTTTGTAGAAGGTCACCCAAAGGGTCAACCAAGGTTTTTATGAAAGAAGGTAAAATAGGGTCAACCTGGGTTGCTAGTAGAAAGGGGGAAAAACCAAAAGGTAAACCCTTTGGTTGCGGGTGTAGCAAGGTCACCCAATTTTAAACCCAAAGGTAGTATGTAGCAAGGTAAAACCTTGTTTTTGCTATGTAGAAAGGGGTCAACCAGGGCCCCAAACCTAGGCTCCCTTTGTGTTGCAATTTAAACCCAAAGGGTTCAATTAGGTTTTTTAATGTAGAAAGGGTTTAAAACCAGTGTCAATTTGGTTGCTGTTGGGCGGGTTTCAGCCGGGGGAAAAACCCTAGGTTGCGTGTGGGAAAAAGGTCATCCAGGGTAAACCTTGGTTGCTGTGTAGCAAGGTAAACCCTGGGTAAAAATGGGTTTGGTATTGTAGAAAGGGCCCACCCAGGGTAACCCTAGGTTCCCGATGTGGGCGGGTTTTAACCCTTTGGTTGCTATGAAAGAAAGGGTCAGCCGGTCAACCAAAGGTTTTGTTGTGTAGAAAAAGGTCGGCCCAAGGGCCCAAATTTGGTTGGGCTATTTTTAAAAAAGGTCAACCAGGGGTAACCTATTTTTGAAAATTTTGAAAGGTCAGCCAGGGTAAAACCAAAGGTTGCTATTGAAAGAAAAGGACCCACCCAGGGTCAACCTAGGTTGCTGTGTAGCAAGGTCAGCGGGGGTAAAAACCTAGGTTGTATGTAGCAAGGTCAGCCAGGGTCAACCTGGGTTGCTATGTGGGCCAGGGTTCAACCTAGGTTATATTTTAGAAAGGGGTCAGCCAGGGTAAAACATGGGGTTGCTATTTTGAAAGGTTTTTCAACCGGGGAAACCCAAGGTTGCTATGTAGCAAGGTAGCCAGGGTAAACCCTTTGGGGTTGCTATGTAGAAAAGGTATCCGGGGTAAAACTGGGTTTTGAAAATGTTGCAATTTTAAAGCCAGGGTAAACCCTTTGGTTGCTATGGAAAGGGGTCACCCCAGGGTAAAATAGGTTGCTATGTAGCAAGGTCAACCGGGGGTTAAAACCTGGGTTTGGGTTTTTTTGCAAGGCCACCCCGGGGTCAAACCTAGGTTACGTTTTGTAGCAGTGTCATCCTTTAGGTTGCTTTTGTACAAGGTCAGCCAGGGTAAACCTAGGTTGCGGGTTGTAGCAAGGTCAGCCGGGTAAAAGGGGGTTTGCTATGGGGGAAAGGGTTTAAACCCCGGGGGTCAACTTGGTTGCTGTTTGAAAGCAAGGTAACCAAGGTTTTGTTATGTGGGAAAGGTCGGGCCAGGGTTTTCAACTAGGTTGCTGTTTTTAGCAAGGCCCAAAACGGGGGTAAACCCTTGGGTTGCTTTTGAAAGAAAGGGTTTCCCCGGGGGTTTAAATCTAGGTTGTATGTAGAAAGGGTAAAAACCCAGGGTCAATTTAGGTTGAATAGGGAGAAAAGGTCGCCAGGGTCATCCTAGGTTGCTATGTAGAAAGGGGAAGCCGGGGCCCCAACCCAAGGTTGCTATTTTGAAGGTCACCCAGGGGCCCAAACCTAGATTCTATGTCCCGGGTAAACCTAGGTTGTTATGAAAGAAAAAGCGTCCCCAGGGTTCAAACCTGGTTGTACCCCCTTAAGAAAAGGTAAACCAGGGTTTAAACCTAGGTTGATTTTTTAGCAAAGGTTTAAAGGCCAGGGGTAAATGGGTTGCAAATGTAGAAAGGGGTTCAACCAGGGTTTCAACCTAGGTTTGCTTTTGTAGAAAGGTAAAGCCAGGGGTAAACTGGGTTTGCTATGTAGCAAGGTAAAACCGGGGTTAATTTGGTTTTGCTATGTAGCTTTTGGTCACCCCGGGGTCAACCCTGGTTGCTATGTACCCAAAGGGTCAACCGGGTAAAACCTAGGTTGCCTTTGTGAAAGGGTTTAAACCGGGGTCAACCTAGGTTGCTTTGTAGCAAGGGTCGGCAGGGGAAAAACCTGGGTTTTCATGTACCCCAAGGTTCCCAGGGTCAAACCTGGGGTTGCTATGTAGCAAGGTCAACCGTGGGTCAAACCTGGGGTTGCTATGTTGAAAAGGTCAACCGGGGGTAAACCTGGGTTTTTGTATGAAACGGGAAAACCCTAGATTGCTATGTAACAAGGTAAAACCAGGGTCAACCTACGTTGCTATTTTTAAAAAGGTCAGCCAGGGTTTAACCCCTAGGGTTTGCTAGGGTACCCAAGGGTAAACCTAGGTTGTTATTTAAGCAAGGCCCAGCCGGGTCAACCTAGGTTGCTATGTAGCAAAGTCAACCGGGGTCAACCTAGGTTGTATGAAAAGCAAGGTCACCCGGGTAAACCTGGGTTTTGTATGTAGCAAGGAAAAAACCGGGGTAACCCTAGGTTGCTATGTAGCAAGGTCGAAAGGGCCCAACCCTTGGTTGTTTTTTAAAAAAAAGGGGTAAAAACCAGGGTCAACCTAAGGTTGTTTTTGAAAGCAAGGTCAACCAGGGTAAACCCCTTGGTTGCAAATGTAGCAAGGTCCCCCCTTTTTGTAAAACTTGGTTGTTTTGTGCAATGGTCAAAAAAGGGCCCCAACCTAGGTTGCTATGTAGCAAGGTGAGCCAGGGGTCAACCTAGGTTGCTTTTGTAGCAAGGTAAACCCGGGGGGTCTTAACCTAGGTTGCTATTTTTAGCAAGGGTAAACCCAGGGCAACCTAGGTTGCTATTGTAGCAAGGGGTTAACCAGGGGTCAACCTAGGTTGCTATGTGGGCAGGGTCACCTAGGTTCCTATTTTTTGGAAAAGGGTTTTCAACCAGGGCCCAACCCTAGGTTGTTTATGTAGCAAGGGTAAACCGGGTAAACCCGTAGGTTGCTATGTAGAAAGGGTAAACCCGGGGGTAAACCCTTTGGTTGCTTTTGTAGCGGGGGGCAAAAACCCTTAGGTTGCTATGTAGCGGGGTTTAAACCTAGGTTCCCTATGTAGAAAGGTCACCCCAAGGGAAAAACCCTGGGGTTGCTATTAGAAAGGGGTAACCCAGGGTCAACTGGGTTTCCCTATGTAGCAGGGGTAAACCCTAGGTTCCCTATGTGGGAAAGGGTCACCCAGGGTAAAACCTTGGTTGCTATGTGGAAATTTTTCCCCCCAGGGTCAACCTAGGTTGCTATGTAGCAAAGGGTAAACCAGAGCCTGGGCCCGGCAGCACTAAACCCAATATAATTAAGTTTATTTAGAACAGGTACCCCAAAAAATAGGTAAAAAAAAATATGTGAAAAAATACCCAGGAAAACCCCAAGAAAGTAAAAGGTTTTCCCTTGCCCTTTATTTTTTTTTAGGGTGCTTGATGCTTGCCCCCTTTTCCCCTAGTCACGTCCCTACCTGTACCTTCCCCTAGTCATCGCCCTTTCCCCCCACCTAGTTTTTCGTCCCCTTCCCTGTCCCCTTTAAACCTTTGGTTTTCGTACCTACCGGGTCACTTTCACCAAGTCATCGTACCTTCCGGGTCCCCTTTCACCTAGTCATCGTCCCTTTCCCTTTTCACCTTCCCCTAGTAAATGTCCCAAAAACCTGTCACCCCCTTTTCCCTGTCACCTTCTTTCTAGTCATCGTCCCCTTTCCCTTTCCCCTTCACCTAGTCTTTGTCACCTACCCGGTCCCCTTCACCTGGGTCATCGTAAACCTTCCTGTAAACCTTCCCCTAGTCATCGTCCCCTCCTTTGTCACCTCACTAGTCCTGTCACCTACTGTACCTTCCCTGGGTCTGTCACCTACCTGTAAACCTTACCTAGCACCCGTCCCCTCCCCGGGCCACCTTCCCCTTTGTCTTCGTAAATTTCCTGTCACCTTCACCTAGTCATCTTCCCCTTTCCTGTCACCCTTCACCTAGTCTCTTTCACGTCCCTCCCACCTTCACCAAATATCTTTCACTTTACCTGCCCCCCTTCCCCGGGCCTGCCATCTTCATAGTCTTCGGAAACCCTTTCCTGCCACTTCACCTGCCCTGTTCCCTTATTTGTCTCTTTCACCAAATTCTTTCGTAACCTACCTGCCATCTTAAACCTACCCCTTCTTCGAAACGTGTCCCCTTTCCCCTTTGTAGGAAAAACAAACCTGCCAGTTCATTTTGTCATCGTCCCTCCCTGCCATCTTCCCCTAGTTCATCTTTCACCTACGGGCCCTTTCCCCTATCTTTCGAAACCCTACCTGAAATGTTATTTAGTATCGTCCCCAAACATGCCTTTTTCCGCTAGTCTCGTCCCTACATACCACCTTCACCTAGTCATCGTCACCTACCTGCCATCTTCCCCTTGTCATGCCCACCTACCTGCCATCTTCCCTAGCCCATCTCCCCTTTCCTGCCATCTTCCCCTTATTCCCCACGTAAACTTACCTGCCACCTTCACCTGTCATCGTCCCCAAAACTGCCATCTTCACCTAGTCATGGGTCACCTACCTGCCCCCTTTACCTAGCATCGTCCCCTCCCTCCCTTTCTTTCACGTAGTCATGTCACCTCCCTCCCATCTTCCCCTAGTCATCGTCCCCTTCCTCCCACCTTCCCCTTTGTCATCGTACCTACCTGCCCCCTTCCCTTTAGTCACCCCGCCCCAACCAACCTGCCCCCCTTCCCCTAGTCTCTTTCCACCTACCGGGCCCCCTTTTTTCCCCTAGTCATCGTCCCCTCCTGCCACCTTACCTAGTCTTGGGTCATTACCTGCCCCCTTCACCTGTCATCGTAAATCTACCCTGCCCCCTTTTCACCTTTAGTCATCGTCCCTCCCTCCCAATTTTAAATTTTGGGTATCGCCCCCCCCTCCCTGCCACTCATTTAGTCTCGTCACCCCTGCCATTTCACCTAGTCTTTACCTCCCTGCCACATTCCCCCTAGTCATGTCACCTCCCTGGAAACCTTCACTTAGTCATCGTCACCTCCCTGCCACTTTCCCCTTTGGGAAATGTCCCCTACCTCCCTTTCTTCCCTATTTAAATGTCACCTCCTCCCAATTTTTTCACCTAGTCATGGTCCCCTACCTCCCATTTTCCCCCCCTGGGGTCTTTGTCCCCTTTACCTCCCAAAGCTTCAACTAGCCCTTTCGTCACCTACTCCTTCTTTAAACCTAGTTTTGTCATTTCCCCTTTGCCATCTTCACCTAGTCTTCGTCACCAAAAAACCCCTTCCCCCGGGCCTTCCCCAATTTTTTCATCGTAAACCTACCTGCCTTTAAACCTAGTCATCGTCACCTATTGCCACCTTCCCTAGTCTCGTAAACCAAACCTTTGCCACCTTCACCTAGTCATCTCCCCTGCCTGCCATCTTCACCTAGTCTCGTTCCCCTACCCCCCCTTGCCTAGCCCATCGTCCCTACCTGCCATCTTCACCTAGTAACCCCTTCACCCCCTGCCATCTTCCCCCTCCTGCCCCTTCCCCTACCTGCCACCTTCCCCCCTTAGCACGTCACCTACCTCCCACATTTCCCCTGTCATCTTTTTATCTACCTGGGGTCTTCACTAGTCCCCGTACCTCCCTGCCTTTTTTAAAAAACCTTTTAGTCATGGGTCCCTTTACATCCCCCTTCCCCTATTATGGGTCACCTCCCTTGCCATCTTCCCCTAGTCATCGTCACCTACTGCATTTTTCCCCTTTATTTCATCTTCCTCCCTGCCATATTAAATTTGTCATGGGCACCTACCTCCCACCTTCCTAGTAAATTTTTTCACCTACCTGACCTTCACATAGTATCGTCAAAAAACCCTCCCCAACCAAAAACCAAGTCACGTCCCCCAAACCTTTTCACCTTACCCTTAGCCTTTCGTCACCTACCTCCCACCTTCCCCTTAGTCTCGTCACCTACCTGCCCCTTCACTTAGTAAATCGTCCCTACCTCCCACCTTCCCCTAATCTCGTCCCCCTTTCCCTACCTTCTTCCCCTAGTTTCTTTCCCCCCCTGAACCCCCCTCCCCTTTGCATGGGTCCCCTCCCTGCCATTTTCACCTATTTCATCGTCCTACCTCCCACATTCCCCCAAATTTATCTTTCACCTCCCCTGCCACCTCACTTAGTCATGGGTCCAAAACCTCCCCCCCTTACCTAGTCTTCGTCACCTCCCTCCCATCTTCATTTTGTCATCTTTCCCTACGCCAAAATTTCCCCGGGGCCCATCGTACCTCCCTTGCCCCCTTTTCACCTATTTAAATGGGTCCCCAACCTGCCTTTTCCCGCTAGTAATCGAAACCCCCTTCCACCTTCACCTATTTCATTTTCTCCAAACCTGCCCCCTTTCCCTTTTAGTCATCGTCACCTTTACATGCCCCCCTTTTCCCCCTAGTCATGTCACCTACCTGCCATTTCACCTAGTCTTCCGTCCCCTACCTGCCACATTTCCCCAAGTCATCGTCCCCTTTCCCTGCCCCCCTTCACCTAGTCATCGTCACCTCCTCCCCTTCTTAAACCTAGTAATCTTTCACCTCCCTGTCCCCCTTAAACCTAGTAAATCGTCACCTCCCTGCCCCCTTCACCTATTTCATCGTCACCTCCCCCTGCCCCCTTCCCCTGGGTCTTTCGTCACCTCCTCCCAACTTCACCTAGTCATCGTCCCCTACCTCCCCTTTTCACCAGGTCATGGGTCACCTCCCTTTGCCATCTTCCCCTTTAGTCACCCGTCACCACGTCCCACCTTAAACCTAGTCATCGCCCCTTATCTTTATTTGTACTTTTTTCCTTTTTTGTTTTTTTTTGCTATATTTGATGTTATTTTTTTGAAATTGCTGCTGCTGTTTGAAGCCGCTGCTGCTTGTGCTGTTTGTCCCAGCTGTGCTGCTGATCCCCTGCCGCTGCTGAAAGCTGTTTGAGGCTGCTGCTGCTGGCGCGGGCCCTGCTGATGCTGCTGTGCTGGCTGCTGATGCTCCCTTGATGCTTGCTGCTGCTGTGTGTGCTGTGCTGCTGTGCTGGGGTGATGCTGCTGTGCTGCTGTGTTTGTGCTGATGCTGCTGCTGTTTGATGCTGCTGCGGGATGCTGATGCTGCTGCGGGCTGCTCGCTGCTGATGCGGCTGTTTGTGCGGTTGCTGCTGCTGCGCTGATGTTTGATGTTTTGCTGCTGCGGCTGCTGATGTGTTTGCTGAGGGCTGTTGATGTTGCTGATGCTGTTTGCTGGATGCTGCTGATGCTGCTGTGTTTGTTGTGATGTGTTGTTGTGCTGTGCTGCTGGTGCTGCTGCGGCGAGCTGCTGATGCTGCTGTGCTGCGGGTGCTGCTGCTGCGATGCTGCTGATGTGCTGCTGCTCTGGTGCTGCTGCTGATGCTGCTGTGGGGGCGGGTGCTGTGGTGTGCTGGTGCGGGCTGCTGCGGGAGGGCTGGTGTGGCTGCTGCTGTGGTGCTGTTTGCTGGTGGGGGGTGGTGCGGCTGCTGTTGTCCTGATGTTTGCTGGTGGGCTGCTGATGCTGTTGATGCTCCCTGATGGGGATGTGCTGCGCTTTTGGATGCTGCTGTGCTGCTAGTGTTTTGTGCTGTGATTTTGGGTCCCTGCTGTGCTATTTGCTCCCGGGGCGGGTGCTGCTGGTGCTGCTTGCTGCTGCTGTCGTGCTGGGGTTTGCTGAGGCTGCGGGCTGTTGATGCTGCTGCTGGGTGTGATGCTGTTTTGGCTGGTGCTGTTTGCTGCGGGTTTTGGGCTGCTGATGCTGGTGCTGGTGCGTGCTGCTGATGTTTCCCTTGCTGCTGGTGCTGTTTGCTGCTGTGTGTTGCTTGGCGGGCTGCTGTAGTCTTGTTTGCGGGCTGCTGCTGTGTGCTGATGTGATGCGGGTTTGTGCTGCTGCTGCTGGTGCTGCTGTGTGGTGCTGCTGGCTCCGGGGTGGTGGGGGTGTGCTGCTGTTTATGCGGGGTTGATGCGATTTGGGTTTGTGCTACTGCTGTTTTGTTTTCTTGAGGGCCGGGGCTGTGTGCTGATGATGCTTTTGCTGGGGGGTGTGGGGGTTGCGGGTGTGATGTAAAACCCAGGGTGATGCGGTTGCTGTTGATGTTTAAGGGCCCGTTTGCTGTGCTGCTTGTTGCTGGGGTTTTGATCCCTGCTGCTGCTGCTGCTGGTGGATCCCCTAGTGCTGCTTATCTCCCTTGGCTGTTTGAGGCGGGTTTGGTGGTGGTGGTGGTGGTGGTGTGCTGCTGCTGCTGCTTGCTCCTGCGGGCGGGTTTGCCCCTGCTTGTGCGTTTCCCGTTTGCTGCTGATGCTGCTGCTGTTGGTGGTGGGGGCTGTGCTGTGCTGAGGGCTGCTGATGCTGTACTGCTGCTGCTGTGTGATGGGGATATGCTGCGGGCGGGTTTGCTTGCTGTGGGGTTCCCCGGTTTTGCAGCTGCTGTGCGGCTTGTGTGGTGCTGTGCTCCCATGTGCTGATGTGTACTGCTCCCAGTGCTGCTGTGATGTTGTGCTGTGGTGCGGGTTTGTTTGGCTGTGTTTGTGTTGGGGGTTCCCTGCTGGGGGTTTGGTGGTGGTGGTGTGTGCTGCTGATGCTGAGGGTTTGCTATGCTGCAGTTGCTGGGGGGTGTTGTTTGGCTGCTGGGGGTTTTGTCCCTGCTGTTTGTGCTGATGTGCTGATGTTGGGCTGCTGCTGGTGCTGCTGCTGGTAAAGGGTGGTGGTGGTGGGGGGGGTGTGTTTCTGCTGCGGGTTGATGATGTGCTGCTGTGGCTGTGCGGGTGCTGCGGGATGCTTCTGTGGAGTTGCTGCTGCTGCTGTTGCTGTGCTCATGCTGCTGATGCTGATGTGCTGATGCTGCTGCTGGGGTGGGTGCTGTTTGTGCTGCTTTTGGTTTTGTCCCTGATGAGCTGATGCGTGTGTGGTGCTGCGGGGTGCTGTGTGTTTTCTGGTGCTTGCTGCTGTGTGGTCTGCTGCTGGTGGTGGTGGTGCTGTGCTGTTGCGGATGCTAAAGCGGCTGTTGCTGCGGGGGCGGGGTTGCTGTTGCGGGTTGATGTTGCTGATGCTAAATGCTGATGTGATGCTTGCTTTTGATGCTGCTGCTTCCCTGTTTGTGCTGCGGGATGTTGGTGCTGCTGCTGCTGCTGGGGGCTGCTGTGGGGTGGTGGGGGCTGTGTGTGCGGGAATGCTGATGTGCTGATGCTGCTGGTGGTGCTGATGTGTTGATGCTGCTGATGCGGGTTTGCTGTTGCTGCTGTTTATGTGATAGCTGTGTGCGGGGCTAAGTGCTGCTGCTGTGTTTGCTGTGCTGTGCTAGTGCTGCTGCTGGTGGTGCGCTGCGGGTTTGATGCTGCTGTTGGTACTGCGCTGTGCTGTTTGCGCTGCTGTTTCTGTACTGCTGTGTGGTGTGTGCTGCTGATGTTGCGCGGGTGGGGGCTGCTGCTGCTGGTGCTGCGGGTTTGCGGGCTGGTGTTTGCGCTCTGATGCGGGCTGCTGCTGCTGCTGCTGTGGTGTGATGTTTGCGGGTTTGTTGTGCTGGTGCTGCTGCTGCTGATGTGCTGGGGGTGTTTGCTGCTGTTGGGGCTGCTTTGCTGTGCTGTTTGTTTTGTTTTAAGTGTTGCTGCTGCTGCTGCTGTGGTGCTGGGGTGCTGCTGCTGATGCGGCTGCTGCTGCTGCTGGTGCTGCTGTTTTCCCCTGGTGGTGGGGCTCCTGCTTGTGCTGCTGCTCCCTGTTTGCTGCTGCTGCTGCGCTGCTGCTCTGCTGTGATGCTGCTATGCTGCAGTGTGCTGCTGATGCGGGCTAACGGGGCTGAAAGCGGGTTGTTGCTGATGCTGCGGATGCTGCTGCTGCTGCTTGTGTGCTGGGCTGAAAATGCTCCCCAGTGTGTGCTGTTTGCTGGGGTTTTGCTGCTGCTGCTGTTTGTGTACTGTGGTGCTGCTGCTGCTTGTGCTGGTGCTGCGCTGCTGTGGGGTGGTGGGGGTTTGCTGCTGCTGCTGCTGAGTTTGCTGCTAATTTCCCTGCAAGCTGTTGCTGTTGAGTGCTGTGTGTTTGCTGCTAGCTGGTTTTGTGCTGCTGCTGCTGATGCTGCTGCTGTTTGTGTTTGCTGTTTGTGGTGCTTGCTGCTGCTGCTGATGCTGCTGCTGCTGCTTGTGCTGCTGTGCGGGATGCTGCTGCTCCCTGGGGGAATGTTTGCTTTTTTGGGGGGTTTGGTGGGGGTGGGTGCTGCTGCTGTTTGTGTAAATTCTGCTACTGCTGCATTTTGCTGCTGTAAAGCTGTGCTGCGGGTTTCGCTGTTGCTGTTTGGTGGTGCTGCTGTTTGCTGCTGTTTGTGTTTGGTGGTGCTGGGCTGATGCTGTACTGCTGCGCTCCCTCCCTGCTGGTGTTGTGTGCTGCTGGGGGTTGTTTGCTGTGGTGGGTGTTTGTGCTGCTGGGGGTTGGGGGGTTTCCCTGCTGCTGATGCTGATGCTGTGTTGCTGCTGCTGCTAAATGATGTGCTCTGCTGGGGGTTGCTGCTGCTGGTGTTGCTCTGCGTGTTTATGCTCCCTGCTGCTGGTGCTGCTGCTGCGGGGTGCTGCTGCTGCTGCTGCTGCTGCGCTCCTGCTGCTGCTGCCCCCTGCTGATGTTTGCTGCTGATGCTGTGCTGTTGTTGTGCTGATGCTTCTACTGGGGGCCCCTGCTGCCTCCCTTCTGCGGGAGCTGCTGTTCGCTGGGTTGGTGCTGCTGGTGTGCTCCCTTGGCTGGTGCTGTTTCCTGCTGCTGGTGGTGGTGCTGGTGGTGGTTTCTGGGGCTGGTGCTGCTGCTGAAACCGGGTGTGTGTGCTGCTGCAGCTGGTGCTGTTTGCTGTGGGTTGCTGTGATGGTGCCCCTGGTGTGGGGGCTGCTGCTGCTGTTTAATGCTGTTTGTGATGCTCCCTATGCTGCTCAGTGATGTTTGCTATTTGCTCTGAGGGCTGCAAGGGCTGTGCTGCTGATGTACTGTGTTTCTGCTACTGTCCCTTCTCCTGTTGTGTTTGCTGCTACTGCTGCTGTGCTGTTGCTGCTACTGTGCTGCTGATGTTTGCTATGCTGCGGGCGGGCTGTGGGGTTTGGTGCTGCTGCTGCTGGTGGTGCTGCTGTTGGCTGATGCTGCTGATGCTGCTGATGAGTGTGGTGGTGGTGGGGGTTTGGCGGTGGGGGTGGGGGGGTGGTCCCTGGCTGATGTGTTTGCTGTGGGGGTTTCTGCTGTTTGCTGCTGCTCCCTTGCGGGCTGCGTGTGCTGCTGGTGGTGCTGGTGCGGGTGGGGGGTGCTGTTGCTGGTGCTGTGCGGGTGCGGGTTTCTGCTGTTTTTTTGGGTGCTGCTGTGCTGTGGTGCTGCTGCTCCCTGCTGTGCTGCTGTGCGTTTGCAGCTGTTGCTGTGATGCTGCTGCTGCTGCTGCTGCTACAAATTGCTTTTGCTGATGTTTGCTACTGCTGCTGCTGCTGCAAATGTACAACGCTGATGTTCTGCTGCTGCAAATGCTGCTACTGCTGATGTGCTGCCGAGGCTACTGCTGCTGCTGCAGTGGGAGCTGTGTCCTCAACATGCATAGGGGAACTTGAAGGGGACGGGTGGGGGTGAGGCTTTGGGGGCTGTAAAGGGTTCTTGATGTAAGGGTTAAAAGAACTTCACCATTCCCTTGGATAAAAACCCTGATTCTCTTTTTTCACCAGGCACTTATCCCCCTTTAAAAAATTTACCCTTT
>NC_069442.1:11545873-11555873 GCF_026875155.1 Cherax quadricarinatus | reverse complement strand
TTACACACATCCTCTCTCTAGTATAATTACACACATCCTCTCTCTAGTATAATTGCACACCTCTCTAGGGTTACTACACACATCTTCTCTCCAGTATCATTACACACATCCTCTCTCTAGGGTCACTACACACATCCTCTCTCTAGTATAATTACACACATCCTCTCTCTAGTATAATTGCACACCTCTCTAGGGTTACTACACACATCTTCTCTCCAGTATCATTACACACATCCTCTCTCTAGGGTCACTACACACATCTTCTCTCCAGTATCATTACACACATCCTCTCTCTAGTGTCATTACACACATCCTCTCTCTAGTGTCATTACACACATCCTCTCTAGTCACTAGTTTATCCTTCCACATTATTCATGAAAGGTCGTGATTTATTTATTCCCAGTTAATATATTAACTATGTAAACTGAATTGATTAAATACACCTTGATGAATTAGACACAAGTGCAATATCTGGGTGTGAAGAATATGGTGCTCAACACCTACTCCTAGGCTGATGGATTGATTACTTCATATTAAACTAATCTCTGTAAACAATTCTGCGAAGTCTAAGGACAGATTACCTCCTCTTCGACAGTCGTTCGTTAATGTTCCTGCATTACATTGACAAAGCGTACAAAATATTGATACCATGATGTAGATGAATGGCTCAAAAGAACCGACAAGTTCATATATTAGAATTCCCTGTAAGAAGATCTTGATATAGGGAATTCTGCGCTTGCCTAATCTACAGATATAACCTACTTCCACCTGTGGATTTCTCCAAGGTGACACCGCCTACGACTGCTTCAGCTCACCTGTCTGCAGTATATAAGCTCCTTCGCGCATATGCCGTAATCTTATAAAGACTGATGGACTAATTACATCAACTCCAGGCAGGGGACTGATTACCTCACTCTCCTTCTGATCTTCACTATTCTTCTTTGTACTGCACTAATGAAGCCACTGTGTGGTGAAACGTTTCCACAGCAAAGATACCCAAATGTTGCACATGTGTCTTAAGATACTCAGATGTTCCACATGTGTCTAATTCAACAACTTGCTGATATTGTATACCAATGATATATCTAAAAACACCAGTCTGGCGTTGTACACTGGGCTGCTCAGATCCGGTGTGTATGCAAATCTGAGATTCACTTTGGTTGTGGTCTAAGTTTGATGTGTTCGACACTGCTGTTCTGTATCAGAGTATTATTATTTGTAAACTTAAGGTTAATAGCTTTTTTTCCAGTCTGGTCGATGCTACAATATTTAAGCAGAAAGCGAATACATCACAGTATCTTGATAGTGTGATTGTTACTGTCAGTAGCCGGGGGTAATATGGAACCTTTGGTGGAAGACGACCTTTGATAATTGACAGCGTTGCTGTCAGTGACCTGGACTAAAAGGTACCTTATCTGGAAGATCAACTTTAACAGCTGACAGCAGTGTTGTCAGTGACCTGGACTAAGAGGCACCTTACCTGGAAGATCAACTTTGATATTGTAATTCGCTCAGACACAGCTGCTGATGATTTTGTTGGTGACGGCGGAGTATAATTACTGAAAACATAATTACACACACACACACACACACACTGGACCTAGTATTCACCTTGAGTAGTTCGGACATCGAGGATATCACATACGAAAGGCCCCTTGGAGCTAGTGATCATGTGATTCTGTGCTTTGATTACATAGCTGAGCTACAGGTAGAGAGGGTAGCAGGAATAGGACGAGAAAAACCAAACTACAAGAGGGGTGGGAATACACAGGCATGAGGGACTTCCTGCAAGACGTTCAATGAGAGAGAGAATTGGCAGGAAAACCAGTAAAAGAAATGATGGACTATGTGACAACAAAATGCAAGGAGGCAGAGGAGAGGTTTGTTCCCAAGGGAAACAGAAATAATGGGAAGATCAGAACGAGTCCTTGTTCACCCAGAGGTGTAGGGAGGCAAAAACTAAGTGCACTAGAGAGTGGAAAAAGTACAGAGGATAAAGGACCCAGGAAAATAAAGAGATCAGCCGAAGAGCCAGAAACGAATATGCACAGATAAGAAGGGAGGCTCAGTGACTGTTGTGGCTGTTACATAGCCACATCAGGAGGAAAGGAACAGTCAAGGACCAAGTAATCAGGCTGAGGAAGGTGGGGAGTTCACAAGAAACGACCAAGAGGTAGGTGAGGAGCTCAACATGAGATTTAAAGAAGTATTTACAATGGAGATAGGAAGGACTCCAGGAATTCAGAATATGGAGGTACAGCAACAAGTGCTGGATAAAATACACACAACCGAGGAGGAGGTGAAGAAGTTGCTATGTGAACTTGATGCCTCAAAGGCGGTGGGACCAAACATCTCTCCATGGGTCCATAGAGAGGGAGCAGAGATGCTGTGTTTGCCACTAACAAAAATATTCAACACATCCACTGAAACTGGGCAACTACCTGAGGTATGGAAGACAGAAAATGTAGTCCCAGTTTTTAAGAAAGGAGACAGACACGAGGCATTAAACTACAGACCTGTGTCACTGTTACGCATAGATGCGGTTTTCTATATCTTTCATTTTTGTTCATCTATCTAATATTACATTGCGATTATCATCGTTATTAGCTAAAACGACGTTAATCAGCTTTATAATATTACATATTCATTTTCATCTTTCTCATTTTTCATATTATGTATATATATATATATATATATATATATATATATATATATATATATATATATATATATATATATATATATATATATATATATATATATGTATGTATGTATTTCGTGGTAACAACCATTTAATGTTGGTATGACCTCACCTCTGGTTACTGCTCGCCTGATGCGAGCTTACATCAGAGGTGAGTGGAGTAGCGTTGTCAGTACAACACCTCTCTCGGTCTCGAGGTCTTCCTTTCCTGCTCATTTACTTTAAGAAACTACCTGGAGCATAGCATTATTCCTTAGTCTCCAGAAACTGCGAGTACTTGTGACACTTTCACTTAGAAGCTCTCCTGTGTTGAAGAGATTTCAATTACACTGGTCAAATTATAAGTGTTCAAAACTTTGGTCGTCTAAGGAAACTGAGACTGTATCTTTGTCAAATCTAGATATAAAGACTCATTCAGCCAGAATGGAGGCCGTTGTAACTTTATATGATTGTAAGTCTGTTAAAGTGTTTATATCTAATTGATAAGTAAAAGGTACTATTAAAATACCTTAAGACCAAAAAGTAATAAACTTTATGAAGTTTTTCGATCTCCTTAATACTAAAACTGATCTTCACAAGAGATTGAATTATATCATTATATATAATTTCTTATTACGATTTCCCATGTGTATATTTCATACTGAAGATCCCCTAGACTCATGCCATAAATACTTTACAAATCCTATGGAATATCGTAATAGTCACTGACGTGTATAGTATGCAAAGTCATGGAGATCAGGAGGAGAGTGGTGCAGCACCTAAAAAGACACAAGCTTATAAACGACAACCAGCACGGTTTCAGGGAAGGAAAATCCTGTGTCACAAACCTACTGGAGTTTAATGACAGGGTAACAAAAGTAAGACACGAGAGAAAGGGGTGGATAGACTGCATTTTCTTGGATTGCAAGAAAGCCTTCGACACAGTTCCTCACAAGAGGGTAATGCAAAAGCTAGAGGATCAGGCACGTATAACAGGAAAGGCACTGCAATGGATCAGAGAAAATCTGACGGGGAGGCAACAACGAGTCACGGTACATGACAAAGTGTCGGAGTTGGTGCCTGTGACGAGCGGGGTTCCACAGGGTTCAGTCCTAGGACCTGTGCTGTTTTTGGTATATGTGAATGACATAACGGAAGGGATAGACTCAGAAGTGTCCCTATTTGCAGATGATGTGAAGTTAATGAGGAGAATTAAATCGGTCGAGGATCAGGTAGGACTACAAAGAGACCTGGACAGGCTACAAGCCTGGTCCAGCAACTGGCTCCTTGAATTTAACCCTGCCAAATGCAAAGTCATGAAGATCGGGGAAGGTTAAAGATGACCGCAGACAGAGTATAGTCTAGGTGGCCAAAGTCTGCAAACCTAACTCAAGGAAAAAGATCTTGGGGTGAGTATAATACCAAGCACATCTCCTGAGGCGCACAGGAGCATATGGGCGTCTGGCAAACCTAAGGATAGCGTTCCGATACCTCAGTAAGGAATCGTTCAAGACTCTGTACACCATATACGTCAGGCCCATATTGCAATATGCAGCGCCAGTTTGGAATCCACACCTGGTCAAGCACGTCAGGAAATTAGAGAAAGTGCAAAGGTTTGCAACAAGACTAGTTCCAGAGCTAAGGGGAATGTCCTACGAAGAAAGACTAAGGGAAATCGGCCTGACGACACTGGAGGACAGGAGGGTCAAGGGAGACATGATAACGACATATAAAATACTGCGAGGAATTGACAGGTGGACAAAGACAGGGTGTTCCAGAGATGGGACACAAAAACTAGGGGTCACAATTGGAAGATGAAGACTCCTATGAGTCAAAGGGATGTTAGGAAGAATTTCTTCAGTCATAGAGTTATCAGGAAATGGAATAGCCTAGAAAGTAGCGTAATGGAGGCAGGAACCATACATAGTTTTAAGACGAGGTTTGATAAAGCTCATAGAGCAGGGAGAGAGGACCTAGTAGCAATCAGTGAAGAGGCGGGGCCAGGAGCTGAATCGACCCCTGCAACCACAAATAGGTGAGTACACACACACGAACGTACGCATGCACATCAACCGAATAATGGCTGCAGCATATGGGCGCCTGGCAAACCCAAGAATAGCGTTTCGACACCTCAGTAAGGAATCGTTCAAGACAGTGTACATCAGGCCCATATTGGAGTATGCAGCACCAGTTTGGAACCCACACCTGGTCAAGGACGTCAAGAAGTTTGAGAAAGCGTAAAAGTTTGCAACAAGACTAGTCCCGGAGCTAAGGGGTATATCCTACGAGGAGATATTAAGGGAAATCAACCTGACGACACTGGAGGACAGGACGGACAGGGAACAATAACATGCAAAATACAGAGAGGAATTGACAAAGTGGATAAAAACAGGATTTTTCCGAGATGGGACACAGTAACAAGGGGTCACAATTAAAAGCTGAAGACTTAGATGACTCACAGGGATGTTAGGAAGTATTTCTTCAGCCATAAAGTTGTCAGGAAGTGGAACAGTCTGAAAAGTGATGTAGTGGAGGTAGGATCCATACACAGCTTTAAGAAGAGGTATGATAAAGCTCCTGGAACAGGGAGAGAGCGGACCTAGTAGTAACCAGTGAAAAGGCGGGGCCAGGAACTATGCATCGACCCCTGCAACCACAATTAGGTGAATACAATTAGGTGAGTACGAGAAAAAGGCTGTGTCAATCGACAATAGCCTTTAATAACTGGTAACCAAGACATATAACGAAATAAGGCTACTAAGGCACGAAATAGAAAGGCTCAGTAATCAATTAGCTGGAGAAACACCAATAAAAAGAGATTACGACACAAATCAAAAAAGTAATAATCAACCAACTTATGCCAGTAGTTCAGAGAGGAAGAAATAGTAAGAGACCAGAGGAAATAATGGTGAAGAAGGAAACCTTAAGGAGACAAGGAGAGGACATGACTTTTGGAGCTTTCGTGGTGCTCAGGTTAAACGAAGAAAGATAACCTGAGAGGAAGAGAAGACAGAAGGAAGAAACTATATCAGAGATCTGATGAAGTAGTGGGAGCTACAAGTGAGACTAGCAACATCTATGTTTATTTGGGTAAGAACAAGTACTGAGAGAAGGACAAGAATACTGTGGATACTGTTTTCAAACACAGAAATAAGGAATATAGTCATGGGAAGAAAATCAAACCTGAGATCTCGCAATTTCGATACATCTATGTCAAGGAAGACAGGGCAGTGAAGGACACAAAAGCAAAGAGTCATGAGTAAGGAGAAGGCAGCAGTGGAAGAAGGAAATAGGGATCAGGCCAACTATCTGGGATGTGGAGGATCAACAGAGGGAAAGAGCTCAGGTAATGCCCCATCACTCCATTAAGAATCCCTGTCCATTTTCTCCAGAATTACTGTTCCCCAGAGAACAATAAGAGATAGAAGAATCAGTGTGAGGTACTCAAACGTAGATGGAGTTCTGACCAAATGACCAATAACAAATGCTATATATTCCCAGAATGATAAATAATAGGAAAAGAAAGGCAAAACAAAACAGTGGCAATGATGGACAGGAACTACTACAGAAAGACACAGGTTTTATGTTCTTTCTGGACAAATACACATGCTGCTTAATGTATACTATTTTCTTCATATCTTGTTTTGTGAGGCTGCTGCCTAATATTGTCAAGGCAAAATAACAAGGAACTGGTGGCTTTTCCAGCAGGTAGATGGCGTTTTCACCAGAGCTCATGGTAGAGTAGTGTTTGTCTCTCTATGATGTAGCCAACATTTTCTTTATGTAGTTAGCTGTATATATTTAGCTTAAATTTTATTGTAATAAACCCACATTTAGACACTCAAGCAACAGTCACAATTACTGTTTATTTAAATTATGGGTAACAGGGTAAGCCCAAAAATAACTGTTCATAATGTATATGAGATTACTTGCTGGATGGTAGCACCTCATTCTGGCAGTTCTCCTTCACTTAACAACGAGGTAATTGTTACAGGCAGTGATATAGACTCTAAATATTAGGTTACTGGGTAAGAATAAAACAGTGTACAAAATTAGATTTTGTAACTGGCCATTTTTCTCCTCGGTTTGTACTTATCTCATATTTAAATTCAAATTATTATTTTTTAATGCTATACAAGGATAATGTAGTTTGCATGTAATAAAACACTGTTAGGCACAAAAGAAAGCCATTAGTATGCTAATAGAAGACTTGTAATTTAGGTCATGGGACTACTATATTACAAGTAGTCTTGTCCATCCAGCAAGACTTCGCCTGCTTTTTACACAAAATGATTATGACATAGCTAAAATTAGTTATATAATAGAGAACCACTCAGCACCAACTATCATATACTAAGTTTTAAGTACCTGCTGGAAACGGGAACGGAGAAGAAAATGGCGGAAGTAACAGAAAATGAAACTACAGAAGGGGGACCATAATGAATAAAAAAAAAAACTGTACAAGAAGAGATGTATGTAAAACAGTCAAAGTACTAAGGAAAAAACTATACCAAACATGTAGAAAAGAAAAAAAACTAAGCCCATGGTTCGATAGGAAATACCGAGAGGCCAAGACGCAAGAATAAGAAGGGAAGCTGAAAAATAATTTTAAAATGATATAGCGTCAGAAGACCAAACAGAATCAAAGCTACTCTATAACTACACAAGAAAAGAAGACAACTGTGAAGGATCTGGTGATAATGCTGAAGAAAGAAGATGGGACGCTGATGAAGAATGATATAGTATAACGGGGTCTTTACAGAAGAAAATGGAGAGTTATCAAAAGCAACTGTAGTTAAACAAGATTAACGGATACTAAAAAGCATCAGCACACAAAAACGAAGTGATGAAACTTCTAAGTGGACTAGACGTAACAAAAGCAATTGGACCAGGTAAAATATCTCCCTAGATGCTGAAAGGGGCAAAGCTACTATGTGAACCAACAGCAAAGGTACACAACGAATTTCTCTTATCAGGACAAGTGCCTCTAAATTATAAAAAGGCAAGAGGTACTGAACTGCAGGCCGGTATCTCTATCAACAGTTCTGGACAAGACAGTAAGGAAATGGATATTAGAGTACCTAGAAAGGAGATTCTTTACAGAAAACCAGCATGGATTTAGGGATGGAAAATTGTATCTTAAAAATCTGTTGGAGGCCTATGACAGAGTCACAGAGATAAAACAAGACAGACAGGGTTGGGTGGATTGCATCTTCTTGGACTGGAGGAAGGAATCGAAATAGATTAGTCCACAAACTAGATGAATAGACAGTTAAATGGCAGAGTGCTCCAGTGGATCAGAGTACCTGAATGACAGAAAGCAGAGTGATGAGTGGGTTTCTACCATTACTATTCCTCACATATATGTGAGTGACCTACCAGAAGATATCCAGTCTCATGTGTCTTTATGAATGATGTAAATCCAATGAGAAGAATAAGAACAGGAGAGGACAGTGATAAGCTTCAGGATATGGTCAAACAAGTGGCTTTTCGAGTTCAATCCAAACATATGCAAGATTATGTGAACTGGAAAAATTGAGGGCACACTGACTGGACACAGAGTACAGCATGGGTGGAAAAGCTGCAAATATCATAGTGAAAAAGATATGGGGAAAATACGTCAAGCATATTACCAGAATTGCACATAAACCGCATAACGTCAGTGGCATATGGGAAATTAGTAAGTCTCAGAAGAGCATTCAGGAATTAGAATAAGGAATCCCTCAGAACTTTGTATACGTACGTTAGATCAATCAGTGAGTAGGTGGCCCCAACATGGAGCCCATACCTAATGAAGCATATGAAGGAGTTCAAAGAGGTCCAAAGTTTGCAACCAGCCTAGTACTAGAACATCTCCTTGCAGGTGCATTACGAGAGATGGATATGGTACACACGGACACACTGAATTATGAGGACCAGTATCAAGGAGGCACAAGTGCGAGTTGAAAATACAGAGGAGCCACGGGACTGCAAGGAAATAAGTTCCTTGGAATGGATGACAAATGAATTACTTGGATAAGTCAGTGAAGGCATATTCAATACACAGCTTCAAAAGAACATATGATAAGGTCCATGAGGCCAGAAATCAGTGATGCTGATCAAAGTGGTCTAGGAACCGGGACCAGGAACACTCGATCCCCACAAAGACAACTCAATTACAACTTGCTTAGTACAGCATTTACGAAAAGAGGAAGGATGGGGTTCATACTGTTTGTACGACGACGAGTATTAAAGTCACTAATGTAACATCAAACTGGGTCACTACCATAACATCAAACTATGATGTAATGGGAGTTAGAGAGAGCCTTAAAGGTCATCTGGAAGGTCGGAGCAGCAACCACTACCACTAGCTAGACCTGAAGGTCAAAAAAAATTAATTTATTTAGATTCTTTCGGAAAGTACTAGAATTTGGTTATTCAGCGCTTCAAACATTTACTGTTTCTTACATTAAATTTATACTGCCATTGTCAAGCTCATGTCATATTACAGAAATCATAAACACAGAGCAAGGAAAACTATACGGTATTTTTTTCACATTCCACAATTCATATCTATATTGCACTCCGTGTCATCAGTCACAAGTCTCAGACAAAAGGGGAAATGTTAAGATAAGATTAGATTTGTTCGGATTTTTAACCCGGAGGGTTAGCCACCCGGGATAACCCAAGAAAGTCAGTGCGTCATCGGGGACTACCTCTCTTATTTCTACTGGGGTCCTTTAATCTTGTCCCCCAGGATGCGACCCACACCAGTCGACTAACACCCAGGTACCTACTTACTATTAGGTGAACAGGGAGAGCAAGTGTAAAGAAACATGCCAAACGTTTCCAATCGTGTCAGGGATCGAACCACGGACACTCAGTATGTGAGGCTAGAGCGTTGTCAGCCAAACCACAGGTCAGAGAAGCACCCTGTGGGAAGACTGCCACCTAAACTGCTCAAACCTGACCAACAACGTTAAGTGACCCAGTGAGGTGAGGATCAACAAAACCAGACACGGTACCTGCCACTACCCCCTTTTCCACAAACTCCAAATTACTAGAACGCCGTAACAGCAATGTACGTATAATGTATTCAAGAAGCTAAGCACCTCTGTAAATGCGTAGTATGATGAAGCCTCTGAGTATCTTGTAAGTCATAATCATGTCCTCCCTCGGCCTTCTCTTTCCAGGTCGTTAGGTTAAGTTCCTTCAGTCTCCCCATAGTGCATTCCATGGAGTTTCAAGACTAGTCTCATTGCAAACTTTTGGACCTCTGAGCTCATAATGGTTCTTACTATGATATATGCAATGTATAACGTCTAAAAGAATTCTTTATTA
>NC_069442.1:11500873-11538373 GCF_026875155.1 Cherax quadricarinatus | reverse complement strand
ACATATGGAGCGTTATTTCTTATATAAATTTTACTGTAGCACACAGCGTAACATTCACTCTCACCTTAACCCTCCCTTTATCCTCACTCTTACCTCAACCCTCCCTTCGTCTGCCATGTTATGCCCGGGTCTGAGTTTAGTGATCAGTAATGATTCAAAATTTCGGACTGTAAGTAAATTTTCAGATGGAGATAGTTTTATATTGTGCAAATGAGGACAAAACACCTAACCCAACCTAACCAACTACTAACCCAACCTAACAAAACTAACGTAACTAACGCAGCTTATTTGGATGGTGTAACTAGAGGTCGTTCCGGGGGTCAACGCCCCCGCGGCCCAGTCCTTGATGAGACTAATTATTCTACAATGGTACTAACATTCCACAAGTTCATCTTGTGCACTAAAGATTCTTACTACTGCTACATATTACAGAAAGTAAATGTACATGAATTACACCTGGAAGACAATACATAGTCGTGTCTAGTCTCTTCCTGAATTAATAACAAAAAAAGGCACAATACCGTGACTGGAACGATACACAAATAACCCGCACATAAAAGAAAGGAGCTTACGACGACGTTTCGGTCCGACTTGGACCATTGACAAAGTCACACTGTGACTTTGTCAGTGGTCCAAGTCGGACCGAAACGTCGTCGTAAGCTTCCCCTCTTTTATGTGCGGGTTATTTGTGTATCCTCCTGAATAATTCAGCACGGTCATGTACTGTACAGAATGGGCATGTCAAGTGATTCAACACTGACAAGTGTCAATAATACTGACGAGTGACTGGCCAGACAAGTCACGTGACTGGCCAGACAAGTCAGGTGCCAGGCGGTGCATCTAGCCATATACATGAAGACAATATTTTGACTAATACTTCAAAAACAATAATTTGCACTAGACAAGAAATAATTAATTTGTGGGAGTCCGGATTGCTGGTAGGTATTTGAAGAAAATATTAATGAACGACTTCTGAAACAGGGATACCTCAGCCCAGTCCTGTTTACTGTTACCTCAGCCCAGTCCTGTTTACTGTTACCTCAGCCCAGTCCTGTTTACTGTTTCCTCAGCCCAGTCCTGTTTACTGTTACCTCAGCCCAGTCCTGTTTACTGTTACCTCAGCCCAGTCCTGTTTACTGTTACCTCAGCCCAGTCCTGTTTACTGTTACCTCAGCCCAGTCCTGTTTACTGTTACCTCAGCCCAGTCCTGTTTACTGTTACCTCAGCCCAGTCCTGTTTACTGTTACCTCAGCCCAGTCCTGTTTACTGTTACCTCAGCCCAGTCCTGTTTACTGTTACCTCAGTCCAGTCCTGTTTACTGTTACCTCAGCCCAGTCCTGTTTACTGTTACCTCAGCCCAGTCCTGTTTACTGTTACCTCAGCCCAGTCCTGTTTACTGTTACCTCAGCCCAGTCCTGTTTACTGTTACCTCAGCCCAGTTCTGTTTACTGTTACCTCAGCCCAGTCCTGTTTACTGTTACCTCAGCCCAGTCCTGTTTACTGTTACCTCAGCCCAGTTCTGTTTACTGTTACCTCAGCCCAGTCCTGTTTACTGTTACCTCAGCCCAGTCCTGTTTACTGTTCCCTCAGCCCAGTCCTGTTTACTGTTACCTCAGCCCAGTTCTGTTTACTGTTACCTCAGCCCAGTCCTGTTTACTGTTACCTGAGCCCAGTCCTGTTTACTGTTACCTCAGCCCAGTCCTGTTTACTGTTACCTCAGCCCAGTTCTGTTTACTGTTACCTCAGCCCAGTCCTGTTTACTGTTACCTCAGCCCAGTCCTGTTTACTGTTACCTCAGCCCAGTCCTGTTTACTGTTACCTCAGCCCAGTCCTGTTTACTGTTACCTCAGCCCAGTCCTGTTTACTGTTACCTGAGCCCAGTCCTGTTTACTGTTACCTCAGCCCAGTCCTGTTTACTGTTACCTCAGCCCAGTTCTGTTTACTGTTACCTCAGCCCAGTCCTGTTTACTGTTCCCTCAGCCCAGTCCTGTTTACTGTTACCTCAGCCCAGTCCTGTTTACTGTTACCTCAGCCCAGTCCTGTTTACTGTTACCTTAGCCCAGTCCTGTTTACTGTTACCTCAGCCCGGTCCTGTTTACTGTTACCTCAGCCCAGTCCTGTTTACTGTTACCTCAGCCCAGTCCTGTTTACTGTTACCTCAGCCCAGTCCTGTTTACTGTTACCTCAGCCCAGTCCTGTTTACTGTTACCTCAGCCCGGTCCTGTTTACTGTTACCTCAGCCTAGTCCTGTTTACTGTTACCTCAGCCCAGTCCTGTTTACTGTTACCTCAGCCCAGTCCTGTTTACTGTTACCTCAGCCCAGTCCTGTTTACTGTTACCTCAGCCCGGTCCTGTTTACTGTTACCTCAGCCCAGTCCTGTTTACTGTTACCTCAGCCCAGTCCTGTTTACTGTTACCTGAGCCCAGTTCTGTTTACTGTTAATTCAGCACAGTCCTGTTTACTGTTACCTCAGTCCAGTCCTGTTTACTGTTACCTCAGCCCAGTCCTGTTTACTGTTACCTCAGCCCAATTCTGTTTACTGTTACCTCAGCCCAGTCCTGTTTACAGTTACCTCAGCCCAGTCCTGTTTACTGTTACCTCAGTCTAGTCCTGTTTACTGTTACCTCGGTCCAGTCTTCCTCAAAGTATATCCTCTCTGATTACTTCCTCAAAGTATATCTTCCCTGACTACTTCCTCAAAGTATATTATCTCTGACTACTTCCTCAAAGTATATCTTCTTTGCCTACTTCCTCAAAGTATATCTGTTCACTTCCGATAACTATATCTTCTCGTCCAGTGTAAATAAACAGATTTCTTGGATAACGAAATTATTTTCTGCTATTATAAGTAGCAGTGAAAGTGGCGTAACTGTGGACACATTTGTGCGCATTATGTTATGTAGTTTAGAGCGAGAATGTTGGCATGATAAATGTTGCACTGCTCTCTACACACCTTAACCTGATTATTATGGACTACTCTCTGTGAATGTTGGTGTGTTGTTGTGCTTCAGTGAGTGTGGCTGAGCACTGACCTGTGTTGATGCCTGGTGACACCACCTAGTATCACCATGCTGCCCTACTAGAAACCTTTTCCTCATTCCTCCTGTTGCTACTTTTGCAACATTGCATAGCTCCTGATGACGCACGAAGACGTGTGAAAGTACTCGAGCTGAAGATTTCCTTCAACCTTGGCTTGTCTTACACACATATATTTGTACTTGTGATGTGTTTGTGTACTCGCCTGGTGCTGTGTTAGGGGTCCACCAGCCTGAGTTTATAAATATATAAATCGCAGCTCCTGCTACCCCCTCCTCCCCGGTCAAGAGTTAATGCCAGTTTACCCTCTTTCCCAAAAACTATAAGGATAATCCACAGCAGATAACTAAGTTCCAGAACATAATCCTTCAAAACTCAAGGTGACATACGACTTAGTTCCATGGCTTCATGCTCTAACATCAACACTGGTTAATACAATAATATCGAATGATTTTGTGAGTTGGGAGCCTAAGGTTCCTCTTTAAGAGCCTCCTTTCCTCTAAATATACTCGAAAAATTATATATATGTCCTATTGTGTAGTGCATATAAAGAATCGCCTAAAGTTGTGTCTTATGTACATAAAAATTGGACTGAAGTAGTGTGTTATGTATATAGCAATTGGACTAAAGTTGTGTGTTATGTATATAACAATTGGACTGAAGTAGTGTGTTATGTATATAACAATTGGACTAAAGTTGTGTGTTATGTATATAACAATTGGACTGAAGTAGTGTGTTATGTATATAACAATTGGACTAAAGTTGTGTGTTATGTATATAACAATTGGACTAAAGTTGTGTGTTATGTATATAACAATTGGACTGAAGTAGTGTGTTATGTATATAACAATTGGACTAAAGTTGTGTGTTATGTATATAACAATTGGACTAAAGTTGTGTTGTGTGTATAACAATTGGACTAAAGTTGTGTGTTATGTATATAACAATTGGACTAAAGTTGTGTTATGTGTATAACAATTGGACTAAAGTTGTGTGTTATGTGTATAACAATTGGACTAAAGTTGTGTGCTATGTATATAACAATTGGACTAAAGTTGTGTGTTATGTTTATAACAATTGGACTAAAGTTGTGTGTTATGTATATAACAATTGGACTAAAGTTGTGTGTTATGTGTATAACAATTGGACTAAAGTTGTGTGTTATGTATATAACAATTGGACTAAAGTAGCGTGCTATGTAAATAACAGATAAGAGGAAATGTATCATGTAAACAATATATGGACCAGCTTGTCATGTAAACAACAGATGGACCAGTGTGTCATGTAAATAACAGATGGGCAAGTGTCATGTAAACCACAGATGGGCCAGTGTGTCATGTAAACCACAGATGGGCCAGTGTGTCATGTAAACAACAGATGGACCAGTGTGTCATGTAAACAACAGATGGACCAGTGTGTCATGTAAACAACAGATGGACCAGTGTGTCATGTAAACAACAGATGGACCAGTGTGTCATGTAAATAACAGATGGACCAGTGTGTCATGTAAACAACAGATGGACCAGTGTGTCATGTAAATAACAGATGGACCAGTGTGTCATGTAAATAACAGATGGGCAAGTGTCATGTAAACCACAGATGGACCAGTGTGTCATGTAAACAACAGATGGACCAGTGTGTCATGTAAACAACAGATGGACCAGTGTGTCATGTAAACAACAGATGGACCAGTGTGTCATGTAAACAACAGATGGACCAGTGTGTCATGTAAACAACAGATGGACCAGTGTGTCATGTATATAACAGATGGTCTAGAGTGTCACGAATATAACAGCTGGTCTAGTGTCACGTATATATCAGCTGGTCTAGTGTTACATATATAATAGCCGGTCTAAAGTGACACGTACATAACATCTGGTCTAATGTGTCACGTACATAACAGCTGGTCTAGAGTGACACGTATATAACGTCTGGTCTAGTGTCGCATATATAACAGCTGGTCTAGAGTGTCACGTACATAACAGCTTGTTTAGAGTGTCACGTATATAACAGCTGGTCTAAAGTGTCACATATATAACAGCTGGTCTAGTGTCACGTATATAACAGATGGTCCAGAGTGTCACGTATATAACAGCTGGTCTCAAGTGACACGTATATAACAGCTGGTCTCAAGTGTCATGTATATAACAGCTGGTCTAAAGTGTCAGGTATATAAAAGCTGGTCTAAAGTGTTACGTATGCAACAACTGGTCTAGTGTCACGAATATAACAGCTGGTCTAGAGTGTCACGTATGTAACAACTGGTCCAGTGTTACGTATATAACAGCTGGTCTAGTGTGTCACGTATGTAACTGGTCTAGTGTCAAGTATATAACAGCTGGTCTAGTGTTACGTATGTAACTGGTCTAGTGTCACGTATATAACAGCTGGTCTAGTGTGTCACGTATGTAACAACTGGTCTAGCGTCACGTATATAACAGCTGGTCTAGTGTTACGTATGTAACAACTGGTCTAGTGTCACGTATATAACAGCTGGTCTAGAGTGTCACGTATGTAACAACTGGTCTAGTGTCACGTATATAACAGCTGGTCTAGAGTGTCACGTATGTAACAACTGGTCTAGTGTCACGTATGTAACAACTGGTCTAGTGTCACGTATGTAACAACTGGTCTAGTGTCACGTATGTAACAACTGGTCTAGTGTCACGTATGTAACAACTGGTTTAGTGTCACGTATATAACAGCTGGTCTAGAGTGTCACGTATGTAACAACTGGTCTAGTGTCACGTATGTAACAACTGGTCTAGTGTCACGTATGTAACAACTGGTCTAGTGTCACGTATGTAACAACTGGTCTAGTGTCACGTATGTAACAACTGGTCTAGTGTCACGTATATAACAGATGGTCTAGAGTGTCACGTATGTAACAACTGGTCTAGTGTCACGTATATAACAGCTGGTCTAGAGTGTCACGTATGTAACTGGTCTAGTGTCACGTATGTAACAACTGGTCTAGTGTCACGTATGTAACAACTGGTCTAGTGTCACGTATGTAACAACTGGTCTAGAGTGTCACGTATGTAACAACTGGTCTAGTGTCACGTATATAACAGCTGGTCTAGAGTGTCACGCATGTAACAACTGGTCTAGTGTCACGTATGTAACAACTGGTCTAGAGTGTCACGTATGTAACAACTGGTCTAGTGTCACGTATGTAACAACTGGTCTAGAGTGTCACGCATGTAACAACTGGTCTAGTGTCACGTATGTAACAACTGGTCTAGAGCGTCACGTATGTAACAACTAGTCTAGTGTCACGTATATAACAGCTGGTCTAGAGTGTCACGCATGTAACAACTGGTCTAGTGTCACGTATGTAACAACTGGTCTAGTGTCACGTATGTAACAACTGGTCTAGTGTCACGTATGTAACAACTGGTCTAGTGTCACGTATGTAACAACTGGTCTAGTGTCACGTATGTAACAACTGGTCTAGTGTCACGTATGTAACAACTGGTCTAGTGTCACGTATGTAACAACTGGTCTAGTGTCACGTATGTAACAACTGGTCTAGAGTGTCACGTATGTAACAACTGGTCTAGAGTGTCACGTATGTAACAACTGGTCTAGTGTGTCACGTATGTAACAACTGGTCTAGAGTGTCACGTATATAACAACTGGTCTAGTGTGTCACGTATGTAACAACTGGTCTAGAGTGTCACGTATATAACAACTGGTCTAGAGTGTCACGTATATAACAGCTGGTCTAGAGTGTCACGTACATAACAGCTGGTCTAGTGTGTCACGTATATAACAGCTGGTCTAGAGTGTCACGTATATAACAGCTGGTCTAGTGTGTCACGTATATAACAGCTGGTCTAGAGTGTCACGTACATAACAGCTGGTCTAGAGTGTCACGTATATAACAACTGGTCTAGAGTGTCACGTATATAACAGCTGGTCTAGAGTGTCACGTACATAACAGCTGGTCTAGTGTGTCACGTATATAACAGCTGGTCTAGAGTGTCACGTATATAACAGCTGGTCTAGAGTGTCACGTATATAACAGCTGGTCTAGTGTGTCACGTATATAACAACTGGTATAGTGTGTCACGTATATAACAACTGGTCTAGTGTGTCACGTATATAACAAATGGTATAGTGTGTCACGTATATAACAACTGGTATAGTGTGTCACGTATATAACAACTGGTATAGTGTGTCACGTATATAACAACTGGTCTAGTGTGTCACGTATATAACAACTGGTATAGTGTAGCGTACATAGAAACATGGTCAAAGATACGGCCCTGTGATGCGCACCTTTGATACACCTTTGAGGAGTTACGAGAGTAGTTCTACTCCCGGAGCCCGGCCATGGGCCAAGCTCGTCTGGTGCTAGCCTGGTCAACCAGGCTGTTGCTGCTGGTGGCCCGTAGCCCCACATATCCATAACAGCCTGGTTGATCTGGCACCTGGTGAAGATAATTTTGTCCAGTTTCCCGTGGCCTGAACGCAAAAGCTCTCGCTTCACCCAATGATGTCCGGGTTCGATTCCCGAAGAGGGTAGAAACACTGCGCGTGTTTCCTTACACCGGTTGTCTATGTTCACCCATCAGTAAAAAAAATGGGTACCTGGGTGTAAGCCGACTTGCGTGGGTCGCATCCCGGGACAAAATTGACAAAACTTGCCCGAATTGCTGTGCATAACAAGCGGCTTTCTATATAGCAGTATGTCACTGATGTCAGCTAGACCTGTATACCTTGTACGTGTACTTGTAGAAATAAAGATATTATTATTATTATTATTATACAAAGACAACACAACACATGCGCTAGACATGCAAGTGAACGTCTACCTGGAGGGTCTTCCGGGGATCAACGCTCCCGCGGCCCGGTCCATGACCAGGCCTCCAGGTGGATCGGGGCCTAATCAATCAGGCTGTGAGGGAAAAGTTCAACACATAGGAGTAGCGAGCGAGTATATGGTAACGATAGTTTGATTGCAGCCTGCTTGTTAAGGTAGGGTAAGTCTAGCTCCCGCTATTCCCCCCCCCCCCCGAAAGGTGACGTGTGGGGCTCCGACCAAACGGTAATCACTCGACTCACAGCTCCCAGCACAACTGTAAGTACAAGCCTGCTCCTATTGTAGTGGACTTACTGGTTGAAAGCTTCACTTTTGACCAATAATAAACTTAGTCCTTTCAGCCTTGATCTCTATGTTAAATGTTTTAATAATCACCACATCGTTTAGGCATTGTACTTATCATGGAGAGTGATTTCTTAAGCAGTGGGTAACCTGTCTCTCTTTCCAGCTCGGAATGACAGATTGGGTCATCTGCCAACCAACGAGAAGTATTGAAGGAGACGGACTAATGTCCCGAGACGTCACGTGATGGATCTACCTACCTGATTACTAGTACGCAACAGCAGACCATAACCCCTCATCTTGGTAGTGGTAAAGAATCTGCTTTCCTGTCATCTGGACTGACTATTCAAGGCTATAAACTCTGTGAAGAACTGGCCGTTGGGTTGTCACCAACACCTGTGACCCCCATCATCAACAACGGCTATAATCTCTACAAGACTGTGTCAACATCAACCAGACACCCAAGTTTAATTGTCTATATTAGCGTTGAATTCAGATATCTTTTATATTTTTAATTTTTTCTTAAAAGTACGATAAATATTTCATATTTAAGTATTTTATATTTTATATTTTCTAAATAATAAAGTGTTTATGTTTGTCAGTTTTTATTCTTTTTCTATTCATTAATTTTCCTGAGGAGGAGCCAGCCTTAATAATACTGACTGAAGTTGTTACAGGGCTGAGTAAGCCTTCACAAGTGCCAACCTTGCCAGGATCAACTGGACTGAATCAAGATTCAACTCTATCTCGAATCTACCATTGGAACTTCAACGCCGCATACCACAGACGGTTACCACCAGCCATGAGTAATCATTCTCTATGGTAGGACTACAGTACAGGAATTTAAAAAAGTTTTGGTGATTTTATAGTCCAAGTTTTGTAAGTCATGTCAAAGCAGGTTTTAACTAGTTAATTCTGCCACCTATAAAGTGAGTTTAAAAAATTTTGGGGAATAGATTGGGCCCCAAAGTTTTTCCAGTGACAATTTGTTTCTTGAGCTCTTTTTTAATCAGAAACTGTCGTGGGACACTCTTTTTTTGTTGGTGGAAGATTGGATGGTAAGGGCCCCCCATTCTACTTATGTTTTGTGGGGACCCGCTAGAACCCTTCTTTTTAATTAATACATATTTTTAATCAAAGAGGGATCGAGCCCTTGGATTACTTACAGTTTGAGCGGAGGGGGAAATTGAACCCCCGTTTTCTTTGTCCCCGTTTATTTTCCCCTGGTATTTAAGTTATTCTTGTAAGTAGGGGAATTCCAGTTTTGGATGAATGGGATTTTATTTAGGAATAACGGGGAAAAAATTTAGAAGCTTTCTTTAGCGTAAGCCCTAAAAAGAGAAAAAAGGGAGAAAGAGAACCTTGAAAGACAGGAGAAAAAGGGAGAGGAAAATTGAAAGAGAAAGCCAAAAAAGACAAAAAGAGAGGAGAAGAAAAAAAAGAGTGTGGTAAATTGATCGTGAGGAAAGAGTGAAAACGTGAAGAAAGGCTAGAGAACATGATTAAGAGAGAAAAAGATCGCGACTCGGAAATCTCGCCTTGAATAGAGAAAAAAAAGTTAACTTTCTCCCAACAGCAATTAGAGGAAGGAGTAAGGGAAAAAGTGCAGTAGTGACATTTCAACACCTAATTTACCTCCTTCACAGGGGGGAAAAGACAAAAACTTTCATACTTTATCGGTTTGAAAATACCGACTCTCTGTGAAGGGCCCTGTGACCCCGGGCTCCCAGGTTGGAATGTTATTTTCGGGTACGCTTTAAATATCATGCAACTTTGTCGCAGGAAATCATATTAATTATAATCTGAAGAAGGAAAAATCCTTAAAGCAAAAAAAAAAACCATAATTCTTACAAAAAGATTTCAGGTAGCACCTTACAGCCGGGCCAAAATTTCAGCGTTAAGGTAACCTCTTTTTTTGTTCGATTTTTGGGATGAGATTTCGGAATTGATCACAGTTATGAATCTCTTAGAGACTTCATGGTTTTTGGCCCCTTTTCCCGCACTTTCCTCACCCGATCGAAAAACATTAGAAACGTAACCCGTTAAAGCTGAGGAAATTTTTGAGGCCCCCTGACTTTAGCTGGGCCACAATTCCCATAAAGCCTAAAGAATCGGGAAACCCCCAAAGGGAAGGGTTCCCAGATCTTAAGAAATCAAAACCTCTGGGAAATAAACTAATTCTTTTATTCCGTTTGTCTTTATGTGGTGTTAAGGGGAAAAAACGTCCCGAATTTTCCTTCTAAGAAAGGGCCAAAAAGTTTGGGAAAATGTTTTAAAGACGTAATACCGGCACCCTTCTGTTCAGAAAAAGTTAATGGACTTAATGTATCTACCATTTTCGAGACATGGATGCAATGTTAGTCATTTCTGATAAGTGTTCCCTAATTTAAAGAAAATCATTCCCCTTTCTATACTTTCAGATTTTGGGCCCTACAAAACTTTTCCTACCCTCCCTTGTTTCATTAGGTCTAAATGGGTACAGGGTTTGGTCTGAAGCCTACAGCTCCCACACTTCTTGCTCTGTACAATAGGTAATGTAAAAGGTGCCCATTCTTCCCTTTTGAGGTTGATCTTTATCACCAAAGATACTAAGCTTTTCGACCTTTCTGTAAGTCAGAGAAAAACCCCTCGAAAGTTCGATGAGACAATGTCTCGTGAGATTCTGTGGGATTAAAAAAAAAGTGATGCTCTCTCGAAAGCGGGAAAGGTCACCCGGGTTTACTTTTTAAGAAAGTGAAAAAATTTTACCTGATACTATAAATGTCTTGACTGGGGTCAGACAAAAGCCCCGGCTTCTTTGTCCCTCCTTTATTTTCCCCGACTTTAAGCCCTTTAGATTATCGAAGGACTCCCTTTTTCAATTTACAACGTAATTTCCCTTCTCCGAATTGCCTAAAGACCTAGACAAAATCAAGTTATCCAAAGGAAAAACTTTTATATAAATTTAAAAAATAAAAAGGGATCTTGTTTAAATCAGTATTCAAATTAAATTCAGAGAGATAGACTATTCCCTTTAGTTGTTCCCAAGTCAATGCAGAGAGACTGTTCTTAAAATGGCTCATGACCTACCAGTGGCCGGACATTTCTGCATCGTAAAACCTTAAATAAAATTAGGGAAACCTATTTTTGGCCCAAAAATGTCCTCAGATGTCACTACCTATTGTAGATCGTGTAAAGTTTGCCAACTGTAATCCTCCCAAGGTACCAGGCGATTACCTATGGTAAAAATTTGCCAATCTTTACGGTACCGTTTGAAAGAGTAGTATTGACATCGTTGTCCTTTATCTCCACTTTTCATCTGGGGGACATAGATATTATTAACATTAGTTGATTATGTTTCGAGTTTCCCTGAAGCCGTACCCTTAAAGACCATAACTACTACAGAGGTGGCTGAAGCCCTTTTGTCCATCTTCTCCAGAGTTGGCTTCCTAGAGAAATTTTGTCTAAACCGTGGGGACACAATTCACATCTGACTTAATGCAACATCTCTACCAACTTCTGGGAGTGAAGCCTCTCTTCACCACACCCAAACATATCCCAGCTGTAATGGGGGGTTTGAGCACCAGCATTCGGTTCTCAAGTCCATTTTAAGGAAACTTTGCCCCCTTAAAAACCTAAGGGGGGGCAATCGTAACCTACCCTGTGCTTTGTTTGCCATGAGGGAAGTTTCCCAGTGACTCTTTGGGGTTTTCACCTTCTGAACTTGTCTATGGTAGACAGGCCAGAGGTCCATTGCCCAAATCCTTCATGACTTATGGACTAATGAGGACGTAAAGGCTGAGGTTCATCTTATTATCAGTTTCTCCTTGACCTTAGACCCAAAAATTTGAGGAGACCTCTGACATAGTTTCCCAAAAAACTTAAGTTCGTCAATGGACCATTTACAAAATCTATTTTGATTCCAAAAGTCAGAGAAGTTTTAAAGTAGGGGATGAAGTTCTGGTACTTTTGGGCCCATCAAGTCAAATAAATTATTAGTAGCATGGAAAGGTCCAATAAAGTGTTAAAAATTTGTGGGAAGGTTGATTACCTCATAAGAAGTCAAGGGAAACCTAAGCTTTATCATATCAACATCCTTAAGAAATATTACCGAAAAAAATTCGGTTAACTGTTTTGAATGACTTTGACTTAGTTTTTTCCACACGAACTTGATAAGACAACTGAGGAGTGAAGGTGTGCGTAATTGACACTTCTAACGAGACTATGACAGAGAAAATACATGACTTGGTGGGCTTGACCACTCGGGTGCAACAAACATTAACATTAATGAGTCTTTGGATGACCATAAGAAACATGAACTACTACAATGTGTGAGTAACTTCTCAGACGTTTCTACTGATATTCCAGGTGCCACCTCCACGGTAGTCCATAAGATTGACTTAGTCACGGACAATCCTATCAAACGGAAATTATACCCAGTTCCAGTTTTACCTTAGGGATGCATTTGACCGAGAGGTAGACAAATTATTAAAACTAAAGATCACTGAATCTTCAGTATCTGCATATTGCTCACCAGTAGTCATGGTTAAGGAGGAGGATAATTTATATAGACTTGCTATTGACTTCAGAGGCCTTAATGCTATAACTCGGTGGGATGCTGAGCCTATGCCCTTAATAGATAGCGATCTACACAAATTTTATGACGCTTCCTTCTTTTCAGAGATTGATATTGCGCAGGCATATCATCAAGTAATGTTAGACCCTTCTTCTAACCAGTACACCGCTTTTCCTACCCACCAAGGACTGATGCAGTATAGAACTATGCCCTTCGGTTAGGTAACTGCCTGTGCTACCTACGTGAGACTGATGAGGTCTTGGGTAATATGCCAAATGTTGCAGTTTTTGATAACATTTACGTAATGATATCCACGTGGGGCAAACATATCCAAACATTAACATCAGTTTTACGTAGGTTAGGCTCACATGGCCTCACTGCCAAGCCGAAGAAATGCTTCCTTGGGTATAACAAGATTAGATATCTCGGACTGATCCTTTCTAATAACTCTTTGCAGCCTCTCCCTATTAAGATCAAAGCTTTATTAGAATTTAAATTCCCCAAAACCAAGAAGCTCATGCCTAGCTTTCTTGGTTCTGTAAATTTTTATGCACGGTTTATCCCAAACCTTACAGGCATCTTATCCGACTTCCTTAAAAAGTCTGTGAAGGAACCTCTTGAACATTCCGACGTACCTCGAGAAAAGTTTAATGAGATTAAAAATATCTTCTCGAAAGACCCTATACTTAAGATTCCAGATGTTAATAAAACATTTTGTTTAAAAACTGATGCCTCCAATACTGGCTTAGGTGCAGTGCTACAATACCATGATGGTACTTCCTTCCCTGTATGCTTCCTAAGCCGGAAACTCCTTCCCGCAGAAACGAGATACTCCACCATAGAAAAGGAATGTTTGGTCCTTGTGTGGGGTATCTCCAAGCTTAAATTTTATTTACTGGGAAAAGAATTCATTTTAGAGACGGATCACAAACCTTTGATATACCTAGAAACTTTTAAGGGAACCAACAGTCGCCTCTTGAGGTGGATATTAGCTCTCCAAGCTTTTAAGTTCCATATTGTGTATATCAATGGTTCATCCAATTATTTCTCTGACTGGTTAAGTCATGACAGTCAGTAGAAGATTTGTTGCCTTATGCGACTTCCACATTTTAGAACTTTTTCCTCGCCTATTCTTCTTATACTCCTTGACTATAAGTCTTGATATGGGGGAGTGTGAGGGAAAAGTTCAACACATAGGAGTAGCGAGCGAGTATATGGTAATGATAGTTTGATTGCCGGCTGCTTAAGGTAGGGTAAGTCTAGCTCCCGCTATCCCCCCTTCCCCCCCTCCCCCCCGAAAGGTGACGTGTGGGGCTCCGACCAAACGGTAATCACTCGACTCACAGCTCCCAGCACAACTGTAAGTACAAGCCTGCTCCTATTGTAGTGGACTTATTGGTTGAAAGCTTCACTTTTGACCAATAATAAACTTAGTCCTTTCAGGCTTGATCTCTATGTTAAATGTTTTAATAATCACCACAGCGTTTAGGCATTGTACTTATCATGGAGAGTGATTTCTTAAGCAGTGGGTAACCTGTCTCTCTTTCCAGCTCGGAATGACAGATTGGGTCATCTGCCAACCAACGAGAAGTATTGAAGGAGACGGACTAATGTCCCGAGACGTCACGTGATGGATCTACCTACCTGATTACTAGTACGCAACAGCAGACCATAACCCCTCATCTTGGTAGTGGTAAAGAATCTGCTTTCCTGTCATCTGGACTGACTATTCAAGGCTATAGACTCTGTGAAGAACTGGCCGTTGGGTTGTCACCAACACCTGTGACCCCCATCATCAACAACGGCTATAATCTCTACAAGACTGTGTCAACATCAACCAGACACCCAAGTTTAATTGTCTATATTAGCGTTGAATTCAGATATCTTTTATATTTTTAATTTTTTCTTAAAAGTACGATAAATATTTCATATTTAAGTATTTTATATTTTATATTTTCTAAATAATAAAGTGTTTATGTTTGTCAGTTTTTATTCTTTTTCTATTCATTAATTTTCCTGAGGAGGAGCCAGCCTTAATAATACTGACTGAAGTTGTTACAGGGCTGAGTAAGCCTTCACACAGGCTGTTACTGCTGGACGCACGTAGTCCAACGTACAAATGTGTTAAGTGGCAACACTGTAAAGCGGTATTCGCGACCAAGTCCACGACGCAATTAAATTAAATTTCAAGAATTCGTGTTAAATTTGAGGATGCGGGTGCTGTCAGTCATGCACAACAGTCTGGTGGACCAGGCACATCAACGGTCTGGTGAACAAGGCACATCAACGGTCTAGTGGACCAGGAACATCAACGGTCTGGTGGACCACATACATCAATGGTCTTGTGGACCACATACATCAACGGTCTGGTGGACCACATGCATCAACGGTCTAGTGGACCAGGTACATCAATGGTCTGGTGGACCAGTGTGGTATGCAAAGAGTACATTACACTTTATTCGGAGTATGTACACACTCCCATATAGGCTGCCTCCCAACCAGCGACCCAGGTGCTAAGGGTTTAACGATCTTACGGGGACCCCATCATTAAATCAGTACCTTGCTTCATTGATCACTCACAAGGTAGGTCTGACAAATGCTGAGGCGATATGATATTACTCACGGTCAGCTCTTGCCAGATTCATACAGCTGCTGGTTGCTCAAGGTTCTCTCTCTCTCATATAGCTGCTGGTTGCTCTGGTTCTCTCTCTCTCTCTCTCTTTGCCTTTGCTTACCATGGTACACTTATATTTATCACTAGGTAATAACATTAATTCTATTAAGTGTCCAAAACCTATAATGACTAATTCTTCTCCGATGTTGGCCATAACTCAGGCAAAATCCCAAGGGACGTTTGATGAGAATGCTAACTCAACCTTGGACGACTCTGAGCTGGACTAGCCAATTTGTTTTACGAGGAAAACTGGCCAGGGCCTCGTAAATTTAGTGAACAGACCCAGATCAAGCCTTCCTTTTCCAGAGTTGCAGGATTGCCAGGTATCTCTGTTACCATGCCTGAGGGACTGTCCTTTCGGGAAGAACAGCGAAAAGACCCTTGAATTTCACTTTTCAGGCAGCCACGGGTGAATCCTCAGATCACCCAGTCATATATAAAATTAAAAACGACTACTTAATCTGCACTGAGACTGGTAAGGACGTAGAGGGAAGGCAAAAGACCAAATAGATTGGTAGTTCCTAAAAAGTTCAGATCAGAAATATTAAATATAGCTCATAACTCTTCGTTAGGATGGCACTTGGGAATTACTTAAACCACGTATAGAATACTAAAAGAATTTTTTTGGCCAAAACTAAGGCAAGATATGAAGAATCACATCCGTTGTTGTAGGGAATGCCAGCAAGTCAGGAAACCTGGACACCCTATTAAACCTGCACCTCTCCATCCCATACCTGCAGATGGAGAACCTTATGCAGAGTTAATCATAGATTGTGTAGGTCTATTACCTAAGTCCAAGTCTGGGAACCAGTATTTATTTACTATTATGGACAAAGTTACTAGATATCCAGAAGCAATCCCAATGTGCAGTATCAACACCAAAGCTATTCTCAAAGCTCTATCTAGATTCATCTCCTGCTTTGGCATTCCTAAGTCTATTCAGAGTGATCAAGATACTAATTTTACTGACAAAGCATTTAGGGAAGCATTAACTAGGCTAGGAATAATTCATAAATTATCCACTATCATCCTCAGTCCCAAGGCGCCTTAGAAAGATTTCATCAAACATTAAAAACCATGATGAGAACTTATAGCATGCATTTTCCTACAGACTGTGATGAGTCACTTCCTCTGTTGTCTCTGTTGCTGTTCGCAGTAAGAGAAACTGCGCAGGAGTCTACAGGGTACAGTCCGTTGGAGCTGATCTTTGGACACAACGTACGAGGTTCTCTTTGAGTGCTCAAGGAAGGATGGATGGGAGAAGACGCCTACATAACACACCACAACCCTTCCTCAAGGTTGCAGATGGAATGTCAGTTGGCTAAGGCTAACCTAAAAACAGCTCAAAATATTATGAAACAGAGGTATGACAGAAACTCAAAGTTTTCCTCCTTCCATCGAGGAGACGAGGTGCTCGTGCAGGAACCTATACCAGGCCACACCTTAAAAGATAGATTTATGGGATCCATGCAAATTGTGAGTAAACTATCTAATGTAAATTATATGGTAGCTCCCGTTGACAAGACCTCAAAGAGTAAAACATACCACATAAATCAGAGTAAAGTATTTCACACTCCAAAAACGTCCCAGTAATGTCTCTGTCCTCTGTCTCTGTAGACGACCTTGACTCCTCGCACTCTATTCCTGAAATTCAAGTAAAGCTTCCCAATTCTGTCCTCCTCAAGGACCCTAGCCCTTTAATGGTGGGATTGTCTAAGAATCAAGTAATAAGTTTAACTCCGCTCCTAAAATCTTACCCTGACATCTTTTCAAATGTTCCGAAAAAATGTACACTAGGATATCATGATGTAGATGTTGGAAAATATAAACCTATTAACTCTCTCCCTACAGAGCTAATCCCGAAAAACAGAGGCTACTTCAGCAGGAGGTAGCATTTCTGTTAGAACATGGGTTAGTGGAGGAGTCATCTAGTCCATGGGCTTCACTGTGCATCCTTGTTAAGAGTCTGATGGAGGTTTTCGAATGTGTACAGACTACCGCAAGATGAATGAGGTCACTATTCCAGATGCTTACCCTCTGCCACGTTTGGATGACGTAATCAACTTCATGTCCAAGTTAGACCTTCTTAAAGGTTACTATCAGGTACCTTTGACAGATAAGGTAAAGGAAATCTCTGCTTTCGTAATTCGAGGTCATTATCACTATACAGTAACCCCCCTTTGGAATGAAAAACTCGCTGGCATCATTCCAAAAGCTGATCCATCAGGCTGTTAAAGGACTTGAAGGCACGGCCACTTACCTAGATGATACTGTAGTTGTGTCAGATACTTGGGACCAATATATGTCTAGGCTTTAAGCTCTCTTTGCAGCATTTCAGAATTTCCAATTAACTGTTAATTTGTCTAAGTCATCCTTTGGCCAATCTACCAGTCAGAAAACCCAGTTTCAGTGGACCCTACAGTCCCAAGATGTTTTCACTAAAGCAAAGCATATTCTTTGTACAGCACCCATTCTTCTGTCTCCTGATTTCTCATAACCATTTACATTACAGGTTGATGCTTGTGAATCAGGGGTGTGGGCAGTACTTCTACAAACTGGGGAAGAGTGCATACAGCCTGTGGCTTACCTCTCGGCCAAATATCAACCTCACCAGACATCTACTCCTCAACTGAAAAAGAAGTCTGCGTGGGGCAATCATCCCAAGTGGTCACAGTCTGCAGTGACAACCCTCTGGTTTCCCTCAATACTATAAAGAACCACAACACACAATTAATAAGATGGAGTCTCAGGCTGCAACCATATAATTTATGTATATTACATATTGCTGGCAAGGATAATAAGCTGGCTGATACTCTTTCCCGTATGTAAATTTAGGTTAGGATGTGTTACGAACAATATGAGAAGAATAGCTCTTTCCCCCCTTCCTTTGTATACATATAATGTTTAATTTAAATGGTATTTTCTTTTTTTTTTTTAGTGAGGGGATATTCTGCTATTGACTGCAGGTATCTTGAACCTGCGTTAGCCCTACTGTCTGCCATCTCACTCTAATTTTAGAGTTTGACTTTATGTCTAGAGAAAAGTTGAGCTCTATCTAATGAGTTGGATGGTTGAGAGGAAAGGGAATTCCCTTATTGTACCTTGCCAGGGTGGCAATCTACCCATGGAGGTGGTCCTGGTCCATGGTCCTGGCCATTAAAGTTCTATTGGGGTAGGGGTGTGGCATGCAAAGAGTAGGTTACACTTCCATTGGAGTATGTACACACACCCATATAGGCTGCCTCCCAATCAGTGACCCGGGTGCTAAGGGTTTAACGATCTTACAGGGCCCCATCGTTAAATCAGTACCTTGGTTCACTAATCACAAGGTGGGTCTGACAATTGCTGGGGCGATGTATCACTCACGGTCAGCTCTTGCCAGACTCATACAGCCGCTGGTTGCTCACAGTTCTCTCTCTCTCTCTCTCTCTCTCTCTCTCTCTCGGTCTTTGCCTTTGATTACCATGGTACACTTATATTTCAAACTCTTGTACATAGTGTACATAAGTGTATTTACCTATATTCATATTTGGTGAAGGAAATTGCAATTTAAATACAGCTGTTTATTTTCGTTCCAAGTCCCTTTACGACCAGGTCAACAGGTCATTATTACCTGGGTGCTTAGTAACCAGACACATCAACAGTTTGGTGGACCACGTTCATCAACGGTCTGGTGGACCAGGTACATCAACAGTCTGGTGGATCAGTCACATCAACGGTCTGGTGGACCAGATACATCAACGGTCTGGTGGACCAGGTACATCAACGGTCTGGTGGGCCAGAGACATCAACGGTCTGGTGGATCAGAGGCATCAACAGTCTGGTGGACCAGAGACAACAACGGTCTGGTGGGCCAGAGACATCAACGGTCTGGTGGACCAGGTACATCAACAGTCTGGTGGACGAGACACATCAACGGCCTGGTGGACCAGGTACATGCACGGTCTGGTGGACCAGGTACATCAATAGGGAACGACCAAGAAATTTTCATATCGATGATGGGTTTGACTTGGTAGATACCCAGAACTGGTGATAAAAATATATACAAAGAGTAACACAACACAAAGGAACACTCGGGGAAACATTCAGTAATACAGTTTGTGAGGGAAAAGTTCAACAGATAGGAGTAGCGAGCGAATATATGGTGACGATAGTTTGATTGCCAGTCTGCTTGTTAAGGTAGGGTCAGTGTCTAGCTCCCGCTATCCACCCCCCCCCCCCTTTTTTCCCCCGCTACCCTCTGTGAATGGCCATCTGACACCTGGGCTACCAGGTTAGGTATGTTATTTTCAGGTGCAGCTTTGAATATCTATGCAACTTTGTCGCAGGATATCATATGTAATTATAACCTACTTAAGAAGGCAATCCTTAAAGCATACCAAAAGACCACAAATTCTTATAGGAAAGATTTCAGGTATGCCACCTTACAGCCTGGCCAGAACTTTCAGCAGTTACAGGAAACACTCTTTCGTTTGTTCGACTTTTGGATAGAGAGTTCAGGAATTGATCACAGTTATGAATCTCTTAGAGACTTCATGGTTGCTGACCAGTTCCTGACAGCTCTTCCTCACCAGATACGAACATTCATTAGAGAACGTAACCTGATTAAAGCTGAGGAAGTTGCTGAGGCCGCTGACTTGTATGCTGAGGCTCACAATTCCTATAAAGACCTAAAGGGATAGAACCCTAAGCGCAAGGGTTCACCAGATCTTAAGAAATCAAAGCCTCTAGTGGAAAGTAAACTGACGTCTTTTATTCCTGTTTGTCATTTATGTGCTGTTAAGGGACATAAACGTCCCGATTGTTCTGAGAGAGTGCAAAAAGTTGGAAGATGTTTTGAAGACTGTAATGACCAGGCACCCTTCTGCTCGAGAACAGTTAATGGACTTAATGTATCTACCATTTTACGAGACACTGGATGCACATGTATAGTCGTTTCTGATAAGCTGTTCCCTAACCTTAAAGAAACTCATTCCTCTGCTATCCTTTCAGACTACTTGGGCCGTACAGACACTTTTCCTACCATCCGTTCTTACATTAGGTCTAAATGGTTCACAGGTTGGTCTGCAGCCGTACTAATAGGTAATGTAAAAGGTGCCAGTCTTCCTTCTGAGGTTGACCTTTCATCACCAAAGATGGACATAAGTTTTTCAGCTCCTCTTCCTGTAAAGTCAGAAAAGCCCCTCAACAGTTCAGATGAGGCAATGTCTCGTGATATTCATGTGGGATTAGAAACCAGTGATACTACTCTCGAAAGCGAGGTAGTAGGATCACCGGTTCACTTGTTAGATGAAAGTGAGGATATCGCCTCCGATACTATAAATGTCTTGACTAGGGATGGACAGTAGGAGAAGCCCAGGCTTCTAAAATATTATTTGCTACACTCCTCCATTTTAGGTGTCTCAAGTTGAAATCTCCCACTAGCAAGATGCTTGGGGCAGGAGTTGGGAGATTTTCCAGAGAGTGGTCAATTTTCAAAAGCTGCTCCCGGAATTTCTGGGAAGTTGCAGCTGGTGGCTTGTATACAACCACAATGACAAAGTTTTGGTTTTCAATCTTTACCGCCAAAACTTCAACTACATCATTGAGGTGTTTCGTAGTTCTGAGCAAATGAGCGACTCTCTGACGTACAGGCCAACCTCCCTTTCCCCCTTGTTGCCTGTTTAGTCTGTCGCATCTGAACAGGTTATAACCTGGGATCCATATTTCGTTGTCAAAATGATCCTTTAAATGGGTCTCTGTGAATACTGCAAACATTGCATTTGACTCCGTGAGCAGTCCCTTGATGTAAGGCATTTTGTTTGTTGACGGCTTTAGACCCTGTATGCTTACAAAGACAAATGTCGTTATATTGATGGAATTTAGTGGGGTTTTATTTGCTGGCTCTAATATCCGTTGTTCTGGAGTGGAAGCCAATGACTGTGCCTCTACTCCTGAAGTGTTTTCAGTTGGTGTAAGATAACTGTCATTTCTTGCCAGTCTTTTTTCCTTCCTGACACTAAAAAACCTCTATCTCTGGAGAGGGTATGGCTCCCCTCTTTTGTTTCCCATATTCAGGCTGGTCTGTGTCTTCTTGTCCCCTTTAGATGATGTGCCTGGCAGTATGCAGTTGTAACATTTTCTTTCATGGAGTGACGAGTGACACACCAAACCTGAAACACAGCTCAATGCTACCATACCAGACCTGAAACACACTTCAGTATTACCACATCAAACCTGAAACACAGCTCAATGCTACCATACCAGACCTGAAACACACTTCAGTATTACCACATCAAACCTGAAACACAGCTCAATGCTACCATACCAGACCTGAAACACACTTCAGTATTACCACATCAAACCTGAAAACACAGCTCAATGCTACCATACCAGACCTGAAACACACTTCAGTATTACCACACCAAACCTGAAACACAGCTCAATGCTACCATACCAGACCTGAAACACACTTCAGTATTACCACATCAAACCTGAAACACAGCTCAATGCTACCATACCAGACCTGAAACACACTTCAGTATTACCACACCAAACCTGAAACACAGCTCAATGCTACCATACCAGACCTGAAACACACTTCAGTATTACCACATCAAACCTGAAACACAGCTCAATGCTACCATACCAGACCTGAAACACACTTCAGTATTACCACACCAAACCTGAAACACAGCTCAATGCTACCATACCAGACCTGAAACACACTTCAGTATTACCACATCAAACCTGAAACACAGCTCAATGCTACCATACCAGACCTGAAACACACTTCAGTATTACCACATCAAACCTGAAACACAGCTCAATGCTACCATACCAGACCTGAAACACACTTCAGTATTACCACATCAAACCTGAAACACAGCTCAATGCTACCATACCAGACCTGAAACACACTTCAGTATTACCACATCAAACCTGAAACACAGCTCAATGCTACCATACCAGACCTGAAACACATTTCAGTATTACCACATCAAACCTGAAACACAGCTCAATGCTACCATACCAGACCTGAAACACACTTCAGTATTACCACATCAAACCTGCAGCACAGTTCAATACTACCACATCAAACCCTGCAAAAGAATTCAATACTACCACATATAACCTGAAATACAGTTCAATATTACATCAAACCTTTAACACAATTCAATACTGCAACATTAAACCTGCAACACAGTGCAATACATCAAACATGCAACACAGCTCATTACTACACCAAACCTGAAACACAGTTCAATACTACCACAGCAAGTTAAAATAACTTAATCCTCAGTTAAGAGAACATCGTATTAAGGTAATAACTCTTCTTAAGAGAGGAGAAGAGAGTCATCCACATCCAGTGTAATATATATATATATATATATATATATATATATATATATAATATATATATATATAAATATATATATATATATGAAGGAGGGGTGTTAATGTTGCAGTTTAAAAACTGTAGTGTAAAGCACCCTTCTGGCAAGACAGTGATGGAGTGAATGATGGTGAAAGTTTTTCTTTTTCGGGCCACCCTGCCTTGGTGGGAATCGGCCAGTGTGATAATATATATAATATAATATATATATATATATATATATATATATATATATATATAAATATATATATATATATATAATATATATATATATGTCGTGCCGAATATGTAAAACTGGTCAATTAGCAAGAACTCATTTAAAATTAAGTCCTTTCTGAAATTTTCTCTTATACTTTTAAAGATATATTTTTTTCATTAATGTTAGTGTAAAAAAATTTAATTTTGCACCAAAAGAATCTTAGAAAACTTACCTAACCTTATTATAATAAGAGCAATTTATTTTAGCCAAACCCAACTAAATATATTTTAAATACGTTTACAGTAATTTAGTACTAAACTAACACAATCAAATATATTTTTTTCGTTACGATCAGAATGATTTTGGCGAAATTATTGCATACACAAATTTTCACTTGTCCTATATGGCAAGATGAGCGTTGCTATTTAAGCCAAGATCGCAAATTCTGCCTATTCGGCATGACATATATACACATATATATATATATATATATATATATATATATATTATATATATATATATATATATATATATATATATATATATATATATAACTTGTTGCTCGTCTGAAGGACCCACCATGTCTGCCATTTACCAATGACATAACTAATGTCTTCAGTTTATGAAATGACTATGAGGCAAAAGTCTGCTATATAGCAAGCTCAAAATAGCAGCCTTCACCTCAGCATTTATCGTTTCATGTTGTAGGACCTTGACATGGCTCAGTCACATCCTCGTGCCAGGTGTGAGGACAACAGGTTTGACCATGTTGATGTTGTTCACTAACAATCACATCAAGAGGAAGGGGATGATACAGTGTTGTTAGTCGTGTTATAAACATTCACACACAACTACACGAATGTAGTGATGTGTGAATGTTGTTGTGGTGTTACTAACATGCACACCATCACTATATCAATGGGTTAGTAGTAGTACTAGTAGTAGTAGTAGTAGTTGTTGTTGTTGTTGTTTACAAAGCACTCTGACCGTGAAGATTATTCACTGCTCGTACCAATAACAAAGTAATGATATACAACACACACACACACACACACACACACACACACACAGAGGTAAAACTAATAAACAGTAAAACCTTTGTCGAGCGCGGCCAAAAAAATTCGGTATTAATTACGTGTTTTGGGGGCGTGTCATACTCCGTGCCCCGCGCGGCCAGCTTCCCGTTCTTTAGTTCCAACCAATCACAAGCCTTCCCTGAGTCTCTTCAGCTAAGTACAGTTCGCTTCTGCCGCCTTCCCATTGGTTGAGAGATCAAAATATAAACACTGGTGGCTTGGCTCCGCCCACACACGCATTTTTCCCTCCACCCTTACTAATCTACTCTTGGATTATACATTCTACAATGTCGGTAAGTACTGATTGTTGTGTTTAGTGCTTACATGAATAGTTTAGGCATATTTTGATATATACCTAAAGTCCGTGTGAAGCATAATATGAGTGTAGCATGCAGTTGAAAAAAGTGCAAGCATTTTATACCGAATTATTTCAGTCTTGCCCGAGTTTCCGGGAATGTCCAATTTTAGTCAAATAAATATTTATAAAAAAATTTCAATTGCATATATGAACTCTGTAGTGGTCTGGATCTATACAGGAGGTTTCTATTGTCCTTCCAGATCAATGAGAAGTTGTTTTATGGGGAGCAGTCCACCAGCAGGTCGAGGTATGTCTGCGTTTCTGAAGAGAGTGATTCAGAAGCAGAGGTACATGAACCAGAATTGCTGGATAGTGGTGATGAATACTTGCCACCGGATGCACAGGTGTCAAGTGATGATGAGGAGGAAGAAAGGCCAGCCAAAAAACAGAAATTAGTGAAGAAAAAGTAAGGTATTACGATTGCAACTATTGCAGCCACTCGAAGAAATTGGTCACATCCTCATTCCAGTGTTCTGTATGCAAAGTAAATCTGGATAAAGAGTGATAGAAATTGCTTCAGCGACTACCATACCATCAATTAGCAATATAGAATAATTGGTCATCCAAATGAATCTCAGGAATATAGGGATTGAAAGTTGCATCCCTTTGCAATTTGTCATTGTTGAGATTTGCTTCCTTTTTATATTTTTGTAACAATTAAAAAATGTTTTGATTCAAGTTCCATTTATGTTTTTTATATTGTCTGTTTGTATATTAAATTTAAAAAATTGTTTTGGTGTGTTTTATTAACAATTGCAAGTTTGCAACATAAAAATTTTTAATCCCTTTGTCGGGCCCAGCCGAATATTTTCGGTCTTCGGAGATTAGCAATTGCTCGAAAACTAACCATCAGAAATCAATTTATATGGGATCAGTGACCTTGTATTGAGTTACTCTATCCACCATAGGGAGTTCAGTTCGAATTTCAAATTTTCGGACCCCTTGCATGATAAAGGTTATTAATAAAAAACTTAACACAAATAAATACTGTCATACCAAGTTAAATAACCGGCATCAATTAAAAGCCCCATTAATCGTTAACGTCAAAACACTCCCCAAAAGTTTCCCGAGATCCCTACAGGCACCTCGGTAATACAAGTCATGACGAAGTGGAAAAGGACTAAGCCAAGGACAAACTTTTTTTTATTTTTATTAATTCATATTAAGCGCTACACCTATGTGGGTCATCCAGCACAAGATGTGGTGGAGGCTTGATACTCCGTCTGCCGAGCGCGAGACAGACGCGCTTCCTACTTGTACTCACCTATTTTAGGACAATGTTAAAATGTTACATAGCCAAATTCATGCAACAAGCTATACAGACGGGGCGAGAGCGCCTGAGAAAAGGTAGCTAAGGGAATGTGTGTGCCCGATTCTTAATCCACAGAGATTCTCAAGGTAATGATTCCTGTTGAAGGAAGGCAGCCACTCACGTCCAGCTAAACTCTGTATAATTTACTCGCAGTCTGCAGGGCCCACCACTCCCAAGGACATATCTAGATATGGCTCATGAAGTCACTGTAGGTAAAGTCTACTCAGCATCCACCCATTCATTTCTTGGGACACCAACGTGGCTCGGGCACCAACAGCACTCCTCATGCTTGTGCCGCATGTGGAAACGAGCTAACTACTTGATCGTTTGGGCCACAGGGTGTAGAAAAGTATACTGAGCTAGGGCAGACAGAGCATATTGGAAATCTGAGCACACCGCAAGCCAAGAACCACTTAAACCAGCTATCAAGATAGAAGCAGCTCCTCAATGAACACAGAAGACTCTTGGTAGCAGTGTGCAAGAAAAGTCCTCACTGTTAATCACAAAGTCAACACCACCCTCGCTCCCTGACCCGCCAGTAAAGAACATAAACGAGGGAGAGGGGCACAAAATTGTTGTGGTGTCACAAATATTGAAGTCACAATCAAAATAAGTAGCCAGACGGTGTGCTTCTGAGACTATTCCCATCAGGGAAAGTACCTTGGTAGCGCATGGCTCTTGATCTTAGTACCTGGAGCTACCATCCTCTTCCTGTTCCAGACGCTGTATGATCCCCCATGAGCTTAGTGCTTCAAACTAACATCATCGTTAGATCAGCACCAGTAAACAATGGGAACAATTGGTTTTCAAAAGAGAAATTGGAACGTGTCAAATGGATTTAGTGTCAATGTTTCTGAAGAGGAAGACGAGGATGCACAGTTCACAGACATTATTATGACCAAGATATAATATATGGCTTATGGCATTTTACTGAGATATTCTGTCTAACTGCTTCATCAATTCACCACACTGATGAAGTCCCTAGCGGACGAGATGTCTTCTTAATAAAATGACCTAATGTGCATGTCTTATTTACATACTTGTCGGTACATTTTAGCACAGATATAGACATTATTCTCTGCCCTGATGACACAAATTCAAAAACAACGACAATAACATGAACCATCATAAAATTCACACAGACAAGGCGGTGAATTTGATAGTACTTATGATGTGTTGTGTCCTGCAAGTATTATGGGACCGTGTGTTGTTATTTAGAAAACTTTTTTTTTTTTAAAAATTTCCCCCAATTGGGGAAAATTTTTTTAAAAATTTTTGGGGGTTTCCGGGGGTTTTTTTTTTTTTCCCCCCCCCCCGGGGAAGCAAAAAATTTTATCCTTATTTTTTAATAATTTTTTAAAAAAAATTTTTTTTTTTTTAATGGGGAACTTTTTTTTATTTTCCTTTTCATAATTTTATTTTCTTAAATTTTAGTTTTTTTTTTAAAAAAATAAAGAATTTTAAGTTTTTATTTTTTAGAAATTTTAAACAAATTTTTAGGATTTACAAAAATCTATTCATTAAAATAAGCTATATTTATCGAAATAATGATTTCTTTTTTTTTATGAATGATTAATTTGATATTTACCAGATCACAATGCACTTAACCAGTATAATTAGACAAAATCATTATTTTTTTTATTGGCCTAGAAACTTACTATTCTATACTACTCATTTATTGGATGAAAAAACATATTTTACTTTACATTCTTATTACCTAAGACATTTTCCAAACTTTATATTTTTTTCTTCGACCAATTCACTTAACTTGTTACGGCTATCAATCTTCGTACATCCCATTCAAAATTAGAACCATTAATCCACATAATTTAGCCTACAAACCTATATTCATTAATACTAAAACTAATCCTCACTATTTCTTCAACTTGTACCCACCAGTCTATCACAATCCTACACCTCACCTATAAATCTATCCACCCTAAAATACCTTTCACCCTTCAGTACATCCTTCCTGAACCTCCTTCCCCTCACTTCATCCTTCCCTAAAAAAACTCACCTTCTACTAACCTTTCCCTTTCCTAACCTCCCTTCCGTAACTGTCATCTTCCTTGAACCCCTTCATTTGACCTGATCATCCTTCCACTAACCTCCTCTTCCCTCTTCCTGTCATCCTTCCTGAACCTCCCTTCCCTACCTGTCATCCCTTCCTGAACCTCCCTTCCCTCAACCGTCATCCTTCCTGAACTCCCTTCTCTGAACCTGTCATCCTTCCCTGAACCTCCTTACTGAACCTTCATCCCTTCCTGAACCTCCCTTCCCTCTACCTGTCATCCCTTCCCTGAATCCTTCCCTTCAATACCTGTCATCCCTTCCTGAACCTCCCTTCCCTGAACCTGTCATCCTTCCCTGAACCTCCCTTCCTGAACCTGTCATCCCTTCCTGAACCTCCCTTCCCTGACCTGTCATCCCTTCCTTGAACTCCTCCCAATTATCCCTCCTGAACCTGTCATTCCCTTCCTGAACCTCCCTTCCTGAACCTGTCATCCCTTCCTGAAACTCCCTTCCCTGAACCTGTCATCCCTTCCTGAACCTCCCTTCCCTGAACCTGTCATCCTTCCTTGAACCTCCCTTCCTGAACCTGTCATCCTTCCTTGAACCTCCCTTCCCTGAACTGTCATCCCTTCCTGAACCTCCCTTCCCTGAACCTGTCATCCCTTCCTGAACCTCCCTTCCCTGAACCTGTCATCCCTTCCCTGAACCTCCCTTCCCTGAACCTGTCATCCCTTCCTTGAACCTCCCTTCCCTGAACCTGTCATCCCTTCCCTGAACCTCCCTTCCCTGAACCTGTCATCCCTTCCCTGAACCTCCCTTCCCTGAACCTGTCATCCCTTCCTGAACCTCCTTCCCTGAACCTGTCATCCCTTCCTGAACCTCCCTTCCCTGACCTGTCATCCCTTCCTGAACCTCCCTTCCCTGAACCTGTCATCCCTTCCTTGAACCTCCCTTCCTGAACCTGTCATCCCTTCCTGATACCTCCTTCCCTGAACCTGTCATCCCTTCCCTGAACCTCCCTTCCCTGAACCTGTCATCCTTCCTTGAACCTCCCTTCCTGAACCTGTCATCCCTTCCTTGAACCTCCCTTCCCTGAACCTGTCATCCCTTCCTGAACCTCCCTTCCCTGAACCTGTCATCCCTTCCTTGAACCTCCCTTCCTGAACTGTCATCCCTTCCCGAACCTTCATCCCTTCTGAACCTCCCTTCCCTGAACTGTCATCCCTTCCTGAACCTCCTTCCCTGAACCTGTCATCCCTTCCTGAAACCTCCCTTCCCTGAAACCTGTCATCCCTTCCTTGAACCTCCCTTCCCTGAACCTGTCATCCTTCCCTGAACCTCCCTTCCCTGAACCTGTCATCCCTTCCTGAACTTCACCTTCCCTGAACCTGTCATCCCTTCCTTGAACCTCCCTTCCTGAACCTGTCATCCCTTCCTGAACCTCCCTTCCCTGAACCTGTCATCCTTCCTGAACCTCCCTTCCTGAACCTGTCATCCCTTCCTGAACCTCCCTTCCCTGAACTGTCTCCCTTCCCTGAACCTCCCTTCCCTGAACTGTCATCCCTTCCCTGAACCTGTCTCCTTCCTGACCTCCTTCTGAACCTGTCATCCCTTCCTTGAACCTCCCTTCCCTGAACCTGTCATCCCTTCCTTGAACCTCCCTTCCCTGAACCTGTCATCCCTTCCTTGAACCTCCCTTCCCTGAACCTGTCATCCCTTCCTTGAAAACCTCCTTCCCTGAACCTGTCATCCCTTCCTTGAACCTCCCTTCCCTGAACCTGTCATCCCTTCCTTGAACTCCCTTCCCTGAACCTGTCATCCCTTCCTGAACCTCCCTTCCCTGAACCTGTCATCCCTTCCTGAACCTCCCTTCCCTGAACCTGTCATCCCTTCCCTGAACCTCCCTTCCCTGAACCTGTCATCCCTTCCCTGAACCTCCCTTCCCTGAACCTGTCATCCCTTCCCTGAACCTCCCTTCCCTGAACCTGTCATCCCTTCCTGAACCTCCTTCCTGAACCTGTCATCCCTTCCCTGAACCTCCTTCCCTGAATGTCATCCTTCCCTGAACCTCCTTCCCTGAACCTGTCATCCTTCCTGATGCACTCTACCTTTCCCTGAAACCTGTCATCCCTTCCTGAACCTCCCTTCCCTGAACCTGTCATCCCTTCCTGAACCTCCCTTCCCTGAACCTGTCATCCCTTCCTTGAACCTCCCTTCCCTGAACCTGTCATCCCTTCCTTGAACCTCCCTTCCCTGAACCTGTCATCCCTTCCTGAACCTCCCTTCCTGAACCTGTCATCCTTCCTGAACCTCCCTTCCCTTGAACCTGTCATCCCTCCTCCCCCTCCCGAACCTGTCATCCCTTCCTTGAACCTCCCTTCCTGAACCTGTCATCCCTTCCTTGAACCTCCCTTCCCTGAACCTGTCATCCCTTCCTTGAACCTCCCTTCCCTGAACCTGTCATCCCTTCCCTGAACCTCCCTTCCCTGAACCTGTCATCCCTTCCCTGAACCTCCCTTCCCTGAACCTGTCATCCCTTCCTGAACCTCCCTTCCCTGACCTGTCATCCCTTCCCTGAACCTCCCTTCCCTGTAACTGTCATCCCTTCCTGAACCTCCCTTCCCTGAACCTGTCATCCCTTCCTGAACCTTCCTTCCCTGAACCTGTCATCCTTCCTAACCTGTCCCTTCCTGAAACCTCCCTTCCCTGAACCTGTCATCCCTTCCTGAACCTCCCTTCCCTGAACCATGTCCCTGATCCTCCTTCCCTGAACTGTCATCCCTTCCCTGAACCTACCTGACCCTCACTGTCATCCCTCCCTGAACCTCCCTTCCCTGAACCTGTCATCCCTTCCTTGAACCTCCCTTCCCTGAACCTGTCATCCCTTCCTTGAACCTCCCTTCCCTGAACCTGTCATCCCTTCCTTGAACCTCCCTTCCCTAACCTGTCATCCTTCCTTGAACCTCCCTTCCCTAACTGTCATCCCTTCCTGAACCTCCTTCCCTGAACCTGTCATCCCTTCCTTGAACCTCCCTTCCCTGAACCTGTCATCCTTCCTGAACCTCCCTTCCGAACCTGTCATCCTTCCTTGAACCTCCCTTCCCTGACCTGTCATCCCTTCCCTGAACCTCCCTTCCCTGAACCTGTCATCCCTTCCTTGAAACCTCCTTCCCTGAACCTGTCATCCCTCCTTGAACCTCCCTTCCCTGAACCTGTCATCCCTTCCTTGAACCTCCGTTCCCTAACTGTCCCTTCCTGAACCTCCCTTCCCTGAACCTGTCATCCCTTCCTTGAACCCCCCTTCCCTGAACCTGTCATCCCTTCCTTGAACCTCCCTTCCCTGAACCTCCCTTCCCTGAACCTGTCATCCCTTCCTTGAACCTCCCTTCCCTGAACCTGTCATCCCTTCCTTGAACCTCCCTTCCCTGAACCTGTCATCCCTTCCTTGAACCTCCCTTCCCTGAACCTGTCATCCCTTCCTTGAACCTCCCTTCCCTGAACCTGTCATCCCTTCCTTGAACTCCCTTCCTGACGTCATCCCTTCCTTGAACCTCCCTTCCCTGAACCTGTCATCCCTTCCTTGAACCTCCCTTCCCTGAACCTGTCATCCCTTCCCTGAACCTGTCATCCCTTCTTGAACCTCCCTTCCCTGAACCTGTCATCCCTTCCTTGAACCTCCCTTCCCTGAACCTGTCATCCCTTCCTTGAACCTCCCTTCCCTGAACCTGTCATCCCTTCCTTGAACCTCCCTTCCCTGAACCTGTCATCCCTTCCTTGAACCTCCCTTCCCTGAACCTGTACACTTCCCTTTCTTGACCTCCCTTCCTGAACCTGTCATCCCTTCCTTGAACCTCCCTTCCTGAACCTGTCATCCCTTCCTTGAACCTCCCTTCCCTGACTGTCATCCCTTCCTTGACCTCCCTTCCCTGAACCTGTCATCCTTCCTTGAACCTCCTTCCTGAACCTGTCATCCCTTCCTTGAACCTCCCTTCCCTGAACCTGTCATCCCTTCCTTGAACCTCCCTTCCTAACCTGTCATCCACTTCCTTGAACCTCCTTCCTGAACCTGTCTATCCCTTCCTTGAATCTCCCTTCCTGAACCTGTCATCCTTCCTTGACCTGCTCCTTCCCTGAAACTGTATCCTTCCTTGAACCTCCCTTCCCTGAACATGTCATCTTCCTTGAACTCCCTCCTGAACTGTCACCTTCTTGATACCTCCCTTCCTGGAACCTGTCATCCCTTCTTGAGCCTCCCTTCCTGAACCTGTCACCCCTTCCTTGAACTTCTTCCCTGAACGGTACCTGTCCTTGAACTCCCTTTCCTGAACCTGTCACCTTCTTGAAAGATCCCTTCCCAAAGAACCTTTGACGCGTCAAAGTGTGTTTAATACACCTTCACACTGTTGTGACGGGGAGTAGGAGAGGGAGGGAGGAGGATGAGAGTGAGAGTGGGGAGAGAGAGATTGAGAGGGTGAGAGAGAGGGAGGGGGTAGTGTAATGGGTGGAGAGGAGAGAGAGAGAGAGAGGAGGAGGGGGAGGAGGGGAGGGGAGGGGGTGGAGGAGGAGTGAGAGAGGGAGAGAGAGAGGGAGAGAGTGAGAGAGAAGAGGAGAGAGAGAGTGAGAGTGTGGTGAGGAGGAGAGAGAGTGAGGAGAGGAGAGAGAGAGAGAGAGAGATGAGAGAGGAGAGAGGGAGGAGAGGGAGAGGGAGGAGAGAGAGAGAGGGAGAGAGAGAGATGAGAGAGAGAGAGAGAGAGGAGAGAGGGAGGAGGGAGGGAGAGGAGAGAGAGAGAGAGAGAGGAGAGAGAGAGGAGAGAGAGAGAGAGAGGAGAGAGAGAGAGAGGGAGGAGGGAGAGAGGAGAGAGAGAGAGGAGAGAGAGAGAGAGGAGGAGAGAGGAGGATGAGAGAGAGAGAGAGAGAGGAGAGAGAGAGAGGAGAAGAGAGGAGAGAGGAGAGGGGGGGATGAGGGTGAGAGAGAGAGGGGGGTGTGAGAGTGGAGTGGACGGGATGAGAGAGAGGAGACGAGAGAGAGAGAGAGAGAGGAGAGATGAGGAGGAGAGTGGGTGGGAGATGAGAGTGGGAGAGAGAGAGAGTGAGTGTGTGAGAGGAGATGGGGGAGGGAGATGAGTGGGAGAGAGAGAGAGTGTGAGAGAGAGAGAGGGAGAGAGGAGAGGGAGGAGAGGGTGAGAGTGAGAGAGAGGAGGGAGAGAGTAGAGGGGGAGAGAGAGATGGAGGGAGGAGAGAGTGAGAGTGGAGAGAGTGAGAGAGAGAGAGGAGAGGAGAGAGATGAGAGGGTGATGAGAGAGAGAGGGAGGAGAGAGGAGAGAGAGAGAGAGAGGAGAGAGAGAAGGAAGAGGAGAGTAGAGAGGAGAGAGAGAGAGAGAGAGAGGAGAGAGAGGAGAGAGAGAGAGATGAAGAGGAGAGGAGAGAGAGGAGAGAGAGAGAGCAGAGAGAGAGAGGAGAGTGAGAGAGAGGGAGAGAGAGAGGGGAGAGTGAGAGAGGAGAGAGAGAGAGAGAGAGAGAGAGAAGAGGGAGAGAGAGAGAGAGAGGAGAGAGATGAGAGAGAGAGTTAGAGAGGAGAGAGAGGAGAGAGAGAGAGAGAGAGAGAGAGAGGAGAGAGAGAGAGAGAGAGAGAGAGAGAGAGAGGAGAGAGAGAGAGAGAGAGGAGAGGAGAGAGAGGGAGAGAGAGAGAGAGATGAGAGAAGGATGAAGAGAAGACGAGAGAAGAGAGTGAAGGAGATGGGTCGAAGAGAGAGGGTGGAGGAAGGAGAGAGATATTCAGGGCAACATGGACATCATATTGTTCCATCTCTGCTTCATATCTTGACCAGAAAAAAAATATAAAATATTTTGTGTTGTCACAGCTGTTACCGCTGTTATAGTTCTTGCTGTTGTTGCTGCTGTACATGCTGTTCAAGTTATTATTGCTGTAGCTGTTGTTGCTGCTGCTGCAGTTGGTGTTGCTGCTGCAGCAGCTGGTGTTGATACTGCTGCTGCAGCAGCTGTTGTTGTTGCTGCTGCTGCAGTTGGTGCTGCTGCTGCAGCAGCTGGTGTTGATACTGCTGCTGCAGCAGCTGTTGTTGTTGCTGCTGCTGCAGTTGGTGCTGCTGCTGCAGCAGCTGGTGTTGATACTGCTGCTGCAGAAGCAGCTGTTGTTGTTGCTGCTGCTGCTGCAGTTGGTGCTGCTGCTGCAGCAGCTGGTGTTGATACTGCTGCTGCAGAAGCAGCTGTTGTTGTTGCTGCTGCAGTTGGTGCTGCTGCTGCAGCAGCTGGTGTTGATAATGCTGCTGCAGAAGAAGCTGTTGTTGTTGTTGCTGCTGGTGTTGCATCTGCTGCTGCAGCAGCTGGTAATCTTGTTGCTGTTGCTATAGTGGAAGTTGATCCGTCTTATCTTGTGTTGTCCTGCTGCTGCAGCTGCTGTTCCTGTTGCTGTTGCTGCCAGTGACTGTTTTTGCTGCTACAGATGATTTACTGTATTCATATGCAGCGTGGCGGCCGTTCACGCGTTGCTATAGTGACTACCTGGAACACGCCTCAGGTCACACCTGACCTGCTCACTGCTCTCCTACCTGCTACTACACCACCCCTGCTCTCCTACCTACCTACTTGTTACTACACTACCCCTGCTCTTCTACCTACCTACCTGCTACTACACCACCCCTGCTCTCCTACCTACCTACTTGCTACTACACCACCCCTGCTCTCCTACCTACCTACCTGCTACTACCACCACCCCTGCTCTCCTACCTACCTACTGTTACACACCACCCTGCTCTCATACCTACCTACCTGCTACTACACCACCCCTGCTCTCCTACCTACCTACTTGCTACTACACCACCCCTGCTCTCCTACCTACCTACCTGCTACTACACCACCCCTGCTCTCCTACCTACCTACTGCTACTACACCACCCCTGCTCTCCTACCTACCTACCTGCTACTACACCACCCCTGCTCTCATACCTACCTACTGTACTACACCACCCTGCTCTCCTACCTACCTGCTACTACACCACCCCTGCTCTCCTACCTACCTGCTACTACACCACCCCTGCTCTCCTACCTACTTGTTACTACACCACCCCTGCTCTCCTACCTAACCTACCTGCTACTACACCACCCCTGCTCTCCTACCTACCTACCTGTTACTACACCACCCCTGCTCTCCTACCTACCTACTTGTTACTACACCACCCCTGCTCTCCTACCTACCTACCTGCTACTACACCACCCCTGCTCTCATACCTACCTACCTGCTACTACACCACCCCTACTCTCCTACCTACCTACTGCTACTACACCACCCCTGCTCTCCTACCTACCTACTTGCTACTACACCACCCCTGCTCTCCTACTTGCCTACCTGCTACTACACACACCCTGCTCTCTACCTGCCTACTTGCTACTACACCACCCCTGCTCTCCTACCTGCCTACCTGCTACTACACCACCCCTGCTCTCCTACCTGCCTACCTGCTACTACACCACCCTGCTCTCATACCTACCTACCTGCTACTACACCACCCCTGCTCTCATACCTACCTACCTGCTACTACACCACCCCTGCTCTCCTACCTGCCTACCTGCTACTACACCACCCCTGCTCTCATACCTACCTACCTGCTACTACACCACCCCTGCTCTCATACCTACCTACCTGCTACTACACCACCAATGCTCTCCTACCTGCCTACCTGCTACTACACCACCCCTGCTCTCCTACCTACTTGCTACTACACCACCCCTGCGCTCCTACCTACCTACTTGCTACTACACCACCCCTGCTCTCCTACCTATCTACTTGCTACTACACCACCCCTGCTCTCTACTACCTACCTGCTACTACACACCCTGCTCTCTACCTACCTACCTGCTTACTACACCACCCCTGCTCTCCTACCTACCTACCTGCTACTACACCACCCTGCTCTCATACCTACCTACCTGCTACTACACCACCCCTGCTCTCCTACCTGCTTGCTACTATACCACCCCTGCTCTCCTACCTACTTGCTACTACACCACCCCTGCTCTCCTACCTACTTGCTACTACACCACCCCTGCTCTCCTACCTACCTACTTGCTACTACACCACCCCTGCTCTCCTACCTACTTGCTACTACACTATCCCTGCTCTCCTACCTACCTATCTGCTACTACACCACCCCTGCTCTCCTACCTACCTGCTACTACACCACCCCTGCTCTCATACCTACCTGCTACTACACTACCCCTGCTCTCCTACCTGCTTGCTACTACACCACCCCTGCTCTCCTACCTGCTTGCTACTACACCACCCCTGCTCTCCTACCTACCTGCTACTACACTACCCCTGCTCTCCTACCTGCTTGCTACTACACCACCCCTGCTCTCCTACCTACTTGCTACTACACTATCCCTGCTCTCCTACCTACCTATCTGCTACTACACCACCCCTGCTCTCCTACCTACCTGCTACTACACACCCCTGCTCTCCTACTACCTGCTACTATCACCACCCCTGCTCTCCTACCTACTTGCTACTACACCACCCTGCTCTCCTACCTACCTGCTACTACACCACCCCTGCTCTCCTACCTGCTTGCTACTACACCACCCCTGCTCTCCTACCTACTTGCTACTACACCACCCCTGCTCTCCTACCTACCTGCTACTACACCACCCCTGCTCTCCTACCTGCTTGCTACTATACCACCCCTGTTCTCCTACCTACTTGCTACTACACCACCCCTGCTCTCCTACCTACTTGCTACTGCACTACCCCTGCTCTCCTACCTACTTGCTACTACACCACCCCTGCTCTCCTACCTACTTGCTACTACACTACCCCTGCTCTCCTACCTACCTATCTGCTACTACACCACCCCTGCTCTCCTACCTACTTGCTACTACACCACCCCTGCTCTCCTACCTACTTGCTACTACACCACCCCTGCTCTCCTACCTACTTGCTACTATACCACCCCTGCTCTCCTACCTACTTGCTACTACACCACCCCTGCTCTCCTACCTACTTGCTACTACACTACCCCTGCTCTCCTACCTACCTATCTGCTACTACACCACCCCTGCTCTCCTACCTACCTGCTACTACACCAGCCCTGCTCTCCTACCTGCTTGCTACTACACCACCCCTGCTCTCCTACCTACTTGCTACTACACTACCCCTGCTCTCCTACCTACCTATCTGCTACTACACCACCCCTGCTCTCCTACCTACCTGCTACTACACCACCCCTGCTCTCCTACCTGCTTGCTACTACACCACCCCTGCTCTCCTACCTACTTGCTACTACACCACCCCTGCTATCTGACGTAGCATCACTATATCTTCATTACTCAGCAAATATAAAACTCGCAATGAGCTACGGCTGGTCTTACCTGGATAATTACACTACAATACTGTACACAATGTAACAACCGACTATAATGAACACTTGTCAATGCTCAATAATAACCCACATTGAAACAGAAACTCAGAAAATTAGTTGGTGTTTATATTTCGACCCCCCGCTAGGATCCTCTTCACCGGATGCACAAATGAAAGAAAAATATGAATTTATATATAGGAAGGTTGCGCCTCTCAACCGTGCAGGTGAGTATGAGAGAAGCTAAGAGAGAAGAATCTATAATTCTGTGTTTGTGACTGCAGTGTGATCTGTGTTTGATGGTGGCATTACACTCCCTCCTCTTCCCACGCGCTCACCTGAAGCTCCATCCTCACCTGCACGACTCACATGCGCAACCTTCCTATTAATTCACGTTTTCCTTTCATTTGTGCATTTGGTGAAG
>NC_069442.1:11320873-11495873 GCF_026875155.1 Cherax quadricarinatus | reverse complement strand
GAGGGAGGCCCAGCGACAGTACGAAAACGACATAGCATCGAAAGACAAGTCTGAAACAAAACTGCTGTATAGCCACATTAGGAGGAAGACAACAGTCAAAGACCAGGTGATCAGGCTGAGGAAAGAAGGTGAGGAACTCACAAGAAACGATCAAGAGGTATGTGAGGAGCTCAACGTGAGATTTAAGGAAGCATTTACAGTGAAGACAGGAAGGCCTCTGGGAGGACAGAACAGAGGGGGACACCAGCAAGGAATATACCAACAAGAGCTGGATGACATGCATACAACTGAGGAGGAGGTGAAGATGCTGCTAAGGGACACTGATACCTCAAAGGCAATGGGACCGGACACCTCCCCGTGGGTCCTTAGAGACGGAGCGGATATGATGTGTGTGCCACTAACCAGTCTTCAACACATCCCTTGAAATTGGGCAACTACCTGAGGTATGGAAGACGGCGAATGTAGTTCCCATTTTTAAAAAAGGAGACAGAAAAGAGGAACTAAACTATAGACCAGTGTCACTGACATGTACAGTATGTATAGTCACAGAGAAGATTATCAGGAGGAGAGTGGTGGAGCACCTGGAACGGAACAAGAGTATAAACGCCAAACAGCACAGATTTATGGAAGGGAAATCCTGTGTCACAAACCTTCTGGAGTTTTATAATAAAGAGCGAGGAGTGGGTTGATTGCATCTTCTTGGACTGCAAGGCCTTTGGCACAATTCCTCACAAGAGATTAGTACAGAAGCTAGAGGATCAGGTGCGTATAACAGGAAGGGCATTGCAATGAATCAGAGAATACCTGAAAGGGAGGCAACAACGAGTCATGGTACGTGATGAGGTAACACAGTGGGCACCTTTGATGAGCGGGGTGCCACAGGGGTCGGTCCTAGTACCAGTGCTTTTTTAGGTGTATGTGAATGACATGACGGGATAGACTCAGAAGTGTTCCTGTTCGCAGATGATGTGAAGTTAATGAGGAGAATTAAATCAAATGAGGATCAGGCAGGTCTTCAAAGAGACCTGGACAGGCTGGACACCTGGTCCAGCAACTGGCTTCTCGAATTTGACCACGCCAAATGCAAAGTCATGAAGATCGGAGAAGGGCAAAGAAGACTGCAGACGGAGTATAGGCTAGGTGGCCAAAGACTGCAAATCTCGCTCAAGGAGAAAGATCTTGGGGTGAGTATAACACTGAGCACGTCTCCGGAAGTACACATCAACCAGATAACTGCTGCAGCATATGGGCGCCTGGCAAACCTGAGAACAGCGTTTCGATACCTTAGTAAGGAATCGTGGAAGACACAGTACACTGTGTACGTCAGACCCACTCTGGAGTATGCAGCACCTGTTTGGAACCCACACTTGATCAAGCACGTCAAGAAATTAGAGAAAATGCAAAGGTTTACAAGGTTAGTTCCAGAGCTAAGGGAAATGTCCTAAGCAGAAAGGTTAAGGGAAATCGGGCTGACGATACTGGAGGACAGGAGGGTTAGGGGAGACATGATAACGACATACAAAATACTGCGTGGAATAGACAAGGTGGACAGAGACAGGATGTTCCAGAGAGTGGACACAGAAACAAGGGGTCACAACTGGAAGTTGAAGAACCAGATGAGTCAAAGGGATGTTAGGAATTATTTCTTCCGTCATAGAGTAGTCAGGAAATGGAACAGTCTAGCAAGTGAGGTAGTGGAGGCAGGAACCATACACAGCTTTAAGATGAGGTATGATAAAGCTCATGGAGCAGGGAGAGAGAGGACCTAGTAGCACTCGGTGAAGAGGCGGGGCCAGGAGCTGAGTCTCGACCCCTACAACCACAATTAGGTGAATTATGTGAGTACACACACATACACACACACACACGCGCACACACGCACGCAAACACAACACACACACACACACACACACACACACACACACACACACAAACACACACACACACACACACACACACACACACACACACACACACACACCACAAGGACGAATCTGGGAGGGAGGAATGGGAGGTAGAGCTCATAAAAAGGGAGGAAGACTGGGGAAGGAGACTAGATGAGCTGAAAGGAAGATGGAAGAGAGGTTAGCAGCAGAATGCAGAAGGTGGAAGCAAACAGGCCACAGCAGCAGAAATCAAGATAGAGAGATTAGAAGAGGAGCCGAGACATCTGAAACAGCACAGAGACAAAGATATTACAGAAGTAGCATCGGCAATGGCTACATCAACTCAGACAAACAGGTCTGAAGGAAGCATGGAAACTAAACTGTATGCAGAGGTCCTGTCAAACCCACATGGGCCAAAACAAAGACAGGGAGCATACTAGGACAGAATGAGAGGTTGGAAGACATTGAAGGAACTAGGACATGTGCAAGGACCTTACGCATACCTGTGGGGGCCAGGAGCAGGTGAGCAGGAAGGATAAACCAAGAAGCATAGGGGCAATAACTAGGGAAGGGACTGAAGGAAGGACACACTCCACGGGAAGGAACTAAAACACATCAGAGGATGCAATGGGAGTCACAGTGGGAGCTGGAAAGGGAAAGATCCGTGTTTGTCTATGGGCTAGACGAAGCTAAAGGGGAAACTTATGATGAAAGAAAGCAGGAGGAGAAAAAAGCGATTGAAGATATCATGAAGGTGATAGGCGAGGGGGACATGACCCAGGTGGCAAATTTTCGGAGAATTGGGTGGTTCACAAAGAAAAGGAATCGGCCTCTCAAAGTAATTTTCAAGGCAGAATCAACCCGAACCATGATCCTGCAGGAGAAAGCACGGCTGAGAGGCAAGCAGGAGTTCCGGAGTGTGTACTCGATCGAGACAGAACACAGGACGAAAGGAAGACAATGAAAGACAGAGTTCAAAAACGAAAGGAGAAATGGGAGGAAATGAAAAAGAAGAGCAGAATAATCCAGGATCAAATGGAAGGACAAGCGCACCCCCCAGAAACACCTGCAGAAGGACTCCAGCCACGACACCCCAAGGCAACTGAACAATCCAAACCAACCATCACACACCGATCCCTCTGTTTCCACCCCCCGCACCACAGTTACAGTATTAGAACAGAAGTTGAAGGTTTGGTACACAAATGCAGATGGATTAACGAATAAACATGAGGAATGGCAAGAAGGAATCAATGAGAAGTCCCCAGACATCATAGCAGTTACAGAAACAAAACTCATGGAGACAATAACAGATGCAATCTTCCCACCAGGATACCAGATCATGAGGAAAGATAGAAGGGGCAGGGGGGAGGTGGGGTTGCTCTGCTCGTAAAAAACAGATGGAAATTCGAGAAAATGGAAGGAATAGATGAGACGGGAGAAAGAGACTACATAGCAGGTACACTTCAGTCTGGGGAACACAAAGTGGTCATTGCAGTGATGTATAATCCACCACAGAACTGCAGGAGGCCAAAAGAGGATATGATAGAGAGCAAAGAGCAATGGTAGGACACACTTGCTGAGGTGGCAAGAAGAGCTCACTCCAGCAGAGCAAAGTTGCTGGTTATGGGGGATTTCAACCACAGGGAGATTGACTGGGAAAACCTGGAGCCACATGGGGGTCCCGAAACATGAGAGCCAGGATGTTGGACGTGGTGCTGGAAAACCTCATGCACCAACATGTTAAGAACACTACCAGAGTGAGAGGGGAGGATGAAACCAGCAAGATTGGACCTTGTGTTCACCCTGGGCAGCTCAGATATTGAGGACATCAAGTATGAGAGTCCCTAGGAGCTAGCGACCACGTGGTTCTGTGCTTTGAATACATAGTAGAGCTGCAAGTGGAGAGAATAACAGGAGTTGAATGGGAAAAGCCTGACTATAAAAGAGGGACTACATAGGGTTGAAGAACTTCCTGCGGGAGGTCCAGTGGGACAGAGAACTGGCAGGAAAGCCAGTAAATGAAATGATGGAATATGTAACAACAAAATGCAAGAGGCAGTGGAAAGGTTTATTCCCAAGGGCAACAGTAACAACGGAAGACCAGAACGAGCCCCTGGTTTACCCGACGGTGTAAGGAGGCAAAAACAAAATGCAATAGAGAATGGAAAAGTACAGAAGGCAGAGAACACACGAAAATAGGGAGATCAGTCGCAGAGCCAGGAATGAGTACGCACAGGTAAGGGGGAGGCCCAGCGACAGTATGAAAATGACATAGCATCGAGAATCAAGACTGAGCCGAAACTGCTGTATAGCCACATCAGGAGGAAGACAACAGTCAAAGACCAGGTGATCAGATTAAGGACAGAAGGTGGAGAACTCACAAGAAATGATCAGGAGGTATGTGAGGAGCTGAACAGGGATTTAAGGAAGTTTTTACAGTAGAGACAGGAAGGGCTGTGGGAAGACAGCACAGAAGGGAACATCAAGAGGGAATATACCAACAAGTGTGGATGACATACGACAACTGAGGAGGAGGTGAAGAAGCTCTTAAGTGACCTTGACACCTCAAAGGCGATGGGACCGGACAACATCTCCCCATGGGTCCTTAGAGAAGGAGCAGAGATGCTGTGCGTGCCTCTAACCACAATCTTCAACACATCCCTTGAAATGGGCAACTACCTGAGAAATGGAAGACAGCTAATGTAGTCCCCATATTTAAGAAAGGAAACAGAAACGAGGCACTAAATACAGACCTGTGTCTCTGACATGTATTGTGTGCAAAGTCATGGAGAAGATTATCAGGAGGAGAGTGGTCGAACACTGGAAAGGAACAAGATTATAAATGAAAACCAGCATGGGTTCATGGAAGGCAAATCTTGTATCACAAACCTCCTGGAGTTTTATGACAAGGTAACAGAAGTAAGACACGAGAGAGAGGGGTGGGTAGATTGCGTTTTCCTAGACTGCAGGAAGGCCTTAGACACAGTTCCCCACAATGAGATTAGTGCAGAAGCTGGGAGGATCAGGCGCACGTAAAAGGGAGGGCACTGCAATGGATAAGGGAATACCTGACAGGGAGGCAGCAACGAGTCATGGTACGTGAAGAGGTATCACAGTGGGCGCCTGTTACGAGCGGGGTCCCACAGGGGTCAGTTCTAGGACCAGTGCTATTTTTGATATATGTGAACGACATGATGGAAGGAATAGACTCTGAAGTGTCCTGTTCGCAGATGACAGTGAAGTTGATGAGAAGAATTAAATCGGACGAGGATGAGGCAGGATGCAAAGAGACCTGGACAGGCTGGACATGTGGTCCAGCAACTGGCTTCTCGAATTCAATCCAGCCAAATGCAAAGTCATGAAGATTGGGGAGGGGCAAAGAAGACCACAGACAGAGTATAGGCTAGGTGGACAAAGACTACAGACCTCACTCAGGGAGAAAGACCTTGGGGTGACCATAACACCGAGCACATCACCGGAGGCACACATCAACCAAATAAACCGCTGCAGCATTACGGGCGCCTGGCAAACCTGAGAATAGCGTTTCGATACCTTAATAAGGAATCGTTCAAGACACTGTACACTGTGTATGTTAGGCCCATACTGGAGTATGCAGCACCAGTCTGGAACCCACACCTGGTCAAGCACGTCAAGAAGTTAGAGAAAGTACAAAGGTTTGCAACAAGGCTAGTCCCAGAGCTCAAGGGAATGTCGTATGAGGAAAGGTTAAGGGAAATCGGACTGACGACACTGGAGGACAGAAGGATCAGGGGAGACATGATAACGACATACAAGATACTGCGGGGAATAGACAAGGTGGACAGAGATAGGATGTTCCAGAGAGGGGACACAGGGACAAGGGGTCACAACTGGAAGCTGAAGACTCAGACGAGTCACAGGGACGTTAGGAAGTATTTCTTCAGTCATAGAGTTGTCAGCAAGTGGAATAGCCTAGCAAGTGAAGTAGTGGAGGCAGGAACCATACATAGTTTTAAGAAGAGGTATGACAAAGCTCAGGAAGCAGAGAGAGAGAGGATCCAGTAGCGATCAGTGAAGAGGCGGGGCCAGGAGCTGAGTCTCGACCCCTGCAACCACAATTAGGTGAGTACAATTAGGTGAGTACACACACACACACACACACACAAGATCCATACATAGCTTTAAGAAGAGGTACGATAAAGCTCTTGGAGGAGGGAGAGGGTGAATCTAGTAGCGACCAGCGAAGAGGCGAGGCAAGGAGCTGTGAATCGACCCCTGCAACCACAAATGAATACACACACACACACACACACACACACACACACACACACACACACACACACACACACACACACACACACACACACACACAGCAATTGGCTCCTGGAGTTCAACCCCACCAAGGGCAAAGTCATGAAGATTGGGGAAGGGCAAAGAAGACCGCAGACGGAGTACAGTCTAGGGGGGCCAGAGACTACAAACCTCACTCAAGGAAAAAGATCTTGGGGTGAGCATAACACCAGGCACATCTCCTGAGGCACACATCAACCAAATAACTGCTGCAGCATAAGGGCACCTAGCAAACTTCAGAACAGCATTCCGACATCTTAATAAGGAATCGTTCAGGACCCTGTACACCGTGTACGTTAGGCCCATATTGGAGTACACGGCACCAGTCTGGAACCCACACCTAGCCAAGAACGTAAAGAAACCAGAGATAGTGCAAAGGTTTGCAACAAGACTAGTCCTAGAGCTAAGGGGTATGTCCTACGAGGAGAAGTTAAGGGAAATCGACCTGACGACACTGGAGGACAGGAGAGATAGGGGGGACATGATAACGACATACAAAATACTGAGAGGAATTGACAAGGTGGACAAAGACGGTATGTTCCAGAGATTGGACACAGCAACAAGGGGACACAGTTGGAAGCTGAAGACACAGATGAATCACAGGGATGTTAGGAAGTATTTCTTCAGCCACAGAGTAGTCAGGAAGTGGAATAGTTTGTGAAGCTATGTAGTGGAGGCAGGATCCATACATAGCTTTAAGCAGAGGTATGATAAAGCTCACGGCTCAGGGAGAGTGAACTAGTACCGACCAGTGAAGAGGCTGGGCCAGGAGCTGGGACTCGACCCCTGCAACCTCAACTAGTTGAGTACAACTAGGTTAGTACATACACGTCGCATTACACAGGTCATACATTACCACACGTCTGTGGGTAGGTGAGTGAATGAGTAGGTCATTAAGTCAATGAGTAAGTCACTGAGTGAGTGAGTCAGTGCCACAGGTGAAGATAAAGGGAAGAGGAAAACCCCGCGTGCGTGAGGACAACCAGGGCGAGGGAAGGAGTAGCAGCATGAACTCTGAACAAGTCAAAACATAAAAAAAAAAAAAAAAAAAAAAAAAAAAAAAAGAGGAAGTAAAAGTGGTCAGGTAACATTCTGGCCTTCAAGCCTCCTATTGATTTCCAAGGGCGGCCATATTGCCAGCTGGTGCACCCCCTCCCCCTCCCTCACCCCCTCCCCCTCCCCTCCCTCACCCCCTCCCCCCTCCCCTCCCTCACCCCCCCCCCGCTGGTCATGCACCATTCACCCACAATCCCCCTCCCCTTTAGTCATTAACATCTCGCATCATCTCCAACATCGTTTTCCCACCTTCCTATCACAACATTCCCACACCATCTTCCACTGTCCCACACCATCTTCCACTGTCCCACACCATCTTCCACTGTCCCACACCATCTTCCACTGTCCCACACCATCTTCCACAGTCCCACACCATCTTCCACTGTCCCACACCATCTCTCCACTGTCCCACACCATCTTCCACTGTCCCACACCATCTTCCACTGTCCCACACCATCTTCCACTGTCCCACACCATCTTCCACTGTCCCACCCCATCTTCAACTGTCCCACACCATCTTCCACTGTCCCACACCATCTTCCACTGTCCCACACCATCTTCCACTGTCCCACACCATCTTTAACTGTCCCACACCATCTTCCACAGTCCCACACCATCTTCCACTGTCCCACACCATCTTCCACTGTCCCACACCATCTTCCACTGTCCCACACCATCTTCAACTGTCCCACACCATCTTCCACTGTCCCACACCATCTTCCACTGTCCCACACCATCTTCCACTGTCCCACACCATCTTTAACTGTCCCACACCATCTTCCACAGTCCCACACCATCTTCCACTGTCCCCACACCATCTTCCACTGTCCCACACCATCTTCCACTGTCCCACACCATCTTCCACTGTCCCACACCATCTTCCACTGTCCCACACCATCTTCCACTGTCCCACGCCATCTTCCACTGTCCCACGCCATCTTTAACTGTCCCACACCATCTTCAACTGTCCCACACCATCTTCCACTGTCCCACACCATCTTCCACTGTCCCCACACCATCTTCCACTGTCCCACACCATCTACCACTGTCCCACACCATCTCTTCCACTGTCCCACACCATCTTCCACTGTCCCACACCATCTTCCACTGTCCCACACCATCTTCCACTGTCCCACACCATCTTTAACTGTCCCACACCATCTTCAACTGTCCCACACCATCTTCCACTGTCCCACACCATCTTCCACTGTCCCACACCATCTACCACTGTCCCACACCATCTTCCACTGTCCCACACCATCTACCACTGTCCCACACCATCTTCCACTGTCCCACACCATCTTCCACTGTCCCACACCATCTTCCACTGTCCCACACCATCATCCACTGTCCCACACCATCTTCCACTGTCCCACACCATCTTCCACTGTCCCACACCATCTTCCACTGTCCCACACCATTTACCACTCTCCCACACCATCTAGAGCTCTCCCACACCACTTTCATCCCCCATACCGTCTAGCACTCTCCCACACCATCTTCATCCCCAACACCATCTAGCACTCTTCCACACCATCTTCCTCCCCCACACTATCTCTCTCCCTCTCACATCCTCCCCCCTCCCATAACATCAACCTTCCTACATCGTCGTCCTTCCCATAATAATTTTCTCCCTCCCACATCATCTCTCCCACACAGCGTTCTTCCTCCAGCAACATCGCCTTCCTTCCCACAATATTCGTCTCCCTCTCCAACACTTTCCGTTCTTCTCAAACATCTTCAACACAAGACAAAATTTCTGAACAGCCAAACGCTGGGGTGATAATCCCTGCCTCTTACCCCTTCTCCCCCTCCCACCTCCCTTCCCCCCTCCCTTCCCCCCTCCCACCTCCCTTCTCCCCTCCCATCTCCCTTCCCTGCCTCTTGCCCCTTCTCCTTTCCTTACCCCACCTCTCTTCTCCCTTCTCCCAGCCCTGCCCCACCCCCCTTCTGCCTTCCCTGCCCCACACCCATTTCCCTTACCTATCCCACCTTCCTTCTCCCCTCCTTTTACCCTTCCCTGCCCCACCTCCCTTCTCCCCTCCTTCTACCCTTCCCTGCCCCACCTCCCTTCTCCCCTCGTTCTACCCTTCCATGCCCCACATCTCATCTCCCCTCCTTCTACCCTTCCTGCCCCACATCTCATCTCCCCTCCTTCTTACCCTTCCCTGCCACATCTCATTCTCCTCTCCTTCTACCCTTCCCTGTCCCACTTCCCTTCTCCCCTCCTTCTACCCTTCCCTGCCCGACATCTCATCTCCCCTCCTTCTACCCTTCCCTGCCCGACATCCCATCTCGCCTACTTCTACCCTTCCCTGCCCCACCTCCCTTCTCCCCTCCTTCTACCCTTCCCTGCCCACATCTCATCTCCCCTCCTTCTACCCTTCCCTGCCCGACATCTCATCTCCTCTCCTTCTATCCTTCCCTGCCCGACATCCCATCTCCCCTCCTTCTACCCTTCCCTGCCCCACTCCCTTCCCCCCTCCTTCTACCTTTCCCTGCCCCACATCTCATCTCCCCTCCTTCTACCCTTCCCTGCCCAACCTCCATTCTCCCTTCCTTCTACCATTCCCTGCCCCACATCTCATCTCCCCTCCTTCTACCCTTCCCTGCCCCATACCTCATCTCCCTCCTTCTACCCTTCCCTGCCCGACATCTCATCTCCCCTCCTTCTACCCTTCCCTGCCCGACATCTCATCTCCCCTCCTTCTACCCTTCCCTGCCCCACCTCCCTTCTCCCCTTCCCTTCCCCACATCTCATCTCCCCTCCTTCTACCCTTCCCTGCCCCACATCTCATCTCCCCTCCTTCTACCCTTCCCTGCCCGACATCTCATCTCCCCTCCTCCTACAATTCCCTGCCCCACCTCCCTTCTCCCCTCCTTCTACCCTTCCCTGCCCCACATCTCATCTCCCCTCCTTCCACCCTTCCCTGCCCCACATCTCTCTCCCCTCCTTCCACCCTTCCCTGCCCCACAACTCATCTCCCCTCCTTCCACCCTTCCCTGTCCCACATCCCATCTCCCCTCCTTCTACCCTTCCCTGCCCCACATCTCATCTCCCATCCTTCCACCCTTCCCTGCCCCACATCCCATCTTCCCTCCTACCCTTCCCTGCCCCACATCTCATCTCCCCTCCTTCCACCCTTCCCTGCCCTCATCCCATCTCCCCTCCTTCCACCCTTCCCTGCCCCACATCCCATCTCCCTTTCTTCTACCCTTCCTGCCCCACATCTCATCTCCCTCCTTCCACCCTTCCCTGCCCCACATCCCACCTCCCCTCCTTCCACCCTTCCCTGCCCCACATCCCATCTCCCCTCCTTCCACCCTTCCCTGCCCCACATCCCATCTCCCCTCCTTCCACCCTTCCCTGCCCCACATCTCATCTCCCCTCCTTCCACCCTTCCCTGCCCGACATCCCATCTCCCCTCCTTCCACCTTTCCCTGCCCCACATCCCATCTCCCCTCCTTCCACCCTTCCCTGCCCCACATCCCATCTCCCCTCCTTCCACCCTTCCCTGCCCCACATCCCATCTCCCCTCCTTCCACCCTTCCCTGCCCCACATCTCATCTCCCCTCCTTCCACCTTTCCCTGCCCCACATCCCATCTCCCCTCCTTCCACCCTTCCCTGCCCCACATCCCATCTCCCCTCCTTCCACCCTTCCCTGCCCCACATCCCATCTCCCCTCCTTCCACCCTTCCCTGCCCCACATCCCATCTCCCCTCCTTCCACCCTTCCCTGCCCGACATCTCATCTCCCTCCTTCTACCCTTCCCTGCCCCACATCTCATCTCCCCTCCTTCTACCCTTCCTGCCCACAATCCCATCTCCCCTCCTTCCACCCTTCCCTGCCCGACATCTCATCTCCCCTCCTTCTACCCTTCCCTGCCCCACATCTCATCTCCCCTCCTTCTACCCTTCCCTGCCCCACATCTCATCTCCCCTCCTTCTACCCTTCCCTGCCCCACATCTCATCTCCCCTACTTCCACCCTTCCCTGCCCCACATCTCATCTCCCTACTTCCCCCTTCCCTGCCCCACATCTCATCTCCCCTCCTTCCACCCTTCCCTGCCCCACATCTCATCTCCCCTACTTCCCCCCTTCCCTGCCCCACATCTCATCTCCCCTCCTTCTACCCTTCCCTGCCCGACATCTCATCTCCCCTCCTTCTACCCTTCCCTGCCCCACATCTCATCTCCCCTCCTTCCACCCTTCCCTGCCCCACATCTCATCTCCCCTCCTTCTACCCTTCCCTGCCCCACCTCTCCCCTTCTCTTTTATTCCCACTGTTTAACTATCATAAAGAATAAAGTAGCAGCACACTGCTGGTGTATCCAATTTTAAAAGAATCCTTTCCTCTTTCCCGTTCCTGGTCCTCATTTTCCTCAATGCCTTCCCTTCCACCCATCATTCCTTATTCCCTCTCCCTCTTCTTCAACTCACCCTCTCTCTCTCTCTCTTCTCTCCCCTCTCTCTCTCTCTCTCTCTCTCTCTCCCTCTCTCTCTCTCTCTCTCTCTCTCTCCCTCCTTCTCTCTCTCTCTCTCTCTCTCTCTCCCTCTCTCTCTCTCCCTTTTGCTTCCTAATGATCAGGTTGTCAGCAGGTTAGTGACAGTGTGTATTTTTTACATGTACAAAATGTAGTTTTGAAATGTGAAGATGTTTCTGCAACAATGACTACGCATCATTTTCACAGAGATGTTTGTATGCTATCTATAGTACTCCCAAGTTTTTTCCTCTATCAACACCTATTTCTTTTCTCACTTGCAAATAATATTTGTTGACCCGCAATGTAATACTAATACTAATATATATATATAAAATATATATATATATATATATATATATATATATATATATATATATATATATATATATATATGCATATATATTCTCCGTGGATAAGTGGAAGATAATTCTTCCTCCATAAGTTATGCGTGTCGTAAGAGGCGACTAAAATGCCAGGAGCAAGGGGCTAGTAACCCCTTCTCCTGTATACATTACTAAATAATAAATGAAAAACTTTTGTTTTTCTTTTCAGGCCACCCTGCCTCGGTGGGATTCAGCCGGTTTGTTGAAAAAACAAACATTATTATTACGTGATGATGGAGATATCTTAGAAAAAAAAAACTCCATTTCTCAGTGTAGCGACAGACCATCCGAGAAAAGGAAATTCCCGGGCGATAGAAACTCCAGCTCTGCGCAACTGATCCTGAAGATTTCTTAGTACTCTCCCCTTAGTGGAATAAATATTTGAGTATCCCACTCCCCCTGGGGTCTCCCACGGAGGAACACGAGTGGGGGGAAAACATCCCTAGTTTATTTTCCCCCTTGTCACGTCATGCGAAAAGGGCAAAAAACCCATTTCTATTGTATCCTTTTTTAAATTAAAATTCTCTCCCCCCCATCCTTTCCCATTCCCCCCCCCCCCCCCTTTCTCTCCTCTCTTTTCTCTCCTCCCTCTCTCTCTCTCTCTTTTCTCTCTCTACCACACTTTAGGCGACCCAAAATATTAAAATGAAAAAAAATTTGGAAAACCCCCAAGAAAACTGAAAGAGAAGTGCCGGGGAGTGGTCATTGCGGGTCCTCGAGACGTGAACATTGGGGACCCGCCGAAAGCGAAAATGTTAATATGTATTGTAGCGCCAGGTGTCCAGTACACTGCCCCAAAACACACACTCAGCCCCAGTACACCGTCAAAAACCCACATCACTGTCCAGTACACCAGAAAAAACACAACTGTCCAGTACACCAATCCCCACTCATGCCAGTTACCAATACAACACACCCCCTGCCCCGTCCCTAGTCAAACACACACTCACTGTCCAGACCCCAAATCCAAAACGCACTCGCCGTACACCGTAAAAAACACTAACTGTCCAGTACACCAATCACAACCACACTCACTGTCCAGTTTTTCCAATACACCCCACCTTTTCCATACCTATACAACACCACTCACGTCCAGTACACCAATCACAACACCCCCTCCTGCCCCAGTACACCCGTCAAAACACACACTCAGCCCAGTAAACCAATCCAAAAACCACTCACTGTCCATACCCAGTCACAACACACACTCACTGCCATACCCCAAATTCACAACAAACACTCACTGCCCCAGTCCCCAGTCACAACACACATTTCACTGCCATTTACACCAATAAAAACCAACCACTCACTGTCCAGTACCCCAACCCAAAACCCCACTCATGCCAGTACACAAACCAACCACACTCCTGTAACACCATCAAACACACACTCAGTCCAGTCACCAAACAAAACACACACTCCTGCCCCGTACACAATCCAACCCCATCCCTGTCCGTAACAAATACAACACACCATGTCCCGTCAAAAAACACAACCCACACTCCTGTCAACCCGTCAACACACACTCCGCCCCAGACCCAGTCACAACACTCACTGTCCAGTACCCCAATCACAACACCCCCCCGTCCAGTAACCCGTACACACACACTCACTGCCCTTCCCCCAGTCACAACAACCTCATGCCCCAGTCCCCCTTCACAACCTCACTGTCCGTACACCATCACACAACCTCACTGTCCGTACCCAATCACAACACCACCACGTCCGCACCGTCCCAACACACCACTGTCCAGTCACCAGCACAACACACACTCACGTCCAGTACACTATCCAACCCACACTCACTGTCCCAGTACCCAAATCACAACACCCCTTCACGTCCAGTACACCAATCAAACCCCCATCCTGCCCAGCCCAATCACAACCCACACTCCTGTCCATCACCGTCAAAACCCCCACGTTGTCCTGAAACCCAGCCCAAAACAACACTCTGTCCAGTCAAAAATCAAAACCCCACTCCTGTCCGTACACCACCCAAAACACACATGTAAGTAACCAACCCAAACACACCCATGCCCATACACCAGACAACACCACCCCATGTCCAGTACCCCAAATCACAACACCACCACGCCCAGTACCCAGCACACACACATCCTGCCCCTAAAACCAAATCCAACACCACCATGTCCAAACCCCAGTCAAAAACCACACTCACTGCCCGTCCCCAAAATCCCACACCCTCACTGTCCGTACACCAGTCACAACACCCCACTCACTGTCCGTACCCAAATCACAACACACCCCCCTGCCCAGTAAACAAGTAAAAACACACCTGACTTCCAGTACCCCATCCAACAAAATTTCACTGTCCAGACCCCAGCCAACAACTCACGTCCAGTCACCAGTAAACACACATCACTGTCCCAGTAAAAACCGTCACAACCCACATCACTGCCCAAATACCCCAGTACAAACACTTTCCGCCCCAGTACACCATAACACCACACACTCACTGTCCGTACACAGTCCAACACCAAATGTCCAGAAACCCAGTCACAACAATATTCACGTCCAGTACACCATTTCAAACACACACTCCTGTCCAGACACTAGCACACATTTTTTCACGTCCAGTACACCCCAACACCACTCACTGTCCGTACCCAGTACAACACTCATGCCCAGAAAACCATCACAACCCCCTACTGTCCTTAAACCCCAGTCAACCCACACTCACTGTCCGTACACCGGTCAAAACCCCACATCATTGCCCTGCACCAGTACAACACACACTCACTGTCCAGTACACCACAAACCCACACTACTGTCCTGTACACCGTCACAACCACTCCTGTCCAGACACCGCCCAAATCATGTCCAGTAAACCAGTCCAACCCCCCCTGTCCATTACCCTCAAACCCCATCACTGTCCAGTACCCCATCAAAACCCACCTCAGTCCTGTACCCCCAAAAACCCACACTCACGCCATAACCGTCAAACCCCACACTCACTGTCCGACACCAGAAAACCCCCACACTCACTGCCATTTCCCCCTCACAACACACTCCTGTCCGTACCCCAGTCACAAACACACCAGCCAGACACCAGTAAAACACACGCCAGACACCAGTCAAAACCCCACACTAGTCCTACACCGCACACCCACACTCACGTCCAGTACACCAGTCACAAAAAATTCATGCCCATCACCAGTAAAACACACACCATGTCAAGTACACCGCAAAACCCACTCACCCAGTACCCCCAGTCACAACCCACTCACTGTCCAGTACCCCAGCCAACACCACCCACTGTCCTTACACCTCACAACACACACTCACTGTCCATACCCCAGCAGAACACACACTCACTGTCAGTACACCACACAACAAAACCCCCATGTCCAGTACACCGTCAAAACACTCATGTCCGTACACCGTCAAACACAAAACCCTGTCCATCCCAGTCACAAACCACTGTCCATTTCCCCATCACAACACCACTGTCCAGTACCCCAGTCAAAAACCCACCCCCAACGCCCAGTACCCCATCACAAACCTCACTGCCCAGTCACCAGTCACAACACCACCAGTCAGTACCCGTCACAACACACCTCATGTCCAGTAACCGTCACAACACACTGCCAGTACCCCGCAAACACAACTACTGTCCGTACCCCAGTCACAACACCCCACTGTCCAGTACCCCATCAACACTCACTGCCCCAGTACCGAGTCCAACCCACTCCTGTCCGGACCCCAGTCACAACCCACACTGTCCAGTAACCAGTCACAACCCACATCACGCCCAGTACACCAGTCACAAAAACAGTCCAGACACCAGTCACAACAACCTCACTGTCCAGTACATAGTCCAACACACACTCACTTCCAGTACACCAGTCACAACACTCCTGTCCATAACCCGTAAAAACCCACACTCACTGTCCAGTACCCCAGTCACAACCCACATCACTGTCCAGAAAACCCATCACAACCCACACTCACTGTCCTGTACCCCAGTCACAACCACACTCCTGTCCAGCCCATCACAACACATCATGTCCGTACCCCACCAAAAACACCCCCCGCCCCATTCCCCCAGTCAAAACCCACACTAAATTCCAGGCACCAGTCACAACCCACACTCATTGCCCTGTACCCCAAATCACAACCCACACTCCTGTCCGTACCCAGCAAAACCCACACTCCTTCCAGTACACCATCACAACACACTCATGTCCAGTCACCACCCACAACACACATGTCCAGTACACCGTCCAACAACCTCATGTCCGTAACCAGTCAAAACCACTCACGTCCAGTAAAACCAGTCCAACACACATCACGTCCAGTACCCAGTCAAAACACTCACGTCCAGTAACCAGTCACAATCCCACACTCATGTCCGGGGACACCGTCACAACCCACACTGTCCTCACCAGTCAAACCCCACATCACTGCCCAGTAACCCCCAGTCAAACACACTGTCAGACCCGTCACAACCCACACTCATGTCCAGTACACTGTACAAAAAACTCACTGTCCGTACACCGTCACAACCCCATCACTGTCCATACCCCAGCACCACACTGTCCTAACCAGTCACAAACCCACATTCACTGTCCAGTACACCAGTCAAAACACACCCATGTCCTACACCATCACAACACTCACCCCGTCCCCCGCCCAAAACCCACACTCACTGTCCGTACCCAGCACAACCCACACTCACGTCCGTCCCCAGTAAAAAAACCCACCCATGTCCTGTCCCCGTCAAACCCACACTCACTGTCCAGTACCCCGTCACAAACACACTTTCCTCACCACCACAAACCACTGTCCAGTCCCCATCACAACACACACTCACTGTCCAGTAGCCCAGTAAACCCATGTCCATACACAGTCACAACACACACTCACTGCCCGTACCCAGTCACAACACACCTCACTGTCCAGTACACCAGTCACATCACCATCATTGACCAGTCCCCAGTCGAAACACACACTCACTGTCCAGTACCCCCGTCAAACACACATCACGTCCATACACCAGTCACAACCACACTCCTGCCGTACCCCCAATCAAAAACACGCATCACTGTCCGAAACCCCAGTACAACACACACTCATGTCCTTACACCGTCACAACAACACCTTTGTCCAGTACCCCAGTCACAACCATGTCCAGACACCATCCAACCCCACCAGTGCCCATACACCATCAAACCCACACTGTCCCTACACATCACAACACCACTCATGTCCGAAACACCAGCACAACACACACATGTCCAGTCCCCAGTCACAACACACACTCCTGTCCATACCCCATCACAACACCACTCACTTCCAGTACCCCAATCACAACAACACGCCCCCATAACCATCAAACACACCTCACTGTCCATAAAACCAGTCACAACAACACTGCCCATACCAGTCACAACACACACTTCCAGTACACCGTCACAAACACACTGTCCATACACCAGTCACAACACACACGTCCGTACACCATCACAACACACACTGTCCAGTAACCAGTCAAAAAACCACCTGTCCATCCCCCAGTCAAACCACCGTCCGTACACCAGTACAACACACACTGCCCAACACCAGTACAAAAACCACTGCCAGTCACCATCAAAACACACCTGTCCAGTACACCAGTCACAACACACACTGTCCAGTACCCCAGTCACAACACCCCACTGCCCATCACAGTCACAAACACACACTGCCCAGTCCCTCGTACAACACACACTGTCGTAACCGTCAAAACCACCTTTCACGTCCATACCCCAGTACAACACACACTGTCCGTCCCCAGCAAAACACACATGTCCAGTACACCAGTCACAAACACCAGTCCAGTACCCCAGTCACAACCACCTGCCAGTACACCATCACAACACACCACTGCCAGTACCCCATCCAACACACAGCCCAGTCCCGTCAAAACACAAAAGCCAGTCCCCGCCCAAAACACACACGCCAGTACACCAGTCACAACAACACTGCCCATACCCCTACAACACACACTGTCCAGTACCCCAGCAAAACCCACTGTCCGTCCCCCGTCAAAACCCAACTCCTGTCCGTACACCAGTCACAACCCACTCAGTGCCCAGTACCCAGTCACAACACACACTGTCCGTACACCAGTCAAAAAACACACACTGTCCAGTACACCATCAAAACACACCTGTCCAGTCACCAGTCAAACACACAGTCCAGTACCCCATCACAACACACACTGTCCTACACCAGTCACAACACACCTGCCAGTACACCAGCACAACACCAGGCCATACACCAGTACACACCAGTCCATACACCAGTCACAACACACACTGTCAGTACACCATCAAACCACACGTCCATACACATACAACACACCATGTCCAGTCACCAGTCAAACCCCACTCAGTGTCGTACACATCACAAAAAACGTCCTACACCACACAAACCTCACTGTCCAGTACCCCAGTACAACCCACACTCAGTGTCCAGTACACCAGTCACAACACCACGTCCAGTACCCGTCAAACACACATGTCCAACCCAGTCACAACACCACTGTCCAGTACACCAGTCCAAAACAAACCCTGCCAAAACAATCAAACACCGCCCAGTACACCGTCACAACCACCTGTCCGTCCCAGTCACAAACACATGCCAGTACACCAGTCACAACACACACTTCCAGTACACCAGTCACAAACCCAGTCCAGTACACCAGTCACAAAAACCTCAATGAAGTGCGTATACCAGTCATTGGATAGGGTTTGTTAAACAACTTTAAAATACATCACACTGTGGGAGTGTTAAACAACATCATATTTTACACTGGGGGAGTGTTAGAAAATATAATACATCACACGTGGAGTTTAAACACATCAATAATCCATGTGGGATTTTTTATACAACATCTACTTCACACTGTGGTAGTGTTAGAAAAAATCTACATCCCCACTGTGGAGTTGGGAACAATCTCACACTGTGGGAGTGAAAACATCAATACATCAAAAGTGGGAGTGTTAAAAAACATCAACCATCAATAGGGAGTGTTAGACAACATCAATACATCACACTGTGGGGGGGGTTTTAAAACAAAATACATCACACTATGGGAGGTTAGAAAACATCAATAAACACACTGTGGGGAGGGGGGTTTAGACAACATAAATACATCACACTGGGGGATTGTTAGACAACACAATACTTCACACGTGGGATGTTAAAAAACATAAATACATCACCTGGGGACTGTTAAAAAACATCAAAAATCACACTGTGGGATTTTTAGCAACATAAATACACCACGGGTTTGTTAGACAACCAAAATACACACACTGGGGGGAGTGTTAAACAACATCAAAATCACACTGTGGGGGTTAGACAAATCAATACATCAACCGGGGAGTGTTAAAAAACATAAATACATCCACTGGGGATTTTTAAACATCAATACTCCACTGGGGGAGTTTTTAGAAAACACAATAATCACACTGGGGGATTGTTGACAAATCAAAAATCCCCGGGGATTTTAGAAAACATAAATACATCCACTGTGGGATTTTTAAAAAAACTAAAATCACACTGTGGGAGCGTTAGACAACATAAATACATCACACTGTGGGATGTTAAAGTCAATACTACACGGGGGAGTTTTTTAAATCATCTCACACGTGGGAGGTTAAACATCAAACATACACTGTGGATTTTAAACAACATCAATAATCCCTGTGGGAGTGTTAAACATCAAAACATCACACTGTGGGTTGTTAAACATAAAATAATCACACGTGGGTGTTTAACACAATAATCACATTTTGGGAGTGTTAAACAACATCAATATTCACACTGGGAGTGTTGAGAACATAAATACATCACACTGTGGGATGTTAAAACATAATACATCACACTGGGGATTGTTAGACTATCAATAATCACACTGTGGGATTGTTAGAAACATAAAATACATCCATGTGGGGTGTTAGAAACATCATACAAAAACTGTGGGAGTGTTAAACAACATAAAATAATCACATGGGGGATTTTGACAACTAAATACATCACTGGGGGAGGTTAGAGAACACAATCATCACATGTGGGAGGGGTAAAACATCAATACATCACACTGTAAATTTGTTAGACTTCAATACATCACCTGTGGGATTTTTTTAACTTTAAATACATCCATGTGGGATTTTTTAAAAATCAAAAACTCACCGTGGGAGTTTTTAAAAAACATAATACTTCAACGTGGGAGTGTTAGAGAACCAATCATCACACTGTGGGAATGTTAAACACAATCATCCACTGTGGGATTGTTAGACCATCAATACATCAACGGGGGGATTGTTGGGAAACAAATCAATACATCACACGGGGGATTTTAGAAAAATAAATTCATACCTGGGGAGTGTTAAAAAACATCAATACATCACACGTGGGAGTTTAACAACAAAATACATCACACTGTGGGGTGTTGAGAAATCAATACTCACACTGTGGGGTATTAAAATCAATACATCACACTGTGAGATTGTTAGACATCAATACACACACGGGGGGGATTGGGGTTGGGAAAAACATAAAAATCACACGGGGGAGTGTTAAAAACATCAAACTCACACTGGGGGGAGTTTTAGACAACATCAATATACACTGGGGGAGTGTTAAACAACACAATACTCCATGTGGGAGTGTTAAAATAATACATCACACTGGGGGGGTTTTTAAACTAATACTCACACGGGGGGGAGTGTTAAAACATAAATAATCACACTGGGGGAGTTTAAACAACAATAATCACACTGTGGGATTGTTAAACAAATCAATAATCACACTGTGGGGTGTTAAACAACTCAAAATCACACTGTGGGAGTGTTAAACAACATCAATAAATCCACTGGGGGGATTTTAAAAACATCAATACATCACACTGGGGAGTGTTAAAATCAATAATCACAGTGGGAGTTTTAAACAACATCAATACTCACACTGTGGGAGTGTTAAACAACATCAATACATCACACTGTGGGATTGTTAAACAACATCAATACATCACACTGTGGGATTGTTAAACAACATCAATACATCACACTGTGGGAGTGTTAAACATCAATACATCACACTGTGGGAGTGTTAAACAACATCAATACATCACACTGGGGGTGTTAAACAACTCAATCATCCCCTGTGGGAGTGTTAAACAACATCAATACATCACACTGTGGGAGTGTTAAACAACATCAATACATCACACTGTGGGATTGTTAAACAACATCAATACATCACACTGTGGGAGTGTTAAACAACAAATACATCCATGGGGGTGTTAAACAAATCAATACATCACACTGGGGGATTGTTAAACAACAAAAAATACATACATTTGGGGGGTTTAAACAACATCAATACATCAACTTGGGAGTGTTAAACAACAAAATAAACACTGTGGGATTTTTAAACAACATAAATACACCCAACCTGTGGGAGTTTAAACAACATCAATACATCACACTGTGGGAGTGTTAGAAATATAAATACACAAAATGTGGGAGTGTTAAACAACTAAATACATCACATGTGGGATTGTTAAACAACATCAATACTCCACTGTGGGAGTGTTAAACAAAATCATAATCCCCCTGGGGGGAGTGTAAACAACATCAATACATACACTGGGGGATTGTTAGACAACTCATACATCCACTGTGGGATGGTTTAGACAACATCAATCACCCCAATTTTGGGGAGTGTTAAAAACACAAAATACCAACGTGGGAGTTTTAAACAACATCAATCTTTCCCCCTGTGGGATTGTTAAACAACATCAATACTCACACTGTGGGTTTGTTAAACAAATAATACATCACCGTGGGGTTTTTAAAACAACATAAATCATCCCTGGGGAGTTTTTAAACAACATAAATACTCACACTGGGGGATTGTTAGAAACATCAAACTTTCCATGTGGGGTGTTAGACAACTCAATACCCCAAAATGTGGGGTGTTAAACATAAATACATCCACTGTGGAGTGTTAGAAAAACATCAATAATCGTCCCTGTTTTTTACCAAAAAATAAGACAATAAAGTGGGTAGAGAAGACATTTTTTACACTCAAAACAACAAGGGGAAAAAGGGTTTTGTTTAAATTCGTCAGTTGTTTGACTTGGTTTCATTCTATCCCTCTTAAACGTTTTCTTTCTTCCATTTCACCACAAGGCAGGGGTGGCCCGAAAATTAAAAAAATTTCATCATTCACTCCATCACTGTCCCCCCCGAGGGCCTTTACACACATTTATAAAACTGAAACCATTAACACCCCTCTTCGAGTGCAGCACTTACTTCCATATATAATATTTAATATTTATTATATATTATATATATATATATTATATATATATATTATATTGTGGTACGGAAAGTGGGGCAGGGGAAGAGGAGTGTTTGGGTGGAATGATGATTAAGGAGTATAAGGGAAAAAAAGTTAGTATGAGAAGTTTTTAAAAAGTAGAAGTGATGCAAGGAGGGAAGAGTATATGGGAAAAAGAGAGGGGTTTAAGAGGGGGTGAAGCTTTTAAAAAAGGAGCAAATGAGGAGTGGGTGGGGATGTTATCAAAAAAATTTTGTTGAAAATGAGAAAAGTTTTGGAGTGAGTTAAAAAGTTAAGGAACCCCTGGGAAAAAATGGTTTGTCATTTTAAAAAATAGGGAAGAGTTTTTAAATGGAGAGTTGAGGAGGGGGAAAAATGGAGGGAATTTTTTGGGAATTGTAAATTTTGAGAAGATAGGGAAGCTGTGTTTTCGTGAATGGGAAAGGGGAGGAATAACATCTTGAGGAGTGAGGAAGAGCCGTTTGTGAGTGGGGGGGAAAGTTTCGTGGGAGGGGTAAAATAAAAGGGGGGAAGGCAGCGGGAAATGGGGGTAAGATAAAATGTTAAAAGCGGTGGGGATAGTTTTGGAGTGGTTGGTGCAATTTTTTAAATTTAAATTTTATGGAAGAGGGTAAGGTACCAGGGATTGGCAGAGAGCATGCATAGTTCCTTTGTATAAAGGCAAAGGGGATAAAAGAGAGTGCAAAAATTATGGGGGGATAAGTCTGTTGAGTATACCTGGTAAAGTGTATGGTAGAGTTATAATTGAAAAAAATTAAGAGTAAGACGAAAATTTGGATAGCAGATGAAAAAGGGAGGCTTTAGGAAAGGTAGGGGGTGTGTGGACCAGGTTTTTACAGTGAAACATATAAGTGAACAGTATTTTAGATAAGGCTAAAGAGGTCTTGTGGCATTTAGGGATTTGGGAAAGGCGTATGACAGGGTGGATAGGGGGGCAATGTGGCAGATGTTGCAAGTGTATGGTGTAGGAGGTAGGTTACTGAAAGCAGTGAAGAGTTTTTACGAGGATAGTGAGGCTCAAGTTAGACTATGTAGGAAAGAGGGAAATTTTTTCCCAGTAAAAGTATGCTTAGACAAGGATGTGTGATGTCACCGTGGTTGTTTAATATATTTATAGATGGGGTTGTAAGAGAAGTAATGCGAGGGTCTTGGCAAGAGGCGTGGAGTTAAAAGATAAAGAATCACACACACAAGTGGGAGTTGTCACAGCTGCTCTTTGCTGATGACACTGTGCTCTTGGGAGATTCTGAAGAGAAGTTGCAGAGATTGGTGGATGAATTTGGTAGGGTGTGCAAAAGAAGAAAATTAAAGGTGAATACAGGAAAGAGTAAGGTTATGAGGAATAACAAAAGATTAGGTGATGAAAGATTGGATATCAGATTGGAGGGAGAGAGTATGGAGGAGGTGAACGTATTCAGATATTTGGGAGTGGACGTGTCAGCGGATGGGTCTATGAAAGATGAGGTGAATCATAGAATTGATGAGGGAAAGAGTGAGTGGTGCACTTAGGAGTCTGTGGAGACAAAGAACTTTGTCCTTGGAGGCAAAGAGGGGAATGTATGAGAGTATAGTTTTACCAACGCTCTTATATGGGTGTGAAGCGTGGGTGATGAATGTTGCAGCGAGGAGAAGGCTGGAGGCAGTGGAGATGTCATGTCTGAGGGCAATGTGTTGGTGTGAATATAATGCAGAGAATTCGTAGTTTGGAAGTTAGGAGGAGGTGCGGGATTACCAAAACTGTTGTCCAGAGGGCTGAGGAAGGGTTGTTGAGGTGGTTCGGACATGTAGAGAAATGGAGCGAAACAGAATGACTCAAGAGTGTATCAGTCTGTAGTGGAAGGAAGGCGGGTGTAGGGGTCGGCCTAGGAAAGGTTGGAGGGAATGGGTAAAGGAGGTTTTGTGTGCGAGGGGCTTGGACTTTTCCCGCAGGCCCTGCGTGAGCGTGTTTGATAGGAGTGAATGGAGACAAATGGTTTTTAATACTTGGGGGTGCTGGGAGTGTGAGCAAATAACATTTATGAAGGGATTCGGGGGAAACCGGCGGGCCCGGACTTGAGTCTGGAGAGGGGAAATTTTACAGTGCCTGCACTCTAAAGGAGGGGTGTTAATTTTTGCTTTTTAAAAAACTGTAGTTTTAAAGCCCCCTTCTGGAAAAGGGACATTTGAGGGGAGTAAATTGATGGTTAAAATTTTTTTTCTTTTTGGGGGCCACCCTCCTTGGGGGGAATCAGCCGGTGTGATAATAAAAATAAATAAAAAAATAATAATATATTATTTTTAAAAATATATATTTATTTTTTATATATTTTATATTTTATCTATATTTATATATATATATATTTTAAAATTATATTTATAATTTGTCGTGCCGAATATTTTAAAATGGTCAATTAGCAAGAATTTTTTTTAAAAATTAATTTCCTTTCAAAAAATTTTCTCTTTAAGTTTAAAGATTTTTTTTTTGATTAATGTTAATGAAAAAATATTTTAAATTTTTGCAAAAAAGGAACTTATAAAACTTACCAAACCTTATTTTAAAAAGAAAAATTTTAAATTTTTAGCCAAACCCCAAACTAAATATATTTTAGATTGTTTAAAATTTGTTTGTACTAAAAAAAACACAATAAAATTTATAGTTTTATCGTTAGGTTCGAAAGATTTTGGGGGAAATTTTTGCATTTCAAAATTTTTACTTGTCCTTTTTTGGGAAGTTTAGCGTTGCTATTTAAGCCAAGATCGCAAATTCTGCCTTTTTGGCCGACATTTATATTTATATATATATAAAATATATATAAAATATAAAATTATTATTATATTATATTATATATATATATTTTATATTTGATCATGTCAGAGGATGTCACCTTTAAAGGGCCCTTAAAATTGGGATCAAACGCCCCCGCTAGAAAAATGACAGGATGGGGTGAGAACTTTAAAAAAAAGGGGTGCCCAAACCCCTGTTTACACTCTTTGGGGCGCTTGTTCTTTCTAGGGTGGAATATTGCTGCCCCACTTTAAAAGCCCCCTTTTTAAAGGGAGGTGAGATTTCTGACCTAGAAAATGTAAACCTTTAGGCATGAAAAACTGCGATAAACCCCCTCGTTACTGGGAATACTTGGAAATTTTCCCAAAAACCCGGACTTCCTTTTTAAAAAGCGGGCGGGGGAGGGTACATGATTATATTTCGGGCCCGGGGAAAAACCTAGGGGACTAATTTCCAAAATTCACACGAAAATCACTCCCCATTTAAAACCAAAAAAACTCGGCAGGGCGGTGGAACATCCCCCCAATTTAAAAAGGGAGGGGCACCCCTAGAAAGATAATGAAAACACAAATAAGTGTTTAGGGGACCAAACTGTTCAAAATGCCTCCCGAAAAACTTCCCAAAGGGGATTACAATAGGGCCTGGCTGTCTTCAAGAGGGCACTAGAAAAAATCCCAAAGTCAGTACCGGGCCCGCCCCGGGGGGTGGGTTTATGTTGGGGTTACGTTTGGGGGTTTAGCAAAATAAAAAGGGGCCCGGGGTTTTTCAGGCCCCCATCCACCATTTTAGGCCTGGTCACAGACCGGGCCGCGGGGGGGTTTTACCCCCCGGGAAATCTCCCAGTTTTTACTTTTCCCGGTTAAAAGAAGCACGATACATAGAGCACGTTTATTTTGGGGGTTCAGGGCAGGATGGTGTGGGAAAATCCAAAACAGGGGGGATTGAAATGAAAGAAAGTGGGCAGTGTAAGGTTTTGGGAAAATTTAATATTCACCAAGTTGGGGGCGTGAATGGACCAGGGATGCCAGAAGGGTTACCGCAGGGGGGCCTTTTTTATTCACAATAACAAAAAAAGAACTTTATGAGGGAAAGATTTCCCCTAGGAAATAAAAACATGGCCCAGGGCCCGGGGTACTTAACCCCTTTTTTTTCATTTTCAGAAACCCCAAAAGGGTTGCCCATTTCCCCCCTCACCAGCTGGCCAAATCTTCAAAAATCTTGTAAAGTACCAGTACGATTCAAAAAATGTCAATGGTTTGGTTTTACTTACTACTGATAGTTAGAAAAAGAACTTTTTTGATAGTTTTCTTTTAAATTGTTCAGAGATTTGATCCCATACCCGGGTTTTTGGAAAAACCCCCGGTTAGGAATGGGGGTTATTAGGGGCTTTTAGCCTAAATGAAAGGGGGTCAAATTTTTTTTGGATCAAGAGTTCTTCGTTAGCTCAAGGTAAACCCCCCTTTTCCCTTTAAGGGTGATTAACGACATACGTATGTGCAAGGGTAGAAGAACAAAAATTTCAAAATGAAGCCTCGGAACTTCAGGATTATTTTGGGTATGTTAATGTTTTGGCCCCCTTAAAAAGACTGATATTTGTTCTTGTATGTGGAAAAATGTACGGGTTTTGATCCCCCGGGGGAAAAAAAAATACTGCTCTATAACCCAGTACCCCTAGATAAAAATTAAGTATTTGGCACTGGTTTAATAGGTGGTTTGGCTAGGAAACTTAGAAGTCAACAGAGCTAAGTGGACAACAAAAACTAATATACTTCAATTTATATCAAAATGAACATTATTTACTTACTACACAACTCTACATGGAAGGCCTCATTAGGTTAGCGGTATTTAGTTCCAGGTTCCGATGTTTTAAAAGGCTTGCAAAAAAAAAAAATGAAGGGGAGGAAATTTTTCCCTGCGTCGGGAAATTTTTCTTTAAGATTATTAGGAACACGCGATAAGACCCAGACGCAAAAATGGAGACAGGATAAATACACAAAAAATGAGAATACCTGCCTTTCTTTAAAATTTTTTATAATCCGGGGAAAATTTTATTCCAATTTTGGAGACCTGGCCTGAAGCGGGCCGCGGGGGGGGTGACCCCCTGAACCATTAAAAGATAAAAAAATAGCAGAATGTACAGTACTGTATTCAAGTTAGATCAATTTGGATACAAAAAAGAAAAAAAAAAAAACCCCTGGGCCTTTTTTCCCCTCCTTTTTACCTTTTTTTCTTATTCTACCAAACCCCTCCCCCCTTTTTCCCCTTTTCACCCCTTTCCTCCCTTCCGTTGTTTTTCTTTTTTTTTTTCCTCCCCCACCTCTTCTCTTTCTTCCCTCCTACTTTCCACCGTTTTTTTTTTTTATACCCAAACCACCCTGGACCTTTTTTTCACAAATAATGGGGCCCGGGTTTAAAGGGAAAATTATTAAAAATTCAAAAATAAACCCAAATTTTGATCCAATTTTAATCGAAGCCCCAGACTTGCATGCAAGGAGTCCTGATGGGCAAGTTGCAACATTTTATGAGGGTCCCTTTACCAAATTCAACTTAAACCCAACCCCAAGAACATCATCGGGGATAAAGGTAAACTTTGCCCAAATGAAACATGTGGGAAGATATTTTAAAATTTTACTGGACCCTAACCAATGCCTCAAAAAAAATCCCCCTCCTGGTAGGGAAGTTGTTAAAGGGTATATTCCTATAAGAAAAAATAAAAAGGGGCTTTTTAAAACTGGAGAGAGACCCCCCTCACGGGAAAAAAGAGAAAATTTCAATGAGCTCCCAAAAATGCCAGATTACCCTGTTAACGGAGTGAAACCGGGGAAGAAAAAAAATATTGAGCTTGATTTTAAAAGGCCATCGGGCCCGGGAAAGGGGACAAGAGGAGCAAAAAGCGATTTAAAATTTGGGAAAAATTCAAAAATTTTTTTTTTTCATATCCCAAAAAAACAAGTCAAAAACTACGTCTAGCATGGGGCCCCCTGCCCCAGACAAAGAGGGTTTCCTACACGGGACGACAACAAAGAAATGAGTTTGATCCCAAAATTCCCGTTTACTAAAGTTTTCAGCGAGCCACAAACCAGTTTAAAGATAGAGACCCAAAACAATTTTTTTTGAATGAGCCCCCAAAACCCTCCCCAATGTGGGGCCAGTTTTTTGGACATAACTTTAACCCCGCTAGATTTTGAAAAAAGCCATCGACGACTTTCCCCTGAACTAAACCCCGGCCCCAGATCTGGAATCGGTGTTCTTTTAAAAACAAAAAGAAACCCCTTAGGGGCCCCCTAAGTTTTGTAGGGAAAAGGAGCTTAGAACAGGCGATTTTCCACAGTCACTAAAAAAAACCGATTTTGCCCCACTCCATAAAGGTGGCAAAAAGCATTAGCTAAGAACTATCCCCCACTCAAAAAAAATTTTTGGAAAGAGTTTAAAAAGCGGAAAAGCAAACCACCGGGGCCCCCAAAAAATTTGCAAAACCCCAGGGAAACCATTTTTTCCCCAGAGCAGGTCGCTCGCTTTTCGCAACGGTTTTTGCCACTATGATATGGTCCTAGATGCAGGGGGAAAACCCAAACAAAATTTGGGGAAATTTGTAGTATCCCCAGACTTTGCAAAAACCTTTTGGGCAAGTGCGGGCCATGGGTAATTTGCACAAAAATGCGTGCTAAAGGGATAAAACCGGGAAAGTAGGCAGTTTGGTCCCTTAAAATTTCTAAACCCAACGCACCAAAAAAGAATTGTGGTAAACAGATTAAATCAAAGCGGGCCCTAGGAAGGGGAAACTGTTCCCCAAGGGGACAGTACTCGACCTTTTCCTGTTCCTTATTTTCAATCAGACACAGGGCAGAGATGTAAACCACAGCAGTGTATCATCTTTTTTCAGGGCCGATACTAGGATCTGCACGAGAGTGGCATCCCTTGAGGACACGGCAAAACTCCAAGATGATATAAACCCAAAAAAATTTTTAAAAGGGCAACAGGGAACAAAATTTTATTTTTCAATGAAGACAAAATTCCAAATACTCCCTTTTGGAAAAAACTGGATGAAAAAATAATAGAAACTTTAGTATACTACAAACTCCCAAAACCCCCAATAGAGCGGGGGAAAGGGAATGTGAGGACCCGGGTTTTGGTAATGTCGAAGACCTCACCTTCAAGGACCACAACCCAAAGCCCCTATCAATCTGCGAGGAAACTGATTGGATGGGTTTAAAGAGAAAAAATTTAAGACAAGAGGGTGCTAAGTCAATGATGATCCTTTTTTAAAACACTTATTTTTTAGGTGGGGTTTCTGCCCGTACTTTTAAAATCCCCATTCAAAGGGAGGTGAAATTGCAGAGCTCGAGAATGTACAGAGAACCCTTTTCTGCCCCGTATAAGTTCCATCAAACCCCCTTAAAACTTGGGGGGCCTGGAATTGTAATTTACTTGTATCACTACAGCGCGGCGAAAAGGGATTTTATCCCTAATCTATATGGAAAAATTCTGGGAAAGGGCTGGGGCCCCAAAAATGCACACAGCAATCACTCCACAAAGAAAGCAAAAAAAATTTTGGGAGGGATGCCAAAAATACCCCCCGTAAAGGTAGGGGCGGTTCCTGGGACAATAAGGGGAAAATACAATAAAGGGGCCCGGGGGGCCCCAAAACTACTCAAAAAGCCCCCCCCCAGGAAATAAGAGGGATTTTGGGTGAACCCCCGGGTTTTCTTCAAGAGGGGGCTGGACAGTACCCAAAGGGCGGTGCCCGGGTCGCCCGGGGCCGTGGTTCGTACGTTTTGATTGCGTGCGGGGCCCAAACAGTAACAAACCCCGTTGATCAGGCCCTGATCCACCGGGAGGCCTGGTCGTGGACCGGGCCGCGGGGGCGTTGATCCCCGGAATGCCCTCCAGGTAGACCCCCATCTTTTCTCTCTTCACTTCCTCCTTCATTTTATTCTGCATTTTCCCCCTATTCTGTCTACCTACCCTCTCTTTTTCTCTTTACTCCCTCCCTCCAAAAAAGTAAATTAATGCCTTGAATGAAAAATATCACCACCAAAAATTTAATATAGTAACACACAACTTAATAAACCAATAAAAAAGTGCAGATGGCATGAGCGGCAATTTGTCTAATAAACAATTAGCACACAAGTATATAAACAAGCGCACAAATCCATTAAATTTCCTCCACTGAAATAAACATTACGTAACGAATATATACTGCCTAGCTTGCTAATGTTAGCAGGTAACGTCAACGCTAGCGAAGGACGTTAACAACGTTGGAACACCGACGTTAGTAGGTGACGTCATCATTAGCGACCCTATTCAATTAAAAAAATGGTAGAAAATAATGGTAAAAACATTCAAATTTGCAGGCTCACAGCCCATGCAGGGGCCTGATAACAGTCTGTGCAGAGGTATAACAACAGCCTAGTAGGGGGAAGATAACAGTCTGTGCAGAGGTATAACAACAGCCTAGTAGGGGGAAGATAACAGTGTGCAGAGGTATAACAACAGCCTAGTAGGGGGAAGATAACAGTCTGTGCAGAGGTATAACAACAGCCTAGTAGGGGGAAGATAACAGTCTGTGCAGAGGTATAACAACAGCCTAGTAGGGGGAAGATAACAGTCTGTGCAGAGGTATAACAACAGCCTAGTAGGGGGAGATAACACCATATTTTACCCCTATATCCTTTTAGTGGTAAAATCACTAAAACTCACAGCCTGTTCAGTGGTAAGATCACAGTGACAGCCACTGCAGTAGTAAACCCACACAACTCACAGCTTTTGCAGTGATAAAATAAAATATCACAGAACTCGCAGTCATAAAACAAAAAAAAACAGCATTTTCGGTGGTAAAATCGCAAAGTTTCTTACAGTGCTCGGTTTAGAGCTTTCTTTGCTTATAATAATATTTCTTACAGTGGTACATCGCAAAATTAGCACGGCTTTTGCAGTGACGAGACGGCCAAGTCACAGGCTTTACATATGGTAAAATTACACGAAAAAATTTTCAGTAACAGAATCATATGATCAACATTTCATTTATAAAATAACCAAAAATCGCATTTGCAACATAAGTTAAAAAATAAGAGCCCCCCCCCCAGTACACTACGCTGGGAGAACGATATTTTAATTCAGCTGAAAACATGCATATTTAATAACCTGCTGGAATAACATAACGTCACAGACTCATGAAGCATCGTTACAACACAACAAAGTACACCGTGGTAACACACCATTATTATTATATCACACAAAAAAGTGCAACAGAGTTATAACATAAAACTAGATATGTTTAGATCGTTGTACGATCTCAGAAAGGTATCCTCCCTAACTCCAGTCTACCGTACTTCAGTGTTTGTAGGAGGCACAGTTATTGTGCAGTACCTTCAAGCCCTTAAGTAGAGGAGCTGCAGCTAAATTCTTTCAAGAGACTAAGGAACCCTCCCAAGAGGTCTAGGAGCTAGAGATCAACTTGAGTGTCACTCTCTGCATAAAAACTCTTTACTGCTTTTAATAACCAATTACCTATGTAATGCATTTGCAACATCTGCCACACTGTCATCCTGATCACCCTATCATATGTCTTTTATAAATTCATAAATATGGAAAACAGTTCCTTGAACTTATCTAAACACTATTCACTTATATACTTCAACTTAAACACCTACGTCTTCACATCCCATACCGTTCCTAAATCGTCCTCGTTCCTCTGCAATCATACTTCTGTTTTACCCCTAACTCTCTCGATAATAATTCTACCATCCAAAACCCGGTATATTCAACAGGCTTATGCTTCTATAATTCTCTCTTGTCCCCTTACTCTTATATAAAGGAACTATGCATGCTCTCTACCACTTATATACAGGAACTATGCATGCTCTCTACCACTTATATTAAGGAACTATGCATGCTCTCTACCACTTATATAAAGGAACTATGCATGCTCTCTACCACTTATATAAAGGAACTATGCATGCTCTCTACCAGTTATATAAAGGAACTATGCATGCTCTCTACCACTTATATAAAGGAACTATGCATGCTCTCTACCACTTACATAAAGGAACTATGCATGCTCTCTACCACTTATATAAAGGAACTATGCATGCTCTCTACCAATCTTTAGTTAACTTCCCTTCTTTTGTGCATATATTGAACAAATGCACCAACCACTCCCAAACTATATCCCTACCTTCTTTTAACATGTCAGTCAGAAATAAAACTACGCCATGTCTTAGATAGGCTTGGTGGTTTTGTTTTATTTGACGTCCATTCATCACGCAAAGATTAGTTGCAAATGCTAGGTTAGTTTTGTTGCAAAATAAATAGCCTGTACTTGGTTAGACTTGACACTAAACCTCCTACCACCGTCACATCCAGTCACATCACTGTTACTATCCTTAATTCAGTCACGTAACTCACCTTTCCATCATTATACATCACATCACACCACTGTTAATATCCGTATATTACCGTCACATTACATCACCGTCACGTCACATCTTAAATCACAGTCACAGCGCCCTACCGTATATAACATCAAATCACGTCTTATATCACCATCACAACACACCACCGTAATAACATAACATTACGACTTACATCAGTCACATCACACCACAGCAATAGCATCACATCACGTCTGACATCACACCACTGTAATAACATCACATCACGTCTTACATCACCGTCACATCACACCACTGTAATAGTATCACATCACGTCTTACATCACCGTCACATCACACCACTGTAATAGCATCACATCACGTCTTACATCACCGATACATCACACCACTGTAACATCACATCACCGTCACATCACATCACTGTAATAACATATCACGTCTTACATCACACAACTGTAATAACATCACGTCACGTCTTACATCACCGTCACATCACACCACTGTAATAGCACGTCACGTCTTACATCACCATCACATCACACTGTGATAGCATCACATTATATCTTATATCACTGTCACATCACACCACCGTAATAGCATCACATCACGTCTTACATCACCATCACATCACAATGTAATAGCGTCACATCACGTCTTATATCACCGTCACATCACACCACTGTAATAGCATCACATCACATCTTACATCACCGATACATCACACCACTGTAACATCACATCACCGATACATCACACCACTGTAACATTACATCACGTCTTACATCACACAACTGTAATAACACCACGTCACGTCTTACATCACCGTCACATCACACCACTGTAATAACATATCACGTCTTACATCACACAACTGTAATAACATCACGTCACGTCTTACATCACCGTCACATCACACCACTGTAATAGCACGTCACGTCTTACATCACCATCACATCACACTGTAATAGCATCACATTATATCTTACATCACCGTCACATCACACTGTAATAACATCACATATCTTACATCACCGTCGCATCACACCACTGTAATGACATCACATCACGTCTTACATCACCGTCACATCACACTGTAATAACATCACATTATATCTTACATCACCGTCGCATCACACCACTGTAATGACATCACATCACGTCTTACATCACCATCACATCACACTGTAATAACATCACATCACGTTTTACATCACCGTCACATACCACTGTAATAACATCACATCTTACATCACCGTCACACACCATTGTAATAACATCACATCACGTCTTATATCACCGTCACATACCACTGTAATAACATCACATCACGTCTTACATCACCGTCACATACCACTGTAATAACATCACATCACGTCTTACATTACCGTCACATACCACTGTAATAACGTCACATCACGTCTTACATCACCGTCACATCACACTGGAATATCACATTATATCTTACATCACCGTCACATCACACCATTGTAATAACATCACATCACGTCTTACATCACCACCCCTACCGTTATATCGTTCGAGCAACACAAAACTAAATCTATTAGTGTATTCTTGGAGCCAGCTAATTGGCCAATCTGTAGACCGCCCTCCACTAATCAGCGACCGCCATAAAGAACCCCAGATGAAGAAGGAATTGACCGCAGCAACACACACTAAACGAGGCCAGTTCATCACTCAACAAATACTCTTTTCTACACGTTTTATTTCGTAAATGCTATACTGAAACGAGATCATGATTTTATTTTATTTTTTTAATTAATACTGGCTGAAGGGGTCGACATTGCGCTTGTAAATACTTAAACTGTGTTATTAAATTAATGTGGAAGCGCTAATCCCGTACGAGTTTTAAATAATTTGGGGAATGAAAAATAGGGGCGGGGTCATTTAGGTTTGATGTGAGGAACGGAAGGATAATTCTAATTCCTTGAATCAAGAGTCCTTCACCAGCACCAAAGCAATCCTACGTGTGTGTGTGTGTGTGTGTGTGTGTGTGTGTGTGTGTGTGTGTGTGTGTGTGTACTCACCTAGTTACTCACCTAGTTGAGGTTGCGGGGGTCGAGTCCGAGCTCCTGGCCCCGCCTCTTCACTGATCGCTACTAGGTCACTCTCCCTGAGCCGTGAGCTTTATCATACCTCTGCTTAAAGCTATGTATGGATCCTGCCTCCACTACATCGCTTCCCAAACTATTCCACTTACTGACTACTCTGTGGCTGAAGAAATACTTCCTAACATCCCTGTGATTCATCTGTGTCTTCAGCTTCCAACTGTGTCCCCTTGTTACTGTGTCCAATCTCTGGAACATCCTGTCTTTGTCCACCTTGTCAATTCCTCTCAGTATTTTGTATGTCGTTATCATGTCCCCCCTATCTCTCCTGTCCTCCAGTGTCGTCAGGTTGATTTCCCTTAACCTCTCCTCGTAGGACATACCTCTTAGCTCTGGGACTAGTCTTGTTGCAAACCTTTGCACTTTCTCTAGTTTCTTCACGTGCTTGGCTAGGTGTGGGTTCCAAACTGGTGCCGCATACTCCAATCTGGGCCTAACGTACACGGTGTACAGGGTCCTGAATGATTCCTTATTAAGATGTCGGAATGCTGTTCTGAGGTTTGCTAGGCGCCCATATGCTGCAGCAGTTATTTGGTTGATGTGCGCTTCAGGAGATGTGCCTGGTGTTATACTCACCCCAAGATCTTTTTCCTTGAGTGAGGTTTGTAGTCTCTGACCCCCTAGACTGTACTCCGTCTGCGGCCTTCTTTGCCCTTCCCCAATCTTCATGACTTAGCACTTGGTGGGATTGAACTCCAGGAGCCAATTGCTGGACCAGGTCTGCAGCCTGTCCAGATCCCTTTGTAGTTCTGCCTGGTCTTCGATCGAGTGAATTCTTCTCATCAACTTCACGTCATCTGCAAACAGGGACATCTCAGAGTCTATTCCTTCCGTCATGTCGTTCACAAATACCAGAAACAGCACTGGTCCTAGGACTGACCCCTGCGGGACCCCGCTGGTCACAGGTGCCCACTCTGACACCTCGCCACGTACCATGACTCGCTGCTGTCTTCCTGACAAGTATTCCATGATCCATTGTAGTGCCTTCCCTGTTATCCCTGCTTGGTCCTCCAGTTTTTGCACCAATCTCTTGTGTGGAACTGTGTCAAACGCCTACTTGCAGTCCAAGAAAATGCAATCCACCCACCCCTCTCTCTCTTGTCTTACTGCTGTCACCATGTCATAGAACTCCAGTAGGTTTGTGACACAGGATTTCCCGTCCCTGAAACCATGTTGGCTGCTGTTGATGAGATCGTTCCTTTCTAGGTGTTCCACCACTCTTCTCCTGATAATCTTCTCCATGATTTTGCATACTATACATGTCAGTGACACTGGTCTGAAGTTTAATGCTTCATGTCTGTCTCCTTTTTTAAAGATTGGGACTACATTTGATGTCTTCCATGCCTCAGGCAATCTCCCTGTTTCGATAGATGTATTGAATATTGTTGTTAGGGGTACACATAGCGCCTCTGCTCCCTCTCTCAATACCCATGGGGAGATGTTATCTGGCCCCATTGCCTTTGAGGTATCTAGCTCACTCAGAAGCCTCTTCACTTCTTCCTCGGTAGTGTGCACTGTGTCCAGCACTTGGTGGTGTGCCCCACCTCTCCGTCTTTCTGGAGTCCCTTCTGTCTCCTCTGTGAACACTTCTTTGAATCTCTTGAGTTCTTCACATACTTCACGGTCATTTCTTGTTGTCTCTCCTCCTTCCTTCCTTAGCCTGATTACCTGGTCCTTGACTGTTGTTTTCCTCCTGATGTGGCTGTACAACAGTTTCGGGTCAGATTTGGCTTTCGCTGCTATGTTATTTTCATACTGTCTTTGGGCCTCCCTTCTTATCTGTGCATATTCGTTTCTGGCTCTACGACTGTTCTCCTTATTCTCCTGGGTCCTTTGCCTTCTATATTTCTTCCATTCCCTAGCACACTTTGTTTTTGCCTCCCTGCACCTTTGGGTAAACCATGGGCTCATCCTGGCTTTTTCAATATTCCTGTTACCCTTGGGTACAAACCTCTCCTCAGCCTCCTTGCATTTTGTTGCTACATATTCCATCTCATTAACTGGCTTCCCTGCCAGTTCTCTGTCCCACTGAACCCCGTTCAGGTAGTTCCTCATTCCTGTGTAGTCCCCTTTCTTGTAGTTTGGTTTCATTCGTCCTGGCCTGCCTGCTTCTCCCTCCACTTGTAGCTCTACTGTGTATTCGAAGCTTAAAACCACATGGTCACTGGCCCCAAGGGGTCTTTCATATGTGTGTGTGTGTGTGTGTGTGTGTGTGTGTGTGTGTGTGTGTGTGTGTGTGTGTGTGTGTGTGTGTGTGTGTGTGTGTGTGTTATATATATATATATATATATATATATATATATATATATATATATATATATATATTATGTGTGTGTAAATATATATATATATATATATATATATATATATATATATATATATATATATATATATATATTTACAAAGGAACTTTGCATGCACTCTGCCAATCCCTAGGTACCTTATATATATATATATATATATATATATATATATATATATATATAATATATATATATATATATATATATATATATATATATATATATAGTAAGAGGTATATGGGATACAAGGAGAATAGAAGCATCAGGGAAGAGAGAGGTGAATTTTTATAAACTAAAAGAGGAGGCAGTTAGGGTAAGATATACACACCTATTGGAGGATAGATAGGCAAATGAGAGCATAGGCAATGGGGTCGAAGAGGTATGGGGTAGGTTTAAAAATGTAGTGTTAGAGTGTTCAGCAGAAGGTTGTGGTTACAGGAAAGCGGGTGCGGGAGGGAAGAGGAGCGATTGGTGGAATGATGATGTAAAGAGAGTAGTAAGGGAGAAAAAGTTAGCATATGAGAAGTTTTTACAAAGTAGAAGTGATGCAAGGAGGGAAGAGTATATAGAGAAAAGGAGAGAGGTTAAGAGAGTGGTGAAGCAATGTAAAAAGAGAGCAAATGAGAGAGTGGGTGATGTGTTATCAACAAATTTTATTGAAAATAAGAAAAAGTGTTGAAGTGAGATAAACAAGTTGAGGAAGCCTAGAGAACAAATGGATTTATCAGTTGAAAATAGGAGGAGAGAGTTATTAAATGGAGAGTTAGAGGTATTGGGAAGATGGAAGGAATATTTTGAGGAATTGTTAAATATTGATGACGATAGGGAAGCTATGATTTCATGTATAGGGCAAGGAGGAATAACATCTTGTAGGAGTGAGGAAGAGCCAGTTGTGAGTGTGGGGGAAGTTCGTGAGGCAGTAGGTAAAATGAAAGGGGGTAAGGCAGCCGGAATTGATGGGATAAAGATAGAAATGTTAAAAGCAGGTGGGGATATAGTTTTGGAGGGGTTGGTGCAATTATTTAATAAATGTATGGAAGAGGGTAAGGTACCTAGGGATTGGCAGAGAGCATGCGTAGTTCCTTTGTATAAAGGCAAAGGGGACAAAAGAGAGTGCAAAAATTATAGGGGGATAAGTCTGTTGAGTATACCTGGTAAAGTGTATGGTAGAGTTAGTATTGAAAGAATTAAGAGTAAGACGGAGAATAGGATAGCAGATGAACAAGGAGGCTTAAGGAAAGGTAGGGGGTTTGTGGACCAGGTGTTTACAGTGAAACATATAAGTGAAAAGTATTTAGATAAAGCAAAAGAGGTTTTTGTGGCATTTATGGATTTGGAAAAGGCGTATGACAGGGTGGATAGGGGGGCAATGTGGCAGATGTTGCAGGTGTATGGTGTAGGAGGTAGGTTACTGAAAGCAGTGAAGAGTTTTTACGAGGATAGTGAGGCTCAAGTTAGAGTATGTAGGAGAGAGATTATTTCCCAGTAAAAGTAGGCCTTAGACAAGGATGTGTGATGTCACCGTGGTTGTTTAATATATTTATAGATGGGGTTGTAAGAGAAGTAAATGCGAGGGTCTTGGCAAGAGGCGTGGGGTTAAAAGATAAAGAATCACACATAAAGTGGGAGTTGGCACAGTTGCTCTTTGCTGATGACACTGTGCTCTTGGGAAATTCTTAAGAGAAGTTGCAGAGGTTGGTGGATGAATTTGGTAGGGTATGCAAAAGAAGAAAATAATTAAAAGTGAATACAGGAAAGAGTAAGGTTATGAGGATAAAAAGATTAGGTGATGAAAGATTGGATATCAGATTGGAGGGAGTATGGAGGAGGTGAATGTATTCAGATATTTGGGAGTGGACGTGTCAGCAGATGGATCTATGAAAGATGAGGTGAATCATAGAATTGATGATGAGAAAAGGGTGAGCGGTGCACTTAGGAGTCTGTGGAGACAAAGAACTTTGTCCTTGGAGGCAAAGAGGGGAATGTATGAGAGTATAGTTTTAAAAACGCTCTTATATGGGTGTGAAGCATGGGTGATGAATGTTGCAGCGAGGAGAAGGCTGGAGGCAGTGGGGATGTCATGTCTGAGGGCAATGTGTGGTGTGAATATAAAGCAGAGAATTCGTAGTTTGGAAGTTAGGAGGAGGTGCGGGATTACCAAAACTGTTGTCCAGAGGGCTGAGGAAGGGTTGTTGAGGTGGTTCGGACATGTAGAGAGAATGGAGCAAAACAGAATGACTTCAAGAGTGTATCAGTCTGTAGTGGAAGGAAGGCGGGGTAGGGGTCGGCCTAGGAAAGGTTGGAGGGAGGGGGTAAAGGAGGTTTTGTGTGCGAGGGGCTTGGGCTTCCAGCAGGCATGCATGAGCGTGTTTGATAGGAGTGAATGGAGACAAATGGTTTTTAATACTTGACGTGCTGTTGGAGTGTGAGCAAAGTAACATTTATAAAGGGATTCAGGGAAACCGGCAGGCCGGACTTGAGTCCTGGAGATGGGAAAGTACAGTACCTGCACTCTGAAGGAGGGGTGTTAATGTTGCAGTTTAAAAACTGTAGTGTAAAGCACTCTTCTGGCAAGACAGTGATGGAGTGAATGATGGTGAAAGCTTTTCTTTTTCGGGCCACCCTGCCTTGGTGGGAATCGGCCAGTGTGTTAATAAAAATATATATATATATATATATATATATATAAGGTAGTACCTGGGGATTGGAAGAGAACTTGCATAGTTCCTTTGTATAAAGGCAAAGGGGATGAAAGAGAGTGCAAAAATTATAGGGGAATAAGTTTGTTGAGTATACCTGGTAAAGTGTCTAGTAGAGTTATTATTGAAAGAATTAAGAGTAAGACGGATAGTAGGATAGCAGATGAACAAGGAGGCTTTAGGAAAGGTAGGGGGTGTGTGGACCAAGTGTTTACAGTGAAACATATAGGTGAACAGTATTTAGATAAGGTTAAAGAGGTTTCTGTGGCATTTATGGATTTGGAAAAGGCATATGACAGGGTGGATAAGGGGGCAATGTGGCAGATGTTGCAAGTGTATGGTAAAGGAGGTAGATTACTGAAAGCAGTGAAGAGTTTTTACGAGGATAGTGAGGCTCGAGTTAGAGTATGTAGGAGAGAGGGAGATTATTTCCCAGTAAAAGTAGGCCTTAGACAAAGATGTGTGATGTCACCGTGGTTGCTCAATATATTTATAGATGAGATTGTAAGAAAGGTGAATGCGAGGGTCTTGGCAAGAGGTGAGGAGTTAAAAGATAAAGACTCAAACACAAAGTGGGAGTTGTCACAGTTGCACTTTGCTGATGACACTGTGCTCTTGGGAAATTCTGAAGAGAAGTTGCAGAGGTTGGTGGATAAATTTGGTAGGGTATGTAAAAGAAAATTAAAAGTGAATATAGGAAAGAGTAAGGTTATGAGGATAAAAAGATTAGGTAACGAAAGATTGGATGTCAGATTGGAGGGGAAGAGTATGGAGAAGGTGAATGTATTCAGATATTTAGGAGTGGACGTGTCAGCAGATGGGTCTATGAAGGATGAGGTGAATCATAGAAATGATGAGGGGAAAAGGGTGAGTGGTGCACTTAGGAGTCTGTGGAGACACAGAACTTTGTCCGTGGAAGCAAAGAGGGGAATGTATGAGAGTATAGTTGTACCAACACTCTTGTTTGGGTGTGAAGCATGGGTGATGAATGTTGCAATGAGGAGAAGGCTGGAGGCAGTGGAGATGTCATGTCTGAGGGCAATGTGTGGTGTGAATATAATGCAGAGAATTCGTAATTTGGAAATTAGGAGGTGTGGGATTACCAAAACTATTATCCAGAGGGCTGAGGAGGGGTTGTTGAGGTGGTTTGGACATATAGACAGAATGGAACAAAACAGAATGACTTCGAGAGTGTATAAATCTGTAGTGGAGGGAAGGCAGGGTAGGGGTTGGCCTAGGAAGGGTTGGAGGGAGGGGGTAAAGGAGGTTTTGTGTGTGAGGGGATTGGACTTTCAGCAGGAGTGCGTGAGCGTATTTGACAGGAGTGAATGGAGGCAAATGGTTTTTAATACTTGACGTGCTGTTGGAGTGTGAGCAAAGTAACATTTATGAAGGGATTCTGGGAAACCAGCAGGCCGGACTTGAGTCCTGGAGATGGAAATACAGTGTCTTCACTGTGAAGGAGGGGGTGTTAATGTTGCAGTTTTATAACTGTAGTGTAAAGCATCCCTCTGGCAAGACAGTGATGGAGTGAATGATGAGTTTTTCGCCACCCCGCCTTGGTGGGAATCGGCCAGTGTGTTAATAATAATATATATATATATATATATATATATATATATATATATATATACACTCAGTTGTGTACATGTTACAGTAAATGTATGAAGTCTACTAAATACACGTAATCACCTTCAATTCCCCCCAACTTATTTCACGTAATCCTAAAGAAAATCGATAATTATACGAAATTCCTAGATATGAGCCTCATGGTTTACACATTCTTACTAGAAAATAAATTGATAAAAGTAAAAATGTGAAATTAAACATCCAACGACCTGTCAGTACTTTATGTATTTTGACACAGCAGCTGAAGCCAAACCCTTGAAGCCAAACTAAAGACAGATTCTCTTATCTCAGAGGGACGAATATCCTAAGATACACAAACACAGTAATTCTGAAGCCAGTCAGAATTTCAATTATCAGGTTATCATCATAGAGAAGTGAAGGCAATTAGATGAGGCACTCAGAAATTATCGCATGAGAATCAGTGTTCATATTTTGCCAGCATCTTTTATATACAAAAAAATGGATATTGGGACCAAAACAGGCCAAAATAAAGCCAGACTTCTCTCTGAGTAACATTTATCTGGGCATAAGGTTGAAAAGAAGCAAGTATGCATGTAGGTCAGTGAATAAGATTTATTAAATGAACATGCAGATTTAACCGAGGATAACCCAATAAAGTCGAACATTGTTATTCAGAAATCAATTTAACTTAATTGGTAAATTAAAACTTAAAAAACAAGGCAAAACTTCCACTGAGGAAAACACATCAGCACTAAAAGTTTAAAGCCGACCCGAAGAGGTATTCTCCACTTAGGATACATCACACAGCGCCGGTGTGATGGATTCGATTCATACAGGGGGAGGATAAGTCCATTTCCTTGGATCAAGAGCTCCTCACCAGCATCAAAGCAAATTAATGCACTATGTGAAATAATACTATACCATTTCGAGATTAAAATTGGCAAAATGACATCTACACACTCCATTAACAATACCAGTTGTGACAAACAAAATCGGAGAATGTCTTATATAAGTCTCCACACAACTATGTGTACAAAAAATTCTGTGAATCTTGACTTCGATTCTGTGCACAAACGTTGAAATTTTTAAGCCAATCGAATATGGCATTCTCGAGTTATAAACGAAAACTTACAAATGAAAAATGTTGCTAAGAAATTTTTAAAAATAGAAAGTCTATCCTAGCCGAAGTTAAAAACGTCGAAGAGAGGAGCTTACGACGACGTTTCGGTCCGACTTGGGCCATTTACAAAGTCACCATTTACAAATGGTCCAAGTCGGACCGAAACGTTGTCGTAAGCTCCTCTCTTCTATGTGTGGGTTATTTGTGTATCGTTCCAGTCACGGTATTGTGCCTTTTTTTATTTAAAAACGTCCTTAAGACGCGATTTTTTCAGTTTTCTGTTTACATTTATATTCTATTTATAATTCTCTACAATCCTAGAAGATAAAATCTTTAATTTCTATTTTTTAATAAAATCGAATTTATCAAACTGTTTTTAAAAAGTTGGCCCCAAAATCAATACATATATAAATATACTTTTAATAAATATATACCATAGTTCAGGGTTTGAAGCCGATCAGAGGAGGAATTATTTAATTACCTGGGAAACAATTTAATAAAACTGGCAAACTGAAATTTACTTGTCTCAGAGTGAACACAACACTTTCGTTTAATAAAGCCCAACAACAGTGAAGGTTTGAAGCCGATCAGAAAAGGCATTCTCCAGTAACTGGTCTGATACCAGTATAATTTCATCATTAATATTTTGAAGCCGATCAGAAGCAGCATTCTTTCAGTTATTGAATAAAAATTAATTTCACTGTTTATTCAACAAAATTGGGAAATCAGGATTAAGCCGTCCATTAACATGAAGCATGAGTTAAGCAAATCAGTCGTGAACATTTGAAGCCAATGAGAAGAATCAGTCTCTAGTTATGGCACAGATTTCAAATTTTGTTTAACCATTTTACTACGTCAGTAAATTTGTCTGCATGCCAACAAAACTTAATGGGTATTATCCTGGTCTTCAGATTCATCAGCTATATATTGAAACCATTCAAAAAGGTTAAACCAGAATTTGTTTAACATGAGTTAAAAGGAATAAAAATTTCACACCATTTTACACACAAATTGGTCAAATCTGCACCACACATTTAAATTTTAAATTTCACTCTCCGTCATCGTCAAGCAGGGAAGCAACTTTTTTTTAAAGATTTGAAGCTACGCCACTGAGGATTTTGAAAGTTATCCCAGCCATTCCTGGATGCTGCAAATGGATTTAACTTAAGTTATGGGGCACTTGCACATGCCAATTGTTCCAAAACCTGGCCTTAGTGACCCTGCAAAAAAGCTGAAATGTTGAAGTCGAGCAGATGAGACCTGCCCTAGTTTTGTGACTTGTCCTGGGAGGTAGTGAGTGCCCTACTCCGCCTCATCACACATCTTCCACTCCTCCCTTCCTTCAACCGCCCACCACAAGGAAGGGAGACCCCTCTCCTCCCCCCACCACCACCATGAACCACATGCGGTATGTGCCATGCGCCATTTTCCCTTCAGCCTGGGCTTACCACACAGTTTGAGGTATGGCAGATGATGAAGCCAGCCAGCCACAAAGCCAGGGAAACAATGCACCCAACAATGAAAGAAGAGGCACATGTCAGGTGTGTGGAGAGTTTCGAGCACACAACAGGGATGGCCGCATTCGTGCACACAATGGGTGTGCGGGATCACATATGCCCCCAGCAGAGAGCAGACCACAGCCTCCACAAGCAGATGACAATTCCAATGGCAACCTCGTCACTTGCGATAACCTTCTGTTGACATTCAAATCCACTGCTAGCAGTACACTATCCCACATCCCTAAAGCGGCTCGCCCATATGCAGCAGGGAAATTCACAGACCTTCTTAAGCGAGTGAATGGAGGTTCCACCAACTTAGAAGCCCGAGGCACCATCCAAGCATGGCGCAACCTACTCTTGTTCGGCAATGTCTGTCTTGCAGTTCCTGAAAGACGAGGCAAACTGCTAACCACATCAGTTATCAAGGCAGTTCGCAACTACCGAAGAACGGATAATTGTGTCCCTCTGCCCCATCATCGCAGGAATCAAAGAGGTAGACCCAAGAAAAGTCCCACTGAAAACGAGAAAATTTGCGCACAGGTTAGCAAAAAAATCGAAGGTAACACAGTGGGAGCAATAAGAATAATTACAAGTGACGACACTGTAGCTCCCAAGGATGAGACCACGGCCCAAGCACTAAGAGAAAAGCATCCAACCAGGGACACCATAGCCATCAACGACAACCCTGAGGAAGACCCCATCACTGAACAATTAATTTTGCCAGAATCGGAAGTCTATAAGGCGATCGTGTCATTTCCAGCAGGATCTGCATGAGGCTACACTGGAATTCGACCTCAGCATCTCAAAGAGATGGTAAATCCAGTACTCGGTGAATCTGCATCAATTCTTCTCACCGAGTTAACAACTTTCGTCAACAATTGCTTGGCTGGGCGAATCCCAGAAGAAATTAAATCTTTCTTTTTTGAAGCCTCACTATGTGCTTTGAAGAAGAGGGATGGGGGAATCAGACCCTTTGCAGTTGGAAACACTCTTCGCCGTCTCGTTGCCAAAGCAGCAGTGAGAAACATTCGCCTAGAAACTGCCACTTTACTCCAGCCACACCAACTGGGCTTTGGGGTCTCTCAAGGCAGTGAAGCCACAGCTCATGCCGCAAGGGCCTACATCAGGGACCTACCAGAAGACAAGGCCATAGTCAAACTTGATTTTAGAAATGTCTTTAATATGGTGAAGAGAGATGCTGTTTTGCCAACTGTTCGGGATCGGTTCCTCAGTCTTTTTCTCCTTCATTTCAGCCGGCTACAGCAAACCCTCAATTCTTTTATTTGGAGAACATGAAATTCAATCATCAGAGGGTGTTCAGCAGGGTGACCCACTCGCTCCACTTCTCTTCTGCTTAGCAGCAAGAGAACTAACTTCCAGCCTATGCAGTGAGCTCAATATCTGGTACCTGGATGACGGCACTCTGGCAGGTACTGAAGAGTCCTTCGTGGGGGACCTACAACTGGTGAAAACACAGGGAGACGACTTGGGACTCATCCTCAATCCCTCCAAGTGTGAAATCACAGCGAACCAGGAAATAATCAAAGCTGTGCGAAGAATCCTCCCGGAAGTCTCAACTACCACTCCGTCCAACAGTACCCTCTTGGGAGCACTGCTGGGTCACCAGGCCATCGACACTGTCCTCAGGGACAAAATGAATGACCTGATGAGAATGGAGGAGAGAATAAGCGATCTTGATGCCCATGATGCTCTGTATCTCCTCACAAGGTGTCTTACTATGCCAAGACTCGCTTACTTCCTGAGGTGTGCACCCTCTTCTGACAACCCAACACTTGATGAATATGACGCACACCTGAGATCAACTTAAGAAGGCACTGAACCTGTCACTAAAGGATGAGCAATGGGATCAGGCAACCCTCCCAGTGCGACTGGGAGGTATGGGGGTGCGCAAAGCAACGCATGTTGCTTTACCTGTTTTTCTGTCTTCGTGTTTGGCTTCCAGTGCATTAGTCAAGAAGATAGTTCCCGAACGCTTGAGAGACGTGGTAGGAGCAGCGATTCGGTGGGACACCCTTACAGACTCCTCCAGTAGACCAGTTCCTCCCAAAGAGCACAAACAGTCCCACTGGGACAAACCGATCATGGAAAAAATCACCAACACAATTCTCTCCAATGCTTCAGGAAAGGACAAAGCTCGTCTCCTGGCAGTGAAGGCACCACACTCAGATTTCCTGTTAGCTGTTCCCAATTCCTCCCTGGGCACCCGTCTCGACCCACAGGCCATTCGGATTGGTGTTGCTCTTCGCCTAGCCGCCCCATCCTCACAGAACATAGGTGTATTTGCGGCAGGGCGACAGCTGATCAATTCGGACTTCATGGTCTCCTGTGTCACACAGCAGAAGAGAAGTATGCCAGACATGAGGAGGTCAATGACATCATAAAGAGAAGCCTCGCCACAGCCCATTGCCCAGCTCAACGGGAACCCCAAGTACAGAGGTCTGATGGAAGTCAAAAGCATCCTAATGGAGCCACTATGCTACCTTGGAAGGATGGAAAGCAAATTGCCTGGGACTACACCTGTGCCGCCACATTGGCAGACACCTACATGCCATACTCCGTAGTGGAAGGAGGTGGAGCTGCCAGCCACAGGGAAACCCAGAAGATCCGAAAATATGAAGACCTTCCCCCTTGCTATAACTTCATTCCAATAGGGTCGGAGACCCTTGGAGCATGGGGCAAGTGTGCTCTAAAGTTTCTCAAAGAGCTGGGTGAAAAGCTCATCATAGAAATCAAGGACCACAGGGCGACCAGCTTCCTCTTTCAGAGACTCAGTGTTGCAATCCAGAGAGGAAATGCCTGTAGCATTCTGGGCATGTGGCCCACCGCAGGGGAGCTGGACGAAGTATTCAAGATGTAGCTCTGAGTTACCTATGTTGTTTTACTTTCTGTTGTATTTTTGCGAATGTTTGGCCAATGTATTTTGTCTTTAAATAAAACATACTTCAAATATAGGGGGTGGTAGGAGAAAATTCTCAAACAGCTTCAGGAAAACCTTGAGTTTTCCCTGAAGCAAGTTTATTCTTTTCTCTGAGGACGAGGGTCCCCAGAACAGTTCTAGAGGTGGTACCTCTCTCTCTCTCTTTCTATATATATATATATATATATATATATATATATATATATATATATATATATATATATATATATATATATATATATATATATACAAAAAAAAAAAACAGGGAACCTCTTAAAGGTGCCCATTCGGGGAGACCTAAAAACAACCAGGGTGACATCACACATCTCTAAGACCTACTTTCACTGGAAAATAAGCTCCCCACTTTCTTATATACCCTAACCTGACCCTCACTATACACATAAAAACTCTTTACTACTTTTAATGACCTACCACCTATTCCATAAATTTGTAACATCTACTAAATTATTCCCCTATCCACCCTATCATATGCCTTTTGTAACTCCATAAATATAATAAAAAGTTCTTCATCTTTAAGTCTTTAAGTATTATTTGCTTGTAAGCTTTAACGTAAACACTTGGTTTACACATACCTACCCTTCCTTAAATCTCTTTGTTCCTCTGCATTCCCACTCTCTGTCTTACCCTTAAATAACAACTCTGTATACACTTTACACAGCATACTCGCCTGTTCCCTTATACAAGGAATCTATTCATGCCCTCTGCCAATGCCTGGTACCTTCCCCCTTTCATGCATAAATTAAATGTTAGTATATTTCTATACTAACATTTTTATCTTCATGCCATCTATTCCAGTTGTTTTATCCCCTTTCATTCAGCCCCCACTGCCTTACGTACTTTTCACACTCACATCTGATTTTTCCTCACTCCTACAAGATGTTATACCACCTTGCTCAATGCATGAAATCACTACTTCCTCTTCTTCAACATTTAGCAACTTAAAATATTCCCACCATCTTCCCAGTGCATCTACCTCCCCATCTAATAACTTCCTGCTTTCATTTTTAATTATTAAATCCATTTGCTCCCTAGGATTTCTCACCTAATTGATCTCCAAAACTTTTTCTTAATCTTAGCAAAATCTACTGATATAACCCCATCCATTTTCATTGTAGTCACCACTCACTTAACCTCTCTTTTGCTTTTTGTATACTCTGTCCTCCGTGTATCACTTCTACATTTCAAAAACCTCTCATATGCTAACCTTTTTACCTCATAATTCCACCAACCGCTCCTCTTCCCTCTGACACCCACCCTCCTATACACAAACTTCTGTTGCACACACAAACACTACATTCCTAAATCTACTCTGTACCTCTTCGACTCCCTCCTCATTACCTCTACTCTCTAGTCCACCTTACTCATTATAATTGCTTATATTTTACCTTTACTACCTTCTTTAATTTAACAGCTTTCACTTCCCTCTTACCCACTGATGACATTCTTCTTGTATCTCATTTACCTTTTACTCTCACTGAAGCTACCACTAAATAATGATCTGATATATGGCACACCTCTAAAATCTTCCACATCCTGAAGTCTACTCATCAATCTTTAATCTTCTAATAATAAACAGTCTAACAAACTGTTGTCATTACGCTCTATGCCGTATCATGTATACTTGCACATTATATTTTTTTTTCTTAAAATACGTATTACCTATTATCAAACCTCTCTCTATACATAGTTCAATCAGAGGCCGCCCATTATCATTTAACCCTGGAACCCCAAACTTACCAACTATACAATCTATAACAGTTTCTCCCACTTTAGCATTTAGGTTCCCCACAACAATTTTCTCACTTGGTTCAAAACTCCCTCAAGACTCGTGTAGCATCTCCCAAAATCTCTAGCTGTTGACTGATTACCTAGGCTAATCAGGTACGATTATGTTTATTTTTGTTGCTGCTGTTGTAATTGTTATTAATATCAGTCTGGTCTCAGGTTGGGTTGCGATGGTAGAGCTACCCTCGAAGCAGGTCACAGGTATATTTTCAAAATTGTGATGATTCTCCTAATAAGAGTATCATAACTAGTAACTAATAACCTAAGCAATCGTAACAATCACTGATCTTGCCGTTTTTGTGTGGTTTTGCAGTGTTGCTAATCCAAAATACTAACAAAAAATAGCTTCCGTTACTTCAATTTAATGTTTTTAACAAAAGTTACACACCCCAGTTTAAAACTTGCAATGAAAGGCATTCGCTGACTGCTACAAAACTGTCCCTAAATCAAGATATTGAAGCAGCAAGACCTTAACTAGGAGTCAGAAAGAAGAGTGAAGCTGTCCTAAGAACAGTTTTGCCTCTAATAGAAGAACCGACGTCTTTGCTTCCAACAATGAGGTAACTGTGTCATTGCTTCAATAATGAGAGAATTGAAATGTTTGCCTCCACTGTGAGGGAAGACCTTATATTTTTCTCTCCAACTGAAGAAGTAACTAAAGTATTTGCCTCAAGTAACGAGGGAATTTTATTATTATTATTGTTATTATTACATTCATAGGGAAACGCTAAACCCGTTGGAGGTCATACAGCTCTTGGGGAAATAAAAGGCAGTCAGGCTCGATTGAAGGAACTGAAACACAAGCCCAATTACTTAGATCAAGATCTCTCTCATCAGTATCAAGGAACCTGCCTTGAAATGAGTAATGAGAAAAGAACTAAGGTTTTAACCTCCAGTAATGAGAATATTGGAACCACTCACCAGTACATAGTATTTTACTGTTACATGGATGTGTGACTGTTACACTGGAATGGAACATAAACCGTGTATTGTATATACTTCTCGGTGGGTTCCAGCTTTCTTTTCACACTAAAAAGTTTTTAAAGCCTAACCTTCAGGGAAAATTCAAAATTCTCCCCAAAGGTGTTTGAATATTTCCTTCTCCTATCACCCCCTATATTCTATGCGAACTTTATAAACAAAATACATTAAGACACAATGGGAAGAACAACTTTAAAGACATCTCAGGGCCTACACCTCAAATGCTTCATCTAGCTCCACGGCGGTGCGTCGTGTGCCCAGAATGCTGCGGTTGTTTCCCCTCTGGATCCTAACACTTGACCAACAAGGCCTTATTCAGAGACGGAGAGAGCAAATTGTCTTGCCACACGGGCGCTTATTTAAGGTCAACACCAACTGAAAAACAAACCATTATCACTAGTTTACTGGTTCCTTTGTTCGTGCTAGTGCGTTCTCTCTCTCCCCACCCGCCCACTCCCTCCCTCTCTCTCCCTCTCTGGCAGTCGTAAGCCACATGAATTAATATCGAATTCGGACACGAACCAATTTTACTTGTTTTAATAAAAATGAGAATGTTGAAAATACAGGATGGGCCATTTTTGTATGATATATTTATGTAATAATAAAAGGGAACAAAGAAAATCATGTTAGTATTAAAGTGGAACACACACTGAAAGTTGTGTCACGTTATAACACCTCTGATTATTTTTTCTTTATATAAAATGCACAACCCACAATTACCCAGTACATTATTCATTAGTGGCCTTGCTGTGTCATTTACCATGCAACAATGTACTGGGTAGTTTGTAAGGATAATGACACGGTGGAAGCAGTAATGAACAATGTACTAGGTAGTTTGAAAGGATAATTACATATCAGTAATGAACAATGTACTAGGTAGTTTGAAAGGATAATTACATATCAGTAATGAACAATGTACTAGGTAGTTTGAAAGGATAATGACATAGAATTAATGAACAATGTACTAGGTAGTTTGAAAGGATAATTACATATCAGTAATGAACAATGTACTAGGTAGTTTGAAAGGATAATGACATAGAATTAATGAACAATGTACTAGGTAGTTTCAAAGGATAATGACACAGTAATAAATAATGTACTTGGTAGTTTGAAAGGATAATGACACAGTAGTAATGAACAATGTACTGGGTAGTTGTGATGTAAATGGTTTAGAAAACCGACAAGCTGAAGAATGAGACATTTGTGCAACATTGGGAATCTTTAATGCGGAACCTTGTCGCCAGTCAGTGGTTTTTTCAGTCCAATACAGAGGACTGAGGGACTGATTACCTCAAACTCATCTTCCATCATTCTTCTCTGTACTGGACTGAAGAAACCATTGGCTTGTGAAACGTCTCCACGATGATACCCAAATGTTGCACAAGTGTCTCAGTTTTCTACTGGGTAGTTACAAGGATAATGACACAATGAGAGCAGTAATGAACAAAGTGTGACTAAGGAAGCAGATCTGTTACAGTGGGATATGATTTCCACTGATTGTACCTCTTTTTAATATTATAAACGAATTATTTTTCTTTATTTTATTACTATATAAATAAATGTGACATAAATGGCACTACTCTAGGATATAACTCAGTCTTAAGAACACAAGAATTATAGGCACATGAAAAATACTGCGAGGCACTTGGTACACGTCTTAGAACTCCAAGACAATATCAGCGAATTGCACTGGCAAAATTTTGACCCCGTAAGTTTATACGGCGATTGGGGAATAGGAGGCAATCACGCTTGATTAAAGGGGAAGGTCCCTCCATTCCCATGTATTAAGAGTTCTTCAACCTAAAGGCACTGCCGCTGAGATGATATTAGTAAAGAAGCGTTAATTCAACACACTAACAAGGACGGCAAAGAAAATGCACTCACCAATTTAACAAGTTACCAAGTGAAGATCCCCAGGACTGCACTCCACAGCACAGCTTCACATATACCTTCACAGAACTTACCCACTCCTCACCACTGCTGCCCACACCTTCATGGCACTGTCACCCATACCACTGAACTACTACTATATCTATCCACAACACTAGCTTCCCCAAGGCACTGTTGGGTCTCACTGAGATTCTGGGAGGCAAAACACAATTATTTTCACAAATTTCATCCAAAAGTGGATTACATAACATTCTACATTAATTGTGTTGATCGACAGAGGTATACAATCCTCCGGATAATTGAACCACCACCCTCCCTGCCGAGAGCCACTACTGAGACCATCCGAGTACGTCACGTAAACAAATATCTCGTAACGCCTCTGACTTACATCTGACGTAGCTACGCCTCTCCTGAAGTACTCTCACCTGTAAGCCAGGCTTCCCCACACTCCGGAGGTGTCTCACCACACTAGTGGTGCCTATGTGTACTTCTAGTGGTCATAAACATGGAACGCTTCCCAAAGCCTCCATTTCTCCGCACAACATGCTAATAATAACACGAAGTCCAGCAGCAGACCAGTGGTTGCCTCTGGCCGTGCCCCCGCCATAGGACCAACAACACCACTCAACGTACAGTCTTATGACAAAATCTTCGTCAGGCGACTTTCCCTGATGAATAATCCAACAACCTGAGAAGTACACAAGTGCCAACTATTCCTACACATACAGTAATTATTATTCGTTTTCCACATACATATAAGCACCTTTCATTATTAAATTGAAATTATTTAGCAAAGCTAATGAGCCTAATTACATAAACAGGTTCAGTGTGTTTAAAATAATCCAGGGACGAGTAATAAGGAAGTTGGCTCGTTACCTGCAAACTCACTTTTCACTGATCTCGCCTAGACTCCAGGCGGACATCACCCAAATCTTTAAATGAGCCGCAGAAAACAATATGAAGTTCAATGATGAGAAATTTCAATTACTCCGATATGGAAAACGTGAGGAAATTAAAACTATATCGGAGTATAAAACAAATTCCAACCACACAATAGAGCGAAAAACTAATGTAAAAGACCTGGGAGTGATCATGTCGGAGGATCTCACCTTCAAAGACCATAACATTGTGTCAATCGCATCTGCTAGAAAAATGACAGGATGGATAATGAGAACCTTCAAAACTAGGGATGCCAAGCCCATGATGACACTCTTCAGGTCACTTGTTCTATCTAGGCTGGAATATTGCTGCGCACTAAAAGTACCTTTCAAGGCAGGTGAAATTGCTGGCCTAAAAACTGTACAGAGAACCTTCACGGCACACATAACTGCGATAAAACATCTCAATTACTGGGAACGCTTGAAGTTCCTAAACCTGTACTCCCTAGAACGCAGGCGGGAGAGATACATGATTATATATACTTGGAAAATCCTAGAGGGATTAATACCAAACTTGCACACGAAAATCACTCCCTGTCAAAGCAAAAGATTCGGCAGACGATGCAACATCCCCTCAATGAAAAGCAGGGGTGCCACTAGCACGATAAGAGACAACACAATAAGTGTCAGGGGACCAAGACTGTTCAACTGCCTCCCAGCATACTTAAGTCCCAATATGACAAGTATTTAGCGAACCGTTAATCCGACTAAGGATCGAAAAACTAAATGATTTTATGACCGAGACTCAAAATTTGGTTAATTCAAGAATTTCTGTTATTATTCTAACACTACAAGACTTTGAAAAAGCAGTAAATGACATGCCCATGCACTCTGCCCCAGGCCCAGACTCATGGAACTCAGTGTTCATCAAGAACTACAAGAAACCCCTTTCACGTGGCTTAAATATTGTATGGAGAGGGAGCATGAACACAGGGGACAATCCCAATCGCTAAAAACATCAGGCATATCCCCACTCCACAAAGGTGGCAGTAAAGCAACTGCAAAGAATTACAGACCGATAGCACTAACGTCCCACGTCATAAAAATCTTTGAAAGGGTTCTAAGAGGCAAAATCGCCACCCACTTAGATACCCATCACTTGCACAACCCAGGGCAGCATGGGTTTTAAGCAGGTTGTTCCTGCTTCTCACAACTAATGGACCGCTATGACATGATCTTGGATGCTCTAGAGGACAAACAAAATGCAGATGTAGTATACACAGACGTTGCAAAAGCCTTCGACAAATGCGATCATGGTGTAATAGCACAAAAAATGTGTGATAAAGGAATAACAGGAAAAGTAGGTAGATGTATCTATAACTTCCTAATAATAGAACACAAAGAGTAATACTAAACAAAGTCAGAGGCGGCTACAGCGAAAAGTTTTGTTCCACAAGGTACAGTACTCGCTCCCACCCTTTTCCTCATCCTCATATCTGACATAGATAGAGATGTAAGTCACAGCACCGTGTCCTCCTTTGCTGATGATACTCGGATATACATGACAGTGTCCTCCATCGAAGACACTGCAAACCTCCAAGCAGACATCAACCAAGTCTTTAAATGGGCCGCAGAAAACCATATGACGTTTAACGAAGACAAATTTCAATTACTCCGCTATAGAGAACTCGAGGATATAAAAACTGGATCGTAGAATAAAGCAAATTCCAACCACACAATACAGCGAAAAACTAATGTGAATGGCCTGGGAATGATAATGTCAGAGAATCTTACTTTCAAAGATCACACCAATGTATCTACCACATCTTCTAAGAAAATGATAAGAAGGATAATGAGAACCCTTAAAACTAAAGATGCCAAGCCCATAATGATTCTCTTCAAATCGTTTGTTCTCTCTAGGCTGGAATACTGCTGTAAACTAACGGCCCCTTTCAAGGTAGGCGAAATTGCAGACCTTGAGAATATAGAGAACCTTCATGGCACGTATAAGTACGATAAAGCACCTAAATTACTGTAAACGGTTGAAGTCCCTCGATTTGTATTTCCAGGAATGCAGGCAAAAAAGATACATGATAATATACACTTGGAAAATCCTAAAGGAACTAGTCCCAATTCTGCACACGAAAATAACTCCCCACGAAAGCAAAAGACTCGGAAGGCAGTGCAACATCCCCCCAATGAAAAGCAAGGGCGCCACGAGTAAGCTAAGAGACAACACAACAGTTGTCAGCAGCCCAAGACTGTTCAACTGCCTCCCAGCATACATAAGGGGGATTACTAATAGCCCCTTGGTTGTCTTCAAGGAGCTGGACAGGCATCTAAAGTCAGTACCTGACCAGCCGGGCTGAGGTCATACATCGGTTTACATACGGCCAGCAGTAACAGCCTGGTTAATCAGGCCCTGATCCACCGCGAGTCCTGGTTACGGACTGGGCTACGGGGGCGGTGACTCCCGAAACCCCATCCAGGTATAAATGACGAGGTGTCAGAGTGGGTGCATGTGTCGAGTGGGGTTCCACAAGGGTCAGTCCTAGGTCCGTTTATAGTACTATATGTGAATGACATGACAGAAGGGATAGATTCAGAGGTGTCCCTGCTTACAGTGTGAAGTTAGTGAGAAGAATACAAGTAGACGAGGATCAACTAAGCCTATAAGGAGATCTGGACAGACTGCAAACTTGGTCCGACAAATGGCTCTTGGCGTTTAATCCCACCAAGTGCAAAGACATGAAGTTTGGGGAAGGATAAAGAAGACCGCAGAAGTACAGCCTAGGAGGTCAAAGGCTGCAAAACTCACTCAAAGAAAAGGATTTTGGGGTGAGCATCATACCAAGCACATCTCCTGAGGCGCACATCTACCAAATAACTGCTGCAGCACAGGGACGCCTGTCGAACCTAAGAACAGCGTTTCGACATTTAAGTAAGGAGTCATTAAAGACACTGTACAATGTGTACGTCAGGCCCATATTGGAGTATGCAGCACCAGTATAGAACCCACACCTGATCAAATACGTCAAGAAATTAGAGAAAATGCAAAGGTTTGCAACATGACTAGTCCCGGAGCTAAGAGGAAAGGTTAAGGGAAATCAACCTGACGACACAGGAGGACAGGCGGGATAGGGGGGGGGAAACATGATAACGACATATAAAATATTGAGAGGAATTAACTAGGTGGAGAGGGACAGAATGTTTCAGAGATGGGACACAGCAACAAGGTGTCACACCTGGAAATCGAAAACTCAGATGAGTCACAGGGATATCAGGAAGTATTTCTTCAGCCTTAGAATTGTCAGAAAGTGGAACAATCTGGAGAGTGATGTAGTGGAGGCAGGATCTATACATAGCTTTAAGAAGAGGTATGATAAAGCTCATGGAGAATGGAGAGAATGGACCTAGTAGCTACTAACGTAAAGGCGGGGCCAGGAGCTAAGAATCGACCCCTGCAACCACAACTAGGTGAGTACGACCAGTCGAATTAAGGGGAGTTAAGGGGTATATCCTATGAGTGATTGAGGGAAAAACCTGATGACACTATAGGAGAGGACTAGAGGTGATATGATAGGGTACAAAATACCGAGAGGAATGATAGGGTGGACAGAGACAGATTGTTTGAGAGATGGGAAACAGGAACACGAGGACACAGCTGAAAGCTGCAAACACAGATAAGTCACGGGGATGCTAGGAAGTATTTCTTCAGTCTTAGAATAGTAAGAAACGACCTAGAAAATGAAGTGGTAGAGGAAGGATAAGGTACGATAAGGCTCTCGAAGCCAGGAGAGTGAACCTATTAACGACCAGTGAAGAGGCTGGGCTGGGAGCTAAGACTCGACCTCCGCAACCACATAGAGTACACACACACACACTCATGCAAACATATTGCTGTTTATTTGTGGTTAAACATACGATTTTAAAGTCTAACTTAAAATAAAGAAAATAGCATTTATGAGTTTACAGCAAATGTTAAGAAACTGACGTTGGGACCCTCGAAAGAAAATTAACAGAAAAATGGCCGTAGGAAACGTGGCCTACGAGCTGCACCTTTAATTAAGTCCGCTTAAAAAAATATGAGAGTACATCATTAGTAAATTAGGGCGGCACAATGAAAGCTCATCTAATATAAAGTTATATTCCGTTTTTTCGCGTCATGTTGGCTCATCAAAGTTGCTTCCCGGTCAGTTCAAAGTGTTTGCTACTCTCAGATGTACTTACTGCCCACCTCACTCGTATCCAGTCAGAAAATAATGGCGAGTGTTGTAAGGCCTTTTCTAGTGTGTGCAGCGTAAATCCTCGGGGGGAAATAACTGGTTAATCCATTCGCTGCAGAAGACTATCATAATTCATTAATCCCCCAAATACACAAACCCTCTCACGAAAAGGGTTTATATAACTCCTCTTCAAGGTTAAGTTATGTAAATCATCTCCCAGGATAAGCTATGCAAATCCTCTCCCTGGATGAGCTGCGTAAAACCAGTCCCACGATGAGCATGCAAATCCTCCCCAGGAGAACCGTAAATCCTCTCCCAGGATAGACTCTGTAAATCCCATACAGGGAAGATTTTCTTAGATCCTCTCCTGGGATAAAGCAGGCCTCGGACCGCGTTCTGTTTACTAAAGGCAAGACTCAAATGCATTCTCTGTACTCAAAATGCGGCACGAGGAAGACATATCTTTTAATATGTTTTTTTTTTTTCAAATTTACCATGATAATAAATAATATAAGCAATAATAAGCTAAGTAGCGCACAAGTTCTGATTTCGATGTAGGTAAGTAATGTAAACATTACACAGTCCTGTAAAGGCTGTTTACATATATACATCGTCGGCAGTATAACAGCCCGTGAGACTTGTAAAGACTGTTGTACTGCTGACTGTGAAGAGAAAGCTACGCTGCATAACAGATTATTATTAGGACAACGTTTTGCGAAACGTTATCCCGATAAAAGCTTGTTCTGCATTTTGTCTTTTCTTCTCCCTATGAAAGCCTTTTCAATTATCACATCCGACAATTACATAACGCTACCTACTAAGAAAGGGTAAGGTGGTGAGGTCAAGCTTAACAGAATGCCAACATGTAAGCAAATTAACAAAGGATTCGCATATTTCATTTTTTGGAGCAAGCTATTCAGTCACATTTGACGTGCTCACCGTAGTGTTATACTGACAGTGACAAATAAGAAGGATGCTTCTGCTGCTCCTTGTAAACATGTGTTTGTCACACAGCAGATAACTTCGATCTCTTGCAAATTTCATTCAGAAGACAGCCTCGAAACGTAAATTAATGTATGAAAAGAAATTTTTGTCGACGGCCGAACGAATAACACATTTATAGAAGGGGCACAAAAAAGAGAAATTTATAATTTATTTTTTAGTTAGCCAACTGAGTCTAGGTATAAGTGATGACGGAACAAGAAAGTGTAAATCCTGAGAGGGTACGTTCACTCCCCTTAGCTTGAAAATATCAGCTTCATTCATTTTCACCCGGCTGAAAATATCACGTTCATTCACTCAGGCGCACATAAAATACCGCTAACGTTCGCAGCCTAATACTGGAAATATGGCGACCGTCCATCTTGTGAACGCTGCAGGTGCGGGGAGGTAGGACATGCTTATTCCAACCATATCCTAAAATTGGAAATGGCTGACATGCGCTGTACGTTTCCTGTTTTTAATTAGGTATTCCTGAGAAAAGGATAGATACCTTTAAGGAAGGGAGGAAATGACAAGGGTATTTTTCAATAATGGGTCACATCACTTTATTATTAGAAAGTAAATAGCCGCCTTTACCTTTGATATACCTTTGCTTTCGAATTTTCCTAATCCCACAGCCCGGCCCTGGACCAGGCTTGCCTGGTGCTGGCCTATTCAACCATGGTGTTGCTGCTCATGGCCCCACTCACCCATATCCATAATAGCCTAGCTGACCCAACACTTGGGGAAGGTATCTGTCGAGTTTTCGTTCAAAGACCTCTACATTTGTTCTGGCAATTTCTGATAAGATGTTAAAAAGTCTGGGACCACGGATGTTAATGCAATGTTCTCTTATTGTGCCCACAGTGTTCATACCTTTCACTGAGTTTGTTTTACATTTTCTCCTATCTCCCTCACTCTGGTATGTTTAATTAGTGTGCAAATTTGGGAAAAGGCCCTCAAGTACTTTTTAGTCATAGTAAATTACGAAAAAATACTTAAAAAAGCAAGACGGATCACACACTACTGTTTCTATAATTCACTTGTGTAACCCACTGTTTCCCTTCGTTACTACAACGTATACCATGTTGTTGTCCTATCTAGTCTTCTGAATCCCACTCTTTTTCCTTAACTGTCTTTTGTGCCCCAGCTGTTTCCTTGAATTGCCAAGTGTATTAAACAAAGTTCTTCCCTACATTACCATAATGCAGTGGGTTCTTAATTTATTTTGGAGTAACAGTTTCCGTTGAGTATCTGAGAAAAGTTATGGACCCCCCTCCCCACCAAAAAAAAAAAAAAAATCACACACACTCGACCCCTGCAACCACAACTGGGTGAGTACACACACAAAGTTTGTGTCATGGGGCAACAAAAACAATGGGAAGACCAGAGTGAGCCCATAGTTTACCCAGAAGTGTGGAGAGGCCAAGCCAAGTGTGCTAGGGCATGGAAAAAGTATAGGAGGCAAAGGACTCAGGAAAACAAGTTGAGTCAGAGCGAGAAATGAATATGCATGAATAAGGAAAGAGGTCCAGCGGCAATAGGAGAATGGCATAGCATCAAAAGCCAAATCTGACCCAAAGTTGTTACACAGCCACATCAGGAAAAAAGCAGTCAAGGACCAGGTAATCAGGCTGAGGAAGGTTGGGAGCTCACAGGGAACAACCAGGAAGTAGCTCAGCTCGAGATTTAAGGACAGTAGAAACAGCGACTTCCAAGCAAATTGACGTAGTAGGGTGAACCGGCAAGTGCTGGACTCACTGTCCCAACTGAGGTGAAGAAACTGCTAGGTGAGCTAGATACCTCGAAGATGGTAGGCCCAGATAACATCTTTCCTTGGGTCCTTAGAGAGGGAGCAGCTGCACTGTGTGCCACTAACAACAATCAATAAATCTATCAAAACGGCAACTGCCTGAGGTGTGAAAGACAGCCAACATAGTCCCAATTTGTAAGGAGACACAGAGGCAGTACTAAATCATAGACCAGTGCTGCTGACATGTATAGTATGTAAAGTTACAGAGATTATCAGAAGAGTGGTGGAGCACTTAGAAAGGAACAGGCTCATACATGATAACCACCAAGGCTTCAGGGAGGGGAAATTGTCACAAACCTACTGGAGTTCTACGACAAGGTAACAGTAGTAAGATAGGAGAGAGAGGGGTGGGTGGACTGCATCTTCTTGGACTGTAAGAAGGCTTTTAACACTGTACCACACAAGAGACTGGTTGAAAACCTAGAGCAGCAGACAGGAATAGTAAGGAAAGTACTGTACTGCAATAGATCAGTGAATGCCTGACAGGAAGGAAATGTGTGTTGGTACATGACGAAGTGTCAAAGTGGATGCATGTGTCGAGTGGGGTTCCACAGGGGTCAGTACTAGGTCCAGTGATGTTTCTTGTATATGTGAATGCCATGATGGAAGAGATAGATTCAGAGGTATCCTTGTTTGCAGACGATATGCAACTAATAAGAAGAATACAAGCAGTAAAGGATTAGGTAAGTCTACAAAAAGATCTAGACATGCTGCAGGCCCGGTCTGACAAATGTCTTCTGGAGTTTAACCCCACCAAGTTCAAACTCACGAAGCTTGGGGAAGGACACAGAAGACCACAGAGTACAGTCTAGGGGGTCAAAGGCTGCAAAACTCACTCAAGGAAAAGGATCTTGGGGTAAGCATCATATCAAGGACATCACCTGAGGCGTACATCAACCAAATAACTGCTGCAGCATATGGGTACCTGGCAAATCTAAGAACAGTGTTTCGACATCTAAGCAAGAAGTCATTCAGAACAGTGTACACTGTGTACGTCAGGCCCATATTGGAGCATGCAGCACCAACATGGAACCCATACCTGGTTAACACATCAAGAAATTGGAAAAAGTTCAAAAATTTGCAACAAGACTAGTCCCTAAGCTAACAGGTGAGGATGGAAAAGGGAACTCAACCTGACGACACTGGAGACAGGAGGAATAGGGATAATAACGTATAAAATACTGAGAGGAATTGACTAGGTGGACAGGACCAGAAGTTTCAGAGATGGGACACAGGAACAAGGGGCACAACTGGAAGTTAAAAACTAAGATAAGCCATAGGAATGTTAGGAAATATTTTTTTCAGTTTCTGAGTTGTCAGGAAGTGGAACAATCTGGAGAGTGAATAGTGGAGGAAGGATCCATGCACAGCTTGAAGAAGAGTTACAATAAGGCTTGAAGTAGGGTGAAAGTAAACCCAGTAGTGAATAAAGAAGCGCGGCAAGGAGCTAAGACTCAACCCTTGCAACCACAAATAGGTGAGTGCACACACACACACACACACACACACACACACACCTCGCTCAAGGAGAAGGATCTTGGGGTGAGTACAACATGGAGCACGTCTCCAGAAGCACACATCAACCAGATAACTGTTGCAGCATATGGGCGCCTGGCAAACCTGAGAACAGCATTCCAATACCTTAGTAAAGAATCGTTCAAGACACTGTACACCATGTACGTCAGGACCATACTGGAGTATGCAGCACCTGTTTGGAACCCACACTTGATCAAGCACGTCAAGAAATTAGAGAAAATGCAAAGATTTGCAACAAGGTTAGTTCCAGAGCTAAGGGGAATGTCCTACAAAGAAAGGTTATGGGAAGTCAGCCTGGCGACACTGGAGGACAGGAGGGTTAGGGGAGACATGATAATGACATACAAAATACTGTGTGGCATAGACAAGGTGGACAGAGACAGGATGTTCCTGAGAGGGGACACAGAAACAAGGGATCACAATTGGAAGTAGAACACCCAGATGAGACAAAGGGATGTTAGGAAGTCTTTCTTCAGTCATAGAGCAGTCAGGAAGTGGAATAGCCTAGCAAGTGAGGTAGTGGAGGCAGGAACCATACACAGCTTTAAGATGAGGTATGATAAAGCTCATGGAGCAGGGAGAGAGAGGACCTAGTAGCACTCGGTGAAGAGGCAGAGCCAGAAACTGAGTCTCGACCCCTGCAACCACAATTAGGTGAGTACACAAAATAATGTCCTTAGGTTGTACTGGAATGAAATTTTACACCTTGTTTCGATATATAAATCAAAGTTTAAACAAACTTAAAAAAGTCAGAAACATTATTCTTATACCTGGAGAAGGTTTTGGGGGTCAATGCCCCTGCGGCTGCACGCAACCCAACGTACGAACCACAGCCCAGCTGGTCAGGCACTGACTTTAGGTGTCTGTCCAATGCCCTCTTGAAGACAGCCAAGGGTCTATTGGTAATTCCCCTTAGGTATGCTGGAAGGCAGTTGAAGTCTTGGGACCCTGACACTTATTGTGTTGTCTCTTATCATGCTAGTGGTACCCCTGCCTTTCATTAGAGGATGTTGCATCGTCTGCCAAGTCTTTTGATTTCATAAGGAGTGATTTTCATGTGCAAGTTTAGTACTAATCCCTCTAGGATTTTCCAAGTGTATATAATCATGTATCTCTCCCACCTGCATTCTAGGGAGTACAGGTTGAGGAACGTCAAGCATTCCCAGTAATTGAGGTGTTTTATTGCAGCTATGGGTATCTTACCTAATATGTGGAATATGGAAAATGTTATTCCTATTTACAAAATGGGAGACAAGTCTCTATCATAGACTTACACCCAAACAGTTACTGCTAGCAGCAGTAAGATTATTTCACACACATACATGTAGAAATACAAATAAATACACATACAAATAGATAGTTACATAAAGGAGGCTATTAGTAGAATATACAATATTTATTATTATTTTATTATCACACTGGCCGATTCCCACCAAGGCAGGGTGGCCCGAAAAAGAAAAACTTTCACCATCATTCACTCCATCACTGTCTTGCCAGAAGGGTGCTTTACACTACAGTTTTTAAACTGCAACATTAACACCCCTCCTTCAGAGTGCAGGCACTGTACTTCCCATCTCCAGGACTCAAGTCCGGCCTGCCGGTTTCCCTGAACCCTTTCATAAATGTTACTTTGCTCACACTCCAACAGCACGTCAAGTATTAAAAACCATTTGTCTCCATTCACTCCTATCAAACACGCTCACGCATGCCTGCACACAAAACCTCCTTTACCCCCTCCCTCCAACCTTTCCTAGGCCGACCCCTTCCCCGCCTTCCTTCCACTACAGACTGATACACTCTTGAAGTTATTCTGTTTCGCTCCATTCTCTCCACATGTCCGAACCACCTCAACAACCCTTCCTCAGCCCTCTGGACAACAGTTTTGGTAATCCCGCACCTCCTCCTAACTTCCAAACTACGAATTCTCTGCATTATATTCACACCACACATAGCTTTCAGACACGACATCTCCACTGCCTCCAGCCTTCTCCTCGCTGCAACATTCATCACCCATGCTTCACACCCATATAAGAGCGTTGGTAAAACTATACTCTCATACATTCCCCTCTTTGCCTCCAAGGACAAAGTTCTTTGTCTCCACAGACTCCTAAGTGCACCACTCACCCTTTTCCCCTCATCAATTCTATGATTCACCTCATCTTTCATAGACCCATCCGCTGACATGTCCACTCCCAAATATCTGAATACATTCACCTCCTCCATACTCTTCCCCTCCAATCTGATATAAAATCTTTCATCACCTAATCTTTTTGTTATCCTCATAACCTTACTCTTTCCTGTATTCACTTTCAATTTTCTTCTTTTGCACACCCTACCAAATTCATCCACCAATCTCTGCAACTTCTCTTCAGAATCTCCCAAGAGCACAGTGTCATCAGCAAAGAGCAACTGTGACAACTCCCACTTTATGTGTGATTCTTTATCTTTTAACTCCACGCCTCTTGCCAAGACCCTCGCATTTACTTCTCTTACAACCCCATCTATAAATATATTAAACAACCACGGTGACATCACACATCCTTGTCTAAGGCCTACTTTTACTGGGAAATAATTTCCCTCTTTCCTACATACTCTAACTTGAGCCTCACTATCCTCGTAAAAACTCTTCACTGCTTTCAGTAACCTACCTTCTACACCATACACCTGCAACATCTGCCACATTGCCCTCCTATCCACCCTGTCATACGCCTTTTCCAAATCCATAAATGCCACAAAGACCTCTTTAGCCTTATCTAAATACTGTTCACTTATATGTTTCACTGTAAACACCTGGTCCACACACCCCCTACCTTTCCTAAAGCCTCCTTGCTCATCTGCTATCCTATTCTCCGTCTTACTCTTAATTCTTTCAATAATAACTCTACCATACACTTTGCCAGGTATACTCAACAGACTTATCCCCCTATAATTTTTGCAGTCTCTTTTATCCCCTTTGCCTTTATACAAAGGAACTATGCATGCTCTCTGCCAATCCCTAGGTACCTTACCCTCTTCCATACATTTATTAAATAATTGCACCAACTACTCCAAAACTATATCCCCACCTGCTTTTAACATTTCTATCTTTATCCCATCAATCCCGGCTGCCTTACCCCCTTTCATTTTACCTACTGCCTCACGAACTTCCCCCACACTCACAACTGGCTCTTCCTCACTCCTACAAGATGTTGTTCCTCCTTGCCCTATACACGAAATCACAGCTTCCCTATCTTCATCAACATTTAACAATTCCTCAAAATATTCCCTCCATCTTCCCAATACCTCTAACTCTCCATTTAATAACTCTCCTCTCCTATTTTTAACTGACAAATCCATTTGTTCTCTAGGCTTTCTTAACTTGTTAATCTCACTCCAAAACTTTTTCTTATTTTCAACAAAATTTGTTGATAACATCTCACCCACTCTCTCATTTGCTCTCTTTTTACATTGCTTCACCACTCTCTTAACCTCTCTCTTTTTCTCCATATACTCTTCCCTCCTTGCATCACTTCTACTTTGTAAAAACTTCTCATATGCTAACTTTTTCTCCCTTACTACTCTCTTCACATCATCATTCCACCAATCGCTCCTCTTCCCTCCCGCACCCACTTTCCTGTAACCACAAACTTCTGCTGAACACTCTAACACTACATTTTTAAACCTACCCCATACCTCTTCGACCCCATTGCCTATGCTCTCATTAGCCCATCTATCCTCCAATAGCTGTTTATATCTTACCCTAACTGCCTCCTCTTTTAGTTTATAAACCTTCACCTCTCTCTTCCCTGATGCTTCTATTCTCCTTGTATCCCATCTACCTTTTACTCTCAGTGTAGCTACAACTAGAAAGTGATCTGATATATCTGTGGCCCCTCTATAAACATGTACATCCTGAAGTCTACTCAACAGTCTTTTATCTACCAATACATAATCCAACAAACTACTGTCATTTCGCCCTACATCATATCGTGTATACTTATTTATCCTCTTTTTCTTAAAATATGTATTACCTATAACTAAACCCCTTTCTATACAAAGTTCAATCAAAGGGCTCCCATTATCATTTACACCTGGCACCCCAAACTTACCTACCACACCCTCTCTAAAAGTTTCTCCTACTTTAGCATTCAGGTCCCCTACCACAATTACTCTCTCACTTGGTTCAAAGGTTCCTATACATTCACTTAACATCTCCCAAAACTCTCTCTCTCCTCTGCATTCCTCTCTTCTCCAGGTACATACACACTTATTATGACCCACTTCTTGCATCCAACCTTTACTTTAATCCACATAATTCTTGCATTTACACATTCATATTCTCTTTTCTCCTTCCATAACTGATCATTCAACATTACTGCTACCCCTTCCTTTGCTCTAACTCTCTCAGATACTCCAGATTTAATCCCATTTATTTCTCCCCACCGAAACTCCCCTACCCCCTTCAGCTTTGTTTCGCTTAGGGCCAGGACATCCAATTTCTTTTCATTCATAACATCAGCAATCATCTGTTTCTTGTCATCCGCACTACATCCACGCACATTTAAGCATCCCAGTTTTATAAAGTTTTTCTTCTTCTCTTTTTTAGTAAATGTCTACAGGAGAAGGGGTTACTAGCCCATTGCTCCCGGCATTTTAGTCGCCTCATACGACACGCATGGCTTACGGAGGAAAGATTCTTTTCCACTTCCCCATGGACAATAGAGGAAAAAAAAGAGGAACAAGAGCTATTTAGAAAAAGGAGAAAAACCTAGATGTATGTATATATATATGCATGTGCGTGTCTGTGAAGTGTGACCAAAGTGTAAGTAGGAGTAGCAAGATATCCCTGTTATCTAGCGTGTTTATGAGACAGAAATAGAAACCAGCAATCCTACTATCATGCAAAACAGTTACAGGTTTCTGTTTCACAGTCATCTGGCAGGACGGTAGTACTTCCCTGGGTGGTTGCTGTCTACCAACCTACTACCTATATACAATATAACAACCAAAAATCACATCTTAAACTCTGTGTAGTCTGCAACCGCAGCAACAAACGGGCTTCTGCATGGATTACGTGCACCTTCTGTGGGAAATGGGGACATGCATCTTGTGCAGATATTCAGGAATCATCTACAAGAGATATTAAGCCAGGGGAGTATTTTTGGGTATGCCCTAATGAGAACCAACTGTAGAAAAAAATCACATTGGTATAAAAAGATGGAAACATTAAAATGGCCTTCATAGAAAACCTGACAGCATTCTGTAACAGATGGGAAAATAAAAGGGCTGGGCCAGATGGTGCTATTGCCCCTGGTGCAGATGCTGTCCTGGTAGACAGTACCCGCAAGAATACAGAAATGAAAGTTGGTGGCCCAGAGGGAGACAGGAGCTCAAGTGGGGAAACAGGTGTAGACAAGGACATGCAAAACCCAAAGTTACAAACTAGTAATACTACTGGAGATAGTAAACAAGGGGATGCCTCCAAGGAATAGTGAAGATAAAAGATCAGAAAAATACTGTTGGCCAATCACTGTAGGTGTTTGGCCAACACATTGTTGTAATGGTGCATTTTCATGTTTATGTTTCAGAATACAGCTATGACACATGACTGTGACTCTTTTGGCATACAACCTGATCACTTTTACGTTAAACGAGCTTCAAATGACTGTGGATTAGCAGTGCTCATAGTAAAGTTTTCCTTTCCAAATTGTACAAGTAAATTGCATCATGACAGTGCTTGACGCAGTTTTCTGATTAATTCTGGTGAATTTTTTGTTTCCCTAGACCTACCGGGCATTTCCCGATTTCTTTTTTTTGCCTTGACTAGTTGCACCCGACTGGGTCCACCTAGCTAGTGAGACCTTTGGTCTGGGGGAGGGGATGTTACACAGTGTGCTACAGTAAAATTTATATAAGAAATATAACTCCATATGTCATTTTCCGGGTTTGTACTGAATCCGAACATGTATTATTCCCGGCCAGTTAGAGTGGCCAGGAGACAGGAGCAGATGAGGTGTGGTGAGTGTCAGTCGGTGGAGCACAGCACTTGCAGCAAGATGTCCTAATACATCATGGTATGTTTAGTAGGGATGGTGTTTTTTGTAAGTGTATACCATATGTTATTTTATTGCTCTCATGTTTACCTGTAAGGCCCTAGTATGTAGAGGCCTGTTTATGCGAGAGTACTGCATGGTGTTTTGCCTGCTGGTAATTAGTCTACCAGGCAGAAGTGAAGACGGGGGTGTGTATGTCATGGAGCCTTCCTGATGATTTATTTTGTTGAACTCATTAGTAGCAGTGTGCTAGTGAGCTAATGTGAACTGGAGTGTGGTGGTTTTTGTAGTAGTTATAAGTTCTATATAACTTATTATTGATATTATATACTATATTTTTATATAAGTGAGATTTTGTCCTTCCTTCTTAGTAATAATTAATATTGTTTAATATACAAGTGCATGCTGGCCCAAGGTTCGCTGTGTTTTAAGAGTAATTTTATAACCCCTAGACAGCAGTGTAAGCAGCCTTTAGGAGCCAGGAACATTTTATTCAAGTTACAACATCAAAGTCGTCACAAACTTCAATAACAAAAACACAAGGTGGGACCAAGTCAACAGGCCCTAAATGATACAAACTGGGAAGACATCATAAGCAACACGGATTCAAACCGATGTCTAGAAAAAATTAACTCTGTGGCACTCGAGGTATGCTCAAGGCATATTCCTTTAAGGAAAAGGAAGAGAAGATGTAAACCAGAAAACGAAGGGTGCTCCCTATACATGTACAGGCAGAAGCGAAGAATAACAGAGCAGTTAAGAGAGGCCAATATATCTGTAATATGAAGGGAGGCATTGGTCAGAGAAATAGCAAACATCAAACTTAAGCTAAAGGAATCTTACAAGAGTCAAGAAATGCAGGAAGAACTAAAAGCCATAAATGAAATTGAAATAAACCTAAAATATTTCTTTTGTTATGCCAAATCTAAGTTGAGAACAACATCCAGTATTGGGCTCCTACTTAAACAAGATGGGCCCTACACAGAGGACAGCAAGGAAATGAGTGAGCTACTCAAGTCCCAATATGACTCGGTTTTCAGTGAGCCGCTAACCAGACTGAGAGTCAAAGACCTAAATGAATTTTTTATGAGTGAGACACAGAATTTGGTAGACACAAACCTATCTAATATTATCCTGGCACCAAATGACTTCAAAAAGGCGATAAATGACATGCCCATGCACTCTGCCCCAGGCCCAGACTCATGGAACTCCATGTTCATCAAGAACTACAAGAAGTCCATATCATGTGCTTTTAACATCCTATGGAGAGGGAGAATGGACACGGGGGTCGTCCCACAGCTGCTAAAAACAACAGACATAGCCCCACTCCACAAAGAGGGCAGTAAAGCAACAGCAAAGAACTACAGACCAAAAGCACTAATGTCCCATATCATAAAAATCTTTGAATGGGTTCTAAGAAGCAAGATCGCCACCCATCTAGATACCCATCAGTTACACAACCCAGGGCAGCATGGGTTTAGAGCAGGTCGCTCCTGTCTGTCCCAACTACTGGACCACTATGACAAGGTCCTGGATGATCTAGAAGACAAACAAAATGAAGATGTAGTATACATAGACTTTGACAAGTGTGATCATGGAGTAATAGCACACAAAATGCGTGATAAAGGAATAACACGAAAAGTTGGTAGATGGATCTATAATTTCCTAACAAACAGAACACAAAGAGTAGTTGTAAACAGAGTAAGTCTGAGGCAGCTACTGTGAAAAGCTCTGTTCCAAACGCACAGTACTTGTTCCAATCCTGTTCGTCATCCTCATATCTGACATACACAAGGATGTAAGCCGTAGCACAGTGCTTTCCTTTGCAGATGACACCCGAATCTGCATGACAGTGTCCTCCATTGAAGACACCACAAGACTCCAAACGAACATCAACCAAATCTTCAAATGGGCCACAGAAAACAATATGAAGTTCAATGATGAGAAATTTCAATTACTCCAATATGGAAAACATAAGGAAATTAAAACTATATCAGAGTATAAAACAAATTCCAACCACATAACAGAGCAAAAAACTAATGTAAAAGACGTGGGGGTGATAATGTCAGAGGATCTCTTTCAAAGACCACAACATTGTATCAATCGCATCTGCTAGAAAAATGACAGGATGGATAATGAGAACCTTCAAAACTAGGAATGCCAAGCCCATGATGATACTCTTCAGGCTGCTTGTTCTATCTAGGCTGAAATACTGCTGAACACTAACAGCACCTTTCAAGGCAGGTGAAATTGCTGACCTAGAAAATACAGTGGACCCCCGGTTAACGAACTTTTTTCATTCCAGTAGTATGTTCAGGTGCCAGTACTGACCGAATTTTTTCCCATAAGGAATATTGTGAAGTAGATTAGTCCATTTCAGACCCCCAAACATACACGTACAAACGCACTTACATAAATACACTTACATAATTGGTCGCATTTGGAGGTGATCGTTAAGCGGGGGTCCACTGTATACAAAGAACCTTCACGGCAAACATAAGTGCGATAAAACACCTCAATTACTGGGAACACTTGAAGTTCCTCAACCTGTACTCCCTAGAATGCAGGTGGGAGAGATACATGATTACATACACTTGGAAAATCCTGGAGGAATTAGTACCAAATTTGCACATGAAAATCACTCCCCATGAAAGCAAAAGACTCAGTAGACAATGCAACATCCCCCCAATGAAAAGCAGAGGTGCCACTAGCACGATAAGAGACAACACAAGTGTCATGAGCCCAAGACTGTTCAACTGCCTCCCAGCATACATAAGGAGGATTACCAATAGACCCCTGGCTGTCTTCAAGAAGGCACTGAACAGGCACCTAAAGTCAGTACCTGACCAGCCAGGCTGTGCTTCGTATGTTGATTTGCATGGCCAACAGTAACAGCCTGGTTGATCAGGCCCTGATCCACCATGAGGCCTGATCACAGACCAGGCTGCTGGGGCACTGACCCTTGAAACCCTCTCCAGGTATACTCCAGGTATGCTGCCCAATCATTCTGACTTCGATAATGGGAAAATATTAGAATCAATAACAGAGACTATCTTGATGAGCATAATTTGAATAATGAATTTCAACAGTTTCACAAGGAGCCATTCTTGCTTAACAAATTTACTGACTTTGTTTAGTAAAACATTTGAGACAGTAAACCATGATAAAGACTACACTACTATCTACTTTGATTTCAACAAAATTTTTGATAGAATCCTATGCAGAAGACATGGATTGCAACATGGCTGATAAATAGACAGCAGAGCTTGTACAAATGGGGTGAAATCAAAATGGAGAGACAGGTCTCAGTTGGCATTAAATAAGAATCAGTTTTGGTCCCCCTTGTAATATAAGACATAACTTTCTCCCAAGAAAAGACAGGTACCATACATTAGTTTCAACAGTTGGTTAACAGTGTACAGTGGACCCTCGACCAACGATATTAATCCGTTCCTGAGAGCTCATCATTAGTCGAAATTATCGTTAGTTGAGTTAATTTTCCCCATAACAAATAATGGAAATCAAATTAATCCATTCCTGATACCCCAAAGTAATGAAAAAAAAAAATTTTACCACATGAAATATTAATTTTAATACACACAAACTGAAGAAGACATGTACAATTACATGACACTTACCTTTATTGAAGATCTGGTGATGATTGATGGGATGGGAGGAGAGGAGAGTGTGGATGGTGTTAGTGTTTAGAAGGGGAATCCCCTTCCATTAGGACTTGAGGTGTCAAGTCCTTTTCCGGGGTTACTTCCCTTCTTCTTTTAATGCCACTAGGACCAGCTTGAGAGCCACTGGACCTCTGTCGCACAACATATCTGTCCATAGAGCTCTGTACCTCCTGTTCCTTTACGATCTGTCTAAAATGGGCCACAACATTGTCATTGTAATAGTCACCAGCACGGCTTGCAATAGCTGTGTTAGGGTGATTTTCATCCATAAAGGTTTGCAGTTCAACCCACTTTGCGCACATTTCCTTAATCTTTGAAGTAGGCACAATGGATTCCACAACTGGCATAGGCATCTCAGGGTTAGCCCCAAACCCTTCAAAATCTTTCTTAATTTCCATACTAAATTTCACCCTTTTTATCACAGGGATGGCACTAGAAGCTTTCTTGGGGCTTATGGTGACTTATTTTGCAGGTGCAATCACTAAAAACGCTGTGATAATATGAAATGTTCCAATTGTATGTTTGCATGCGACTGCAGTGACTGGCTTGTAAACACTGTGCAGGCCACACGTGGACGTGTCTCGAATGGAACGAATCGCATTGGTTGAATTTTTTAGCGCTAGTCGAGGCAAAATTTTTGCATTAAAATGTATCGCTAGTCGGACTTAACATTATACGATGCCATCGTTGGTCAAGAGTCCACTGTATATATGTTAAAAGGAAAAGCCCATAGTTATGCACAGCATTATAGGCAGTAATAAATTACAACTAATACTAATAATGTAAAAATAAATGTACACATACCACACAATGTACATGAATGTAATACGTACTAAAATATAAACTTACATAGAACAGTATTAGACTGGATGATTAAATTAAAAAAATATGAAACATGGAGTAATTTATAACTTGGATGCACAAGGCTAATGGTGATTTAAAGATTTACATTATAAGTCATTTTAGTGAAATACATAAACCACAAAAATATACTTTTTAATTTTTTGTTTAAACTCATTAAGTTACAAGATTTTAACTTATCTGAGAAGCTATTCCACACTTTTGGCCGTTTTATTTGCATCATGATTCTACAAAAGTTCAGGCTGATTACATCGTCTTCAAGTCTCTTCTGCTTCTATCAACTTTTCTGTACTCGACTGAAGAAGCCTACTGTGTAGGCGAGGCGTTTCGAAATAAAGATGACTAACTGTTGCATGTGTGTCTTACCTAACAACGTATCCTGTGGTAATGCTAGTGGGGATTTCAAAGTGAAGCCTTACTGGTGTATCACTCTAAAAATCCCAATGTGTTCAAGAAAAACAGTGTCATCAAGACTAAATTGTGTGTGATGTAGAATGCTAACAATAAGGCATGGGTCATGAGGCAAATTTTCCTTGATTGGTTCAATGAAGTGTTTGCCCCGAGCGTGAAAAAATACCTCCAGGATAATAAATTGCCACTCAGGTGCCTCCTGGTAATGGACAATGCTCCTGCTCATCCTCCAGACTTAGATGACCAATTGTTGGGGAAGTTTAGTTTCATCACAGTGAAGTTCTTGCCCCCTAATACCACTCCTCTAATCCAACCCATGGACCAGCAGATCATTTCCAACTCCAAAAGACTACACCAAAGCAATGTTTAAAAGGTGCTTTGACGTGACCTCGGACACTGAATTGACCCTAAGAGAGTTCTGGAGGGCTCACTTCAATATCCTCAATTGCATAACTCATATAGATAAGGCTTGGCAGGGAGTGACTTCCAGGATGATGAACTCTGCTTGGAGAAAATTGTGGCCAGAATGTGTCCAAGAGAAGGATTTTGAAGGGTTTGGGGTAGACCCTGACGACCCTCTGCCTGTTGTGGGATCTACTGTGGCATTGGGGAATTCCATGGGGTTGGATGCGAGTGGCCAGGATGTGGAATAGTTGGTGGAGGACCACAGTGAAGAGCTAACCACTGAAGAGCTGTAAGAGCTTCATCTGCAACAGCAACAGACCACAGCTGAAGAAATTGTTTCACAGGAGGAGGAGGAAGAGAGATGGAAGAAGGTGCCTTCTTCAGAGATAAAGGAGATTTGTGCAATGTGAAGTAGGGTGCAAACATTTGTGGAGGAACACCCTAACAAAGCTGTTGCAAGCCATGTCGGCAACATGGACAATGACAATGCCTTGTCCCATTTTAGGCAAATTTTCAAGAGATGCCAGAAACAGAGCTCTCTGGAACAATTTTTTGAGCAACAGGGGTCCAGTGACTCTCTAGCTAGTCCTAGTGACATTAAAAAAACAAAGAAGGGAAGTAACCCTGGATAAGGACTTGGTACAGGTCATACATCACTAATCCAGCATCATTAGGACCTGTAGTGTGCCGGATTAGTGAGTTTGCCGGATTACAGTGTGGTTAGGTTAGAATACATTTAATTAACCTATCAATAGAGACTCTTTCTGCTACATCTTCCTCATTTTCATCACTGCTTTCTCCTCCACTGGCTTGCTGCTGTGGATTTACAACCATCTGCATGATTTCTGAGTCAGTATAATGATGAAATTTGAGTCAGTATAATGATTTGAATCAGTATAGTGATGAAATCTGAAATTATGCTACCTGAAATTAGCGCCGGATTACTGATGGAACCGGATAACCGATTGCTGGATTAGTGATGGTCGACCTGTACCTAAAGTCTTCATGGAAGGGGATTTCCCTTCCAAACAACAGTGTAACTTCTCCATCCTCTCCCCTCCTCCCATCTTCCATACACCAACAAGAGTTTTCAATAAAGGTAAGTGTGATGTTTTTATTGTTTTATACTTGATTTCTCATTCTTTTCTGTATGTAAATCTATATTTAATCTATAAAAAATAATTTTTGCTAATACTTTTGGGTGTCTTGAATGCATTAATTGGATTTACATTATTTCTTATGGGGGAAATGGTTTCGAAATTCGTGAATTTTGACTTTCGGCAGACTCTCTGGAACGGATTAATCACGAAATTCAGGTGTTCACTGTACCAACAAATCTCTTCAAGAGGGAGCTTGATAAGTTCCTCAAATCACATCCTGATGAACAGAGCTGTGGTGCATATGCTGAACTGCATGCAACAAGCACCAACAGCCTAGTCAATCAAGTCAGCAACAAGGTCCAGTCCGAGACTGGGCTCAGCAGGCAATGACTTCCCAAAGCATCAGAAGTCCTGCATGGTGTCTACACTTAAGAATACCTGAAGAATATTTATTGGGGTCAATGCCTCCACAGCCCAGTGCCATACCAGGTATCCTGGTGAATCAAGGCCAGAATGTTTCAGAGATGGGACACAGGAACAAGAGAACACACCTGGAAGTTTAAAACTCTGATGAGTCATAGGGATGTTTGGAAGTATTTATTCAGTCAGAGAATTGTCAGGAAGTGGAACAATCTGGAGAGTGATGTAGTAGAGGAAGGGTCACACATAACTTGAAGATGAGGTATGATAAAGCTCTTGGAGCAGGGAGAGAGTGGACCTAGTATCAACCAGCAAAGAGGCAGGGCCAAGAGTTGTGACTCACCCATGCAACCACAAATAGGTTAGTACAGATGCACACAAAATGCAAAAATGACTACATAGTAGGAACAGTCCAGTCTGGTGGCTCTAAGGTGGTAATTGCAATGATGTACAACCCACCACAGAACTGCAGGAGGCCAAGAGAAGAATACGAATAGAGCAACAGGACAATGGTAGACACACTAGCTAAGGTGGCCAGAAAAGCTCAAATGGGTAGAGCAAAGTTACTAGATATGGGTGATTTCAACCACAAGGAGACTGACTGGGAAAACCTGGAGCCCCATGTGGGTCCCGAAACATGGATAGTCAAGATGATGGATGTGGTACTAGAAAACCTCATGCATCAACATGTTAGAGACACTACCAGAGAGAGAGGTGAGGATGAGCCAGCAAGACTGGACCTAGTATTCACCTTGAGCAGTTCAGACATTGAGGATATCATACATGAAATACCCCTTGGAGCTAGTGATCATGTAGTTCTGTGCTTTGAATACATAGTTGAGCTACAAGTGGACAGGGTAGCAGGAATAGGACAAGAGAAAACAAACTATAAAAGGGGGGACTATACAGACATGGGGGACTATACAGACATGAGGAACTTCCTGCAAGACGTTCAGTGGGAAAGAGAATTGGCAGGAAAACCAGTAAAAAAATGATGGACTATGCAACAACAAAATGCAAGGAGGCAGAGGAGAGGTTTGTTCCCAAGGGAAACAGAAATAATGGGAAGACCAGAACGAGTCCTTGGTTCACCCAGAAGTGTAGGGAGGCAAAAACTAAGTGCACTAAAGAATGGAAAAGTATAGAAGACAAAGGACCCAGGAAAATATAGAGATTGGCTGAAGAGCCAGAAACGAATATGCACAGATAAGAATGGAGGCTCAGCAACAATACAAAAATGACATAGCATCGAAAGTCAAGTTTGACCCGAAGCTGTTGTATAGCCACATCAGGAGAAAAACGACAGTCAAGGACCAGGTAATCAGGCTGAGGAAGGAAGGTGGGGAGTTCACAAGAAATGATCAAGAAGTATGTGAGGAGCTCAACATGAGATTTAAAGAAGTATTTACAGTGGAGACAGGAAGGACTCCAGGAAGTCAGAATAGGGAGATACACCAACAAGGGATACACCAACAAGGGATATACCAACAAGGGATATGCCAACAAGGGATACACCAACAAGTGCTGGATAAAATACACACAACCAAGGAGGAGGTGAAGAAGCTGTTATGTGAAGCTGATACCTCAAAGAGGGTGGGACCGGACAACATCTCTCTGTGGGTCCTGAGAGAGGGAGCAGAGATGCTGTGTGTGCCACTAAGCAAAATCTTCAACACATTCAGTGGAACTGGGCAACTACCTGAGGTATGGAAGATGGCAAATGTAGTCCCAGTTTTTAAGAAAGGAGACAGACATGAGGAATTAAATTACAGACCTGTGTCACTGACGTGTATAGTATGCAAGTCAAGAAGATCATCATCAGAAGGAGAGTAGTGAAGCCCCTAGAAAGACATAAGCTTATAAACGACAACCAGCACGGTTTTAGGGAAGGAAAATCCTGTGTCACAAACCTACCAGAGTTTTATGACAAGGTAATGAAAGTAAGACACAAGAGAGAGGGGTGGATAGATTGCATTTTCTTGAACTGCAAGAAGGCCTTCAACACAGTTCCTCACAAGAGGTTAATGCAAAACCTAGAGAATTAGGCATGCTTAACAGGAAAGGTACTGCAATGGATCAAAGAATATCTGACAGGGAGGCAACAATGAATCATGGTACATGACAATGTGTCAGAGTGGACACCTGTGATGAGCAGGGTTCCACAGGGGTCAGTCCTAGGATTTGTGCTGTTTTTGGTATATGTGAATGACCTGATGGAAGGGATACACTCAGAAGTGTCCCTGTTTGCAGATGATGTGAAGTTAATGAGAAGAATTAAATCAGATGAGGATCAGGCAGGACTACAAAGAGACCTTGACAGGCTACAAGCCTGGTCCAGCAACTGGCTCCTTGAATTTAACCCCTCCAAATGCAAAGTCATGAAAATCGGGGAAGGGCATAGAAGACAGCAGAGTATAGTCTAGGTGGCCAAAGACTGCAAACCTCACTCAAGGAAAAAGATCTTGGGGTGAGTATAATACAGAGCACATCTCCTGAGGCACACATCAACCAGATAACTGCTGCAGCATATGGGCGCCTGGCAAACTTAAGAATAGTGTTCCGATACCTCAATAAGGAATTGTTCAAGATTCTGTACACCATGTACGTCAGGCCCATATTGGAGTATGCAGTACCAGTTTGGAATCCACACTTGGTCAAGCATGTCAAGAAATTAAAGAAAGTGCAAAAGTTTGCAACAAGACTAGTCCCAGAGCTAAGGGGCTTGTCCTACGACGAAACATTAAGGGAAATCGGCCTGACGACATTGGAGGACAGGAGGGTTAGGAGAGACATGATAACGATATATAAAATACTGTAAGGAATTCACAAGGTGGACAAAGACTGGATGTTCCTAAGATGGGACACAGAAACATGGGGTCACAACTAGAAATTGAAGACTGATGAGTCAAAGGGAGGCAGGAACCATACATAGTTTTAAGACAAAGTTTGATAAAGCTCATGGAGCAGAGAGAGAGAGGACCTAGTAGCAATCAGTGAAGAGGTGGAGCTAGGAGCTATGAATCGACCCCCTGCAACCACACAAATAGGTGAGTACACGCACACACATACATACATAGATACAACCTGACTTGGACCTTCACAACACTCCTTATATATAGGCTCAACCAGGTTTCCCTGTGACTTTAAAAAAAAACCTCTGCATGGGTGAAACAATATCAAGAAAGATTCATTATACTACATTTCTGTCTCTATGAATTGTGTTAGTATTTTATGCCATTTCTCTCCAAGGACCTCTTTAATATACATGCCTAATGCAGTCCTCCTCTTAGTATATACCTATTGCAGTACTCCTCTAGTATATGCCTACTGCAGTGCTCCTCTAATATATACATGTTGCAGTGCTCCTCTAATATATACCTGTTGCAGTGCTCCTCTAATATATGCCTGTTGCAGTGCTCCTCTAATATATACATGTTGCAGTGCTCCTCTAATATATACCTGTTGCAGTGCTCCTCTAATATATACCTGTTGCAGTGCTCCTCTAATGTATACCTGTTGCAGTGCTCCTCTAATATATCCCTGTTGCTGAACTCCTCTAATATATGCTTGTTGCAGTGCTCCTCTAATATATGCCTGTTGCAGTGCTCCTCTGGTATATGCCTACTGCAGTGCTCCTCTAATATATGCCTGTTGCAGTGCTCCTCTCATATATGCCTGTTGCAGTGCTCCTCTAGTATTTGCCTACTGCAGTGCTCTAGTATATGCCTACTGCAGTGCTCCTCTACTATATGCCTGTTGCAGTGATCCTCTAATATATGCCTGTTGCAGTGCTCCTCTAGTATATGCCTACTGCAGTGCTCCTCTAATATATGCCTACTGCAGTGCTCCTCTGGTATATGCCTACTGCAGTCCTCCTCTAATATATGCCTGTTGCAGTGCTCCTCTAATATATGCCTACTGCAGTGCTCCTCTAGTATATGCCTACTGCAGTGCTCCTCTAATATATGCCTGTTGCAGTGATCCTCTAATATATGCCTGTTGCAGTGCTCCTCTAGTATATGCCTACTGCAGTGCTCCTCTAATATACGCCTACTGCAGTGCTCCTCTGGTATATGCCTACTGCAGACCTCCTCTAATATATGCCTACTGCAGTGCTCCTCTAGCATATGCCTACTGCAGTGCTCCTCTAATATATGCCTGTTGCAGTGCTCCTCTCATATATGCCTGTTGCAGTGCTCCTCTAGTATTTGCCTACTGCAGTGCTCTAATATATGCCTACTGCAGTGCTCCTCTACTATATGCCTGTTGCAGTGATCCTCTAATATATGCCTGTTGCAGTGCTCCTCTAGTATATGCCTACTGCAGTGCTCCTCTAATATATGCCTACTGCAGTGCTCCTCTGGTATATGCCTACTGCAGTCCTCCTCTAATATATGCCTGTTGCAGTGCTCCTCTAATATATGCCTACTGCAGTGCTCCTCTAGTATATGCCTACTGCAGTGCTCCTCTAATATATGCCTGTTGCAGTGATCCTCTAATATATGCCTGTTGCAGTGCTCCTCTAGTATATGCCTACTGCAGTGCTCCTCTAATATACGCCTACTGCAGTGCTCCTCTGGTATATGCCTACTGCAGTCCTCTAATATATGCCTACTGCAGTGCTCCTCTAGCATATGCCTACTGCAGTGCTCCTCTAATATATGCCTGTTGCAGTGCTCCTCTAATATATGTCTACTGCAGTGCTCCTCTAATATATGCCTACTGCAGTGCTCCTCCGGTATATGCCTACTGCAGTGCTCCTCTAATATATGCCTACTGCAGTGCTCCTCTAATATATGCCTGTTGCAGTGCTCCTCTAATATATATCTACTGCAGTGCTCCTCTAATATATGCCTACTGCAGTGCTCCTCTGGTATATGCCTACTGCAGTGCTCCTCTGGTATATGCCTACTGCAGTGCTCCTTTAATATATACCTACTGCAGTGCTCCTCTGGTATATGCCTACTGCAGTGCTCCTCTGGTATATGCCTACTGCAGTGCTCCTCTGGTATATACCTACTGCAGTGCTCCTCTAATATATGCCTACTGCAATGCTCCTCTGGTATATGCCTACTGCAGTGCTCCTCTAATATATGCCTACTGCAGTGCTCCTCTAGTATATGCCTACTGCAGTGCTCCTCTAATATATGCCTACTGCAGTGCTCCTCTGGTATATGCCTACTGCAGTGCTCCTCTGGTATATGCCTACTGCAGTGCTCCTCTAATATATGCCTACTGCAGTGCTCCTCTAATATATGCCTACTGCAGTGCTCCTCTGGTATATACCTACTGCAGTGCTCCTCTGGTATATACCTACTGCAGTCCTCCTCTGGTATATACCTACTGCAGTGCTCCTCTGGTATATACCTACTGCAGTGTTCCTCTGGTATATACCTACTGCAGTGCTCCTCTGGTATATACCTACTGCAGTGCTCCTCTGGTATATACCTACTGCAGTGCTCCTCTGGTATATACCTACTGCAGTACTCCTCTGGTATATACCTACTGCAGTGCTCCTCTGGTATATACCTACTGCAGTGCTCCTCTTGTATATACCTACTGCAGTGCTCCTCTGGTATATGTCTACTGCAGTGCTCCTCTAATATATGCCTACAGCAGTGCTCCTCTAATATATACCTACTGCAGTGCTCCTCTGGTATATACCTACTGCAGTGCTCCTCTGGTATATACCTACTGCAGTGCTCCTCTAATATATGTCTATTAAAGTGCTCCTTTTATGCTCTTATATGAGTACAGTTTAAATTATATTAATTAAAAATATTATTTAATGTTGATGATTTGAGTCTTGCATATAACTGTAATCAATTAAATGTGTATGTGTTTAGGTAATTACTTTATGTACACCTGTAATAATTCATAACTTTCCACTGCTAATTATTAGCTCAATTAGCAGCAGCCTCAACTCACACATGGAGAAATCAGGGTTCGATCCCTAAATGAGTTGAAACTAAGCATTTTTCTTTATACCTATTGCTCCAGTTCACCTAGTAGAGAGTAGGTACCTGTGTGTTTGCAGACTGATGAAAGGCTGCATCCTGAGGAAGAAGACTAAAAGACCCCATTGGAAATAAACTAGATAGTCTAACAACAGTGGCTTCATTGGGTTATCCTGGGATACTAACCCTCCAATTAATAATCCCAACAAAAATCTTCTACCGTGAGTAGAGCGTTGTACTGGGTTGTCTTGAGTTAAATTCTCCATAATTTACTATACGAGCCATCGTAAAAAGTTTTAAATTAGTTAGGAGATCTAACTGAAACCTTACCTGCTTACTAACACCTCGCATGTTAATTATATGAGAGTCCGGTGCTGCGGTGAGCGGCTCTACTGGATCATATTACCAGAATGTTACTTCACGTCATGTATTTAATAAGATCCAGTACAAAAAACTGCTAAAATAACACCAAAATAACTTACCTGTCTAATACAAATGCCTCTGGGAAGGTGCAGTAATATTTGACAGTGGTCTACAGTGGTCTAGTGGGCGGTGGTCCTGGGGACAAAAAGTTCACAGTTCTCACTTAAATGTTTTACGATGTAATGTTAAGTTTTCGCACAAAATTTTAGTTAGTAATGAAAAGTATATATTTACAATCGTCCCAGAACACTTTACATTAACTGTCTTGTTTTAGTTTGTCCCGGTCACTCATGAAACATTACTGTAGGCTCGAACAGGTGTCCATACAACAGTGTTGGTGTTTGTCAACAAATGTTATGCGCATGACCAACAGCTGATCCTGACACTTGAATGATGACTTGCGCTACTATATAACCTTCATTTTCCACGCTGTTTCTAATACCCCAGTGGTTCTAATATCCCAGTGGTTCTAATATCCCAGTGGTTCTAATTATAAACATAATTTTTAAAGAGGTGGTCGGGTAAGCCAGTTGAAGGCCTCGGTCAGATGACCAAGAGCTCCAGCGGCGGGTCATCATATTATCAAGACCAGTGTCAGGAAACATTTGTCCTGTTTCCCGACAACTATTATTATTATCATAGAGAAGCACTAAACCCGTAGAGATTATACAGCGCCTGTGGGGGTGGAGGGTGGAAGGTATTCAGGCTTAATTCAGGGAACTGAAGAACAGATCCAATTCTCTAGATGAAGACGCTGTATAGCCCTTGTGGCTTAGCGCTTCTTTTTTATTATAATAATAATAATCTAGATGAAGACATTGAAGAGCCCCTCACCAGCATCAAGCATTCACATTGCTAAACTCACAAATTATAATGTAGTCACTTAGCCTTAATACCATAATCTGTAAGAATTTAATGTTAAGAATTAATCTAAGTCTGCCCGAAATGCCTAGCCATGCTAGGTGTCCTAGTGGCCCCCTCTGCAATTAGTATTTTATAACATGTAAACCACACAATATCCAAATCCTGTGAACCCCACATTGTAACCCTTATAGAGAATAAACTTGATTTGATTTGATTTAACTACCCTTGAGGGGCTGTTTCATGACAAACCTTACCTAACCTAACCTATGCTCAATATATCTCACATCCTTCTTACTAGTGAAAGACTTCACTATCCCTTCCCATGGCTCAAACCTGATTATTTAAAATTCCTGAGGCACTGCTTTAACCTTTAAGGTTTAAACTAGTTTAGTTACTTAGCTGTTTTAACTGTTAAGTTTAAATAATAAAATATTACAAGGACCTCAATGGAAATAAGTCACTTTGACTTTTTTGGATTATCCAAAGTAATTTACACTATATATGATAGTTATACTTACGTGTACCTTCACCGTCTGGCATAAACCCCCGGGCCGGGACAACACCGGCGAACCTACTACAGTACATGTTAAGTGTACCTGTGCTTAAATAAACTTAATCAAACTTAAAGGACTACATTGGAAATAAGTCACATTGTTTAACTTTAGTGGGTTATCTTGAGTTGCATTCAATTCATGGTGGCCCGGTGGCCTGGTGACTAAAGCTCCCACTTCACACATGGAGGGCCCGGGTTCGATTCCCAACATTTCGACACGTTTCCTTACACCTGTTGTCCTGTTCACCTAGCAGCAAATAGGTACCTGGGTGTTAGTCGACTGGTGTGGGTCGCATCCTGGGGAACAAGATTGAGGACCCCAATGGAAATAAGTTACAGTCTTCGATGACGCACTGGCTTTCTTGGGTTATCCTGGGTGGCTAACCCTCCAGGGTTAAAAATCCGAACGAAATCTTATCTTAACCTAATTTACTATATAAAACCATTATAAAAGTTCGAAATTATATATAATAGCTGGAGTATACCTGGAGAGGGTTTCGAGGGTCAACGCCCCCGCGACCCGGTCTGTGACCGGCCCTCTGTGCCAATATTTTGTACAGTATCTTTAAAATGAGGCAGTGGGGAGTGTTGCCTCTGGAAATAAGCCTATTTCTTCCAACTTATTTATTTATTTATTTATTTATTTATTTAGTAATTTGAGCATACATACAGAGGTACAAAAAAATACAGGTAAGAGCAGCATGCCAAAGCCACTTATATGCATAGCATTACGGGCTGGCTTAAAATTAACTTAAGATTAACTAAGCAATGATGAAATCAGTGGTAAGACATTATTGTAAACAGATAACTATAAAGCACAAATGAGTATTACAAAGACAGGTCATATGGTCGCATGCATTGCTGTACATTCAGTCGAATGGAGTATTCTGTTAGATTGAGTTTTAGGTTTAACATTTATGTGATATAATTGTGAGAAACATTTAAGATATACAATTTATAAGGTTCAGTTATTCAGTATTTATTTGGTTTTGGGTGAGTAAGTGATCTTTGAGAAGAGACTTGAATTTATAAACAGGTAGTGTTTCTTTTATATTTACAGGTAATGAATTCCAGATTTTAGGGCCTTTTATGTGCATTGAGTTTTTGCATAGCGTGAGATGGACAAGAGGAACATCAAAGAGTGATCTGTGCCTTGTGTTATGGTCATGTGTTCTGTTGAGGTTGGCAAGGAGATGTTTGAGGGGAGGGTTAATATCAGAGTTAAGTGTTCTATGTATGTAATAGGTGCAATAATAAGTATGGATGTTTTGTATGGTGAGTAGGTTGAGTGTTTTGAATATTGGTGGAGTGTGCTGCCTGTAGTGAGAATTTGTTATTCTAACTGCAGCCTTTTGTTGGGTAATTAGTGGTCTGAGATGGTTAATAGTTGTTGAGCCCCATGCACAAATTCCATAGGTGAGATAGGGGTAAATAAGAGAGTGATATAGGGCCAGGAGGGCTGACTGTGGAGCATAGTACCGTATCTTCGATAGTATGCCTACAGTCTTGGAAATTTGTTGTATATGTGTATGAAATTTGAGTCTATTATCAAGGTGGATTCCTAAGAATTTTCCCTCTGTTAGCTTTGTGATAGGTGATCCGTTTATCATTATGTTAAGAGGGACATCTGTAGCTCTGTTACCAAACTGAATGAAGTAGGTTTTGTCAATGTTTAGTGTAAGTTTGTTAGTCCTCATCCAGGTAGATATTTTCTGTAATTCGGTATTTACAGTATTGGCTAGCGTGACTGGGCTCGGGTGAGAGAAGACGTATGTAGTGTCATCTGCAAATAGTGTGGGTTTGAGTAATTGCGAAGCATTTGGTAGGTCATTTATGTATAGGAGAAAGAGAAGAGGGCCAAGGACACTTCCCTGTGGGACACCAACTGTAATTGGTTGTGCGGAAGAGCTTGCCCCATTTGCGTACACATATTGGCTTCTGTTGCTGAGGTATGACTTGAGGTAGTTGTATGTATAATGTTCGCCAGGACCAGGGTCCTGGCACGGGTCTTAATCTTGAGATGACCCGTCTCTGGCTCCTGAAGGAGAATTGATTCTTCACTGTTAGAATTTCACTATTCTTTCAAACACAGTTCCGGACAGTTCAGCTAGTGTGCCTCATAAGCGACTGAAGTTACTCCATCTCAGCTGTTTCCTGAGCTGGGGACTGGGCTCTGTCCTCTCTGATAATCTGCGGATTCATGGCATCCACTGCTTCCTGCTCTGTCAGTAAGCATACCCTCAGGAGTGTGCTGACCATCTGCCGGAACATGCTCTGTTGTTCAGTGGAGGTGATTGTGTTGCAGATAATATCCGTGAATGCCTTGATGAGTGTTAAGAGATCCTCTCTGTTGAGGGCCTGCGTTGTCGGTGGGTTCGAAGCAGTGGACATTATCTGGGCTGTCGTAATCTGTGGGGACTGCTGAGGGTTGTATTTCTTCACTGTGCACACCGTGGGCTGTTGCTGTATGCCAGGTTGTGTACCCGGCATCTGCTGGTGAGGTGCAGCCACAGCCTGCATAGTGGTTGTGCCTGGCTAGGAGGCCGGTGGGGGCTCGTGTAGTGCCGTCTGCTGATTGCGTTGCCCAGATGTTTCCTGTTGGCGCCGCTTGTTCCTCATGTTTTTGTTTCTTCGTTGCGGTAGTGGGGGAGGATGCTCCTGTTCATAACGCCTGGTTGAGTTTTCAAGGATCGGAAATTCCTGGGCACTGAGTAGGGTTGACTGATGAGAGTTCTGCAGTATGGCAGGATTCTCTGCACCCATCGTCTGCTGAGGGTGATGCTCTGCCGTAGCCTGCTGTCTCGTCGTTGGTGTCTTCCAGGCCTCACGAATTCTAGTGAGCCTCTCAGGGCATCGAGGGTTCCAGGCATGGTGTTTCTGCCTGCAATTCGGGCATCGTGGAGTGGGTGGCGATGCATTCTTCAGCTTGGTGATGCATTCCTCGGTAGGGTGGGCTGGCTGCAGACACCGCAGATTACTCTGTTCGGACAGAGTGCACCCAGGTGTCCGTAACGCTGGCACTTGAAACAGCGAACTGGTTCTGCCGTGAAGGTCCTAACATCGTACCTGCCCCAAGAACCAAGGTCCAGCTGGATGGCAGCGGTCCTACATGCTGAATGAGGACCTGCCGGGTTGGTGCATTGCCTGCCGATTTTGCCTTGAGACGCTGAGCTGACACGACACTGGGGTGAGCTGCTACTGCCTCGATGGGCATCATCAGCGGGTATCGCATCACTACACCCTTGGTGACCTTCTGCCGAGAATCCAGTTCCTCCAGGGTGAAGGAGCGGTCTGTCTCCATGACTTTCTTCAAGGTGATATGCATTTCCCTGTTGATAGGAGTCAGTATTGGTTCTCCCCTCAGGTTGAACCATATCTTGAACCTCAGTTTGTGCCGTGTTTCCAGGTGTGTAACCACGCCATAGTGGGTTTTGTGTTCCCCATAAGCCTTTACCTTGAATCTGGAAGGTGATTTGAGCTGGTTTACCTGCTCCTTGGAGGGACGGCGTGTCTTACTGTTCACATTGATCCATCCTTCCGTATTCTGTGGCTGCATGGTTAGGCTTGTCAGAACTGGAGACTTTTCCTCTGATGACACGGAGTGGTCACGCAACTTTTTCGCTAGGATTGCGCCCCACATTTCTAAATCCGAGTCGTCCATTTCTAAATCCGAGTCATCCGTCGTGTCCCTGGAACATCGTGACCTCTTCCTTTCAGCAGAAGCCATGTGTCTGTCCACGTGGTGCTGGACTGTGATGCTGAAGTTGAACGATTGGTAGGTAGTTGAGGGAGTGCCCTCTTATACCATAGTGTGACAATTTTACGTGGAGCAAGTCATGGTCAACTGTATCAAAAGCTTTACGTAAGTCAATGAAGATCCCCAGTGGGACTTCTTTTTTCTCTATTGCAGTGTATATATGTTCTAGCATGTGTATAATAGCATCATTAGTATTTTTATTAGGCCTGAATCCAAATTGGCAGGGGTTGAGTATGTTTTGGGAGATGAGGTAGGAGTAGATTCGTTTATGAATTAATTTTTCGAAGATTTTTGAGAGAGGGTGTAAATTGGATATTGGCCTATAGTTATTCAACTCTGTTTGGTCTCCTTTATGGATCGGGGTGACCCTTGCTATTTTGAGAACTGTAGGGAAGGTGGAGGATTCTATGGATTTGTTAAAGAGTGTTGCAATGATTGGTGATAGCACTTGTGACACTTTTTTTGTATATAAAGGGTGGTAAGGTATTTAAATCTCCTGCCTTGTTTTTTAGTGCGTTGATAATAAGGGAGACTTCGTATGGGTTAGTCGGAGCTAGGAACAGTGTGTTCAGGTAGTTGCCAGTGAGGTAGTCATTTGGTGGGGTATCTGAGCTTGGGATTTTATTGGCAAGGTTTTGTCCTATAGTGGAGAAGAAATCATTGAGTCTGTTTGCTGTTTCTGTTGGTGGGAGTTGGGGTTCATCTGATTTTGCTAATTTTATTTCGCTATTTCGTGATATCTTTTTTGTTCCCAGAATTTCTGATAGGGTTTTCCAGGTCTTTTTTATATCACCTCGTAAGTTGGATAATCTGTTCTCATAATACAATTTTTTTGCCCTTCTTATCAGGCTGGTTAGGATTGATGAGTAACGTTTTGTTTGGTCTCTGGTTATGTGACCCATTCTGTACTGTTTTTCATATCGGTGTTTTGTATTTATGGATTTTAGAATGCTGGGTGTTAGCCAGGGACTGTTCAGTCTCTTAGCTGTCATCTGTTTGGTTTTTTTGGGGCAGTGCTTGTTATAGAGGTATTGGGTCTTTTATAGAAAATTATTAAAACATTCGTCAATATCTGTATAGATTTCTAGCTCAGTGTGCCAGTCAATGTTTGTTACTGCTGTTGTGAAGTTATTAATGACTGCCTCATTGTGAAGTCTGAAGGTGACTTTAGTAGTGTCTTGGGGTATTTTACCAAGAGTTGTTATGAGGAAAGTAGGGTAGTGGTCTGTGGTATTATCTGTAATTATGCCTGATTTTAAAGGGGATATGGTGTTGGTCCAGATGTGGTCAAGTAGGGAAACACTAGTCTCTGTAACTCTTGTAGGTTTTGTTACTGTTGGTAGCAACATGCAGTTACTCATTGTTGGTTTAGAAAGACACGTAAGCAAACACTATAACATATTTATTAGAAAACGTTTCGGTCCTGGGACCTTGATCACTTCTAACATACAGAGGTAGAAAGACATTATATATATAGGCGGAGAGTGAGATGTGACGCACGTGACCTGAGGAATGTCATAAGAACATAAGAATGGAGGAACACTGTAGAAGGCCTACTGGCCCATGCGAGGCAGGTCCTTATCAAAACAACCTCTACCTGTGATGAGGACGGGTAGACGATGAAATCATGTGACTCCTGTGTTGTTGGGTTGGTGCTGCTTAAGTATCATGTATGCCAATGTTTTTGAAATTTTGTAGTTTCCAGTGTTGCGTTCTATAGTGTCGGTGACGGCGATTAGTGAGGCTTCTAGGCACCGTCGGCGTCTGAGGCCTGGTTCGGTGAGAACGAGTTTTGCCTCGTTCCAGTTCATCAAATGCCCCGTGGAGTCTCTCTGGAGGACACAGGCGTACCTTACATCGTCTCTGTTAGAGGCATTTCGATGTTCATTCAGGCGGACTGCAAGATCTCTGCCTGTCTCGCCTACATATTTCTTGGGACAGAACCCACAGGGGATAGTGTAGACTCCTGCTGTAGAAGTTAGAGGTGTGGGGCTGCGTTTCGTAGTGAGGTCTTTGATAGATGATGTGTTTATGGTGGAAACGTTGATGTTACTCATAGCAAGTGCCCGGTGAGTATTCGTGGCAACATCGCCACATGGGAGTACTATGAACTGTTTAGGGGGCTGTTCCATGGGCGGTTTGTTGAGGATAGCTTGTGCCTTGAGTCTGCAATCTCGGATGAAGAAAGATGGGAACTGAAGACGTGTAAAGGCTTGTGTTATGTAAGTGCATTCTTCTTCTAGAAAACAAGGGCTGGAGATGCGAAGAGCTCTCAAGAAGAAGCCAATGAGGACTCCTCTCTTAGTGCGGGTGTCTTGGTGTGAATAAAAATGTATAAGATCGTCCTTGTTGGAAGGTTTTCTATACACTTTGAAGAGAAGTTTGTCACTGTCGGGAGATCTGCACAGTAGAACGTCGAGGAAAGGAAGTTTGCCATCATTTTCGAGTTCAAGTGTAAACTTTATTGATGGTTCAACTGCATTGATCTTGTTGAGAAGGGCCTGGATATTGAGACGTCTCGGATAGAAAACCAATATATCATCAACGTATCTTAGCCAGGTAACGGTGTTGGGAATGAGGGTGCTGAATTTCTCTGTCTCCAGGTTTTCCATGAAGAGGTTGGCAAGCACAGCACTGAGCGGGCTGCCCATTGCCATCCCAAAGCATTGTTTGTAACAGTTGTCCTGATACTTGAAGAAGTTGAAATTAACACAAAGTTCCACTAGATTGATGAAATCTAGAAGAGGTAAAGAGAGGTCGTGGTTTTCAGTGAGCCTCTGTCTCAGAATGTTGATTGCAGCGTCAGTAGGAACGTTGGTAAAGAGGGCTGTGACATCGAAGGAAGCCATGCTTTTGTTTTGACATTCAGGTTGGAAATTCGGGAGAGAAGGTCACCTGAGTGTTTGAGGTGGGCTTGACTGATGGTGCCCAGAAGCGCTGAAAGGTATTTGGCAAGGTGGCCGGCTAGTCTGTGTGGTGCACTCCCTATGCCCGAAGTGATAGGCCGTAGTGGGATGCCAGGTTTGTGTGTCTTAGGAAGGCCATACAGGCGTGCTGGTTTCGGTTGACCTGGTAAAAGTTTAAGTAGTTTTTTGCCTTGTTCTGATTTTCGTAAGATGCTACGAGCCTTTTGAAGGAAAGTCTGGGTACTTTGAAGTAGCACTGATTCCGATACAGGCTGGTATGTGTTGGCATCGTTGAGAAGATTTAAGACTTTATTGTTGTAGTCGACAGTGTTGAGTAACACCACACCACCTCCTTTGTCAGCGGCTATAATGACGATATCATCGTTGTTGGCCAAGTTCCTGAGTGCTTGGATGTATCTTCTGGGAATGACCGGTCTTGAAGGCTCAGTACCTGCAGCAGTGATAATTCCTTGGACAAAGCCCTTTTGAAACTCGGAGTCTCCATTCTTATGTTCTTATGACATTACTCAGGTCACGTGCGTCACATCTCACTCTCCGCCTATATATATAATGTCTTTCTACCTCTGTATGTTAGATAGAACACTGGAACACTGCACACACACAAGAAACAACACCAGACAGCCACATACATCTAGACACTCTTACCTCCTCCCAAGAACTCGACACTCCTTTCACCAACACAGACATTAAAACTCTCCTCAGACACCTTCCTCCAAAGGCTCCTGGTGCCTCTGGCCTAAACCATATTATCCTGAAACACCTTCCTGACTCTATCATTACTGCCTACACAAACCTCCTCAATGCCTCCCTTGCCTCTGGATACTTCCCTTCCCTCTTCAAAGCTGCTACTGCTATCCTCCTTCCTAAACCCAATAAAGACCATTCTGACCCTAGAAACTATCGCCCTATCAGCCTCCTCGAAACTTTAGGAAAACTCTTTGAAAAACTCATTAATCATGGCCTTCGCAGATACCTGGAACATAATTCTCTACTTTCAGATGGCCAGTTTGGCTTCAGAACACACAGATCCACACAGGATGCCATTAACATCATTCTCAACTACATCCACATAAACACAAAACAAAGAAACAGGACAGCCCTGGTTGCAAAAGACGTTGAAAAAGCTTTTGACACTGTGTGGCACGAGGGGCTCAAGTACAAACTCTGCACTAACTTCAACCTGCCTCTCAATACTCGTAAACTCCTCTGCAACTTCCTAGACGGCCGTACCATGAGAATCAAATTCCAAGGCTGTTACTCTGACTACTTCACACTAAATGCTGGAGTACCCCAGGGATCTGTCCTTTCCCCTACCCTCTACATTTTATACACTAACGACATTCCAACACCTATATACCACAACTCCATCACACTAGCCTATGCAGACGACATTACACAACTTATCACTCATGCCAATATAGATACACTCACACACATGAAAAACTGATTTTAGGAGTGATATACCGTTCCCCTAACTTAGATAGGGACCAAGGGAAACTACTATGGGAGGAAATTGTTAAGGCCACAAGGCACGATAATGTAGTAATTCTAGGAGACTTTAACTTTAGTCATGTTGATTGGAATTTCTTGACTGGGAATTTAGAATCGTACGACTTCTTAGAAGTATTTCAGGATTGTTTTTTGAAGCAGTTTGTGACAGAACCTACAAGGGGAAATAACCTGCTTGACTTAGTTATGGCAAACAATGAATCCCTTGTTAATAATTTAGAAATTTCAGAGGAACTGGGTGCTAGCGACCACAAATCAATTACATTTAGCATTGAATGGAAGTACGATAGTAGCGATAACTCAGTAACAGTCCCAGATTTTCGCTTAGCAGATTACGATGGGCTTAGAGAACACTTATCATCTGTTGACTGGGGTAACGAAGAGAGCTATCAATATGACAGTTTTCTGAACACTATACATGCTGCTCAAAGAGCGTTTAACCCATATAAAGAAATTAGATCAAATAGAAATGACCCAAAATGGATGAATAATAGGCTCAAATATCTACTAGGGCATAAGAAAGGAATTTATAGGCGTATCAAAAGAGGTGAGGGTCATCTTATGAATCAGTATATTGACATTAAGAGGGACATTAAAAAGGGGATAAGAAAAGCTAAAAGGGACTATGAAATTTAAGTTGCTAGGGATTCTAAAACTAACCCAAAAAGTTTTTTCCAGGTCTATAGAACAAAAGTTAGAGATAAGATAGGTCCCCTTAAAAATAACTATGGGCACCTTACTGACAATGAGAATGAAATGTGCTTGATTTTAAATAATTATTTTCTCTCAGTTTTTACACAGGAAGACACTAACAATATTCCAGTAATTAATTTTTACAGTGGGCTAGAAGAAAATAAATTATGTAACATCACAGTCACTAGTGAGATGGTTGTGAGGCAGATAGACAGACTGAAGCAAAATAAGTCGCCGGGTCCTGATGAGGTTTTTTCAAGGGTTCTTAAGGAATGCAAAATGGAACTCTGTGAACCATTAACTAATATTTTTAATTTATCTCTTCAAACAGGTGTAGTGTCTGATATGTGGAAGATGGCTAATGTAACTCCTATTTTTAAAACAGGGGACAAGTCGTTACCGTCAAATTACCGCCCAATAAGCCTGACCTCAATTGTAGGCAAATTACTAGAGTCAATTATAGCTGAGATTATAAGAAGCCATCTCGATAAGCATAGCTTGATTAATGATACTCAGCATGGATTCACAAGAGGCCGGTCTTGTCTAACTAATTTATTAACTTTCTTCAGTAAAGCTTTTGAGGCTGTTGACCACAATAAAGAATTTGATATTATTTACTTAGATTTTAGTAAGGCTTTTGATAGAGTTCCGCACCATAGACTGTTAAAGAAAGTGGCAGCTCATGGCATTGGGGGAAAAGTGCTCTCGTGGATCGAGTCATGGCTCACTGACAGGAAGCAGAGAGTGTCCATAAATGGGGTTAAATCCGAGTGGGGATCTGTAACAAGTGGCGTTCCACAGGGATCAGTCTTGGGCCCGTTGTTGTTTATAAATTAATCAATGATCTTGATGAGGGAATTACTAGTGATATGAGCAAATTCGCCGATGACACAAAGATAGGTAGGATAATTGATTCAAACGTAGATGTTAGGGAACTTCAGGAGGATTTAAACAAACTCTATTCTTGGTCAGAAAAGTGGCAGATGCAGTTCAATGTAGATAAATGCAAGGTTCTGAAGCTTGGGAGTGCCCATAACCCTAGTACTTATAAATTAAATGATGTAGAACTTAGCCATACAGATTGCGAAAAGGACTTGGGGGTTATGGTGAGCAGCAACCTTAAACCAAGACAGCAATGCCTAACCGTACATAATAAGGCAAATAGATTACTGGGATTTATATCAAGAAGTGTAAGCAACAGAAGTCCAGAGGTCATACTGCAGCTTTATACATCATTAGTAAGGCCTCACCTTGATTATGCAGCTCAGTTCTGGTCTCCGTATTACAAAATGGACATAAATTCGTTAGAAAACATTCAGCGTAGGATGACTAAATTAATACATAGCATCAGAAATCTTCCTTATGAAGAAAGATTGAAGACTCTTAAGTTACATTCACTTGTTAGACGAAGAATGAGGGGAGACCTGATCGAAGTGTATAAGTGGAAGATAGGTATTAATAAAGGGATATTAATAAGGTCTTGAGGATGTCTCTCCAAGAGAGAACGCGCAGTAATGGATTTAAATTAGATAAGTTTAGATTTAGAAAGGACATAGGAAAGTATTGGTTTGGAAATAGGGTAGTTGATGAGTGGAACAGTCTACCTAGTTGGGTTATTGAGGCTGGGACTTTGGGTAGTTTCAAATCTAGGTTGGATAAGTACATGAGTGAGAGGGGTTGGATTTGAGTGGGACTTTCACATCAGAGCTTATTTCTTGGGTGGCATTGAAAATTGGGTTGGGCAAATGTTTTGTTAGTGGGATGAATTGTAAAGGACCTGCCTAGTATGGGCCAGCAGGCCTCCTGCAGTGTTCCTCCTTTCTTATGTTCTTATGTTGACAGGATAGCCATCTGGGAACAAAAATGGAGGATCAAAACCAATGCAGCAAAATCCAGCATTACGTATTTTAACTACAGGAAACGTGATCCTCCATTACCTGTCGAACTCAGAACAGCTGACACCCGCACTTACTTCCCTATCACACAATCTGTCACTGTCCTTGGCGTTAATCTTGACTACCTTCTTCGTTTACACGGACACATTCACTCAAGGCATGCAATAGCTAGTAAGGCCCTTGCGGGCCTCTACAAGCTGAAACATGCCTCTCAACGCACCAAACTACACCTCTACAAATCCCTAATACGTCCTCTGATAACTTACTCTTCTCTAGCCCTCTCTCTTGCAGCAAAAACAAACTTACTTAAACTGCAGCGTGTCCAGAACAAGGCGCTGCGCTGGGTGCTTGATGTCAGATGGGAGGACTTCGCCACAAGCGAGTCTCTCCATGCCCAGTTAGACGTCCCTGCGCTGAATCTGTACTGGAAGAGGCTCAGTGACAGACAGATAGACAAACTTGAGACACGACATGACTACTGGACCTCTCTCCTTGACGAAGACATTCGCAGACCCACAAACCAACACAACCTTTTCTACTCCTTGCATGATCCTGCTCCTAACCCTACTTACAAATAACCTTTGATCCGCTGACAGGTACCTTCTAAGACAGGTACCATTCTCTGACCCACGTTCGCCTTAGCTTTTTTGGGTTAAGACATGACTCAGTTCTGCACTCCTCTCTAGCTCTAAACGTCGCAAGTCCCTTACTCCCAGCTCACCCCACCGGAGTCCCAACAGAAGAACCGGAATTTCTCTTTTCAATATCTGTCCCACGACCGCCTTTGCTGCTGGGTTAAGCCCTGGCTCTATTTCTACGACTAAGAACACTCCTCTCCAGCACTATTCTTCGTCTGTCCCGTCTTCCCCGCTCATCCCATTTGGGATCTTACCTGAACTTTCGTTCGTTCGTTGTATGTTAGAAGTGATCAAGGTCCCAGGACCGAAACGTTTTCTAATAAATATGTTATAGTGTTTGCTTACGTGTCTTTCTAAACCAACTTGTCGGTATTTATTACCAAGGTTTATACCAGTTACTCATTGTGTTTGTGAATTCAGTAACGTGTGGGTCCTGGTCTTGCAGGAGATTTATATTGAAGTCACCTGAGAGTAGTAAGTGATCTTTGTTCATGCGTGCATCAGTTATCATACTTCCTAGGTTCTGACTAAGTTGGCTAATGTTTGACTGTGGTACTCTGTAGATGTTTATCAGTGTGAGAGGCACAAAGGGCACAAAGCGATACACCGAAGAAGGGAGGTTTAATTTCTTCTAGAGTCAAATCAGCTGGGGAGTTGCTGACGAGCCTTGTGATCACTGGTAGAAGAATCTCTGCCATTTGGCCAAGAACTGAATTAACCATTTCACTGAAATGCTTGGGTTTTATTACAGGATCCAACAGAGCCAGATCTGCTCTCCTGGAGTGTGCACTCAGAGTCAACGCCCCCGCGTCCTGGTCTCAGAAAAGGTCTCTCGGTAGATAGCACGATCAACCAGGCGGTTGATGTTAGCTGCACAATATCCAAGGTACCATGTTTGCTGAGGAAACCATTAAAGTGATAAAACTGAAAACATGGACACTCGCTTCTCATATTCATTTATTTCCTTGGCTGTTACCTTCCTACTGATTATCATCCATCCAACTGGCTAGGGTGCATGAACAAGGTACCCCATGCTGTGAATGGAACTAGGGTGTCGGGGGCAGAGGATAAACGTGGTAGATGCAACGAGGATGTATACTTGATAGATGAGGTAACGTGTTCCACCTTGGTGGATAAATTAATATATATATATATATATATATATATATATATATATATATATATATATATATATATATATATATATATTATATATATATATATATATTATATATATATTGTGACCACGAACGAGTGGTATTGATCAATAACAACACTGCACTAGCCAAGGACTCGAACCCATACTGCTATGGCCTGCCTCATGGTGGGCAAAAACGCATGACACCCTAATCCACTGGGATCGTATGGTTCAGTGGATTAGGCTGTCATGCGTTTTTGCCCACCATGAGGCATCTCTACACACCCTAACCTGAGCCTCACTATCCTCATGACTCTTTACAGCATTTAGTAACTTAGTATCTATTCCATATACTTGCAACATCTGCCACATTGCTCCCCTATCCACTCTGTCATATGCCTTTTCTAAATCCATAAATGCAATGAAAACTTCCCTACCTTTATCTTAAATACTGTTCACATATATGTTTCAATGTAAACACTTGATCTACACATCCCCTACCCACTCTAAAGCCTCCTTGCTCATCCGCAATCCTACATTCTGTCTTACTTCTAATTCTTTCAATAATAACCTTACCATACACTTTTCCTGGTATACTCAGTAAACTTATTCCTTTATAATTTTTGCAATCTCTTTTGTCCCCTTCCCTTTATATAAAGGAATTATACATGCTCTTTGCCAATCCCTAGGTAAGTTTATTCAGGTATACACAAATACAGTTACACAGATTATCATACATAGTAGCATATGTGTAGAGAACCTAGAATAACCCAAAAAAATGTCAGACAGAGTGACTTATTTCCATTGGGGTCCTTCAAAAGTGGATGTCAGGAGTGGGAGTCGAACCCATGCCCCTCTTTCATACATTTATTAAACAAAAATACCAACCACTCTGGAGTTTACCTGGAGAGAGTTCCGGGGGTCAATGCCCCCATGGCCCGGTCTGTGACCAGGCCTCCTCTAACACTATATCCCCCCTGCTTTCAACATTTCTGTCATGATCCCATCAGTTCCAGGTGCTTTACCCCCTTTCATTCTATGCAATGCCTCACACACCTCCCCCACACTCACATCCTGCTTTTCACTCCTAAAAGATGGTATACCTCCCTGGCCAGTGCATGAAATTACCGCCTCCCTTTCTTCGTCTACATTTAAAAGCTCCTCAAAATATTCCCGCCATCTACCCAATACCTCCATCTCCCCATCTACTAACTCCCATACTGTTTTTAACTGACAAATCCATTTGTTCCCTAGGCTTTCTTAACTTGTCTATATCACTCCAAATTTTTTTCTTATTTTTATCAAAATTTCTTGACAGTGCCCCTCCCATTCTATCAACTGCTCTCCTTTTACACTCTCTTACCACTCTCTTCACCTTTCTTTTACTCTCCATATACTCTGCTCTTCTTATAACACTTCTTTGTAAAAATCTCTCATAAGCTACCTTTGTCTCTTCTTTCACGCCCTTTACTTCATCATTCCACCAATCACTCCTCTTTCCTCCTGCACCCACCCTCCTATAGCCACAAACTTCTGCCCCACATTCTAATACTGCATTTTTAAAACTATTCCAACCCTCTTCAACCCTTCCCCCACTACTCATACTTGCACTATCCCACCCTTCTGCCAATAGTTGCTTATATCTCACCCTAACTTCCTCCTCCCTTAGTTTATACACTTTCACCTCTCTTTTACTTGTTGCCATTTTCGTTTTGTCCCATCTACCTCTTACTCTAACTGTAGCTACAACCAAATAATGATCCGATATATCAGTTGCCCTTCTATAAACATGTACATCCTGAAGCCTACCCATGGAAAATTTTATAGGGAGTTACCTGTATGTACCTCAACATTACATACATACAAGTAATCTCATTGGGAGACAACAACCATAATGTTTACCGTAGTCACCCTGTGTAGACATGCGAGAAAACTTAGCCACCCCTGGTCACTGCAGGTAGCTCCTTCGACCTCACAATCATACCCATATCTATCAGAGACCAGTATGACAGATAGCACCCGCAAGTACGGCGCTACTAATTCATTGCAGACTGTATAGATTATATTAGTTTAACTGAATGAAGGGGGGAGGTAGGCTACACATGGATATATCCATCAAGGAAAAAACACTTGTATATAATACCACCACTTACCAGATATTCTCTGGTGGTCAGTTGATGTAGCTGGATCACCCACAACCTATCCAATTACAACATACCTAACTGGCCAGTATCAGTTGCTATAACTAGAAGGGTTACTTAACTGTGGGTGATTGATGCTCCTTATTTCCTCCATTCACCATCTCATTTCGATGTCCTGCTACACCGACACAGTTCTTATTCCAGCAGGACGAAGTATCTGTTGGTTTGTCCCGGTTTAGAAGTCGTGACTCCATAAAACCTTCACTATCCTCAGGACAGGAACCATGAGGTAAACAGATGCTCACTCTGAGAATGGCGACTCATTTCACTTCACACATTCTCTTAACTTAGTGTTATTATCACTGATTACTTCTTAGTCCACCATATGGTTTAATGTCTCATAATTATTATACATATTGGAGGCCACTCCATTAAGATCTGAGACTGATGAGGGATGATTAAATCACGGGTATTTTTCCCCTGGACACACTCCATGGCATCGTGCCAGTCACCACCAGTCCTACCATTATTCTCTAATTTTACCACTTTATTACGGTGGCCCGTAAATCATGTTCCCTCACTCTTCACCAGGAACAGTTATGACACTTCCTATTATAAAGTGAGGCCTATATTAATCCTTAGTCCACTGTGAACGCCAATTTCCTGGTCCCATGCTTTCCCAGCCTCTTAACTCCATTCAAAAAACTCTCGCTCCTTGATGCCCCGTCTCGACCTCACCCTCCGCACATCCGCGCAGGCGCAGAAGGAACCCTGTTGGTTCTATTCCATTTTCAAATACATTTTTTGACCCATATCAACACATTAAACACCTATTAGGCATTATAGCTTCGGAAAATTAAAATATTTTCCACACTAACCATCAACCTTTTGTCCACCAATATATAATCTAACAAACTACTTTCATTATGTGACATCTCATACCTTGTATATTTATTTATCCTCTTTTCATAAAATATGTATTACTTATTACCAAACCTCTTTCTACACATAGCTCAATTAAAGGCTTCCCATTTTCATTTACCCCTGGCACCCCAAATTTACCTACTACTCCCTCCACAACGTTTTTACCCACTTTAGCATTGAAATCCCCAACCACAAGTACTCTCACACTTGGTTCAAAACTCCCCACGCATATATATACAGTGGACCCCCGTCTTACTATATTAATCCGTTCCTGAGAGCTCATCGTAAGCCGAAATTATCGTTAGCTGAATTAATTTTCCCCATAAGAAATAATGGAAACCAAATTAATCCGTTCCTGATACCCCAGAGTATGAAAAAAAAATTTTTTTTACCACATGAAATATTAATTTTAATACACACAAACTGAAGAAGACATGCATAATTACTACTCTACTAAGAATAGAATACATGACACTTACCTTTACTGAAGATCTGGTGATGATTGATGGGATGGGAGGAAGGGAGAATGTGGAAGTTATTGTTTAGAAGGGGAATCCCCTTCCATTAGAACTTCAGGTAGCAAGTCCTTTTCTGGTATTACTTCCCTTTTTCTTTTAATGCCACTAGGACCAGCTTGAGAGTCACTGGACCACTGTCGCACAACAAATCTGTCCATAGAGCTCTGTACCTCCCGTTCCTTTGAGACTTTCCTAAAATGGTCCATAACATTGTCATTGTACAGGTTGCCAACACGGCTTGCAGTAGCTGTGTCAGGGTGATTTTCATCCGTAAAGGTTTGCAGTTCAACCCACTTCGCACACATTTCCTTAATCTCTTTTTTCAATTCCATAATAATTCTCACCCTTTTTACCACAGGAATGGCACTAGAAGCTTTCTTGGGGTCCATTTATTTATTTATTTATTTATTTATTTATTTATTAATTTGGACATGATACACAGAAGTACAAAGAAATACAGTGGTTAATTGAAAAATGCTAAAAGCCCCTTGTATGCAGAGCATTATGGGCAGGCTTAAAATTAACTTAAGATTAACTAAGCAATGACATATTCAGTGGTAAAAATTATAGTAAACAAATAACAATTAAGCACAAATGAGTATTTCAAAGACAGGTCATATGGTCATTTACTGAGTTGCTGTGCATTCAGTAGAATGGAGTATTCTGTTCGGTAATGTAATAAAATAAAACAAAGTTTGATAGGGTCACAGGTTAAATATTTATGAGATACAATTATTCAGTATTTATTTAGTTGTGGGCGAGTGATTTTTAAGAAGAGACTTGAATTTATAAACAGTGTTTCTTTTATATTACAGGTAATGAATTTCAGATTTTTGGGCCTTTTATGTGCATTGAGTTTTTGCATAGTGTGAGATGGACACGAGGAATATCAAAGAGTGATCTGTGCCTTGTGTTGTGGTCATGTGTTCTGTTGAGGTTGGTAAAGAGACTTTTGAGGGGAGGGTTTATATCCAAGTTAAGTGTTCTATGTATGTAGTAGGTACAATAATAAGTATGGATGTTTGAAACGGTGAGCAGGTCTAGATTTTTTGAATATTGGTGGAGTGTGCTGCATATAGTGGGAATTTGTTACATTCCAAACTTCAGCCTTTTTTTGGGGTAATTAATGGTCTGAGTTTAGTTTATTGTTGTTGAGCCTCATGCACAAATTCCATAGGTGAGATAGGGGTAAATGAGTGAGTGAATAGGGCCAGGAGGGCTGACTGTGGAACATAGTCCCGGGATCTTCGATATATGCCTAGGGTCTTGAAAATTTTCTTGGATATTTGTTGTACATGTGTTTGAAATTGAGTCTTTATCAAGGTGGATCCTAAGAATTTTTTCCTCTGTGAGCTTTGTCATAGGAGATCTGTTATCATATGTTAAAAGGGACATCTGTAGCTCGTTTCAAAACTGAATGAAGTAGGTTTTTTTCAATGTTGAAGTAAGTTTGTTGGGTCATCATCTGGTAGATATTTCTGTAATTCAGTATTCACAGTATTGGCTAGCATGACTGGGCTTGGGTGAGAGAAGACATATGTAGTGTCATCTGCAAATAGTGTGGGTTTGAGTAGTTGCGATGCGTTTGGTAGGTCATTTATGTAAACAAGAGAGAGAAGAGGGCCAAGGACACTTCCCAGTGGGACACCAACTGTAATTGGCTGTGCGGAAGAGTTTGCTCCATTTGTGTACACATATTGGCTTCTGTTGCTGAGGTATGACTTTAAGTAGTTGAGTGAGTGTCCTCTTATACCTTAGTGTGACAATTTTATGTGGAGCAAATCATGGTCAACTGTATCAAAAGCTTTAGGTAAATCAGTGAAGATCCCCAGTGGGACTTCTTTTTTCTCTAGTGCAGTTTACATTTGTTCTAGCATGTGTATAATAGCATCATTCGTATTTTTATTACGCCTGAACCCAGACTGACAGGGGTTGAGTGTGTTGTGGGAGATGAGGTAGGAATAGATTCACTTATGAATTAATTTTTCTAAGATTTTAGAGAGAGGGTGTAAGTTGGATATTGGCCTATAGTTATTCAAATCTGTTTGGTCTCCTCCTTTATGGATCGGGGTGACCCTCGCTACTTTGAGAACTGTGGGGAAGGTAGAGGATTCGATGGATTTGTTAAAGAGTGTTGCAATGATTGGTGACAGCACTTGTGACGCTTTTTTGTATATAAATGGTGGTAAGGTATTTAAATCTCCTGCCTTGTTTTTTAGTGTGTTGATAATAAGGGAGACTTCTGTTGGGTTAGTCGGACCTACGAACAGTGTGTTCGGGTAGTTGCCAGTGAGGTAGTCATTGGGTGGGGTATTTGAGCTTGGGATTTTGTTGGCAAGGTTTTTTCCTATAATGGAGAAAAAATCAATGAGTCTGTTTGCTGTTTCAGTTGGTGGGAATTGGGGTTCATCTGGTTTTGTTAGTTCAATTGCACTATTTCATGATATCTTTTTTGTTCCTAGAATTTCTGATAGGGTTTTCCAGGTCTTTTTATATCACCTTTTAAGTTGGATAATCTGTTCTCATAATACAAATTTTTTTAGCCCTTCTTATCAGGCTGGTTAGGATTGACGAGTAACATTTTGTTTGGTCTCTGGTTATGTGACCCATTCTGTACTGTTTTTCGTATAGGTGCTTTGTATTTATGGATTTGAGGATGCTGGGTGTTAGCCAGGGACTGTTCAGTCTCTTAGCTGTCATCTGTTTGGTTTTTTTGGGGCAGTGCTTGTTATAGAGGTATTGGGTCTTTTTTAGAAAATTATTAATACATTCATCAATATCTGTATAGATTTCTAGCTCAGTGTGCCAGTCTGTGTTTGTTACTGCTGTTGTGAAGTTATTAATGGCTGCCTCATTGTGAAGTCTGAAAGTAACTTTAGTAGTGTCTTGGGGTAATTTGCCTAGATTAGTTATGAGGAAGGTAGGATAGTGGTCTGTGGTATTATCTGTGATTATGCCTGATTTTAAAGGGGATATGGTGTTGGTCCAGATGTGGTCTAGTAGGGAAACACTAGTCTCTGTAATTCTTGTAGGTTTTGTTACTGTTGGTAGCAACAAGCAGTTACTCATTGTTTGTGAATTCAGTAACATGTGGGTCCTGGTCTTGCAGGAGATCTATATTGAAGTCACCTGAGAGTAGTAAGTGATCTTTATTCATGTGTGCATCAGTTATCATACTTCCTAGGTTTTCACTAAAACAGCTAATGTTTGACTGTGGTACTCTGTAGATGTTTATCACTGTGAGAAGTTTTTGTAGGTATTTGGATTTGAATTTAGCTAATACGTATATGTTCCCCATGTTCATCCCTTGTGCATGTATTATTGATACATTCTAGATGGTCTAAGTAGTATATAGTTGTGCCACCTCCTTGTTGATCTGGCCTACAGTTGTGTATGGCTGTGTAACCAAGAATGGCATAGACATCTGCGGTATCAGGCTTTTGCCAGGTTTCGATGAGAGTAATGATGAACATACTGGCATGCAAGGAATTTAGTAATGCTATGAGGTCATCGTAATGTTTGCTTAAAGACCTGATGGTGACTTATTTTGCAGTTACAAGCACTAAAAACACTGGGATCATGTGAAATGTACTGAATGTATGCATAGATGCGACCACACTGGCTGGCTTGTAAACACTGGCGCTGAGGCCACATGTGGGACACGTCCTGGACGAATCATGTAAGGTGAGTTTTTTATCGTGAGGCGAGGCAAAATTTTTGCATTCAAATGCTTCGTATGGCGGATTTAACGTAACGCGATGCGTTCGTATGGCGTTACGTTAAATCTGCCATACAAAGCATTTGAATGCAAAAATTTTTCCCTCGTCTCATGATAAAAACTCACCTTACATGATTTGTCCAGACGTGTCCCCACATGTGGCCTCGGCGCCAGTATATATATAAAATATATATATAATTATATTTTATAAATAATATAAATATATATATATTATATAAATAATATATGTATAATAATATATAATACGTATATATAATATATATATATATATATTATATAAAATATATATACGTATATATATATATATATATATATATAATAAAATATATATATATATATATATATATATATATATATATATATATAAAATATATATATATATAAAATATATATAATATATATAATATATATATATATTTATATAATATATAGTAAAATATTATATTATATTATATATATATATATATATATATATATATAAATATATATATATAAAATTATATATTTTTAAAATACGTATATATATATAATATATTATATATATATATATATATATATATATAATATATATAATAATATATATAAAAAATATTTATATATATAATATATTTATATATATATATTATATATATATATATATATATATATATATATAATATATATATATATATGTATATATATATACATGTATATGCAAGGAATTCGCAAGAGCAGGCGAAATATACACAAACGCTAATCTCTGGCTGAAGGAGACTCGAACCTACTAACCTTGGAACAAGGTACGCAGTGCTTTACCAATCTACCCACACTGGACCAATACCTTGGTGTCCAGCTTGCTCTAGACTTTGATCCAGACTTTGACCAAACATAGTTGAATAACTATAGGCCAATATCCAACTTACACCCTCTCTCAAAAATCTTCGAAAAATTAATTCATAAACGAATCTACTCCTACCTTATCTCCCAAAACATACTCAACCCCTGCCAATTTGGATTCAGGCCTAATAAAAATACTAATGATGCTATTATACACATGCTAGAACATATATACACTGCAATAGAGAAAAAAGAAGTCCCACTGGGGATCTTCATTGACTTACGTAAAGCTTTTGATACAGTTGACCACGACTTGCTGCACGTAAAATTGTCACACTATGGTATAAGAGGGCCTCCCTCAACTACCTCAATTTCATACCTCAGCAACAGAAGCCAATATGTGTACGCAAATGGGGCAAACTCTTCTGTGCAACCAATTACAGTTGGTGCCCCACGGGGAAGTGTCCTTGGCCCTCTTCTCTTTCTCCTATACATAAATGACCTTCCAAATGCTTCGCAATTACTCAAACCCACACTTTTTGCAGATGACACTACATACGTCTTCTCTCACCCGAGCCCAGTCACGCTAGTCAATACTGTAAATACCGAATTACAGAAATATCTACCTGGATGGGGACTAACAAACTTACACAAAACATTGACAAAACCTACTTCATTCATTTTGGGTAACAGAGCTACAGATGTCCCTTTTAAACCATAATGATAAACGGATCACCTATCACAAAGCTAACAGAGGGAAAATTCTTAGGAATCCACCTTGATAATAGACTCAAATTTCATACACATATACAACAAATTTCTAAAAAAAATTTCCAAGACTGTAGGCATACTATCGAAGATACGGTACTATTTCCACAGTCAGCCCTCCTGGCCCTATATCACTCTTTATTTACCCCTATCTCACCTATGGAATTTGTGCATGGGGCTAAACAACAATTAACCATCTCAGACCACTAATTACCCAACAAAAGGCTGCGTTAGAATGATAACAAATTCCACTACAGGCAGCACACTCCACCAAATATCAATACACTAAACCTACTCACCATACAAACATCATATTTAAATTTACTGCACCTATTACATACATAGAAACTTAACTCTGATATTAACCCTCCCCTCAAAACATCTCCTTGCCAACCTCAACAGAACACATGACCATAACACAAGGCAAGATCACTCTTTGATGTTCCTCGGTCCATCTCACACTATGCAAAAACTAAATTTGCACTAAAAGGCCCTAAAATCTGGAATTCATTACCTGTAAATATAAAAGAAACACTACCTGTTCATAAATTCAAGTCTCTTCTCAAAGATCATACTCACCCAAAACCAAATAAATACTGAATAACTGAACCTTATAAATTTGTATCTTAAATGTTTCTCACAATTATATCACATAAATGTTAAACCTAAAACCCAATCTAACTTTATTATTTTTTAAATACACTACCTAACAGAATACTTCCATACGACTGAATGTACAACAATGCATGCAACCATATGACCTATTTTTGTAATACTCATTTGTGCTTTATATTTTATCTGTTTACAATAATGTATTATCACTGATTTCATCATTGTTTAGTTAATTTTAAGCCAGCCCGTAATGCTATGCATAGTATAAGTGGCTTTGGCATGCTGCTCTTATCTGTATTTTTTTGTACCTCTTTATGTATGCTCAAATTGTTAATAAATAAATAAATAAATAAATAAATAAATAAATAAATAAATAAATAAATAAATAAATAAAGGCAGCCAGCTTTCAGGGAGAAGGCTTACAGCTTTTCATCTCATCCCCTGCATGCATCAGCCTTACTAGAGATATTAACAATGCAAGGAATTCGCAAGAGCAGGCAAAATATACACAAACACTGATCTCTGGCTGAAGGAGACTTGAACCTACGAACCTACGAACCTTGGAACAAGGTACGCAGTGCTTTACCAATCTACCCACGCTGGACCAATACCTTGGCGTCCAGCTTGCGCTAGACTTTGATCCAAGGCAGCCAGCTTTCAGGGAGAAGGCGTACAGCTTTTCATCTCATCCCCTGCATGCATCAGCCTTACTAGATGCAGGGGATGAGATGAAAAGCAGTATTATTTATTATTTAAGCACTGCATGCCTTGTTCCAAGGTTCGTAGGTTCGAGTCTCTTTCAGCCAGAGATCAGCGTTTGTGTATATTTCGCCTGCTCTTGCGAATTCCTTGCATTGTTAATATCTCTAGTAAGGCTGATGCATGCAGGGGATGAGATGAAAAGCTGTAAACCTTCTCCCTGAAAGCTGGCTGCCTTTGATCAAAGTCTAGCACAAGCTGGACTCCAAGGTATTGGTCCAGTGTGGGTAGATTGGTAAAGCACTGCGTACCTTGTTCCAAGGTTCGTAGGTTCGAGTCTCCTTCAGCCAGAGATCAGTGTTTATATATAATATATATATATATATTTTATATATATATATATATATATATTTATATATAAAATATAATATATATATATATATATAAAATATATATATGCAAAACAACCACTCGAAAAAATAGAGAAATCCAAGGCTTTTCGTGACTACTCACATTATAAAGGGAAAATATAAAGTAAAGCATACAAGGAACCCTATATAAGGGGTCAGGCCAGCACCTCACTATCAGATCCCACAACGGTTTAAACACCTGACGCGCGCCGACCCAACTTGGATAGGTCCTTTGCACAACTCACCCCACAAACTTTTCTTCCCAAGAAAATTTAAAAATTATTTGTCCAGTGTATTATTAAATTCTTCCCAAATTCAAATTAATTATAAAGGGAAATCTAATTTATATAAACCAAAGGAAATATTCATTTATTGTCAAAACTACTTTTTATAAAACAAGATTCAATTATATTCCTGTCGACCATGGACTTGCTTGATACTACTTTCTAAACTTTTTGAAAATCAATTGGAGGGTTAAAATCTCTTACTTGAATAAATAAGTTTTGGGAATCTTGTCCAGTTCTAATGCTATATTTATGTTGTTTTAATTTTAGTTCGAGATTTTTACCAGTTTGACCGTAATAAACTTTATCGCAAATTTTACAAGGAATCTTAGACACATCCATCAGCATTTTGGGGAAATTCTTTATCAAAATTTTTTTTTCGTATCAAGATTTTTGAATACAACTTTAATATTAAAAGTCTTAAAAAAGAGAAGGCATATCAACCAAGTTTTTTATGGGAAGGGAGAACCAACATATTTTTAGTTGAATAAGGCTGGTTGTCCCTTTTTGGGTTGTAAAAAGTATTTCTAGCAACTTTAAAAGATTTATCAATTACATTTCTTGGGGTATTTAAATCATTACCTATTTCATAAAAATTTTTGGGTATTTCCTCATCTATGAACTCAGGACTACAATTCGTATATATATATATATATATATAAAATATATATATATATATATATATATATATATATATATATATATATATATATTTTAATATATATATATATATATATATATATAGGTAGTAGGTTTGGTAGACAGCAACCACCCAGGGAAGTACTACCGTCCTGCCAGATGACTGTGAAACAAAAACCTGTAACTTTTTTGCATGATGGTAGGATTGCTGGTTTCTTTTTCTGTCCCCATAAACACCTAAGATAACAGGGATATCTTGCTACTCCTACTTACACTTGGTCACACTTCACAGACACGCACATGCATATATATAAAAAAAATATACATACATCTAGATTTTTTTCTCCTTTTTCTAAATAGCCTTGTTCTTTTTTATTTCTTCTATTGTCCATGGGAAGTGGAAAAGAATCTTCCTCCGTAAGCCATGCGTGTCGTATGAGGCACTAAAATGCCGGGAGCAATGGCTAGTAACCCCTTCTCCTGTATACAATTACTAAAAAAGAGAAAAGAAAAACTTATAAAACTGGGTTGCTTAAATGAGCGTGGATGTAGTGCGGATGACAAGAAACAGATGATTGCTGATGTTATGAATGAAAAGAAGTTGGATGTCCTGGCCCTAAGCGAAACAAAACTGAAGGGTAGGAGAGTTTCAGTGGGGGGAAATAAATGGGATTAAATCTGGAGTATCTGAAGAGAGTTAGAGCAAAGGAAGGGGTAGCAGTAATGTTTAAATGATCAGTTATGGAAGGAAAAAGAGAATATGAATGTTAAATTCAAAAATTAGTGGATTAAAGTAAAGGTTGGATGCGAGAAGTGGGTCATAAAAAGCGTGTATGCACCTGGAGAAGAGAGGGGAAAGCAGAGGGAGAGAGAGAGATTTTGGAGATGTTAAGTGAATGTATAGGAGCCTTTTGGGAAACCCAAATGAGAGAGTAATTGTGGTTTGGGGACTTGAATGCTAAAGTAGGAGAAACTTTTAGAGAGGGTGTGGTAGGTAAGTTTGGGTGCCAGGTGTAAATGATAATGGGGCCCTTTGATTGAACTTTGTTAGAAAGGGGTTTAGTTATAGGTAATAAAATATTTAAGAAAAAGGGATAAATAAGTATACACGATATGATGTAGGGCGAAATGACAGTAGTTTGTTGGTTTTTGTATTGGTAGATAAAAGACTGTTGATAGACTTCAGGATGTACATGTTTATAGAGGGGCCACAGATATATCAGATCACTTTCTAGTTGTAGCTACACTGAGAGTAAAAGGGAAATGGATACAAGGAGAATAGAAGCATCAGGGAAGAGAGAGGTGAAGGTTTTTAAACTAAAAGAGGAGGCAGTTAGGTAAGATATAAACAGCTATTGGAGGATAGATGGGCTAATGAGAGCATAGGCAATGGGGTCGAAGAGGTATGGGGGAGGTTTAAAAATGTAGTGTTAGAAATGTTCGCAGAATTTGTGGTTACAGGAAAGTGGGTGCAGGAGGGAAAGGAGCGATTGGTGGAATGATGATGTAAAGAGAGTAGTAAGGGAAAAAAGTTAGTATGAGAAGTTTTTACAAAGTAGAAGTGATGCAAGGAGGGAAGAGTATATGAGAAAAAGAGAGAAGTTAAGAGAGTGGTGAAACAATGTAAAAAGGAGCAAATGAGAGAGTGGGTTGAGATTTATCAACAAATTTTGTTGAAAATAAAAAAAGTTTTGGAGTGAGATAACAAGTTAAGAAAGCCTAGAGAAAAAAATGGGTTTGTCAGTTAAAAAAAGGAGAGGAGAGTTATTAAATGGAGAGTTAGAGGTATTGGGAAGATGGAAGGAATATTTTGAGAAATTGTTAAATGTTTTATGAAGATAGGGGAAACTGTGTTTCGTGTATAGGGCAAGGAGGAATAACATCTTGTAGGAGTGAGGAAGAGCCATTTTGAGTGTGGGGGAAGTTCGTGAGGGAGTAGGTAAAATGAAAGGGGGTAAGCAGCCGGGATTGATGGGATAAAGATAGAAATGTTAAAAGCAGGGGGGATATAGTTTTGGAGTGGTTGGTGCAATTATTTAATAAATGTATGGAAGAGGGAAAAGGTACCTAGGGATTGGGGGAGAGAGCATGCATATTTCCTTTGTATAAAGGCAAAGGGGATAAAAAAGAGTGCAAAAATTATAGGGGGATAAGTTGTTGAGTGTACCTGGTAAAGTGTATGGTAGAGTTATAATTGAAAGAATTAAGAGTAAGAAAGGAGAATAGGATAGCAATGAACAAGGAGGCTTTTGGAAAGGTAGGGGGTGTGGACCAGGTGTTTTTCAGTGAAACATATAAGTGAACAGTATTTTGTAAGGCTAAAGAGGTCTTTGTGGCATTTATGGATTTGGAAAAGGCGTATGAAAAGGTGGATAGGGGGGCAATGGGCCAGATGTTGCAAGTGTATGGTGTGGAGGTAGGTTACTGAAAGCAGTGAAGAGTTTTTACGAGGATAGTGAGGCTCAAGTTTGAGTATGTAGGAAAGAGGGAAATTTTTTCCAGTAAAAGTAGGCCTTAGACAAGGATGTGTGTGTCACCGTGGTTGTTAAAATATTTATAGATGGGGTTGTAAGAGAAGTAAATGCGAGGGGCTTGGCAAGAGGCGTGGGGTTAAAAGATAAAGAATCACACACAAAGTGGGAGTTGTCACAGCTGCTCTTTGCTGATGACACTGTGCTCTTGGGAGATTCTGAAGAGAAGTTGCAGAGATTGGTGGATGAATTTGGTAGGGTGTGCAAAAGAAGAAAATTAAAGGTGAATACAGGAAAGAGTAAGGTTATGAGGATAACAAAAAGATTAGGTGATGAAAGATTGAATATCAGATTGGAGGGAGAGAGTATGGAGGAGGTGAACGTATTCAGATATTTGGAGTGGACGTGTCAGCGGATGGGTCTATGAAAGATGAGGTGAATCATAGAATTGATGAGGGAAAAAGAGTGAGTGGTGCACTTAGGAGTCTGTGGAGACAAGAACTTTGTCCTTGGAGGCAAAGAGGGGGAAAGTATGAGAGTATAGTTTTAAACCAAAGCTCTATATGGGTGTGAAGCGTGGGTATGAATGTTGCAGCGAGGAGAAGGCTGGGGGCAGTGGAGATGTCATGTCTGAGGCAAAGTGTGGTGTGAATATAATGCAGAGAATTCGTAGTTTGGAAGTTAGGAGGAGGTGCGGGATTACCAAACTGTTGTCCAGAGGGGTGAGGAAGGTTGTTGAGGGGGTTCGACATGTAGAGAGAATGGAGCGAAACAGAATACTTCAAGAGTGTATCATTCTGTAGTGGAAGGGAAACGGGGTAGGGTCGGCCTAGGAAGGGTTGGAGGGAGGGTAAAGGAGGTTTTTTTGTGCGAGGGGCTTGGACTTCCAGCAGGCATGCGTGAGCGTGTTTGATAGGAGTGAATGGAGACAAATGGTTTATTAATACTTGACGTGCTGTTGGAGTGTGAGCAAAGTAACATTTATGAAAGGGGTTCAGGGAAACCGGGAGGCCGGACTTGAGTCCTGGAGATGGGAAGTACAGTGCCTGCACTCTGAAGGAGGGGTGTTAATGTTGCAGTTTAAAAACTGTAGTGTAAAGCACCCTTCTGGCAAGACAGTGATGGAGTGAATGATGGTGAAAGTTTTTCTTTTTCGGGCCACCCTGCCTTGGTGGGAATCGGCCGGTGTGATAATAAAAAAAATAAATAATATATATACATATATATATATATATACACATATTTCTTTTTAACAAGTCGGCCATCTCCCACCAAGGCAGGGTGACCCAAAAAAGAAAGAAAATACTTTCATCATCATTCAACACTTTCACCTCACTCACGCATAATCACTGTTTTTGCAGAAGTGCTCAGAATACAACAGTTTAGAAGCATATACGTATAAAGATACACTACGTATAAAGATACACAACATATCCCTCCAAACTGCCAATATCCAAAACCCCTACTTTAAAGTGCAGGCATTGTACTTCCCGGTTTCCCTTCACTAAATATTACCCTGCTCACACTCCAACAGCTCGTCAGGTCCCAAATACCATTCGCCTCCATTCACTCCTATCTGACACGCTCACGCATGCTTGCTGGAAGTCCAAGCCCCTCACCCACAAAACCTCCTTTACCCCCTACCTCCAACCTTTTCGAGGACGACCCCTACCCTGCCTTCCTTCCCCTACAGATTTATACGTTCTCCATGTCATTCTACTTTGATCCATTCTCTCTAAATGACCAAACCACCTCAACAACCCCTCTTCAGCCCTCTAATAATTTTATTAACTCCACACCTCCTAATTTCCACACTCTGAATTTTCTGCATAATAATAACAGCCTGGTTGATCAGGCTCTGATCCACCAGGAGGCCTGGTCACAGACCGGGCCACAGGGGCATTGACCCCCGGAACTCTCTCCAGGTAAACTCCAGGTAAAACACATTGCCCTTAGGACATTTCCACTGCCTCCAACTGCCTCCTCACTGCAGCATTTACAACCCAAGGTTCACACCCATATAAGGGTGTTGGTACTACTATACTTTCATACATTCCCTTCTTTGCCTCCATAGATAACATTTTTTGTCTCCACATATACCTCAATGCACCACTCGCCTTTTTTCCTTCATCAATTCTATGATTAACCTCATCCTTCATAAATCCATCTGCTGACACATCAACTTCCAAATATCTGAAAACGTTCACTTCTTCCATACTCCTCTTCCCCAATTTGATATCCAGTTTTTCTTTATCTAAATCATTTGATAACCTCATCACCTTACTCTTTCCTACGTTCACTTTCAACTTTCTACCTTTACACACACTCCCAAACTCGTCCACTAACCTTGGCAGTTTTTCTTTAGAATCTCCCATGAGCACAGTATCATCAGCAAAAAGCAATTGTGTCAATTCCCATTTTGTATTCGATTCCCCATAATTTAATCCCACCCCTCTCCCGAACACCCTCCTCAAACATGGGGTAGTGTTCTCTTTCTTCTTTCCTAAATAAAAGTTTACCTGCATAAATTTCATATTAAGGATTCTCATGATTAGTTTGTTCGAAATGTACTTGCACAATTTATGGTTTTCTTCTGAGCCCTATATTGTATCAGATTATATCTATATTATATTAGTATCAAATCCAAAATAAAACCAGTTTGAATGTATAACTTCCTTAACAAATTTGTATGGCTTATAAGAATAAATTTTTTTAATGTAGTTTTAATTTACTGATGCACAGTCACCTGTGTATGTGAAAGGTGTGTGGATGTGCAGTGAACCCAGGGTATAAATAATGACAAATTAGTAGACAGTAATGATGGGTATGGTAACATAAAATGTGACAAAAAAAGTAGAGGGTGTTGTAAATATGAAGTTCAAGTTCTCAAGGCTTTGGCTCTAGTTCTCAAAGATGAGGCTCTAGTGCTCAAGGATGAGGTGCTAGTTCTCAAGGATTAGGTTCTAATTCTCAAGGATTAGTTCTAGTTTTGGAGGATGAGGTTCTAGTTCTCAAGGATGAGGTTCTAGGTCTCAAAGATGAGGTTCTAGTACTCAAGAATGAGTTCTAGTTCTCAAGGATGAAGTTCTGGTTCTCAATGGTGAGGTTCTAGTTCTCAGAGACGAGGTTCTAATTCACATGAGTTCTAGTTCACAAGAATGAGGTTCTAGCTACTAGAGGGAAAAATTATTTATTAAAATCTCATTTGGATAAGAAGCACAGCAAGTGTAATGAGGAATGTGAAATGGTTGACAGTAAGAAAGGGAAACAGAATGGATGAAACTAATGGAAAGTGACTTCAGTAAGTGGGAAAAGAATGAAGAACTGTAGAACTGGAATCATTTTCTGTTTTTCAGGATGTACGTACAAATAATGACAAGGACGTATGCTTCATCATGTGAGAAAAAGGACATACTTACTGTTGGGAACTCTCAGATTAATTAATGAAATGAGCAGCTGTAGAAGTTGTAGGTAACATGTTAGACATCATGTCAGATAATGGGAACAACCCTATTATCTAGTTTAGTGCTGGAGGCAATGATGTTGGGAAATGCAGGAGAGAAGGGATGCTGGCTAAGTACAAGGCAGATGTTGAGCTAATTAGGTCAGAAGAAGAACATAAGAACATAAGAACGATGGAACACTGCAGAAGGCCTACTGGCCCATGCGAGGCAGGTCCAAGTCTCCTACCGGCTTAAGCCAATGCACCCAACCTAGTCAGGTCAGGTCACATTGACTTAAGGGAGGAACACGGCAACCGACCTGGTAGCACAAGCTATCAGGTCTAACTCACACCCACCCACATCTACTCATGTATTTATCCAACCTATTTTTAAAGCTACACAACGTTCTGGCCTCTATAACGGTACTTGGGAGTTTGTTCCACTCATCCACAACTCTATTACCAAACCAGTACTTTCCTATACCTTCCTGAATCGAATTTTTTCCAACTTAAAACCATTGCTGCGAGTCCTGTCAGGCTAGATATTTTCAGCACACTAATTTACATCCCCTTTTTAATACCTGTTCTTCCATTTATACACCTCAATCATATCCCCCCTAATTCTACGTCTTTCTAGAAGTGCAGTTTCAGGGGCCCCTTTGTCTATCCTCATAGGGAAGGTTTCTGATACATGGATCAACTTTGTCATCCTCCTTTGTACATTTTCCAGAGAATTTATATCCATTCTGTAATACGGGGGACCAAAACTGTGGGAGCATAATCTAAATGAGGCCTAACCAAGGATGTACAGAGTTGAAGAACAACCTGAGGGCTCCTATTATTTATGCTTCTTGATATGAAGCCAAGGATTCTATTAGCTTTATTGCGAACACTTATGCACTGTTTTTCTTGGTTTCAGATTACTGCTAACCAGAACCCTAAATCTTTTTCGCAATCCGTAATATTAAGATCTACATTATTAGTTTATATGTGGCATGGTTATTGTCCTGTCCAACATTTAGAACTTTGCATTTGTCTAATTAAACTGCATCTGCCCTTCTCCGACCACTGCATCAGTCTATTCAATCTTCCTGGAGGCCCGAATGTCCTCGTCAGAAAAATTCGACGGCCTATTTGGTGTCATCGGGAAACTTGCCGATGTCGCTCTTTATGCCCTCATCTATGTCGTTTATGTAGATTGTGAACAGCAGGGGGCCCAACACTGACCCCTGTGGAACACCGCTCGTGACGCTTCCCACTCTGATTTTCCCCATTTATGCAAACTCTCTGCTGCCTATTTTTCAACCATGCCTCTATCCAGGAAAAAAAATTTTTCCTCCTATTCCATTGCTTTAATTTTCCTCAATAGTCTCTGATGTGGGACCCTGTCAAAAGCCTTACTGAAGTCCATATACACAATATCATATTCATTTCCATGATCTACCTCCTCAAAACCTTAGTGAAAAAAGTTAATAAATTCGTAAGGCAGGAACGCCCCTTTGTAAAAACCCTGCTGAGATTCGTTGATTAATTTATGCTTTTCAAGGTGGCTACAACTGCCTCGGGAATTATGATTCCATAAATTTTCCCACTATGGAGGTTAGGCTTATTGGGCTATAGTTCGAAGCTAAGGACCTGTCACCCGTTTTTTAAAAAAGGGATCACATTTTCCATTTTCCACTTATCTGGCACCATGCCAGTTTGTAGTGATATGTTGAAAAGATTAGCCAAAGGTGTGCTTTAAACTCCTCTTTACATTCCTTTAGAACCCCTTTCATACAGTTCATCAGGGCCTGGGGATTTTTAGGTTTTAATTTATCTATTTGCCTAAGGACCATGTCACTTGTGACCCTAATAGTGCACAGTTTATTATCGTCCTGTTCTAAATAATTTAAACATTACTGGAATATCGCTGTATCCTCCTGTGTAAAAACTGAGAGGAAGTACATGATGTGTTAAAAATTCTACACATTTCCTTATCACTGTCAGTGAAACTGACCCGAGGAACTTTTGAGTGGGCCTAACTTGTCCCTGATCTTACTTCTGTATACCTGAAAGAATCCTTTTGGGTTAGTCTTTGATTCTCTTCAACTTTAAAACCCCATAATCTCTTTTTGCTTTCTAATTCCCTTTTTTATTTCTCTCTTTAACTGAATATATCGATTTCTTAATTGCCCCTCTCCTCTTTTGATTTGCCTATATATGCCTCTCTTTTGACCAATCAAATATTTTAATCTATTGTTCATCCATTTAGGATCATTTTTGTTTGATCTGATTTCCCTATTTGGAACATAATTTGACTGAGCAGCTAGAACTATGCCTGGAAAGCATCATATCGGCAACCATCACCACCTACCTGACCCTTAGTCAGGTCATTCCAGTTCAGCCCACCTAAGTAATTTTTCAGTCCTATGAAATCAGCCAAGCGAAAGTCAGGGACGGAGACTTGATTGCCATTATTAGGGGAATTCCATGATATATTAAAACTGAGTGATTTGTGATCACTTTTCCCAAGCTCATCATTAACCTCAAGATTATTAATTAGTGTTTCCCTACTGGCAAGAACCAAGTCAAGGAGGTTTTTTCCCCTTTGCTCTGTCACAAACTGTTTTAAAAACAACCCTGGATCGATCAAGAAAGCACCTGACTCTAAATTTCCTGTCAAATTGCTCCAGTCAATCTGTCTATAGTTGAAATCTCCCATTAGCACAACATTTCGTATGTAGATGCCTTACGAATTTCGTCCCATAGAAGTTTCCCTGCACTCCCTATCAAGATTTGGGGCCCTGTAAATCCACCCAAAATTAAAGTTTTTCTGGGCCCTCGAGAAGCTGTAACCAAACAGATTCATTTGGCTGCCTTCTAATTTAATATCTTGTTAACACAACAATTTAAATTGTCTCTGACATACATCGCTACTCCAACCTTTCCTGTTGAACCCTGTCAGTTGTGGAATAATTTAAGCCTTGTATGTGACATTCAGAGGGCACTCTCTATTTTAGATTGACCCAGGTCTCTGTTATAGCAATAATATCTATGTTTCCTGCACTTGCAATTAATTTAGCTCTTTATCTTTTCTTACACTCCTGCTATTAGTATAGTAAACCTTAAGGAGCTTCTCCCTTGCTGCCCTCTGCGTCCCCCTTTGTTTGCTACCTGACTTTGTCTTTTTTGATAACTTCATGCTGAATGCCTTTTATACTTTTTACGTTTCCAACCAAGTTTTGCAACCTGCTTGTTTCCCCACAACATACCCTTTACTCTATCTTCCATCATTTTAAAATCATAGGCTTTTCACCATGGCCTTCTCAATCGAGTCTGCAAGTGCTACCACCCCAGCCCCAGAGAGATGTACCCCATCCCTTGCATACATATCATGTTTGCCATAAAAGTTGTTCCAGTTGTCAATGAATGGGATTGCAATTCCTTGATATCTGTCTAGCCAGCAATTTACACCATTGCCCTAGACAACCATTCATTTCCTACTCCCCTTCTAGGCAAAATGCTACATATGATTGGGATCCCTCCCTTAGACTTAATGAAATCTATAGCTGACCTGTACTTATCTAGCAGCTCTTCTCTCCTACCCTTCCCAATATCATTTCCACCAGCACTGAACAGATAATGGCTTGTTCCCATTACCTGACATGATATTATCCAGCCTGTTGACAATGTCCCCAACACCAGCTCCAGGGAAGCACACTCTATCTCTCATCTTCTTATTCCTATTACAAAAAGCACGGTCAATGTATCTTACCTGAGAGTCACCAACCACAAGAATGCGCTTACCTCCATTAGCAGGGCAGTATACCCTTACCTTCACTGGCCACTGAAGTACATTCATCCTGAAGAACAGAGAAGCGTTTTCCTACCTTCAGATCTTCACTCTTAACTTTCCTTACTCTGATGCGCCTTCCATTACTGTGAACCACTCGCCACTTGTAGCAGGTGCTGGACTGCACCTCACTGCTGGTAGCCGTTGCTACCTCCCCAACTACAGCCTCCTCACAGCGAGAGACAGACTGCACCTCACTGCTAGAAGCCTCATTCCCCACAACTCCAGCCACCTCACACTCTCTCCCAGACCCATTGAGGTGGACCTTCAGCCTCCTAATCTCCTCCTGGAGAAGCAAGACCTCCTCCTTCAACTCTCCAACCTCAATTTTTAAAACACTGCAGAAGCAAGCCATGCTTTGTAACCGTCGAAGGAAGTCAGGCCATGTATAGCATTTTTGCCTAGAAGAGGAGTGGGCAGCAAATGAATGCCTAAGATAATTGGTGTAAATTGCTGGCTACACAAGTACTACAAGAACTTAAAATTCCATTCATTGGCAATGGGGATAATTTCTATGGCAAACAAGGAAATGGCAAGAGATGGGGTGCAACTTTGTGGGGCAGGAATGGTAGCATTAGCCAGTTTGGTCAAATGAACCATTGTTAAATTGCACAAGACTTTAAATTGATAAAAGACAGTGGTGCAGGTATGTGTAGGAAACAAAGTGGTTGCAGTATCGGGGACAGAGAATGCAAAAAATGCCAAGATGTGAGAAAAACATTCAGAGAACTAGATAGCTCATAAAATAATTGATGGTAAAAACAAGGGAATCAGTCCACAAGCAGACACAAAGGTGAAGAGCAAGTTAAAAATTTCATTAGCATCTGCTATACAATTAGCTAGAACACAAGAAATAAAATGGGCTAAGACCAACTGCATGTGAAGGAAACATACATATTATTTAAGTACTGTGACATGGTTCAGTCTGAAAAACAGGGTCATGCCTGCCGGATGTCACATACAAGAACATAAATTATTCTACTTGGGTAACATTTGAGAATCTACATTCTGGAAATGTTTTGCCACCCAGTGGCTTCCTCAGTCCACTACAGATAACATTGGAAGATGAGAAGTTAGAGGTAATCAGTCCTTCAGCCTTGAGTTTAATCCCAAACATACACAGCTAAATTACTATTTAGGAACAGAAGAGGTTTGGAAAACTTTGCAGGATACCTGCAATGAAAAACAAGGGAGCGGGAAGTACACTGAGAGAGAACTCACTAAGTACAAAGGTCACCAAAAAATTTCAACACTGAATCAATGTGTTCAGTCCAGTCTCCTCTGTAATGGACTGAAGAAGCCACTAGGGAGCAAATGTTTCCAGAATAAAGATTTCCAAATGTTGCCCAAGTGCCTTGTTTATCAACTTGTTTGTTTTCTAAACCATTTATACAAATTATTCCAAACTAGCAGATACAACAGGAGTGGCATTGCTATGTATTACAGGGAAAATTTAAACTGCTGTATCAGAAATAACATAAAAGGGAAAGGGAGATACATGATATCTGTTTGTCTGGAGTTTGTTGATGGGCATGTAAAGCTAATTTCCCTCATGTATGATGGGAGGCTGTTGAACAATGGGTCTCGGACACTTATTATGTTAGCTCTTATTATTATTATTATTATTATAAAAAATGAAGTGCTGAACCTACAAGGTTAGCTCTTAGCGTATTCATGGCACTCCTGTTTTTCATTTGGGGTATGTTCCATCACCTGCCTAGTTTTATGCTTTCATGGGGAGTACAGTAATTTCTGTGTGCAGATTTAGAACAAGTCCCTTTAGGATTTTCAAGGAGTAGATTATGATGCATCTTTCTCATTTGCATTCCAGAGGGTATGAGCTATAGGACTTCAGAAATTCCCAATAATTTAGGTGCTTGACTGTTGGTGTACAGCAATACATGTATTCCAGCCTAGAAAGAACAAGTGACTTAAATTATTATAATCAAAGCTAAGTACTAAACCCACAAGGGTCTTACAGCACCGTGATTTAAAAAAGTTCATTGGCATAGCATCCCATGTTTTGTTTGTTCTCATTATCTATCACTTTCCTCATGATGTGATAGTGATGTGGCTGTGATCCTTGAAGGTGTGATCCTCTGACATTAAAACTCCTAAGTCAGTCACATTATTTTTTTGCTCTATTCTATGGTTAGAATTTGTTGTATACTCCATTCTAGCTATTTCCTTTGAGTTTCCATATGAGAATAGTAACTGAAATTTGTCCTCACCAAACATCATATTGTTTTCCACAGCTCATTGGAAAACTTGGTGTATATCCACTCGGATGCCAGTTTCATGCAAATTCTAGTATCATCTGCAAAAGACATGGTGCTGTGGTTTACATCTCTATATCAGATATGAATTTGAGGAACAGGGTGGAGTAAGTTATTATTATAATAAAAAAAAGATGCACTAAACTTACAAGGGGTGGGGGAAGAGTACTGTACCTTGTGGAAGAGCTTTTCACTGTGGCAGCCTCAGACTTGAACTGTTTACCATTACTCTTTGTGTTCTCTTAGTTAAAAGTTAAAGATCCATTTGCCTACTTTTCCAGTTATTCCTTTAGCAATCATTTTGTGTGCTATTACACCACGATCACACTTGTCAAAGTTTTTTTCAAAGTCTGTGTATACATCTGCATCCTGCTTGTCCTTTAGTGCATCCAAGACCACATCATAGTGGCCTAGTAGTTGCAATTATAATAAAAACTAAGCACTAAACCCACCAGGGTCATACAGCACTACAGGGTAGGGTGTGTGATCTGTGTGATATGCTTGATCTGAAACCAGCAAGGGTGGAAAGTATAACACAGGCAGAGTTTGTAAGGGTGGTGAGAAGTGCTAAGTGAAGTAGTATAATCAAAGGCTGTGTAATAAATTGGTTGCTTTGAAAAAGTCAAAGAGGGAGTCTGTGTCAAAGGCAGAGCTATTAGCTAGGAGGGAAGATAAAGTGAGGGTGCTAGAGCAGTGATGACGGAAGTAAATTCTGCGTGCTCCCAGATGTTGCGAGTGGCAGGAGCAACCCATTCTAAACCCATGTTGCCTTGGGTTGTGCAAATGCTGCAAATCCAAGTGGTTGACAATAATGCTTCTTAGAAATCTTTCAAAGATTTTTATCATGTGGGACATTAGAGCTATTCATCTAATTCTTCGCTAATGCTTGGCTGCCACCTTTATGGAATGGGGCTATATTCGTTGTTTTTAGAAACTGTGGGATAACACCCATCTCCAGGCTCCCTCTCCATAGCACACTTAAGGTATGAAGTAGAGGGTTTCTTGCAATTGATGAATAGAGTTCTACATTATTATTATTATAATCAAGGGGGAAGCGCTAAACCCGGAGGATTATACAGCATAGAGTTCTACAAACCTGGGCCTGGGGCAGAGTGCATGGGCATGCTGTTAATGGCTTTTTCATATATTACATCAGAAATTTGGCATGTATTGACAAGGTTTAGAGACTCATTCATGAAAAATTAAATTGGACTGTTGGTCTTTCCCAGTTGGAAACACAATCAAAACCATACAGCAGAGTGGTTCCTACATGTTGACAGTCCATACCTGAATAGCAAAATCACCTACATAGATATTACCTGGAGAGGGTTTTGGGGGTCAATGCCCCCGTGGCTCGGTCTTGAGACTAGGCTTCATGGTGGCTCAGGGTCTGATCAACCAGGCTGCTACTGCTGGCCGCACGCATGCTGACGTATGAACCACAGCCCGGATGGTCAGATACTGACTTTAGGTGCCTGTCCAGTGCCTTCTTGAAGACAGCCAGTGGTCTATTGGTAATCCCCCTTATGTATGCTGGGAGGCATTTGAAGTCTTGGGCCCTGGACACTTAATGTGTTCTCTCTCAGTTTACCTGTGGTGCCTGCTTTTCGTTGCATCTCCTATCGAGTCTTTTGCTTTCATAGGGAGTGATTTTCGTGTGCAGGTTTGGTACCAATTCCTCCAGGACCTTCCAAATGTATATTATCATGTATCTCTCTCACCTGTGTTCGAGGGAATACAGAGCAAGGACCTTCAACCGTTCCCAGTAGTTTAGGTGCCTTATCGTACTTGTGTGTGCCATGAAAGTTCTTTGTACACTCTCCAGGTCTGCAATGTTGCCAGTCTTAAAAACAGAATAGTCTGTTAGACAGCAGGAAAAAGATAAGTGCCAAGTCTTTCAGTATACCTTCAAGGTGCACAAGTGAAGTATAAACACTGCTATTTGCTCAAACCCTAAGTGCCCCTCTGATAAGAAATCTTTAAAGAAAAGTGGTAGTCTGTCTCAAGAGGCTTAAGGAATGAGCATGAGACGAGTTGTTTTAGCACCAGTGTCAAACTTTTTCTAGATCTAAAAAGACTGCAGTAACGGACTGGTTATCAGTGAAATATTGATAAATTAATGGTGGAAGAGCTCTTTTTAGTTATCAGTGAAATATTAATAAATTAATGGTGGAAGAGCTCTTTTTAAAACAAAACTAATGAGGGGAGAGAATAGTATTTCAAGTTTCTAAGCACCACTCGAGTCACACAACTTGCAAATAGCACTGATAGTGAAAAGTCTATTATGAGAAGTGTTTTAGCTCAGGCTACAAGGTTTTCAAAAAGGGAGGACAACTGCAGTTTTCCCATTGGGGAGGTACAACCCCTTCAGATTAAATAAAACTGAGAAGGTGCAAAGGGAAGACTAGTACTATACGGTGTAAATGTTTAAAGTTATAAACTATATAAACATAGTACATGTTTATAGAGGGGCCACAGATATATCAGATCACTTTTTAGTTCTAACTACAGTGAGAGTAAAAGGTAGATGGGATACAAGGAAAATGGAAGCAGCAAGTAAGAGAGAAGTGAAGGTTTATAAACTAAAGGAGAGGCAGTTAGGGTAAGATATAAACAATTGTTGGAGGACAGATGGGCTAGTGAGAGTATAGGCAATAGGGTAGAAGATGTATGGGGTAAGTTTAAGACTACAGCTGAACCTATGTTTTCATTAGGCTCTGTTTTCATGATTTTCAGTTATCGATGACTTTTATCACAAAAATATATGCTCTGTTTTCATTACTTTCTTGTTTTTGTCGGTCGTACGGAACACGTCCGAGTGGCCACATGCACACAAAGCCTCCCATACACGTATTCTGAGTCAGCGTCTGGCATTATTTCTCAGCGAGTGAACATAACCCTGCGAGGTTGTACAAAACATTTCATAATAATACATTGTTTGTTGCACTTGTTTATTGTATGTGACTGCTAAATAAGCCACCATGGGCCAGGATGTAGAAGAGTTGGTGAATGACCACAGTGAAGAGCTAACCACTGAAGAGCCACAAGATCTTCATCTGGAACAGCAACAGACTACAGCTGAGTAAATTGCTTCAGAAGAGGAGGAAGAGAGAGGAAAGAAGGTGCCTTCTTCAGTGATTAAGGACATTTGTGCAAAGTGGAATGAGTTGCAAAGTTTTGTGGAGAAATATCACCCTAACAAAGCTGTTGCAGGCCGTGTCTGCAACATGTTCAATGACAACGCCTTGTCCCATTTTAGGCAAATCTTAGAGAGACGCCAGAAACAGAGCTCTCTGGAAAAAAATTGTGTGTGACAGTGGTGCAGTGACTCTCAAGCTGGTCCTAGTGCCATTAAAAAACAAAGGGAAGTAACCCCGGATAAGGACGTGGTACCTGAAGTCTTTATGGAAGGGGATTCCCCTCCCAACAATGATCAATCCTCCCTCTCCCCATCTTCCATACTTCAACAAGAGTCTTCAATAAAGGTGTGTGTGATGTTAAATGCTGATTTATACATTTTATTAGTGCTTTATATTGATCTGTCATTCTTTTCTGTATGTAAATCTATATTTAATCTGTAAAAAAATTATTTTTTGTTAATACTTTTGGGTGTCTGAAAGGGATTAATTGGATTTACATTAATTCTTATGGGGAAAGTGGTTTCAGTTTTCTTGAATTTCGGCTTTTGTCAGACTCTGTGGAACGGATTAATCATGAAAACGGCGGGTCCACTTCAGCAGAAGTTTGTGGTTACAGGAAAGTGGGTGTAGGAGGGAAGAAGAGTGATTGGTGGAATGAAGAAAGAGTAGTAAGAGAAAAAAAGTTAGCATATAAGAGGTTTTTACAAAGTAGAAGTGATGCAAGGAGGGAGGAGTATATGGAGAGAGAGACAGAGTTTAAAAGAGTGGTGAAGCAATGTAAAACGAAAGCAAATGAGAGAGTGGGTGAGATGTTATCAACAAATTTTGTTGAAAATAAGAAAAAGTTTTGGAGTGAGATTAATAAGTTGAGAAAGCCTAGGGAAAGAATGGATTTGTTAGTTAAAAATAGGAGAGAAGAGTTATTAAATAGAGAGTTAGAGGTATCGGGAAGATGGAGGGAATATTTTGAGGGATTGTTAAACGCTGATGAAGATAGGGAAGCTGTGATTTCATGTATAGAGCAAGGAGGAATAACATCTTATAGGAGTGAGGAAGAGCCAGTTGTGAGTGTGGGGGAAGTGCACGGGGCAGTGAGTAGAACGAAAGAACCAGCGGGGATTGATGGGATAAAGATAGAAATGTTAAAAGCAGGTGGGGATATAGTTTTGGAGGGGTTAATGTTGTTATTTAATAAATGTGTGGAAGAGGGTAAGGTACCTAGGGATTGGCAGAGAGCATGCATAGTTCCTTTGTACAAAGGCAAAGGGTACAAAAGAGAGTGTAAAAATTTTAGGGGAATAAGTCTGTTGAAAAGAAGAAAACCGTCAAAGTGGGATATTTGAATGTGCGTGGATGTTGCGCGAATGATAAGAGATGATTTTCTATGTTATGAATGAGAAGCTGGATGTCCTGGCTTTAAGTGAAACAAAGCTGAAGGGGGTGGGAGAGTTTCAGTGGGGAGAAATAAATGGGATTAGGTCTGGGGTTTCAAATAGAGTTAGAGCTAAAAAAGGAGTAGCAATAATGTTGAAGGATAAGTTACAGCAAGAAAAGAGGGAATATAAAAGTATAAATTCAAAGATTATGTGGAGTAAAATAAGGGTTGGATGTGAAAAGTGGGTTATAGTAAGCATTTATGCACCTGGAGAAGAAAGAAGTGTAGAGGAGAGAGAGAGATTTTGGGAAATTTTGAGTGCATGGGGAGTTTTGAACCAAGTGTGAGAGTACTTGTGGTTGGGGATTTCAATGCTAAAAGTGGGTAAAAATGTTGTGGCGGTAGTAGGTAAATTTGGGGTGCCAGGGGTAAATGAAAATGGGGAGCCTTTAATTGAGCTATGTGTAGAAAGAGGTTTGGTAATAAATAGTACATATTTTATGAAAAAAAAAGGATAAATAAGTATACAAGGTATGTTATAGCATGTAATGAAAGTACGTAGTTTGTTAGATTATGTATTGCTGGACAAAAGGTTGATGGGTAGGCTTCAGGATGTACATGTTTATAGAGAGGCAACTGATATATCGGATCATTATTTAGTTGTAGCTACAGTTAGAGTAAGAGGTAGATGGGACAAAACAAAAATGGGAACAAGTGAGAGAGAGGTGAAAGTGTATAAACGAAGGGAGGAGGAAGTTAGGGCGAGATATAAGCAACTATTGGCAGAAGGGTGGGATAGTGATAAGATAAGATTTCGTTCGGATTTTTAACCCTGGAGGGTTAGCCACCCAGGATAACCGAAGAAAGTCAGTGCGTCATCGAGGACTGTCTAACTTATTTTCATTGGGGTCCTCAATCTTGTCCCCCAGGATGCGACCCACACCAGTCGACTAACACCCAGGTACCTATTTGCTGCTAGGTGAACAGGACAACAGGTGTAAGGAAACGTGTCAAAATGTTTCCACCCGCCGGGAATCAAACCCGGGCCCTCCGTGTGTGAAGTGGGAGCTTTTAGCCACCAGGCCACGTATGCAAGTATGAGTAGTGGGGGGAGGGGGGGTTGAAGAGGGTTGGAATAGTTTTAAAAATGCAGTATTAGAATGTGGGGCTATAGGAGGGTGGGTGCAGGAGGAAAGAGGAGTGATTGGTGAAATGATGAGGTAAAGGGTGTGATAAAAGAGACAAAGGTAGCTTATGAGAGGTTTTTACACAGCAGAAGTGTTATAGCAAGAGCAGAGTATATGGAGAGTAAAAGAAAGGTGAAGAGAGTGCAAAAGGAGAGCAGATGATATAGTGGGAGAGGCACAGTCAAGAAATTTTGATGAAAACAAGAAAAAATTTTGGAGCGAGATAAACAGGTTAAGAAGGCCTAGGGAACGAATGGATTTGTCACTTAAAAACAGAGTAGGGGAGGTAGTAGATGGGGAGCTGGAGGTATTGGGTAGATGGCGGGAATATTTTGAGGAACATTTTAATGTCGATGAAGCAAGGGAGGCGGTAATTTCATGCACTGCTCAGGGAGGTATAACATCTTTTAAGAGTGACAAGCAGGATGTGAGTGTGGGGGAGGTGCATGAGGCATTACGGAGAATGAAAAGGGGTAAAGCAGCTGGAACTGACAGGATCATGACAGAAATGTTAAAAGCAGGGGGGGGGGGTTATTACCCTGTTCACACTCCAACTGTTCGTCAGGTCCCAAAAACCATTCGACTCCATTCACTCCTATCTAACATGCTCATGCACACTTCCTGAAAGTCCACAAAACCTCCTTTACCCCCTCCCTCCAACCTCTTCGAGGACGACCCCTACACCGCCTTCCTTCCCCTACAGATTTATAAGCTCTCCATGTCATTCTACTTTGATCCATTCTCTCTAAATGACCAAACCACCTCAACAACCCCTCTTCAGCCCTCTGACTAATAATTTTATTAACTCCACACCTTCTCCTAATTTCCACACTTCAAATTCTCTACATAATATTTACACCACACATTGCCCTTAGACAGGGCATCTCCACTGCCTCCAACGACCTCCTCGCTGCAGCATTTACAACCCAAGCTTCACACCCATATAAGAGTGTTGGTACCACTATACTTTCATACATTCCCTTCTTTGCCTCCATTAATAATGTATTTTGTCTCCACATATACCTCAATGCACCACTCGCCTTTTTTCCCCCCTCATCAATTCTATGGTTAACCTCATCCTTCATAAAGCCATCCACTGACACATCAACTCCCAAATATCTGAAAACATTCATTTCTTCAATACTCCAATGTGATATCCAATTTTTCTTTACCTAAATCATTTGATACCCTCATCACCTTACTCTCATCTATGTTCACTTTCAGCTTTCTACCTTTACACACCCTCCCAAACTTGTCCACTAACCTTTGCACCTTTTCTTTAGAATCACCCATAAGCACAGTATTATCAGCAAAAAGTGATTGTGTCAACTCCCATTTTATATTTGATTCCCCATAATTTAATCCCATGCCTCTCCCCAACACCCTAGCATTTACTTCTTTTACAACCCCATCTATAAATATATTAAACCACCATGGTGAAATTACACATCCCTGTCTAATTTTACCGGGAAGTAATCTCCCTCTATTCTACACACCCAAACCTCAGCCTCACTATCCTCATAAAAACTCTTTACACCACTTAGTAACTTACTACCTATTCCATATACAGTGGACCCTCGACTAACGCTATTAATCCGTTCCTGAGAGCTCATCGTTAGTCAAAATTATCGTTAGTCAAGTTAATTTTCCCCATAAGAAATAATGGAAATCAAATTAATCCGTGTAGGACACCCCAAAGTATGAAAAAAAAAATTGTTTTTACCACATGAAATATTAATTTTAATACACACAAACTGAAGAAGACATGCACAGTTACATGACACTTACCTTTATTGAAGATCTGGTGATGATTGTTGGGATGGGAGGAGTGGAGAGTGTTGATGGTCTTAGTGTTCAGAAGGGGAATCCCCTTCCATTAGGACTTGAGGTGGCAAGTCCTTTTCCGGGGTTACTTCCCTTCCCTTTAAATCTCTCAAAACCAACCTTTCCTGGCCTTAAATTCACTCACATCACCACTAGTTGCTGGCATTTTTTTCATTAAATCGTCATGCAACTTCCTAGCCTTTTCACATATGATTGCTTGAGAGATGCTATCTCCTGCTATCTGTTTTTCGTTTATCCACATCAATAACAGTCTCTCAACATCTTCGAGTACTTGCGATCTCAGTTTCGAAAACATAGTTGCACCTTTGGCAAGAACAGCTTCCTTGATTGCCGTTTTCTTGGCCACAATAGTAGCGATGGTTGATTGGGGTTTCGTGTAGAACCTGGCCAGCTCGGAGACACGCACTCCACTTTCATACTTAGCAATGATCTCTTTCTTCATATCCATAGTAATTCTCACCCTTTTTGCTGTAGGGTTGGCACTAGAAGATTTCTTGGGGCCCATGGCGACTTATTTTGCAGGTGCAATCACTAAAAAGGCTGTGATAACATGAAATGTTCCGATTGTATGCTTGGAAGCGACCGCGGTGGCTGGCGGGCTTGTAAACACTGGCCAGAAGTGGACGCGTCTGACGGAACAAATAGTGTTGGTCGAGTTTTTTAGCGCTAGCCGAGGCAAAAATTTTGTGTTAAAATGTATCGCTAGTCGGATTTATCGTTAATCGATGCCATCGTCGGTCGAGGGTCCACTGTACTTGCAACATCTGCCACATTGCTCCCCTATCCACTCTATCATATGCCTTTTCTAAATCCATAAATGCAATTAAAACTTCCCTACCTTTATCTAAATACTACTGTTCACATGTAGGCTTCAACGTAAACACTTGATCTACATATCCCCTACTCACTCTAAAGCCTCCTTGCTCATCCGCAATCCTACTCTCTGTCTTACCTCTAATTCTTTCAATAATAACCCTACCGTACACTTTTCCTAGTATACTCTAAAAATTATAGGGGAATAATTTTACTATCTCTTTTGTCCCCCTTCCCTGTATACAGAGGAACTATACATGCTCTCTGCCAATCCCTAGGTACCTTCCCCTCTTCCATACATTTCGTTCTTCTTTCTTTCAACACACTGGCCATATCCCACCGAGGCAGGGTGTCCCAAAAGGAAAAACAAAAGTTTCTCCTTTTACATTAGTAATATATACAGTAGAAAAGGTTACTAGCCCCTTGCTCCCTCCCATACATTTATTAAACAAAAATACCAACCACTCCAACACTATATCCTCCCCTGCTTTTAACATTTCTTTCATAATCCCATCAGCTCCCTTTTTTTTTCTCTCTCTCTCTCTCTCTCTCAACTTGGCCATCTCCCACCGAGGCAGGGTGACCCAAAAAGTAAGAAAATCCCCAAAAAGAAAATATTTTCATAATCATTCAACACTTTCACCTCACTCACACATAATCACTGTTTTTGCAGAGGTGCTCAGAACACAACAGTTTAGAAGCATATACGTATAAAGATACACAATATATCCCTCCAAACTGCTAATATCCCGAACCCCTCCTTTAGAATGCAGGCATTGTACTTCCCATTTCCAGGACTCAAGTCCGACTATATAAAAATAACCAATTTCCCTGAATCCCTTCACTAAATATTACCCTGCTCACACTCCAATAGCTCATTAGGTCCCAAATACCATTCGTCTCCATTCACTCCTATCGAACACGCTCATGCACACCTGCTGGAAGTCCAAGCCCCTCGCTCACAAAAACCTCCCTTACCCTTTCCTTCCAACCTTTTTGAGAACAATCTCTACCCTGCCTTCCATCCCCTACAGATTTATAAGCTCTCCATGTCATTCTACTTTGATCCATTCTCTCTAAATGACCAAACCACCTCAACAACCCCTCTTCAGCCCTCTGACTAATACTTTTATTAACTCCACACCTTCTCCTAATTTCCACACTCCGAATTTTCTGCATAATATTTACACCACACATTGCCCTTAGACAGGACAACTCCACTGCCTCCAACCGCCTCCTCGTTGCTGCATTCACAGTTCCTGTTATATATATATATATATATACTATATATATATATATATATATTTTCTTTTTTCAACAAGTCGGCCGTCTCCCACCGAGGCAGGGTGACCCAAAAAAAAAGAAAGAAAAATCCCCAAAAAGAAAATACTTTCATCATCATTCAACACTTTCACCACACTCACACATTATCACTGTTTTTGCAGAGGTGCTCAGAATACAACAGTTTAGAAGCATACACATATAAAGATACACAACATATCCCTCCAAACTGCCAATATCCCAAACCTCTCCTTTAAAGTGCAGGCATTGTACTTCCCATTTCCAGGACTCAAGTCCGACTATATGAAAATAACCGGTTTTCCCTGAATCCCTTCACTAAATATTACCCTGCTCACACTCCAACAGATTGTCAGGTCCCAAGTACCATTCGTCTCCATTCACTCCTATCTAACATGCTCACGCACGCTTGCTGAAGTCCAAGCCCCTTGCCCACAAAACCTCCTTACCCCCTCTCTCCAACCCTTTTCAGGACGACCCCTACCCCGCCTTCCTTCCCCTATAGATTTATATGCTTTCCATGTCATTCTACTTTGATCCATTCTCTCTAAATGACCAAACCACCTCAACAACCCCTCTTCTGCCCTATGACTAATACTTTTATTAACTCCACACCTTTTCCTAATTTCCACACTCCGAATTTTCTGCATAATATTTACACCACACATTGCCCTTAAACAGGACATCTCCACTGCCTCTAACCGTCTCCTCGCTGCTGCATTTACCACCCAAGCTTCACACCCATATAAGAGTGTTGGTACTACTATACTTTCATACATTCCCTTCTTTGCCTCCATTGATAATGATTTTTGACTCCACATATACCTCAACGCACCACTCACCTTTTTTCCCTCATCAATTCTATGATTAACCTCATCCTTCATAAATCCATCCGCCGACACGTCAACTCCCAAGTATCTGAAAACATTCACTTCTTCCATACTCCTCCTCCCCAATTTGATATCCAATTTTTCTTTATCTAAATCATTTGACACCCTCATCACCTTACTCTTTTCTATGTTCACTTTCAACTTTCTATCTTTACACACATTCCCAAACTCATCCACTAACCTTTGCAATTTTTCTTTAGAATCTCCCATAAGCACAGTATCATCAGCAAAAAGTAACTGTCAATTCCCCATTTTGAATTTGATTCCCCCAAAATTTAATCCCACCCCTCTTCCGAACACCCTAGCATTTACTTCCTTTACAACCCCATCTATAAATATATTAAACAACAATGGTGACATTACACATCCCTAAGACCTACTTTTACCGGGAAGTAGTCTCCCTCTCTTCTACACACCCTAACCTGAGCCTCACTATCCTCATAAAAACTCTTTACAGCATTTAATAACTTACCACCTATTCCATATACTTGCAACATCTGCCACATTGCTCCTCTATCCACTCTATCATATGCCTTTTCTAAATCCATAAATGCAATAAAAACTTCCCTACCTTTATCTAAATACTGTTCACATATATGCTTCAATGTAAACACTTGATCTACACATCCCCTACCCACTCTGAAACCTCCTTGCTCATCCGCAATTCTACATTCAGTCTTACCTCTAATTCTTTCAATTATAACCCTACCGTACACTTTTCCTGGTTTTTATTTTATTATCACACTGGCCGATTCCCACCAAGGCAGGGTGGCCCGAAAAAGAAAAACTTTCACCATCATTCACTCCATCACTGTTTTCCAGAAGGGTGCTTTACACTACAGTTTTTAAACTGCAACATTAACACCCCTCCTTCAGAGTGCAGGCACTGTACTTCCCATCTCCAGGACTCAAGTCCGGCCTGCCGGTTTCCCTGAACCCCTTCATAAATGTTACTTTGCTCACACTCCAACAGCACGTCAAGTATTAAAAACTATTCGTCTCCATTCACTCCTATCAAACACGCTCACGCACGCCTGCTGGAAGTCCAAGCCCCTCGCACACAAAACCTCCTTTACCCCCTCCCTCCAACCTTTCCTAGGCTGACCCCTACCCCGCCTTCCTTCCACTACAGACTGATACACTCTTGAAGTCATTCTGTTTCGCTCCATTCTCTCTACATGTCCGAACCACCTAAACAACCCTTCCTTTTCCTGGTATACTCAGTAAACTTATTCCTCTATAATTTTTAGTCTCTTTTGTCCCCTTTCCCTTTATATAAAGGGACTATACATGCTCTCCGCCAATCCCTAGGTATCTTCCCCTCTTTCATACATTTATTTAACAAAAGTACCAACCACTCCAACACTATATCCCCCCCTGCTTTTAACATTTCTGTCATAATCCCATCAGTTCCAGCTGCTTTACCCCCTTTCATTTTACGTAATGCCTCACGTACCTCCCCCACACTTACATTCTGCTCTTCTTCACTCCTAAAAAGATGGTATACCTCCCTGACCAGTGCATGAAATTACTGCTCTGTTTCTTCCTTAACATTTAAAAGTTCCTCAAAATATTCTCGCCATCTACCTAAATATCTCCATCTCCCCATCTACTAACTCCCCTACTCTGTTTTTAACTGAAAAATCCATACTTTTCCTAGGCTTTCTTAACTTGTTTAACTCACTCCAAAATTTTTTCTTATTTTCATTAAAATTTCTTGACAGTGCCTCTCCCACTCTATCATCTGCTCTCCTTTGCACTCTCCCCACCACTCTCTTTACCTTTCTTTTACTCTCCATATACTCTGCTCTTCTTATAACACTTCTGCTTTGTAAAAACCTCTCATAAGCTACCTTTTCTCTTTATCACACCCTTACTTCATCATTCCACCAATCACCTCCTCTTTCCTCCTGCCCCCACCCTCCTATAACCACAAACTTCTGCCCACATTATAATACTGCATTTTTAAAACTATTCCAACCCTCTTCAACCCCCCCACTACTCATCTTTGCACTAGCCCACCTTTCTGCCAATAGTCGCTTATATCTCGCCCGAACTTCCTCCTCCCTTAGTTTATACACTTTCACCTCCCTCTTACTTGTTGTTGCCACCTTCCTTTTTTCCCATCTACCTCTTACTCTAACTGTAGCTACAACTAAATAATGATCCGATATATCAGTTGCCCCTCTATAAACATGTACATCCTGGAGCCTACCCATAAACCTTTTATCCACCAATACATAATCTAACAAACTACTTTCATTACGTGCTACATCATACCTTGTATATTTATTTATCCTCTTTTTCATAAAATATGTATTACTTACTACCAAATCTCTTTCTACACATAGCTCAATTAACCCTTTCAGGGTCCGTCCCGTAGATCTACGGCTTTACGTTCAGGGTCCAAACCGTAGATCTACGCCATGAGCTCAGCTCACTCTGATAAACTGTGAGTGGTACATTTGGGCCTAGATATGAGAGAATACATCTATGTGGTATGTGTGCACCACGTAAAACAGATCCTGCAGCACACTGTGTATAATGAGAGAAAAAAAATGAAATCATGATTTTTCGATTAAAACAGCAACTTTGCAGTGTTTTTTCGTATGTTTTTTATAGTTGTATTTGCGATTTCTTGGTCTCATTTGATAGAATGGAAGACATATTACAGAAATAGAGATGATTTTGATTGGTTTTAGCACTGGAAATGGCTTGAAACTGAGCTCAAAGTAGCAGAAATGTTAATTTTTTGTCGATATTCAAGAGTAAACAAACGACCTCACTCGTCTAATGCACGCCAGCTGGTGGGTCTAATATACATTCACAAATATGGTGATGATATTTATACAATTATTACAGTATTGCATAACAGTAAATCTTCTATTTTTTGGTGTGAATAAAAATTCATTATGTGAATAAAAAATCAAAATGGAATTTATTTGTAAAGCCTCAAAACATAACTAATGAACAGAGGAAATGTTAGTTTAGTGCCAGGAATGCCTACATTGTTCATTCTGGACCCTATTTTGAAATTGGAATATTTTGAACTTTGTGTTAAATTGGCCAAATTAACAATTTCCGATCACTTTATTTTGTAGTTGAAACAGTTGACTTGGCGATTTCTTGTGCTCAATCGATAGAATAGAAGTAATACTAGTGAAATAGCTAAGAATTTGGTTGATTGGAATAATGTAATTGGCCTGAAATGGGAGTCAAAGTCGGCAAAATCGCCGATTCGTAAATATAGCTGACACATCAAAATTCGCGAGAGCATAATTTCGTCAATTTTCCACCAAATTTCGTACTTTTTGTTTTATTACCTTCACAAAAAGATTCTCTACGATTTCATAAGAAAAAATAACAAATTTTTTTTTTGAAAATTCTTGGACACTGGTGCCTGACTCCAGATTTGGGCCTTGGACCCTGAAAGGGTTAAAGGCTCCCCATTTACATTTACCCCTGGCACCCCAAATTTACCTACTACTCCCTCCATAACATTTTTACCCACTTTAGCATTGAAATCCCCAACCACCATTACTCTCACACTTGATTCAAAACTCCCCATGCATTCACTCAACATTTCCCAAAATCTCTCTCTCTCCTCTACACTTCTCTCTTCTCCAGGTGCATACACGCTTATTATAACCCACTTTTCACATCCAATCTTTATTTTACTCCACATAATCCTTGAATTAATACATTTATATTCCCTCTTTTCCTGCCATAGCTTATCCTTCAACATTATTGCTACTCCTTCTTTAGCTCTAACTCTATTTGAAACCCCTGACCTAATCCCATTTATTCCTCTCCACTGAAACTCTCCCACCCCCTTCAGCTTTGTTTCACTTAAAGCCAGGACATCCAGCTTCTTCTCATTCATAACATCCACAATCATCTCTTTCTTATCATCTGCACAACATCCACGCACATTCAGCCTTCCCACTTTGACAATTTTCTTCTTCTTATTCTTTTTAGTAATCTTTACAGGAAAAGGGGTTACTGGCCCATTGTTCCCGGCATTTTAGTTGACTTTTACAACACGCATGGCTTACGGAGGTAAGATTCTTATTCCACTTCCCCATGGATATAAAAGGAAAAGTAATAAGACCAAGAACTATTAAGATAAAATCAAAGAAAACTCAGATGAGTGTGTATAAATAAATGTGTACATGTATGTGTAGTGTGACCTAAGTGTAAGTAGAAGTAGGAAGACATACCTGTAATCTTGCATATTTATGAGACAGACAAAAGGCATCAGCAATCCTACCATCATGTATAACAATCACAGGCTTTCGTTTTACACTCACTTGGCAGGACGGTAGTACCTCCCTGGGAGGTACGTGAGGCATTACGTAGAATGAAAAGGGGTAAAGCAGTTGGAACTGATGGGATCATGACAGAAATGTTAAAAGCAGGGGGGGATATAGTGTTGGAGTGGTTGGTACTTTTGTTTAATAAATGTATGAAAGAGGGGAAGGTACCTAGGGATTGGCGGAGAGCATGTATAGTCCCTTTATATAAAGGGAAAGGGGACAAAAGAGATTGTAAAAATTATAGAGGAATAAGTTTACTGAGTATACCAGGAAAAGTATACGGTAGGGTTATAATTGAAAGAATTAAGGTAAGACAGAATGTAGAATTGCGGATGAGCAAGGAGGCTTCAGAGTGGGTAGGGGATGTGTAGATCAAGTGTTTACATTGAGCATATATGTGAACAGTATTTAGTTAAGGTAGGGAAGTTTTTATAGCATTTATGGATTTAGAAAAGGCATATGGATAGAGTGGTTAGAGGAGAAATGTGGGCAGATGTTGCAAGTTTATGGGAATAGGTGGTAAGTTACAATGCTGTAAAATGTGCTTTTATGAGGATTGTGAGGCTCAGGTTAGGGTGTACGTAGAAGAGAGGGAGAATAACAGGTGGACCCCCCCGCATACGACGCCTTGCATAACGGACAATCCGCATACCGGACGCTATGATCGCAAATTTTGCCTCGCATACGCCCAAAAAACCCGCTCAGCGCCCTTCGTCGAGACGCGTCAATGTGCGGCATGAGACAGCATATATGTTCGCCGGTGGCAATGTTTACAGTCCAGCCTCTGCGGTAACATTCAAGCATACAATCGGGATATTTGTTTATTACAGTGTTTTCGGTGCTGTTTCTGGGGATAAATAAGTGGACCATGGGCCCCAAGATGCTTTAGTTCCAACCCTACAGCAAATAAGGGATAGAATTCCAATAGAGGATGAAGAAAAGATCATTGATAAGTATGGAAAGTGGAGTGCGTATCACCGACCTGGTCAGGTTGTACAAGTAACCCAATCAACCATCTCTACTATTGTGCGGCAACAGAAAGGCATCAAGGAAGTTTTCTTGCCAAAGGTTTAACTGTGTTTTCGAAACAGAGATTGCAAGTGATGGAAGATGTTGAGAGCCTCTTATTGGTGTGGTAAATGAAAATCAGCTAGCAGGAGATAGCGTTTCTCAAGCTATCATAAGCGAAAAGGCTAGGAAAAGAGCATCTGGAGTGTTTTTTGGAGAGAGTTACCGGGGCGTCAAACGCCCCAGCTGTCGGTCTGTGGACCAAGGCCTCTTAGGTCAGTGTCCAGGATGATGACCCCACACCAGTCGACTAACAACCAGTACCCATTTTTACATGATGGGGAAACATAGACAACTGGTGAAAGAAACAGTCCAATGTTTCTACTCTGGCTGGGAATCGGAACCCTGGCCTCACCGTGTGAAGCGGAGGAGGAGGAGAGCGTTAACACAGGCCACCAGAGCCCGTGATGAGGATTTAATTAAAAAAAGGCCTGCACTAGTGATGATGTGGAGGGAATTTAAGGCCAGCAAAGGTTTGGTTTGAGAGATTTAAGAACGTTAGTGGGCATACTAGTGGATAAGGCATGGTGAGGCGGCCAGTTCGGACCACAAAAGCGGCTGGGAAAAATATGTGCAGGAATTCAAGGGTACATAGAAACTGAAGGAGGAATAACCCACCCCTTCAACTTACCCCTCCCAAACTGAAAAACCCCCTCAAGACACCCCAACAACTTCTCCACCACCTCGCCTCAACCTCAAACACCCCAATGACCACTGAACCCCTGAAACCTGAACAAGTGTTTTAATTGTGATGAAAAACAGGACTGTTTTGGATAAGAAAATGCAGCAGGGACCTACATTACTAGGAGGAAAAGGCACTCCCAGGACATAAGCCTATGAAAGACAGGCTTACTTTTGTTGATGTGTTCAATGCTAGTGGTGATTGCAAAGTTAACCCTTTTTTTGTGTATCACTCTGAAAACTCCCAGAGCGTTCAGGCAAAAGAATGTCCTCAAGGAGAATTTGTGTGTGCTGGGAGGGGCAACAGTAAGGCATGGGTCCTAGGGACTTTTTCTATAACTGGTTACACCATGCATTTGCCCCAATGTGAAAGATTACCTAACTGAAAAGAAATTAGAACTTAAGTGCCTCCTGGTGTTAGAAAATTTGCCCCTGGGTCATCCTACAGCGTGGCAGAGCGACTTTATGGGACTGAGCTTATTAAGGTGAAGTTTTTGCCTCCTAATTTCCACTCCTCTCCTGCAGCCATGGACCAGCAGGTTATTGCAAAACTTCAAAAAAATGTACACAAAGCTCTGTTTGAAGGTGCTTTGGGAGTGACCCCAGAAACTCAACTGACTCTAAGAGAGTTTTGGAGAGATCACTTTAATATCCTCAATTGTATAAACCTTATAGGTAAGGCTTAAGGGAGTGACTAAGAAGACCTTGAACTCTGCTTGGAAGAAATGTGGCCAGAATGTGTAGACAAAAAGGGATTTTGAAGGGTTTGAGGCTAACCTGAGAGGAGTATGCCAGTTGAGGAATCATTGTGGCATTGGGGAAGTCCTTGGGGTTGGAGGTTAGTGGGGAGGATGTGGAAGAGTTGGTGGAGGACGACAATGAAGAACTAACCACTGATGAGCTGATAGATCAACTTCAAGAGCAAGAGGCCAGACCTGAGGAAACTGGTTCAAAGGAGGGGGAGAGAAATTAAAGGAATTGCCTATACAAGATTAAGGAAATGTGTGCAAAAGGGCTTGAAGTGAAAACCCTTTTTTGATGAAAATCACCCTAAACAGCTATTGCAAGCCGTGTTGGGAAACCCTGTACACTGCAATTTTGTGAAACACTTTAGGGAAGTCATAAAGGAACGAGAGGTACAGGCCACTATGGACAGATATGTTGTGCGAAAGAAGTCCAGTGATTGAAGCTGGTCCTGGTGGCATTAAAGAAGAAGGGAAGTAACCCCCAGAAAAGGACTCGACACCTCAAGTTTAATGGAAGGGGTTTCCCCCTTCTAAACACTAACACTCTCTCTCCCCTCCTCCCATCCCATCAATCATCACCAGATCTTCAATAAAAGTAAGTGTCATGTAATTGTGCATGCCTTTTTCAGTTTGTGTGTATTAAAATTAAAATTTCATGTGGTAAAATTTTTTTTTTCATACTTTTGGGTGTTTTGCACGGATTTTAATTTGATTTCCATTATTTCTTATGGGAAAAAAACATTCGCATACCGAACATTTCGCATTAACAGCCAGCCCTTTTTGCACGGATTAAGGTCGCTATTTCGGGGGTCCCTGTACATCAAAAAACCCTGGAAGGGTTAATATTATTATACTCCAAGAATATAATAAAATTAAGATGGTTGTGTTTTAAGTCAAATTGGGTTTTCTCAATTATTTGTTAATATAAATTATTATTATATACAACTTTTGATTAATCATGAAGATCTTTACAGATAACATTTAATTCTTTCAGGGTCACCAGGCCCTTGCCCAGACTTGTTCTCAGGTGTTGCCAAAATTAAAAAAAAAATAAATTATTTTTTCTTATCAAAAGATAGAGAATCTTTTCCCGAGATAATGACACCAAAAGTATGAAACTGATATAAAAATTACGGAATTATGCTCTTGTAAATTAGCGGGGCTCGACGATGTTTATGAAACGGCGACTATTGGCCCTATTTTCAGCCAATTCCAGTATACTAGTCGACAAAATCATAACTCTTTTGTTAGAACTCCATTTTTTCTATCAAAAGAGTACAAGAAACTATCCCTTTACCGATTTCAACATCCAATAAAGTAGTCAGAATTTAGCAAATTTTTCCAATTTCACACAAATTTCAAAAGATGCCAATTTCCCAAAAAGGGTCCAGAATAAAAAACATTCCTGGCACTAAAATATTTTTTCTCTGTTCATTGTTATGTCCCATGCCCCTCTTACATTCTTTTGCTTTCCCCATTGAATTTTATTCTCACAAAAATGGAAGATTTCTGTTATGCAGACTGCTACATTAGTGTAGAAATGGTATAAATAATATCAGTGAACTTGTGAAAGAAAATCAGACTCACTAGTTGATGTGTATTTACCCTTTGGCATGATTTGTTTCCTTTTGAACTTTGGCAAAAATCGAAGTTTTCTGAATGGAGTAAAATAAAATAAAAAAAAAAGGCAAAATTTACCGGGGACGGAATGATACCAAATAACCCGCAAAATGTAAGAGAGGAGCTTTTTTGACAATGTTTTGGCTGACTTTGACCATTTAAAGGTTTACTTTTCATTGTAAAACAGTAAAAAAATAAATTCAATTTCTGCAATTTGTTTTCCCTTTTCTTTTAAAATGAGAAAAGGGGAAATTAAAATTGCTTCATAAAAAATACAAAAATTACAGTGCAAAGTAGCTGTTTTAAACCAAAAACATGTGAAAGTTTTTTTTTTCTCACAACCCCATTTGTGTCCCGCAGGTTTTTTTTTTTCATACTGGCCCCTGACCACTTTAGCCCCATTCTTTCATATGTGGGCCCTTCCAGCTTTCTCCCCATTTGATTTGAGGGCGCTAAAATTTTAGGGGGACTAGTCATGGGCCCCTGTTTTCGATATTAATCTTTTTATGAGGCTCATTGTATGCCGAAATTATCGTAAGGTGAATTAATTTTCCCCATAAGAAAAAAGGGAAAATTTCTTTTTTTAAATCTTTTCCCTTGCCCCAAAAAAGTATAAAAAAAAAATTTTCCAAAATGAAATTTTAAATTTTTAAATTGACACAAACTGAAAAGACTTGCACAGTTTTACTCTATTTAAGAATAGAAAAAGGACACTTACCTTTTTAAAGTTCGGGTGTGATTGATGGGGGGGGAAAGGGGGACGGTTTTTTTTTTAAAAGGGGGAAATTTTCCCCTTCCATTGGGGACTTAAAGGTGCAAGCCCTTTTTCCGGGTTTTTCCCCCTTCTTCTTTTAATCCCCCTAGGACCAGCTTGAGAGTCAGGGAAACCTAATTGCAAACATATCTGTCCCTAGAGCTCTGGCCCTTTTTTCCCTTTTAAAGATTTGTCAAAAGTGGTTAAAACATTGTCTTGTAATAGTCACCAGCGGGCTTGCAATAGCTTGTGAGGGTGATTTTCACCCAAAAAGGTTTTTCCCTTTTCAATTTTCACTTTGCAAAACATTTCCTTTAACTTTAAAATTTTGAAACTTCTTCATTTCTTTTTCACCTGCTCCGAAGCAGTTTCCTAGGTTGGCCTTTTGTGTTGAAGATGATTTAGCAGCTCATCGTGGTTAGTTTTCTTGTTTTTCCCCCACCACTTTCCACATCCCCCCCACAAACCCCTCCAATCCCAAGGGACTTAACCAATGCCCAAAATTTGTTTCCCACAAAGGGCTACACTTTTCAGGGTTAGTCCCCCCCATAACTTTTTTGGTCACACATTCTGGCCACGTTTTTTTCGAAGCAGAGTTCAAGGCCCTCTTGTCATTTCCCTAGAACCCTTTGCCTAAAAGGTTTACACATTAGGTTTAAAAAAGTGGTTTTTTTAAAACTTTTTGGGAGCTGGATCCCTGATGTCACTTCAAAGCACTTTTAAAAAACATAGCTTTTGTGTAGAGTTTTTTGAATTTTTGAAAATTGACCTTCGGCCATGGGCTGCGGGAAAGAGGAGTGGTATTGGGAAAGGCAAAATTGTTTTTTAACCAAAAGTTCATTCCCCAGAAAGTCCCTTGCCAAGTTGAAGGTTTGGAAAAAGGGGAGCTTTTGTCAAATTTCCAGGAGGCACTTAATGTCCAATTTCTTTTCCTATGGAAATTTTTTAAACATTGGGTGGGAAAATTTTTAAATTTTCAGTCATAAAAAAAGGGCCCCCTATTCCCCCATGCTTTTTCTGTTTGCCCCCCAACAGCCCACACAAATTAGCCTTGAGAACATTTTTTTTTGAATGAACACTCGGGGTTTCGAGTGTTTAAAAACCAATAAAGGTTTTACTTAAACAATCCCCACTAGCATTAGAACTTTTCGAAGGGTAAGTTGTTTTTCCTAGGCATATGCCCTGGGGGGTCCCTTTTTCCCCTCCTGAGTAAATTAGGTTCTGCTTGGCAATTTTTTCCCAAAAAAACGGGCCCCGTTTATTTGAAAATTAAAACTTGTTCAGGTTTTAATTCTTCCTGTCTATGTGGGTCCTTAAATTTCCCTTTACATTTTTTCACCCACTTTTTCGGTCTAAAAATGGAAGCCTCGCGGGCCCTTATCACACTTTGTATCCCCTTTACAAATTTTTAAAATTTAAAAACCCAAACCTTTGGGGTTTTTAAAATTCACTTTCATCATTAAACTATTTGGTAGGCTTTTTTCTGTTTTAAATGTCATGCATTCCTGGGCCTTTTCACTTTATGATCGTTGAGAGATGCTATCTCCCGGCTTTTATTTTTTTTTGTTTTTCCCACCCCAAATAAGGCTTAAAACCATTTTTCTACCCACTTGCGATCTCTGTATCAAAAAAAAAACTTCCCACCTTTTGCAAAAACCCGCTTCCTTGATTGCCTGTTTTTTGGGGCCAGGTTTAGTAAGTGGTTGTTTGGGGTTTTTGTTGAAAACCCTGGCCAGCTCAGGGCACACACCCAAATTTAAATTATTATTAAATTTTTCCTTCATTTCCATATTTAAATTTTCACCCTTTTTACCACAGGGTTGGCATTAAAAGCTTTTTTGGGGGCCCCCATGGTATTTTTTTGTAGTACAAGCACTAAAACCTGTGTTTAATTTGAAAGGGACTAAATGTATGTTTTGAGGGGACTGCATTTGGCGGGCTTGAAAAACACGGCACCCACAGGGCTGTGGGGCCCAAAAGTGGGAGCATCCCGGACGAATCAGTGAGGGGGAGTTTTTCATCGTGGGGGGGAAAAATTTTTTGCGTTCAAATGCATCTTTAGGGGGCAATTTAACGAAAAAACAATTCCATTTTTAAGGGGCGGGGCCCCCACTGTCCCTTAAAAAAACCCCTTTAGTGCGTAAGCTGTACTAGTATGTCGGGAAACCCGGGAAAGGGTTAAGTGCAATTTTTTTTAGGAAGTTGTGACAATAGAAAAAAAACTTTTTTGGGTTTTTAGGTTGTTTTGGTAATTGGGGAAATTTGTAATACTGACTCTTTTTCTGTTGAGATGTATTTTGTGGGGACTAAAAGGGTTTGTCTTCCCAGACACTATATTTAAGTATTTAAAAGAAAGGAAAAGATGTTTTTTTTTTTTGTGGTTTTTTAAAATTTGTGTTATAATTAAACAATTTTGCTTTTGGGAAAATGGGAATTCTATAAAAAAAATTTTGACATTTTAATTTTCTTTGGGGGTTTCGTTTTGTATTTTCAAAGACTTTTAAGCGGGGCCCAAGCTTTTTTAAACTACTTTCATGAGCCAGCTTACTCAGGTTTAAGTTTGGGATTTAAAAAATTTGGGCCTAAATAGGGAAAAGAATGCGTCTATGGGGTTTAAGTTTTGCACTATTAAAAAAAAACCCTGCAGCAGGCATTTGCAATGAGAAAAAAAAGGGGGAAACTGTTTTTTTGGTTAATAAAAGTTTTTTGGTGTATTTTCATATTTTTTTTATAGTAGCATTTTGTTTCTTGGTCTATTTGAAAAAATAAAAGGAGTTTTTAACAAAAAAAAGGGACTTTGAGGGGTTGAATAAAAAAGGGTTAAATTTGGGATTTTTTTCAGAAGTAGTAGAAATTTTTGTTTTTGCTAAAAATTGGGGGTTTAAACACCAAAACACGGTCCAATACACATCATTGGTGGGTTTAATGGTGTTTGAATGCACTGAATTTTTTTATAAATTATTACAATATTGAATAACAGAAATTTTCTATTTTTTGGTGGCATAAAAATAATTTTTAAAATAAAAAAAAAAAAATTAAATTTCTGAACCTCCCCTTAAAAAAGTAGGGAATGTTAGTTTGGCCGGGTTTCCCTACATTGATTTTTCTGGACCCTATTTTAAAATTTGGGAAAATGGTTTGAATTTTGTGTGAAATTGGCCATATTCCCCATTTTCCCAAATCATTTTTTTGGGGGAAGTTGAAATAGTTGTTTTGGGGCCCTTTTTATGTGTTTAAATAGATAATATGGAACACATATAGGAAATAGTTAAGAATTTTGGTCTTTTTTAAACCCTTTGTATTTACGGGATTTTTACCTGGAGAGAGTTGGGGGGTCAACCCCCCCGGGGGCCCGGGGTTGTGACCAGGCCTTTTGGGTGGTTTCAGAGCCTGATCAACCAGGTGTTGCTGCGGGCCCTGGCGCAAACCAACGTAAGACCCACGGGGCTGATCGGAAAATTGACTTTAGGGGGCTTGTCCGTCCCAGTTTAAAGGGGACTGCCGGGGGGTCTGTTGGTAATCCCCTTATGTGTGCTGGGGGGGGTTTAAAACATTTTGGGGCCCCCCCTCCCTTTTTGTATGGTCTTTTAAAACGTGCTAGTGCCACCCTGTTTTTCTTGGGGGGAGGTGCAGGGGTTTTGCCAAGTCTTTTGTTTTGGGTGGAGTGATTTTGGGTGTGCAAGTTCGGTACTAATCCCTCTGGTTTTTCCCAGGTTTTATAAAATTCAGGTATTTCTCCCCCCGGGTTTCCCCGGGAAAAAGGTTTGGGAAACCCTCAAGCCCCCCAAAAATTAAATTGTTTTATCCCCGTTATGCGGGGCCGTGAAAGTTCTCTTAAAATTTTTAGGGGGAAAAATTTTTCCCCTTGCCTTAAAAAGGTGCTGTTAGAGTGCACCCTTTAACCAGCCTAGATAGAAAAATTTGGCCCTGAAGAGTGTCATCGGGGGTTTGGCCCCCCCTATTTTTGAATTTTTCTAAATTATCCCTGTATTTTTCTAGCGGGATGCGATTGATACAATGTTTAGGGTTTCCTTAAAGGGGAGATCCTCCGACATGATCATCCAGGTTTTGACTTTGGGTGTTTGGCTTTTTTTTTGTGGCCGGGAATTTTTTTTGTACTCGGATGAAGTTTTTAATTTCCCCCTTTTTAAACCATTCTGAGTTATTGAAATTTCCATGTTGAATTCATATTGTTTTCTGCAGCCCACGGGAAAGTTTTGGGTTTTTGGATTTTCCCCCCTGGAGTTTTGCAGTGTCTGAAAAAAAACATGACTCAAAATGGGGGAAAAATTTCCCAAAAATAAATATTTCTGACCCGCAAAATTTTACAAGAGTATAACTTCATATTTCTTTATAAATTATTTTATTTTATTACATTCAGAAAAAAATTATGATTTTTTAAAAAAAAAAATATTTTTTAGCCGTGGGGAATTTTTTTGATGGGGTTTTAACCCTTTAAAAAGCCAAAAAAAGGGAAAACAGAGAAATTTGTTTAAACACAAGAGGAAAAATAATAATAATAATAATTTAAAAATTAAAAATAATAATAATAAAAATAATAATTTTTGAGTGTGTCTGCAGTGTTCTAGTTATATATTTAAAGTTTTTAATGCAAAATAAAAATTATGAAAAGTGTTTTAACAAACAATTTTGAAATTTTTTTGTGTCTTTAAATAGAACAAATTTTGCCCCAAATAAATTTTTAAAATTTGGGGAAATTTTTTTAAGGAAAAAATGGGTTTGTGTCCCAAAAAATTTTTTTAAAAAAAACATGAAATTGGATGTGGGATATAAGGAAGATTAAAAATATACCCCTGGTTTTTTGACTAAAATATTTTAAATGGAAATACTTTCATTTATTAAAAAATGGAAAAAATAAAGAACACAAATCATTTGAATGTTTTGGTGTTGAAATGTTTTAGTGAAAAAAATAATCTTGTGAAACATATGAGAGGACATACAGGGATTAAACCATATAAAAATTTTGAGGGGTCTGAAATGTTTTAGTGTAAAAAGTTTAAACTTTTTTTGGGCACATATGAGGTTCAAGGGGATAAACCATATTTAATTTTTCTAGTGTCTGAAATTTTTTTTAGTGGAAAAGGCAGTCTTTGAGGGACTGAGAGTCCCTAAGGAGAAAACCCTTTTAATGTTCTGAGGGTATGAAATTTTTTTAGTGAAAAAAGGAATCTTGGAAACCTATGAGAGCTAAGGAGATAAACCTATCAATGTTCTGAGTGTCTGAAATGTTTTGTGTAAAAGGCCCGTCTTTTTTGAGCACATGAGGTACATAAAAAGGGGGAAAAACCCTTTTTAAAAGTTCTGGGGTCTGAAAAGTTTTAGTGTAAAAAAACAGTCTTGGGGAAACCCTGTGATTTTACCCAAAGGGAAAAAAATATCAATGTTCTGAGTTTTTTGAATGTTTTAGTATAAAAAGCAGTTTGGGGAAAAAAAGTGAGGGGACATTTCAGGTGATAAAACCGTAATCCCTGTTTTTGAGGGTCTGAAATGTTTTGGGGTTTAAAAAACAGTTTGTTAAAAAATACGAGAGTACAATTTCAGGAGATAAACCAAATCAAAGTTTTAGTGTTGAAAAAGTTTTTTGTGTAAAAAAGGGGTCTTGTGCCCCAAAAATGAGAGTTCATTAAAGGAGATAAACCATTTTCAATGTTCTGAGTGTCTGAAAAGTTTTATGAAAAAAAAAAAAATTTGAGAAACATGTGAGGTAATAAAGGGGATAAAACCAATCAATGTTTGAGTGTCTGAAATGTTTTTAGTGATAAAAGTAATTTTTGAGAAACCCTGTGAGGTACACAGGGATAGGTAAGTAAATAAAGGTTTTTTTTTGGTTTCACAAATACAGTTACAAAGAATTATCTACATTTGCGGGATATGTGAGAGAACCTGGAATAACCCCAAAAAATTGACAGAGTGACTTATTTTTCCCTTTGGGGGCCCCTTTTTCCTTATTATTTTAATATAAAGGTTATAAAATTTTCTTATTTTTTCTATAAGAAGATAACTTTTATTATCATACTAAAATGTTTATTCCTAAAAGAGGGTCTTAAGGAAATTTACCCAAAACGAGGGGGAAATTTCTAGGGGAAAAAGGGAAAAAATTTTCCGTATGTTAGGGTTTAAAAAAAAGGAAAAACATTCCCCCCCTTTCTGTAGCCCACATTCATAGACCCTTTTTGGGACTCTTCTTGAAAATGGTTTTAAGCTATGACTTGGGGTTTTACATGTGGGGTTTGTTGTTCCATTCCTTATTGCTTACATTTAAAAAGGGGGGGAAGCCCGGGGCCCAAAGACTGTGGGTACTAAAAGTTGTGCTCTCTCCCCCTAGTACTTGATTGCTTTGGTTCCCCAAACCTTGGGCCCCAAAATTTGGGGCAAGTTTTTCTGGACACTGTTTGTGAGCAATTTTAAAACATGATTTTGCTTCAGTTGTTTTAGTCTGTCTTTTTAACATTCGCATACAAATGCTTTAATTTATCCTGGCCCACTGTTCTCTTTTTTCCCAGCCCCCGGTTTATTTTTTCGATTTTTTTCTGGGTGATTTGCCGTCTATCTTTCAGTTTTTTTGTCAAAAGGGAGATTTCCAAGAAGGCAAACGGAATCCATTTGGCAATGTATAAGGGTTTAATAGGGTTGCCCAGCCCCAGTAGGTAGACACTTTTGCTTGTTATACAGAATTCAGTCTTTGGGATTTGCTTTCTTTATACACGTTCCCCATCAATTTCTGCATGCATGGGGCAAAGGGGATTCCCAAAATTTTACGATGAAACAAAGTGATGGGCTCCCCCTTAATTGAACATTAAAGTTATTTACCCTTTTCGTTTATGTTTCGTTTCCAAAGAGAAAGGCCCCTTTAAATTTTCCCTAGGTGTAAAGATAAATTTGTTGTTACCAAAACCCCCTTTCTGCGGGGTCCCGTTCCAGTGTTTAAAAAATTAGCAATATCTTTTGGGTTTTACCCGACACAACAGGCATGTATCTGCATACCGTAGGGGGGGTTTGCCCCCTTGACACTGATAGGCTTTTCTTTTACATTTAAAGTAAGAAAAAATAAAAGGGCCCAGAAAAACTTCCTTGGGGGGGAATCCACATGTTATGGCCCGGGGTTCTGATTCTGTTTTTTTTGATTTTGCCCTTTGTTTTCCCGTTGCTAAGGGAGGATTAAAACCCGTTAAAGAACCTATAAAGGATGCTTTTAATTTTTTTACTAATATATTGTGGTTGGGCAGTATCGAAGGGCCTTTTTTCCCGATCTAAGGTTACCATACCTTGAGGTTCCCTTTGGGCATTTCGTTCTAGGAATCCATAGATTAAAAAAGGGGGTGTGGTTGGGGTAGGATCTTCTAAAAACCGATTTTAAAATATGGAGAATGTTGTTGGGCATTTTAAAGGGACTTAAACCCTTTAGATAAAAACCGCCTCTTTTGAATTTTAGTATTATTTCTGAGTATACTAACAGGGCCCATAGTTTCCCAAAAACTGACCCAATATTTTTCTTGAAAAATAGGAGTAAACTGGCCTCCTTGGAAAACCCCCCGGTTGGTCTAGTGGGTGATTGTGTTTAAATTTGTGAGCAATAGGGATTGAATTTAGAAAACACCATCTTTTTGGAACTTAAAACGGGATGTTCTTTGTTTTTGGGTTTTAAACCCGCTTTTGTTCTTTTTGAAAAAAGTCATGAGATTTCATTTTCTGTTGGGCCAAAAATTTGGGGTTTCCCCTTTATTGGGTATAGAAAGTTTGAAACTTTTCAGGTCTGTGTTTAAAAGGGATTTGATACAGTGGTAGTTTACTTACTTTGATTGCAAAAAGATGTGTGTATGAAATTTAAAACAATTTGCCCCCTTAGTGTTTCATGGGATACCTCATTATTGAAGTGAGTACTTGTTGGGCCTATCTTCTGGTTGTGGGGTATAAACCCAAAAGTTTTTTTGTTGTTGCCAGACTTTTTTGGGGTTATTTCCCTTTACTCTTCAATTTTTGGCAGTAGTTTCTTTGCCCTTTCTCCTTTTATAAGCCTGTTTCTCTGTTCCTCACCTTTTGGGAAAATTTAGTGCGGCCCAAAATCCTGTCTTTTGCTTTTAAAACTTTTTAGCAGCTGGTCTCTGGAAATTTTTTATTATCTAATATTCTAGTATTCATCCAGGGTTCAGTTTTTCATTTTAAACCTAACCTCTTTAAAATGGTGCAATATTATCAAGGTGGTAAAAGGAAAATTCTTTTGAATTTTTCCAGGAACGTTTACATCCTTGGGAAATTGTTATCTCTGTCCAGTCACAATTGTGTAGCCTATTTACCGTTTTTCTTTACTGTAGTTTTTAGTTTTTTCCTCATTTTTATTGTTTCCCGTGTAGGCCTATCCTATCCCCAGTGATTTTCCTGGTGCAGTAAAAGTGAAAAGATCATAAGACCTGTGGGGAATTTACGCCCGCTGACTAATTTTTTTCAGAGCGGTTTCAAAGTATGTGGTCAATTAGGGTGGCCCGAGAACTTTTGTGATCCGGGTTTTGGGGTATTAATTAGTTGAGGTAAAATATTTAATCCCGGGAAATTTTTATTATAAACCCTTTTTAAAAGCCCGTTATTTTGCTGCCCGGGAAAAAAAGTTTTTGAAGTCGCCCCGTATTTTTGTTCGCAAATTTTTTTAACTCCGGACAAAACTCTGGGGAAAAATTTCTAAGAAAATGGTCCCGGGTTTTGGGGGCGGTAACCTTTGTTTTCCCACTTAAAAATGGGGTTTTGGGCTTAGGGAAACAGCACTTTTTTAAAAAAAACCTAGAATTTTCCCGTTTTTTGTTATTTAAAACAGGTTTTTGGGTTGTAAACTTTAAATCATTTTAATGGGAGGGCCAAAATACTCCACCACCCTTTTGTTTTCCCCCCTTTTGGTTTTTTTTTTGTAACCATCTATTTTGACCCTCGTCTCAGTCACCCTAACATCCAAACCCAAAATTTAGAGAGGGGTTTTAACTGCGCCCTAAAAATTTTTTTAGTAGAATCCTAATTTACTGCCAATTTAGGAAGAAGTAAACTTGCATTGACATGAATAAAGTGAAGGGCCCGTTTTTTATAAAAAAAGTCATAATCATCAAAAATTTTGGCAAAGGGGAAATTTGTATTAAATTTAGGTAAATCAATTTTATCCCCTGCTAAAGGGGGAACTGAGCCAAAATGCATTTGTTACTCACAAAAAGAATTTTTGGCAGTTTCTGTTTTTTTAAAAATAATCCTTTTGCACCCCCCCCTTAAAATTTTAAAAAAGGTGCCTTTTTCTGTTTTTCATGCATACTTTAGTTTCAGTGTATGCACCCGTTTTTTAGGTTTTTTAGATAATAAGGCTTTTATTGTCTCACATTGGGTATGTATGCATTAATATGGAAGTTAAGGGTTACATTCCCCGCTATAGCCGTCATTATTTACCCTTTAAATTTTTTCTGTTTTGTTTTGCCTTGCAAATAGGTTTTAGGTCCCGGATTAAATTTTTTGGGGGTCACCCCTTAAGAGGTACAATAAGAGCTTTGTGTTTCCCCTGTTTTTGGGTTTTGGGGATGCGGGGTTGCCCTCCCCTTTCGGCGATAGTACATTTACTTTTCTGGTAGGATGGCAACTGTTGGGTTTTTTTCTGTCCCGGGGGCTGTTTTCTCCATTTACCCTTTTCCGCCCCCAGGGGGATTTCTTTTTAAAGGAATTGTTTAAGAAATTTTTAAAAATAAAATTTTGGGAGGGCCCGTACCCCCCCAATGCCTGCCTTTTCACTCTTGCTCTTTTTTTTATTACAAAAAATATTTATTTCTCTTTTTGTCCCTAGGGACATTTTGTATTGCTTTAGCAATCACCCTGGGAAAATTTCTAGTAAAAATTTTCCCCTTCAAGACCCCCTTCACGCTCACTTTCCCTTTTAAATTCACAAAAACCCCTTTCAAATTTAAACCCTTTTTACAAAACTTCCCCCTTCCCCTCTCCTTTTACAGTGTGGCTTCCTTTAAATTTAAATTCTAAAATCCCTTTTCCCTTTGGGAGATCGAAAGGTTTAATCCCTGGTTTTATCCTTCCCAAACCCCCCCCCCCCCCCCCCCAAATTCCATTTATTGGGGGTTGCGTCGGGGTTGTTGTCTCCTGACCGGGTTTTGCTGACTCAGCCATTTTTAAAAAAATGAGGGGGAAATAAAGCCCACCCCAACCCGCTTTCCCTTTTGGGGGATGAATATTTGGGTTTTTGCATGTTTTTCAATGTACATGGGGGAGTGAAAATAGGCAGCTACTTTAAAAAATTAACCCCTTTATGTTTAACTATTTTACTTTTTTTCCCCCCCGAATGGCAATGAGGGATATCCGCCCATAACCTTGGGTTTTTGTACTTTTGATTTGAAGTTTTTCCTGTGTTTCCCTCCGTTGCATTTAAGGTGATATGATGGTGGGACAAAAATGATGCTACTGTCAACAGAAAGAAAGTCCGTAAAAAATGGGGAATTTCACTTGTAGTTGTAGTCTCTGGCATAGCGGGGTGTTTGGGGGTGGCACCATGTTTTAATTGCTCAAATTTTTCCCTTGTTTTGGCCCCTGAAAAAAAAGGTCCTTTTCAGACCCGTATTTCCTTTGGGGTTTAGTTGTTTAAGGGGTTTTTGCCTGTTTTTTCTTCCCCTTAAAAAACACTGGTGGAGTTGATATGGGGTCAGTTATTTTTGTGTGGAAAAAGGGCTCATGTCTGGGGTTTACGTGTGGGAGCAGGTTGGTTCTTGAATGCCGGTCCCCCTTTTGTCATATTTAGTCCATTTTGTTGTCGTCACCATCAGTTTTAGTCACTATAGGTTCCTTGCCCCTGTTGGTTTTCAGCATACTTTCAAAAATTTTGGAAATCCCCTGGGTTCGGATAGGCCCAGGGGGGGGCCCCAAAATTAGGGCAAACCCCTTTTTGTGCTTGGGTTTTGGGTGCGTGCTTCAGCCACAGCCCATTCAAAGTGTTTTAGTGTCTGAAAAGTTTTTTGTAAAAGGCCCGTTTGTGACACACATGAGATTTCATTTTCGGAGATTTAAATCATTCAATGTTCTGGTTCTGAAAAAGTTTAAACAAAAAAAACCATCTTGGTTTAAACTTCACAAGTTATTCAAGAGATAAAGCCTGGTTTGTTTTTTTAATGTTTCAGGAATATTTTTGTTACAAACCATCAGCATTTCAGTGGAAACCCCAACCGCGTTTTAAAATTTTTTGAGAGCTCCGTTTTTGGGAAATTTAAACGTTAGTAAATTAATTTTCCCCAAAAAGAATAAAAGGGAAAACAAATTTTAAACCATGCAAGGGGCAACCCCCAAAAATTTTGAGAAAAAAAAATTACAACATGAAATATTAATTTTAAACACCCAAAATGAAGAAAAGGGGTTTCCAGTTAATGGAATTACTTTATTTAAGATCTGGTGATGTTTTGGGGGGATGGGAGGAGGGGAGAGTGTTGATTTTTCTTGTGTTTAGAAGGGGGAAACCCCCCATTAGCACTTGACGTAGCAAGTCTTTTTCTGGGGTTACTTCCCTTGTTCTTTTAATGCCACTAGGACCAGCTTCAGAGTCACTGGACTTCTGTCGCACAACATATCTGTCCATAGATACCTGTACCTCTCATTCCTTTATGACTTTCCTAAAGTGGTTCACAACATTGTAACCAGTCATAGAGAAAGTCCCTAGTGACCCATGCCTTACTGTTTGCCCTCCACAGCACACACAAATTAGCCTTGACAACATTGTTTTTCCTGAACACTCTGGGAGTTTCATAGTGATACACCAATAAAGGTTTCACTTTGCAATCACCACTAGCATTGGCACACATCAACAGAGTAAGCCTGTCTTTCATAGGCTTATGTCCTGGGAGTGCCTTTTCCTCCTGAGTAATGTACGTCCTGCTTGGCATTTTCTTCCAAAACAGGCCTGTTTCGCCACAATTAAACACTTGTTCAGGTTTCAGTCCTTCATTGTCTATGTACCCCTTGAATTCCTGCACGTATTTTTCAGCCACTTTTTGGTCCGAACTGGCAGCCTCACCATGCCTTATCACACTATGAATGCCACTACGCTTCTTAAATCTCTTAAACTAACCTTTGCTGGCCTTAAATTCACTCACATCACTAGTTGCTGGCATTTTTTTAATTAAATCATCATGCAACTTCCTAGCCTTTTCACATGATCGCTTGAGAGATGCTATCTCCTGCTATCTGTTTCTCGTTTATCCACACCAATAAGAGTCTCTCAACATCTTCTATCGCTTGCGATCTCAGTTTCGAAAACATAGTTGCACCTTTGGCAAGAACAGCTTCCTTGATTGCCGTTTTCTTGCCCACAATAGTAGCGATGGTTGATTGGGGTTTACTATACAGTCTGACCAGCTCAGAGACACGCACTTCACTTTCATACTTAGCAATGATCTCTTTCTTCATCTCCATAGTAATTCTCACCCTTTTTGCTATAGGGTTGGCTCTAGAAGCTTTCTTGGGGCCCATGGTGACTTATTTTGCAGGTGCAATCACTACAAAGGCTGTGATAATATGAAATGTTCCAGTTGTATATTTGGAAGCGACTGTGGTGGCTGGCTGGCTTGTAAACACTGGCACCCATGGGACAAGTGAGGCGCGCTCACGCGAAAGTGGACATGTCTCAAACGGAACGAATAGCGTTGGTCAGGTTTTTAAGTGCTAGTCGAGGCAAAAATTTTGCGTTAAAATGTATCGCTAGTCAGATTTATCGTTAATCGATGCCATCGCTGGTTGAGGGTCCACTGTATATAAAAGGTTTATACCACAACATTGTTGAGTGTGAAATAAATTAATGTCAGTTATATAAATCATATGAGTTTATAGAGGAGAGAAGTTGTGTTAATGTTCAGAACATCTTATATATTTTATAAAACGAGCAGTTTGTGTACTCATGAGAGCTAATATACAGTATAAACAATATATATATATATATATATATATATATATATATATATATATATATATATATATTATATATATATATTATTATATAATATATATATATATATGCGCACATATACACACCTACCATCCGACTTACGACCTGCTCGGCTTACAACCATTCGACTTACGACCATTCGACTTACGACCGTGTTTCTATGCCAAATTTCTGGGAAATAAACAACTATTTGTGTTGTACACAGTGTTTATCCTAAACCTTACAGTATAAAATACAGTACTAGCAACATAAAAAGTAAAGTAAAACATAAAATGCCAAAATAAAACAATAAAATAAAGTCATTACAAAAATGTTTTGTTGATATTCAGTAGTAAAGTTCGACTTAGGACCATTTCAACTTACGACCGGTTTCTCGGAACCGAACTTGGTCGTAAGTCGGATGGTAGGTGTATATATATATATATATATATATATCCTAGGTAGTAGGTTGGTAGACAGCAACAACCAAGGGAGGTACTACCATCCAAGCCTGTAATTGTTTTACATGATGGTAGGATTGCTGGTGTCCTTTTTTCTGTCTCATAAACATGCAAGATTTCAGGTACATCTTGCTACTTCTACTTACACTTAGGTCACACTACACATACGTGTACAAGCATATACAGTGGACCCCCGGTTACCGATATTTTTTCATTCCAGAAGTATGTTCAGGTGCCAGTACTGACCGAATTTGTTCCCATAAGGAATATTGTGAAGTAGATTAGTCCATTTCAGACCCCCAAACATACACGTACAAACGCACTTGCATAAATACACTTACATAATTGGTTGCATTGGGAGGTCATCGTTAAGCGGGGGTCCACTGTATATACACACCCTCTGGGTTTTTGCTTTTTTCTTTCTAGTTCTTATTCATGTTATTTCCTCTTATCTCCATAGGGTAGTGGAACATAATTCTTCGTCCGTAAGCCATGCGTGTTGTAAGAGGTGACTAAAATGCCGGGAGCAAGGTGCTAGTAACCTCTTCTCCTGTATATATTACTAAATGTAAAAGGAGAAACTTTTGTTTTTCCTTTTGGGCCACCCCGCCTCGGTGGGATACAGCTGGTGTGTTGAAAGAAAGATATATATACACCTACAATCTGACTTACAACCTGTTCGACATACGACGACTCGACTTACGACATGTTTTTTATGCCAAATTTTCTGGAAATAAACAAGTGTTTGTGTTGTACAGAGTGTTTATCCTAAACCTTACAGTATAAAATACAGTACTAACAGCATAAAAAGTAAAGTAAAACATGAAATACCAAAATAAAACAGAAAAAGTCATTACAAAAATGTTATGTTGATATTCAGTAGTAAAGTTCGACTTACGTCCAATTTGACTTAGGTCCATTTCGACTTACAACCGGTTTCTCGGCACGAACTCGGTCACTAAATTATATGGTAGGTGTGTGTGTATATATATATATATATTATATATATATATATATATATATATATATATATATATATATATTATATATATATATATATATATTATATATATACTTTCTTCTTTCTTTCAACATACCAGCCGTATCCCACTGAGGTGGGGTGGCCCAAAAGAAAAAGCGAAAATTTCTCCTTTTAAATTTAGTAATTTATACATGAGAAGGGGTTACTAGCCCCTTGCTCCTCGTATTTTAGCCGCCTCTTACAATATGCATGGGGATAAGAGGAAATGAACAAGAACTATTTAGAAAATTGAAGAAAACCCAGAGGGGTATGTATATATATGCTTGCACATATATGTGTAGTGTGACCTAAGTGTAAGTAGAAGTAGCAAGATGTACCTGAAATCTTGCATGTTTATGAGACAGAGAAAAGGACACCAGCAATCCTACAATTGTGTAAAACAATTACAGGCTTTTGTTTTGCACTCACTTGGCAGGATGGTAGTACCTCCCTGGGCAGTTGCTGTCTACCAACCTACTACTTATAAGATACACACACACACACACACACACACACACACACACACAGGTAGACAGAAAGACACACAGGTAGACAGAAAGACACACAGGTAGACAGAAAGACACACAGGTAGACAGAAAGACACACAGGTAGACATAAAGACACACAGGTAGACATAAAGACACACAGGTAGACAGAAAGACAGACACACAGGTAGACATAAAGACACACAGGTAGACAGAAAGACACACAGGTCTACCTGTGTGTCTTTATGTGTGTGGTCAGGGGAGACATGATAACGACATATAAAATACTGCGTGGAATAGACAAGGTGGACAAAGACAGGATGTTCCAGGGAGGGGACACAGAAACAAGAGGCCACAATTGGAAGTTGAAGACACAAATGAGTCAGAGAGATAGTAGGAAGTATTTCTTCAGTCATAGAGTTGTAAGGCAGTGGAATAGCCTAGAAAATGACGTAGTGGAGGCAGGAACCATACACAGTTTTAAGACGAGGTTTGATAAAGCTCATGGAGCGGGGAGAGAGAGGGCCTAGTAGCAACCGGTTGAAGAGGCGGGGCCAGGAGCTAGGACTCGACCCCTGCAACCACAAATAGGTGAGTACAAATAGGTGAGTACACACACACACACACCACACATAATATTTTTTTTTTTCAAACACGGTATTATTCAACGATGGCGGGGTGGCCAAAGGAAAAACGAAAGTTTCTCTTTACATTTAGTAATATATACAGGAGAGAGGTTACTAGCCCTTGCTCCCGGCATTTAGTTGCCTCTTACAACACGCATGGCTTACGGAGAAGAATTCTGTTCATTCCCATGGAGTAAGGAGGAAATAAACAAGATTAAGAATCTAGAAAAAATATATAGAAAACCCAGGGTGTGTATATGTGCTTGTACATGTAGTGTAGTGTGACTAGTGTATGTAGAAGTAGCAGAGTACTGAATTTGCAGTTCATGAGCAGAAAAAGGACACCTACTATCCTACCATCATGGGTAAAACAATTCGGCTTTCGTTTTACACTCACTGGCAGACGGTAGTACTCTGGGTGCTGTCTACACTACTACCAGGACACACTTATATATATATAATATATATATATATATATATATATATATATATATATATATTTATATATAATATTTATATGCAACAAGATTACAAGTAATAAACAGGTGATTTAGAATATGCAATATACAACCACTCTGAATAGAATATGAGGAAATTCACAGCGCTTTCGTGATACTCACATTCATCAAGGAAACTATAGTTCCTTGATAATTCATGGTAGTCATGAATGCGCTTGGAATTTCTCATCTTTCAGAGGTGTTTTTCCAATTTATTTATTTATATATATTTATATAATATATTTAATATATATATAATATAAATATATATATTATATAATATTTATATATATAAAAAGGGGACCCCCCCTTTAAGATCACCCCCCCAAAAGCGACCAATTATGTAAGTGATTTATGTAAGTGCTTTTAGTGTATGATTGGGGGTTGAAATGGATCTAATCTAACTTCAAATATTTCCTTATGGGAAAAAATTCGGTCAGTTCTGGCACCACTGAACATACTACTGGAATGAAAAAGTTTCGTTATCCGGGGGGAAACTGTACTATATTTATAATCTATATATATATATATATTATATATATATATTCTATATATTTATACTATATATATATATATATACACTTTACCATCCCGACTTACAACCTGCTCGAAACATCAACTCGACTATGACCGTGCATATAGCAAGCTGGGCTGGCCAGCTGATGCACAACCACACACTTGTACACTATTTGAAAATTCTCGCAGGGGCAATGCGTCATGACAGGCAGCATCAGTTTGAGTAACCATGTCCTATCAGTGCATCATACTGTTTATAACTGTTCTAAACTTGACAAGTAATTTCACCATTGGCCTAAGATGAAGTTGATCTTGCACTGGAAATTTGTGGCAAGAAAGGCTCTTACTCTCGAACTCACTATTTGTTTTTCACTGTTGCACATAAAAACATGTATATATCTGTTGCATTTATATCTGTCTGTATGTTGTCTATAGTGTTGTTGTCTTTTGTCTACCTGTTTGTTCTGTCTTTCTGTCTACCTGTGTGTCTTTTGTCTACCTGTTGTCTTTATGTTACCTGTGTGACTTTTTGTTACCTGTGTGTCTGTCTTTCTGCTCTACATGTGTGTCTTTATGTCTACCTGTATGTCTGTCTTTCTGTCCTACCAGTGTGTCTTTATGTCTACTGTATGTTGTCTTTCTGTCTAAATGTGTGTCTTTATGTCTACCTGTGTGTCTTTATGTCTACTGTATTTCTTTCTGTCTACCTGTGTGTCTTTATGTCTACCTGTGTGTTCTTTATGTCTCCTGTGTGTCTTTATGTCTACTGTGTGTCTTTATGTCTACATGTGTGTCTTTCTGTCTACTGGTGGTGTCTTTCTGTCATTACCGTTGTGTCTATATGTCTAACTGTGTGACTTTGGATGTCTACATGTGTGTCTTTAGTCTACTGTTGGTATTTTTGTTACTTGTGTGTCTTTCTGGTATAACTGTGTGTCTTTTGTCTACCTGTGTGTCGTTCTGTTACCTGTGTGTCTTTCTCGTTACTGGTGTCTTTATGTCTACCTGTGTCGTATGTCTTGTTACCCGTTTGTCTGTTCCTTCTGTCTACTGTGTTGTATTTATGTCTTACATGTGTGTCTTTCTGTCTACCTGTGTGTCTTTCTGTCTACCTGTGTGTCTTTCTGTCTACCTTGTGTCTTACTGTCTACATGTGCTGTCTTTCTGTCTACCTGTGTGTATTTCTGTCTACCTGTGTGTCTTTCTGTCTACCAGTGTGTCTTTATGGTTACCTGTGTGTCTGTCTTTTGTCTACCTGTGTGTCTTTATGTCTACTGTGTGTCTTTATGTACTTACCTGTGTGACTCTTTCTGTCTACCTGTGTGTATTTCTGCTCTACCTGTGTGTCTTCTGTCTACCTGTGTGTCTTTATGTCTACTGTGTCTGTCTTTCTGCTATCTGTGTGTCTTTATGTCTACCTGTGGTCTGTCTTTCAGTCTACCTGGGTGTTTATGTCTACTGCTGTGTCTGTCTTTATGTCTACCTGATGTGTCTTTCATGTCCTACCTGTGTCTGCATACTTTCTGTCTACCTGTGTCTCGTTTTTTATGTCTACCTGTGTGTCTTATGTCTCAGAGGTTGTCTTTTGTCTACATGTGTGTCTTTATGGTTTCTCCTGTGTGTCTTTATGTCTACCTGTGTGTCTGTCTTTTGTCTACCTGTGTGTCTTTCTGTCTACCTGGTTGGTCTTTATGTCTACCTGTGGGTCTTTCTGTTCTACCTGTGATTGTCTTAATGTCTACCTGTGTCTGTTTTACTGTCTACCTGTGTATGTCTGTAGGTCTACCTGTGGTCTGTCTTTTGGCTGTGTCTCTGTCTTTCTGTCTACTGTCTGTTTCTTAATGTATCCTGTGTCTAGTCTTTGTATACCTGTGTGTCTGTCTTTCTGCCTGGTGTTGTCTGGTCTTTATGTTACTGTGTGTCTGTCTTTTGTTGCTTGTCTGTCTCAGAGCCACCCATTAAGAGTGTACTTGGTCTATGAAGATGCCAATTAGTAATGATAATAACAATAATAATCATTGAGGCACATTTAAATGTGTATAAAACGTTAATATAGACATTTTGCTTAATCCATCTATGATTTTATTTTTTCAAAATTATATAATTAATAATGCTACATACATAGAAATTAACAAATATGAGATGTTTTCTGGTCGGCTTGACAGTGACAGGAATCTCTCCCAACAAACCGTTTCCTGGTCCGGGCTTGTCACAACAACAACAAAACAACAGGCAACAACATTGTTTACATAACTGTGAGCATTCTACATTCTTCATTTCTGTCTCTCATTTATTCATGTAATTTGTTTATCACTCTCAGTCTACTTAAAAATTACAGATATTTTAAGGAAGTAATGAGTGGACAGGATTATTATATTATAGCTTAATACATAATATAATAATAGTACTATGTATTATAGTAATAATAATGAATTATTAACCCTTTGATGTTTTCGACGTATAAATACATTCTTACGAGCCAATGTTTTCTGAAGTATATATACTCAATTATGTAGCAGTGGTGGTGTGGTGGTTTGTGGTGTGTCAGCAGTGGTGGTTGTAGCAGTGGTGGTGATGGTGTTTTGTAGCAGTGGTGGTGGATGGTGGTGTAGCAGTGGTGGTATGATGGGTGGTGGTAGGTGTGTAGCTGTGGTGGTGTTAGACAGTGGTGGTTGATGGTGGTTGTGTGGTGTAGTAGTGGTGGTGATGGTGGTGTAGCAGTGGTGGTCGGTGGTGGTGTAGCAGTGGTGGTGATGGTCGGTGGTGGTTGGTAGCAGAGCGGTGGTGATGGCTGTTCTGTGGTGTGTACGTGTGCTCGTACGTTTGGAATTAGTGCGGCCAGCAGTAACAGTCTAGTTGATTAGGCCTGATCCATCGAGACGGCCTGGTCATGGACGGGCCGCGGGGCGTGATCCCGGAATATACCTCCAGGTAACTCCCCCTCCTCCAGGGTGGTGGTGTAGCAGTGGTGGTAGGTTGTGGTGCTGTAGCGTGGTGGTTGTAGCAGTTTGGTGGTGACAGTGGTTGTGGTGTGTAGCGGTGGGGTGGATGTGGTGTGTAGCCTAGTGGTGGTGAGCAGTGGTGGTGATGTGTGGTTTTGTGGTGTGTAGACAGCTGGTGGTGTAGCAGTGGTGGTGTTGGGTGGTTGTGGTGTTGTATAGCAGTGGGGTGTAGCCGTGGTGGTGATGGTGGTGTAGCAGTGGTGGGGATGGTGGTGTAAGCGTGGTGGTGTAGCAGTGGTGGTGGATGGTGGTGGTGGAAGTGTATGTGTGCAGTGGTGGTGTAGCAGTGGTGGTGATGTTGGTTGTTAGGTGGTGTAGATAGGTGGTGATGGTGGTGTGCAGTGGTGGTGGGGTGGTGTGTAGCAGTGGTGGTGATGGTGGTGTGTGTAGCAGCTGGTGGTAGGTGGTGGTGGTGTAGCAGTGGTGGTTGATGGTTGGTAGGTGGTGTAGCAGTGGTGGTGGTGGGGTAGCTGTGGTGGTGGTGGTGTAGCAGTGTTGGTGGTGGTGGTTGTAGCAGTGGTGGTGGTGGTGTTTGTAGCAGTGTGGTGGTTGGTGGTGTAGCAGTGGTGGTTGATGGTGGTGGTGGTTGTAGCAGGGGTGGTGGTGGTGTGCAGTGGTGGTGATGGTGGTTGTGCTTTGTAGCGGTGGTGGTGTGGTGTAGCAGTAGGTGGTGATGGTTGGTTGTGAAGGGGTGTTGTAGCGTTGGGTGGGGTAGAGTGGTGATGATGGTGGTTGTGATGTTTAGCGTTGGTGGTGTAGCAGTGTGGTGAATGGTGGTTGTGGTGTGTAGCTGTGGCTCGTAGTTGGGTACTACGTGCGGCAGCCGTATCAGTCTTGTGGATTAGGCCCTGACTCCATCCGAGAGGCCATAGGTCATGGTACCGGGCCCGCGGGGAGTCGTTGATCTTCGGAATAACTCCTGACAGGTAACCTCCTCCTCAGGTGGTGGTGTAGTAGTGGTGGGTGGGTTGTGGGTGTGTAGCGTTGGTGGATGTCATGTAGCAGTGGTAGTGTGACAGTGGATGTGGTGTGTAGCGGTAGGTGGTGGTAGTGGTGTGTAGCAGTGGGTGGTGTAGCAGTGGTGGTGATGGTTGGTTGTGGTGTGTAGCAGTGGTGGTGTAGCAGTGGTGGTGCTGGTGGTGTGGTGTGTAGCAGTGGATGGTTGTAGCAGTGGTGGTGATCGGATGGCTGTAGCAGTGGTGGTGATGGTGGATTGTAGCAGTGGTGGTGTAGCAGAGGTGGTGATGGTTGGTGGTGGTGTGTAGCAGTGGTGGTGTAGCAGTGGTGGTGAATGGTGGTGGTGGTTGGTTGCTAGTAGTGGTGGGTGATGGTGGTGTAGCAGTGGAGGTGGTGGTGGTAGCATACTGGTGGTGATGGTGGTGGTGGTGTAGCAGTGGTGTTGATAGGGGTTGTGGTGTGTAGCTGTGGCTCGCGTACGTTGGACTAAGTGCGGCCAGACAGTACAGTCTAGTTGATTAGGGCCCTGATCTTTCCGAGTACCCGTGGCCTGTGTTCATGGACCGGGCGCGGGGGGGCGTTGATCACCGGAATAACCTCACCGGTACTCCTCTCAGGTGGTGGCTCGTAGCAGTGGTGGTGGTTGTGGTGTTGTAGCGTGGTGGTGTAGCAGTTGGTGGGGGGGTGACAGTGCCTCTAGTGGTTGTGGATGTGTAGCCGGTGGTGGTGGTTGTGGTGTTTGTCAGCAAGTGGTTGTGTAGCAGTGGTGGTGATGTGGTTGTGGTAGTATCAGCTCGTGGTGGTGTAGAGTGGGTGGAGATGGTGGTTGTGGTCTGTGTAGCAGTGGTGGTGTAGCAGTGGTGGTGATGGTGGTGTAGCAGTGGTGGGTGTGGTGGTGTTGACCAGTGGTGGTGTAAGCAGTGGTGGTGATGGTGGTGGAGGAGTGTTGCAGTGGTGGTGTAGCAAGTGGTGGTGGATGGTGTTGTGGATGGTGTAGTAGTGGTGGTGATGGTGGTGTAGCAAGTGGTGGTGAGTGGTGGTGTAGCAGTGGTGTGATTGGTGGTGGTGGGTGTAGAAGTGGTGGGTTGGGGGTGGTGGGTGTTGCAGTGGTGAGTGATGGTGGTGGTGTGTAGCAGTGGTGGTGGTGGTGTAGCAGTGGATGCGTGGTGGGTAGCAGTGATGGTGTGGTGGTGTGCTGTGGTGGTGGTGGTGTCGCAGTGATGGTTGAGTGGTGGTTAGTTATTTTGTAGCAGTGGGTTGGTCGATGGTTGGTGGTGGGTGTACAGTGGTCGGTGCGTGGGTAGCAGTGGGGGTCTGGATGGTGGAGGTAGCACTGGTGGTGGTGGTGGTGTAGAAGTGGTAGGTGTAGCGTGATGGTGGTGGTGGTGTGTAGCGTGGTGGTGTTGGTGGTCGGTGGTGTAGCAGTGATTGGTGGTGTTGTTAGCAGTGGTCGGTGATGGTGGTTGGTGGTTGTAGCAGTGGTTCGGTGATGGTGGTGCGTGTGTAGCAGTGGTGGTGGTGTAGCAGTAGGTGGTTGATGGTGGTGAGATGGATTTTTGTAGCTTGGTGGTGGTGGTGGTGTTGTAGCAGTGGTGGTGATGGTTGGTGGTGGTGTAGCAGTGGTGGTGTCGGTGGGTGTTAGCAGTGGTTGGTGGATGGTGTAGACAGAGGTGGTGATGGTGGTGGTGGTCTGTTGCAGTGTGGTGTGGTGGTTCGTTTGTAGAGTGGTGGTGATCGGTGGTGGTGGTGTAGGGATGGTGGTGATAAAAGAAGTGCTTCTGTCTGTCGGAAAACTTATTTACATCAATAACCTCGCTGTCAGCACTCTTCTCTTCCTAAATAATCAGTATCTCAGAGAATCCTCTTCAGTATTTATACCTTTTTCTTGTCTTTATATGTTCTCTTCTCTCAGGTGCACTTTAATGTAGAGCGGACACAGCTATAAAAGTAGGTTAAATATACGAGTGAAATTGTTGGGGTTGAGGAAGACCTGCCCTTGCCACTGGGTACTGTAACCCTGATTTCTCCTGCGCTGTAAGTGAATTTATTTTGTGTTTTCTAGTGTGTCTCATATCTCTGAGACTCCTGCACAGGTAAGCCAGTGAAAGGCCTGGGTCAGATGGACCACAAAGCTCTAGCGGTGGGTTCATCATATAACTAAGACTCGCGTCAGGGTAACACATGTCTATTTCTTGAATTTGCCTAACCATAACCATGCATGTGCTACAGTGATTGACCCATATGGGCTTTGATATATTTAAAAAATTAAGTAATAATAATTGGTATAAGCACATGATTTCTTCAAGTGGCAGTTACAGTACGGGTTTGTTATATGACGAACAAGAAAGAGTCCTGATGAACTCTCAGGTATCTTGTATGACCGTCTGAAGTTGTCCAGACGCTTGCATCGCCCACCGCATTGATTTCGGTTTTTTACGGCCTTTAGTGATATGCTTAGCGTTATGCTTTCTCCTAGGCCACCGTGTTCACCCAGTCTATCAAGCCGTATACGAAGTCTTTGTCTCTCGATTTTCGTTACATCTTATAATTGCTCGTGGGTTGGAAAGTCCTGACAATTAAGATGTAGTGTCCCGGTCGTCTCTCGCTTTCTTTGGCTCCTATTTATTTATTTACTTTATTTATTTTTTATTTGAACATGATACAGAGACGTACAAAGGAATACAGTTTATTACAGTGCAGCATGCCAAGAGAGTCCCTTGTTATGCAGGGAGCATTATGGGGAGGCTTAAAAATAAAATTAAGGATTAACTTAGCATTGATTATATTCAGTGGTTAAAACATTATTTGTAATACAGTTAAGTTAGAAACAAAGGTGTATTACAAAGAAGGTCATTTGGTCTTTTAACTGTGATGCTGAGCTATTCAGTAGAATGGCGGTATTCTGTTAAGTAATGTTAATTAAAAAAATATGAAGTTTGATTGGTACTGGTTAGTCATTTATGAGGTACAAGAATGAGAAACATTTATAAAGATACAATTTATGAGATACAATTATTCAGTATTTATTTATTTGTGGGTGAGTAAGTGATTTTTGAGAAGAGACTTGAATTTATAAAACAGACAGTGTTCCTTTTATATTGTTATTAGCTCCACAAAGTTGCCAAACAGATGCATGTCCTTGGCGCACAACATTATACAATTCCTGTTGTTCATCCGTACTTTTCCTGTCTTGGGGTCTAGTCTCTTGTGAGCAGCCTGGGTGAATATTTTCATACATTTCAGAAATAAGCAGTCCACCCATCCTCCCTGCCTCCCGAGGCCGTACTGAGTAAATACTGCCTCACAGAACAGTAAATAACTTTTACTTTTCGCAAACCATGTTGGCTGTTACCTCCAACTCAATTTCTCGTCTTCAAGGGTGATACCGATGGACTGATTACATCGTCTTTACATCTCGACTGCCTCTGCTACCTCTGTACTCGACTGAAGAAGCCTACTGTGTAGGCGACACATGTGCAGCCTAACTGTTGCACATGTCATAATTATCAACTTCTCGCCAAGTGTTCCAATGCTTTCCTCAATATTTTCATCATTAGCTTTGTATGCATGTCACAAATGCTGTTAGTCTATGCCGTATCTTAACTAGGTAGTTTTCTATTTTATAGTTTTGCGAAGTGTGCCCCATCTTTGTCGACTTAAGAGATCATCGCTAGAAATTGTCAAGAGTCTTTGTTCCATCTCTCGGGACTCAAGGAGTCGCCTTGTCAGCTGCCAGAATGTTTTGTTGTGGTGGCCTCTGGTCTGTCTCTTCTCTCTTACACACACTGGCATCGCTTATGCTTGCTCAGCGAGCACCTCGGCCTTCTTGTCAGCTGGAAAGTGGTTATGGCTTGTGATTTTGGCTTTCTAATGATGGTGGTGTGTGGTGGTGCTTGGTGGTGGTGTGTAGTGGTGCTTGGTGGTGGTGTGTAGTGGTGCTTGGTGGTGGTGTGTAATGGTGCTTGGTGGTGGCCATGAGATTACCTTTGCTAATATGTACCTGCGGTTTCCACATGATAAATGATGAATGATAAACCTAATTTCTGCAGCGTATAATTTACAGTTGATTCAGGAATAGTTGACAATATTAAGAGAGCCCCTGGTTATGAAGAACCTAATTACCATGGCGAGCACCTGCGTAGAATGTTATTTGTACAGCACGTGTGCACCCTCATTTAAAATTCGAGTAATTTTATAATATAAAATATATTATATATATATATATATATATATATATATATATATTATATATATATATAAAATATAAATATATATTTATAAAATAATTTGTGTAACAAGCCCTTTCTTTTCAAATGTATAGGTTCTCCTGGGAAATAATTCCTGATATTGGTTTCAAGGAAGGTGTGGCAGAATATTATTATCCCTCCCCGATGGAAAACACGTAGTGTTGCCGGTTAATGCAAAGACTTTGTTGTGGGTATTACAAGGGCTTTATTAACGTGGGGGAGAGGGGAGGGGTGGGTGAAGGAGGGGGGGGAGGAAAAAGGATAGGGGGGGGAGGAGGGTTTGAAAGAGATGGAAAGGGAGAAAAAAGTCGGAGGGAGGGAAGAAAAGGGGAAATAAACTAAAGCTAAAAATTCAAACAAGAAAAGGAAGAGGTTTGGGGAGGGGGAGGAAGTGAAGGAAAAATGGGAAATAAAAAATAAAGGACGATGGGAAAGCAGAGGAGGAAAAAGGGGAGGAGGGAGAAGGGAGAGAAGGGCGTGGTAATCATGTTCATTCCCATGTTGCCACACGGGGAAAATTACAAATTTATGTTTCCTCTGTGAAGAAACCCCTTGGGGAAACACGCTGGCACAGCCTCCTAGGTCATACCTGTGAGAGTCCTGGCTCTGGCTCCCGGCATGTATTCCTAGCTTCTAGTGTACTTACGACTTTGTGTGTGTGTGGGTTGTGGTGTCTCACCTATTTTTTACTCACCTAGTGGGGTTGCGGGGGCGAGTCCGAGCCCCGGGCCCCCGCCTTCATGATCGAACTAGGTCACTCCCCCCTGAACGTGAGCTTTATCTCCCTCTGCTTAAAGCATGTATGGATCCTGCCTCCCACTCGTTCCCCAAAACTTTACTTACTGACTACTCTGTGGCTGAAAAAAATACTTCCTAACATCCCTGGGGTTCACTGTCTTCACTTCCAACTGTTTTTCCCCTTGTTACTTTTCCCAATCTCGGGAAAACCCTGTCTTTGTCCCCTTGAAATTTCCCTTTCATATTTTGTATGTCGTTTCATGCCCCCCCTATCTCTCCGCCCTCCAGTGTCGTCGGGTTGTTTTCCCTTAACCTTCCTTAGGACAACCTCTTAGCTCTGGGACTAGTCTTGTTGAAACCCTTTGCACTTTCTCTAGTTTCTTTCGGCTTGGCTAGGTGTGGGGTTCCCAAACGGGTCCCGCATTTTCCCAATATGGCCTAAGATACGGTGTACGGGGGCCTGAACGTTTTCCTTTTTAAGGCGGAATGCTGTTCTGAGGTTTGTAGGCGCCCATATCTGCACAGTTATTTGGGTGATGTGCCTTTAGGGGAAAGTGCCTGGTGTTTTTTAAATACCCCCCAAACTTTTTCCTTGAGTGAGGTTTGTAGTCTCTGACCCCCCAGATGTACCCTCTGCGGCCTTCTTTGCCCTTCCCCAAACTTTTTGATTTTTCATTGGTGGGATTGAACTCCCGGAGCCCAAATTGGGTGACCCGGTCTGCAGCCTGTCCGATCCCTTTGTAGTTCTGCCCGGTCTTCGATCGATGTATTTTTTCTCTCAAAATTTCCGTCATCTGCAAACGGGGCCCCTAAAAATTATTCTTCCCTCATGTTGTTCACAAATCCGAAACAGCACTGGTCCCAGGACTGACCCCCCGCGGGACCCCCCCTGGTCAAGGTGCCCATCTGACCCCTCGCCAGTACCTGATCGCTGCTGTCTTCCGGCAAGTATTCCCCCATCCTTGTAGTGCCTTCCCCGTTATCCCGCTTGGTCCCCCAGTTTTTTTCACCAATTCTTTTGGGGGAACTGTGTCAAAGGTTCTTGCAGTCCAAGGGAAAAAGCAATCCACCCACCCCTTCTTGTTTACTGCTGTCACCCTGTCATAAACTCCCTAGGGTTTTTGAAAAAGGATTTCCCCTCCCCGAAACCCCCGCTGGCTGCTGTTGATGGATCATTCCCTTTTTAGGGTTCCACCCTCTTCCTGATAACTTCTCCATATTTTGCATACTATACATGTCAGTGACAGGTCTGTAGTTTTAAAGCTTTTATGTCTGCTCCTTTTTTAAAGATTGGGGGTACATTTGCTGTCTTCCTGCCCCGGCAATTTCCCCGTTTCGATGATGTATTTAATTTGTTGTTAGGGGTTTCACATAGCGCCTCTCTCCTCTCTCAATACCCATGGGGGGATGTTTTTCTGGCCCCATTTCCCCTTTAGGGGATCTAGCTCACTCAAAAGCCTCTTCACTTCTTCCTCGGTTGTGTGCACTGTGTCCAGCACTTGGTGGTGTGCCCCACCTCTCCGTCTTTCTGGAGTCCCTTCTGTCTCCTCTGTGAACACTTGTGTGTGTGTGTGTGTGTGTGTGTGTGTGTGTGTGTGTGTGTGTGTGTGTGTGTGTGTGTGTCTGTGTCTGTGTGTACTCATTTGTGATGGCAGGGGTCGATTCGTAGCTCATGGCCCCTCCTCTTCGTTGGTCGTTCCTAGGTCCACACACTCCCTGCTTCATGAGGGTTATTGTACCTCTTCTTAAAGATATGTATAGATGATGCCTCCACTACATCATTCTTCAGATTGTTCCACTTCCTGACAACTCTATGACTGAAGAAATTGTTTAATGGACTTATTTGGTAGGCTGTAAGCGGGTGGTTAATGATAAACTTCTTCGGAGGCTTATTGAAAGGTCGTGGTGGGTACACAGGCTTGTGTGTTGTGCCCATGGCCCGGGAGGGCCATCCCACAAGAGGAGCTAGGAGTAGGCCTTGTGTCTTCCTGCTAGGCCACTGTGTGAGTGCGAGGCAAGGGTAGACAGGCTGGCGTGCCTACGCCTATAGGTGGCAGCACCAGCGTGGCGCGAAATATGAACTAAGCTGGTAGACAGCATGGGCTGTCTGTGCAGACAGTACAGGCTGTCTACATACGCTCGGCCACCTACCATGCGTCGTCCTGACACGACAATACTGGTGGTAAAAGGAACTCGGTCTCTCTCTCGTAGGAACAAGGCACAGAACACAAAATAAAAACATATATATACATATGGACATGGAAAAAAAAACTTCCTACAGGGAGGGAAGAAAAAAACATGTGGGGTGTGCTAAACATCGTGGTCATAGGCAGTGAGCGCCGATGGGCATCACTGCACGCCTTCCTGCGTCTGGACAGATACTGCAACACAGGAGACATCACTGTGGCTGAGCTGTGACATAACAGGGTACGGTCTCCTCTGGAATGGTGAAGCAGTCATCGTAGGAGTCGCTGCAGGTTTTCACTCAACCTGGGGCACGACATGCTGGTGCCCTCGAGTGAGGCGTCGACAAAACTCGGCAACAGGGCAACAGGGCAGGACTTCTGGCAAGCGACTCAGGAGAACACTTCTCGACTGGTACTGTCGCTGGGCTGTCACTGCCGGCGAGCGTGGAGCGAGTTGTGGAGCGAGTTGTGGCAGAGACGACTGGGCGAAACATCTGGGAGTCGTAACATCATACACTAGACTGCAGTGAGAGAGCTAGCAGTCAAAGTGACATCTTCTTTATGCAGGCTGCTCACTGAAGCTTGTGACACGAGGCTGACAGCGCCGGCCGACAGGGCTAACTGCAGCTTGACGAGTATCATTCTCTCAGCAGTTGGAGTTATAGCAGAGGTTAGTCTAAGCATCCCCAGACTTGTTTCTCTACATATAACTGCATTCTGAAGGTCTGGAGGTGAAGTGAAACAAATCTAGATGGGAATCATAGCAGGTACGATTCTGCAGAACATCACGAGTGATGAGCATAAAAGCTTTCTGTACAAGGGGGCTCGGGCTCAAGGCTGTCTGATAGCTGTCAAACACACTGGTCACACGGGTGACTTAACACAGTGGTGCTACTCAGGTCTGGCTCAGACCTCACTGGACACACGGAAACTTAACACACCCGCGGTACATGTGGTACAACATGGCTTAAACTAGCAAATGATGCTTTTCTGCGCACAAAACTGACACTAAGACATATATACTAAAATGTGAGAACACTGACTGAGAGGAATTAACACATGACATATATCTTCTCTCAATCTTCTCGACAATACTGAAATAATTACTGAACACTCGATGGTGACATCATGTGTGTTACACCCTTTTGTTCATTTTGTTCATTTTCTTATCACAATGCTATTACATGTTATTTTTGCTATTTCACTTGATATTATATTCAGGAGTAATTCCATTAGTAGCTAAAATGGATTTACTCGACTTTATAATATTATCTGGTCGTATTACTTAGCTTTGTATTTAGGTAGGTCATTTAATTAGTGTCAACTGCTGGTGACCTGGCCAAGCATCAGTAGGTGTTTTGAGCTGCTCGACCCCTGCTCCAACCGAGGCAAAGTGGGCTGGTAAAGCCTCACAGAGTTCAGTTCTTACCTTCCTCACCTCTCGTGAGGGAAGCTCCCTGATTCCTGGATTTAAACTTCTGGTCCCACATGAGGTTCCCTAGTGACCCTCCAGTACCTTGGACGGTATCTGACAGAAACGTCTCGGACGAAGTGTGTGTAGCTGTTTTGGAGACGCTGGTGATTGTCCCTAGCTCTGCTAGGAGTGAATTTAAGTATTGGTTCAAAGAAGACGGTGAAAAAGTCATGGGAGACAGACTCGCCTCAAAATTCCTTTAAGTGTAAAATATTCCTAATCTCGCTTAGTATATTATGAAAGTTGAATAAGAGTGAATTATTATTGAAGTGTTATGTCTTCTGTCTCATTTGGATTGAGTTAAGTAAAGTGTTATTATGTGAAGAAAAGGTGTTATGATACTAGAGCCGTTCAGTACTATAATCAAGATAATACTGTGTATCTTTTAAGTGAACTTAAGTGTAAATTTCATGAGTACTCTGTTTTATGGTGCGACCTTTTTAAAGTGTATTATTAAAACCCTTTAATGGTTTATTAAGAAAACTTAATAAAAAACGGAAAGGAATCATTGTGATTGTTTACTATTGAAACCCTTGAATGATTTCATCTAGAAACAGTATATTCAGTCCTGTTTTATTTGTTGCAAGAAAGGGATAAACAGCTTAAGTAGTGGCCTGTCGGCAACAAAGTGGGGAGCCATCCGCCGAGTTGCTCTCTGATCCAGGTGCTGGGAGGAAATATCAGCCCTAGGAAAGTAAAGTGCCAATCCCATGAAAGTGCGCTGCTGTTCAGGTACCCAATAAAATTACTATTGGAGGCACAATGCAACAGTTATTTATGTGAGTTAACCTGGGGAGGATTTGAAGTCTTTTAAAAACTTCAGAATGTGCTCTCAAATTGCCCGACGCTTAGGAGTGAAGTACAACATATTTTTACACCGCCGAGGACCACTCGATCTATTTTGAGAAACATGCTCGTTTCCGGAACAAGGGGACGGTGGATGACATTGACGTACTATGAGGCAAGTCTATATCTCAATTTGAACACTTGGAATGACCGCGTTGGAGCACAAGGACTTGATCTTGGTGCCTTCCAATTCCCTACCCTATCTAGTGATGATGGCTGGAGCCAGAATCAAAGGGAGGCTGCTGGTGGGTGGACATCTCTGGAGAGGTGACTGAATTGGGGCGTCTACTCACCAGTTTCTGACACGGTTCACAAGAAGCCACCCAGGCACAGGTGCTCGACCCGAAAGGAAAGACGGGAAGGGGGGGGGATAAACTTGTATCCTCCAACTCCACTACCGACTGGGGTCCATATCCACATGAGCCGTTCGAAAGAAGGGTGTGAGCGCCTTATTACTTTACAAATGGCCCAAATTGGAAGCCCAAAGTAGCTGATGCCAGAAAGAGTTCGAGAGGGACACCATACTTACGAACGTCAGCGGGCAATGGCAGAAGGAGTTGTTGAGGCCCCGAGGGGCCCCAGAAATTATTTTCGACATTCATAAAGCAGCATCTTTGGTGGCCAGTTTTGCGAGTCTGATCTGGACACATACTTTGATACGTTCGAAAATCAGGCTCGAGCTATGCAGTGGCCCAAAAATTCTGGGCTGTCTTGTTGCATTACGACGGCTGACTGGTTTTAAAGTCGAGAACTGTACCGCGGCTTTGCCTTACGAAAAGTACATACAATATGACTCCTCAAAAAGTTCATTACCTTTGTAAATTGTGAGTTCATTACCTTTGTAAATTGTGAGTTCATTACCTCTGTAACTTGCTCAGCTATCAAAACTTTGGAGTCCAGTCCCCATGGACCAATTATGTACCTCTGTAATCTTTTGACTACCGCCCACAGGATGGGTATGGGGTGCATAATAAACATATTAAACTAACTGGAGACCTATGATCTACTCCCTTTGAGCTACCAGCAAGCCTTCCGTACTCTGCAAAGGTTACTGGGCCAAACTTGGTGGGACTTCGCCAGGCAAAAGAAGGGTTGGGCTTTCGAGAGGTGGCAAAGAGCCTCACGAAGCACCACCGTAAGCAGCTTAACCCAATATTAATATACAAGGAGGACTTCTATAATTCTATATCTGGGGATTTGCGGAAGTTCCTGATCGACCGTCCAGCACCTGATGTGATGGAGACCGCTGCACTGGCCGATCGCTATGAGATCTCCAGCCAGCTGATCGTGATAGAACATCCAGAGAGGAAGCAGTAAAGATTGGTGCCAGAAGGTTCGACCAGTTAAATTCAAGAACAGAACCTCGCCCCAAAAGTTTCCTTCAGAAGCAGTGACTATCGAACCCTGGATAAGCCATGTTCTGGGTGACGGTTTTCAACTACGACCAGGAACTGGGAGGTGTATAAGCCAGGAAGGAACTTGTCCCTGTTTCATTATTGCCAAAAGGGAGGTCCATGTGAGAACCAATGTTATCAGCTGGAAGGGAAGGAAAATAAGTATCGGCGAAAGAAAGGTTGCTCCTGTGCAGATGGTGTCTTCAGTAGCCACCACGCAGAGCTGTTTTACAGGCGGATTCTAGCAGCGGCAGGACTCCGTAGACTGTTCACTGAGATGACTAGAGACGAGGGCCATCCTCAGGGCAGAAATTGAAAAGGGCAAGAGCCCATATTTTTCAGAAGGAAAAGGCTTGGCATTGATGAGGGTAAAGTGGTGCAGGTTAAAAACCTATAGGGATACGAGGGGGAGTTACTTGACATTGTTAAAAAAGGGAATCCTCTCTCTGTCTGGACCGAACTTATACGAAGATAGATGCACTTCTGGAGGCTTATGGGAGGAGCTGTTTCTAGAGTTCCCCTCCATAGGAATATACCTAGACCTGGGTTGCTATTAAGGATATGCGACTGTCGGTATATAAATGTAGGATTTCCTATTATAGTCTGCTGACCTATGTTAGGAAATGACCTATGCTGCGAAGGAAAAGGAATCAAGGAAAGGAACTCTGGTGATAGAAAACCACCTCGGGAGAGGATTACGTGATTGAGGCTCATAGGAAGGGACTATCAATATTTCCGCTGGGAGTTGTCACTAGGTCCATGGCAATCGACCAGGTTTGGTTACTCCTGAATCACAGTGAGGAAGAAGAGGACAAGCTGTATTGGGTTTTGAAAACCTATTGTTTAGTGCGACCCACTGGCCCGAGGATGCGACGTTCTGTGTCTGTAGGGCCTGACTCCAACTTTAGATTCTTTAGTGCTAAAATGTTTAGACTGAAGATCTAATCCAAGCACAGATGGATGAAACCCTCGTTGGAGAAAGTAAAGCTGTTGATAACGGAAGAAGAGGCCGAGGACCGGAAACTAGACGGACTGTGTTGATTCTAGTAGCGGTTATACTTATGAAGAAATCCACAGAACAGTAGAACATGCTCTAGGGGCACCTTTGGCATAGGCAAGCATGTATTAATCCGCCTTAGTGATTTTCTGAGGCTTGCATTGAAGGTTCGCCATAATAGTCGCCAATGGTGGAGGACATCTGGGAAAATTTAAGGATAACAATGGTAAGTTGTCAAAATACTTTTTTTGGCTAGAATGCGGGGGAAAACCGTGGTGGAACATCTTCCAGTTGCCGGGTCTGTCAGACCATCAGTAAACCTGCTTCATACCCGCCTCCAGCTCCCCTCTGTCCTATCACCTCAGATGGCGAGCCTTTTTACGTTTAATCCCCCAAAATCGATTGCGTAGGTTCCACTCTCCCAGGACCATAGGCGGGGAAATCACTCCTATTCACTATAATGGATTCTGCCCAACCGTTACCCCGAGGCCCATCCCCCATGAGGAAAATAAATGCTCGCGCAATAGTCCGCGCTTTAATAAAGTTTTTCTACAGGTTGGGCTGCCTCATGAGATCCAGCTGATCAAGGATCAACTTCACTTTCAAAACTCTTCAAGGAGGCCATTGTCACGCCTTGATGTATGTTCTATTCCTCACTACGAGCTATAGGACCTGTCCCAAGGAGCATTGGAACGGTTTCATCAACATTGAAGGTGATGATGCGTTCCTACTGTGAAACAATTCAAGAAAGACTGGGATGGAGGGCCATTCCTTTCCTTCTCCTGGCCGATAAGGGAAAGCGAAGGCAGCAGGGAAAGTCTAGGGTTTATAGCCCTTTTGAGGTGTTATATAGTTATACGGTACGGTGGACCGCGCAGTAAATTGAAGATTGTATGGAACCGGAGGAAAGACGTTTTTACTCCGTCAGTTCAGGTATGCCCGGCTTTGATGCAGCACACTCACCTCACGAGGGAACCTAGCCGCAGAGAACTGAAGAAAGCCCAGAGCTGGGCTTTAAAATGAATACTAACAACTTGATGAACTTGCGGCCCCCTCTCGCTCTTTCAACCTTGGAGATTAAGTATTGGCTCAAAAATTCATCCCCGGACATGCATTGAACCAAGATATGAAGGACCTTTGGAAGTAATTAAGAAAACCTGATGTGAAGTGAATTTCCTGGTTCGTAACCCCAGGGAAAAAAAGAAATCAGACCATACATAACCATGGTTAACCAATTGAAGAAATATTATGGAGGGTTAGGCCCCGACCGCTGCCATTTTCTAGAGTCCCAGCAAGAAGCAGAGATTTGGAGGGATGCGCTAAAGATAGAAAGTCCGCTTAGAAACCACTTAGTTCTACGATCCCTGGACGATTTTTTAAAAGGTCTGGCCTGTGACCCGAGCCAAAGAAGTGAAAATAAAATTGTGATTTTGAAGTATCCATGACCTTAAGAAATCGTAATGAACACGATTGCCACAAATAACACCATACCCGGCCGGGATGAATCCCGCGGGTCATAGAGTCTCAAAAACTCCAGCCCGTAGCGCGCTAGCCACTAGTCCAGCTAGCACCAATAAGATTCATCCAACTAGGTATATTTTACACCATAGGAAAGTTAGCACAGGCACCTCTGTGACCACAAATGCAAGTTTTTTACAGACGAATCTCCAGCGAATCTACAGACGAATTTCCTTAAGTCATGTTGACGGGCAGTGATGGGAACTTGAGTTGAGTTCGTCTCGGCCACGCTAGCTGGAGATTCGTCTGTAAAAACTTGCATTTGTGTGGTCACAGAGGTGCTGTGCTAACTTTCCTATGGTGTAGAATTATACCTAGGTGGTTGTATCTTATTGTGGCTCAGTCTGGTCTAGTGGGGCTAGCGGGACGGGCTGGAGTTATGAGACTCTTTGCACCGCGACTCGGATGTTTCGGGGGGTGGTGATGAGTGGTGTCCCGGTGAGAGGTTGGGGGTGCGTCACGCGGAGAGGGGCAGTTTTGGGGCCCCGGGGGGGGGTATGTGGTGAAGGAACTGTTGCACTGCGTGGTTAGGTGGTGCTTTGTGAGGGTTCTGGGCGGGGTTCAATGGGGTTGTGTTGTAAGTCAGGTGTAGGGTATGGGAGGTGCACCGTCGGTTTCGAGGCGTTAAGCGAGGTGGGTTGGGTTCGTCTTTTTTTTGTTATGAGAGGGGGGCAACGTGTGCAGGGCAGGGGAAGGTTCGGGCTGTTGTTCAATCCCGGCAGGGCGGTTGTATGTTTGAAGTATCATATTGTTTGGCGATATACCTAAGCGTTGCACGTTGGGGGCAACACGACGTGGATGTCCAAGGAGCTGACACCCATCAAGCGTCCCCTTATCGCTTAAGCCCTATAAAACACCAAGCTCTTAAAAAGGAGGAAATCGAACTTTTTGCTAGACCCATGGACTAAGTGAACGAAGCAAAAAAAGCCCATGGGCCTCACCTTGTGTGTTAGTCCCAAAAGTCAGATGGAACCTATCGTATGTGTACGCGATTATAGAAGGTGAATTCGTCACAGTTTCCTGATGCGGATTACCCTTTGCATAGGGTAGATGATTTAATCGATATGGTTGCCGGGAAGCGACAGCCAAGTATGATGAGCCGGCTGGACTTACTGCGAGGCTACTATCAAGTTGCCCCCTGACGGACGAGATCAGTTCTGTAGTCCCCCCACATAACACACCTGAAAACAAGAACAACATACAACCCAAACCACCACCCACCATATACCACCCAACTCCCATCATGAACTCCAATATCTGTAGTGTAACACAGCCACCCATACAGCTTTACCAACTGCTCCTCACTAACAGAATGAAAACATACGTCCATACTCGCCACCCATGTCCATGAATATCATCCCTTGACTCCACCTTTGGCCGCTCTTCCCCCCTCTACTACTCCGTTCCTGGGGGTTGTTCCAACGCAGGCGCAGCTACTGGTCCTAGCAACTTATAATGACCGACTTATAACATTGGAGGGGTTTGAAGCCTACCTCGACGACCTAGTAGTCTTATGTAGTGACGAGTGGAAAGTTCACAAAAAATTTTTAGTCCCGTCTGGAAGGCTCTTTTTATATAATTAGAAGCTTATTATTTTACCATTCAAATTTAGCCAAATGCAAATTTGGAAAAGCAATGTTAAGTATTTGGTTCCTCAATATAGGTTTCAGGGGACGGTTTGGGCACCTATCAGTGCCAAAAGTGGGAGAGCCATTGCAGGACTTTTCCTTATACCAAGGAGGACAGAAAAGGGGTGCAGAGATTTTTGGGAATGGCTGGGTATTATAGACGATTGTCTGCCTAACTTTTCCACACTAGCCACCCCCCTGTTCGCCGCTAACTAGTTCTAAAAGTAAATGTGCTTGGTCTGAGGAATGGTTAATTATGGCTTTTTAATAGGTTAAAGCGATTATTGAACTCATCTTCCAGTATTGAAAAGCCCTGATTTAAACTTTCCCTTCCTGTTACATATAGATGCCACAGTTATGCTGTTGGATCAGTACTACTGCAGTCCTCCCCTCCTTTGAAAATTCTACATCCGATATTTTATTTATTCCTCCACCTTAAAGCCACACCAAAAGAATTATGCAACCTTAGAAAAAGAAGCTCTAGCCCGGGGTTATCCTCTCGAGCATTTTGAAGTTTACTTGGGAACATCACCTCATCAGATTACAGTATACTCAGTTTCAAAACCCCTTTGACATTCAATAATACCATGAAGGCTAAGAATGCCAGAATACAGAGGTGGGCCCTTAGAATTCAACCTTTTTTCTACTAAAATCCTACACATAAAGGGCAAACATAATGAAATTTGCGGAGCTTTGTCCCCCCCTTTAAAAACCAATTGCACCAATATGCCCCTGTTCTAACTTACGCCTAATATTTCCTTTTTTACCTACAGTTATGTGAATGAGTGTACTGTTTACAGTTTAGTTATGGAGATAAGCTTGAGAGACCAGTTGCTGTGTCCTTACATTTTACTTGAGAGACAGCATCGTGTCACACCAAGGCCCAAAAGAGAACCCAATTTGTTGAGGCAGATGTCTGTCGTCTCAACAATATCCTCCTTGAATACCTTCAGAACACATGAAGATTGTCTGGGAAGAATTGGCGGTGAAAATGTATATCAGTCTTGCTGTATGGGGTTTTCAGTTTTTCTACTGAATGTAAAAGATTCAGGATTATTTTTGTCCTATTGTCAGTGCGACATTTGGTCGTGTGGAGGGATGTTACACCCTTTTGTTCATTTTGTTCATTTCTTTTTTATCACAATGGTATACTATTACATGTTATTTTTGCTATTTCACTTTTAATTCAGAAGTAATTCCATAGTAGCTAAAATGGATTTACTCGACTTTATAAAAAATTATCTGGTCGTATTTACTTAGCTTTGTATTTAGGTAGGTCATTTAATTATGTCAAATGCTGGTGGGCCTGGCCAAGCATCAGTAGGTGTTTTGAGCTGCTCGACCCTGCCCAACCGAGGCAAAGTGGGCTGGTAAAGCCTCACAGAGTTCAGTTCTTACCTTCCTCACCTCTCGTGAGGGAAGCTCCCTCATTCCTGGATTTTTAAAATTCTGGTCCCACATGAGGTTCCCTAGTGACCCTCCAGTACCTTGGACGGATCTGACAGAAAAGACTTGGACGAAGTGTGTGTAGCTGTTTTGGAGACGCTGGTGATTGTCCCTAGCTCTGCTAGGAGTGAATTAAGCAGTATTGGTTCAAAGAGGATGGTGAAAAAGTCATGGGGGACAGACTCGCCTCAAAATTCCTTTAAGTGATAAAATATCCTAATCTCACTTAGTATATTATGAAAGTTGAATAAGAGTGGGAAATTTTTATTGAAGTGTTACGTCTTCGTCTCATTTGGATTGGTTAAGTAAAGTGTTATTATTGTGAAGAAAAGGTGTTTTGATACTAGGGTCAGTACTATAACAAAAATATTG
>NC_069442.1:11180123-11320373 GCF_026875155.1 Cherax quadricarinatus | reverse complement strand
AGAACATAAGAAAGAGGATCAACGCAGCAGACCTGTCGGCCCATACTAGCAAGTTCTTCTCAAGTCCAACCCCTCTTATTTAAGTATTAGTGCAACCCATTGTCAAAGGATGCAACCCACACCAGTCGACTAACACCCGGGTACCTATTTTACTGACGGGTGAACATGAACAGAAGGTGTCTTGTGGAAACACGTCCTAATGTTTTCAGCCGTTCCGGGGGATCGATCCTCGGACCTCAGTGTGTTTGAGCTGAGTGCGCTAGCAACCCAGCAACTACAATGAAGTCCCTCCACTATCAGACCAGGTCACCCCAGATCATCTATGGTAACCTTGGTCGTGTAGATAAATGGTTCAGAGAACCGACAAGCTGATAAACTAGACACAAGTGAAACACTTGGGTGTCTTTACTAAGGACACGTTTCACCACACAGTGGTTTCACTAAACTCCTTTTGATCTTCACCATTCTTCTTTGTATTGGACTGATGAAGCCACTGTGTGGCGAAACGTTTTCTCAGTAAAGATGTCCAAGTGTTGCCCATGTGTCTAATTCATCAATCTTGGTCATCAGTGGAAAAAGCATTTCTCAAGGTAAAATATACAGCACTGGAATGTCTCTGAATAAACTTAAGATTTAGAAAGGAGATATATGGTGGTTTGTCATGTGAATTATATATTGCTGGAAGAAACTACTAAATAGGGCCAAAATACTCTGAGTATTTGCTTCAGTGACACTACTTAGCTTTAAGAATTAGAATAAGTCAAGAATGTGACACTTACGTAACATATGAGAATGTTTATTGAGGAAACGTTTCTCCACACAGTGGCTTCATCAGTCCAATACAAATAAGAACGGTGAAAAGAGAGGAAGATTTTGATGTAATCAGTCCCTCAGCCTGGAATCAATGTGTTCAGTCCATCAGTCTTGAAGATTGATGGCTGAGGGACTGATTACCTCAAACTCCTCCTCTCTTTACACTGTTCTTCTTTGTACTGGACTGATAAAGCCACTGTGTGGCGAAACGTTTCATCAGTAAAGTTTTCCATATGTTACATATCTCATTCTTCAACTTGTCGGTTTTCTAAACCGTTTATCATAACATAGAACAAGTCAGACATAATACATGAGTGGGACAGGTTAGGAACCAGGACCTGGCTATCAATTGGCCAGGATATTTACTGCAGAACTCCTATTTTCTTGGCCTATAATTTATGAACTTAACTCTCAAAAAGTAAATCAAATCGCTTATATATCTTACCAGTGTCGGGAGTGACAGAGAAGGTCACTGTGCCATACGTCACACTCACAGTCGATGATTCTGGAGAATCATTCACCGTAACACTGACTTCGCGGTATACTTTGAGATCACCGTCGTTAGGTAAATCGTTGTTTAGTAATAAATACTGTACATCACTTGTAAATTCTGACGCCTTCAGTATCTGCAGCTGCGTGTCGGCGACTGTGATCTTGTCAGTGTCCTGCTTGAAAGCAGAGTCGCATGAGAGACGCAGCATCTTCCCGTCACCTACTTTATTTCCGCTACTGCATTTTGCCAAGTCCTTTATACCTGAAAAAGAATATTCATTTACGGTGAATGAGAATCACGAAGGAGAAAGTAAAAATATAAAATTGTTTGTGGTCTTCCATGCATATTCAACTGCACGTTTTTGTTAAATATAACCTAAATGAAAGCTCTCTACTGAATTCAAATATTAAAAAGAGTTAAAGGTGTATTACAAAAAAGATGTACAAACGCAACTGACAATACAATTTATATATAAATATATAAGTATTTTTTTATACAAAATTTCTAATACCTCTGTTTGAATAAATATATATATATATATATATATATATATATATATATATATATATATATATATATATATATATATATATATATATATATATATAATATATATATATATATATCTATGTATGTATATGTATATAGGAACTATACTGGGGACCCTCATCCTCAGAGAAGACAATAAACGTACCTCAGGGAAAACTCATTGTTCTCCCCAGAGCTGTTTGAATATTTTCTTCTCCTACCACCCCCTATAATTTATATTTTGTATATACTTTATTAATAGACAGAATACATTGATAGAAAACACATACATGAGTACATTGGTACAATATATCAAAGATTATGAAACTCCTCCAGCTCCTCCGAAGCCGGACGCGAGCCCAGTATGCAGCATGCGTTTCCCCTCTGGATGGCCACGCTGAGGCGCTGCAACATGAAAGTGGCTGCCCTTGGGTCCCTGGTGGTGTCGATGAGTCTAGAACCCAGTTCTTTAAGGAAACGTGTGGCAAGTTTTCCCCATGAACCCAAGGTCTCTGATCCCACTGAGACAAATTGACACTGTTGACTTATGTCCCTGTACTCGCCGATCTTGTACTCCTCACTGTGGTCAGCAGCTCCTCCCTGTCGCCCGACACTGTGATGGATGTAGGTGTCAGCCAGTGTGGACACACAGGTATAATCCCATGCTAAGAGCTTGCCATTCTTGAAAGGATAGATGGTGATCCCGTCGGGGCGGTTTGCTGGCTGTGGGTATTGTTGGCTGCTAGTGATCGGGGCTCCCTCTCGGCTGGGTATGCAGCTGTTCTCTTTATGATGTAGTTGACCTCATTGTGTCTTGCATGCCAGCCCTTGGTTTTGGAACAGTTAAGACCATCTATATATATATATATATATATATATATATATATATATATATATATATATATATATAATATATATATATATATATATATATATAATTATATATATATCAAGGGGCTAGTAACCCATTCTCCAGTATATATTACTAAATGTGGAAGAGAAGCTTTCGTTTTTTTTCTTTTGGACCGCCCCGCCTCGGTGGGATACGGCCTGTGTGTTGAAAGAAATATATATATATATATATATATATATATATATATATATATAATATATATAATATATATATATATATATATATATAATATATATATATAGGTAAAATATATATATATATATATATATATATATATATATATATATATATATATATATATATATATATATATATATATATATATATATTATATATATATATATATATATATATATATATATAATTATAGATGGGGTTGTAAGAGAAGTAAATGCGAGGGTCTTGACAAGAGGCCCTTGTGGCTTAGCGCTTCTTTTTGATTATAATAATAATAATTGACAAGAGGCGTGGAGTTAAAAGATAAAGAATCACACACAAAGTGGGAGTTGTCACAGCTGCTCTTTGCTGATGACACTGTGCTCTTGGGAGATTCTGAAGAGAAGTTGCAGAGATTGGTGGATGAATTTGGTAGGGTGTGCAAAAGAAGAAAATTAAAGGTGAATACAGGAAAGAGTAAGGTTATGAGGATAACAAAAAGATTAGGTGATGAAAGATTGGATATCAGATTGGAGGGAGAGAGTATGGAGGAGGTGAATGTATTCAGATATTTGGGAGTGGACGTGTCAGCGGATGGGTCTATGAAAGATGAGGTGAATCATAGAATTGATGAGGAAAAGAGTGAGTGGTGCACTTAGGAGTCTGTGGAGACAAAGAACTTTGTCCTTGGAGGCAAAGAGAGGAATGTATGAGAGTATAGTTTTACCAACGCTCTTATATGGGTGTGAAGCATGGGTGATGAATGTTGCAGCGAGGAGAAGGCTGGAGGCAGTGGAGATGTCATGTCTGAGGGCAATGTGTGGTGTGAATATAATGCAGAGAATTCGTAGTTTGGAAGTTAGGAGGAGGTGCGGGATTACCAAAACTGTTGTCCAGAGGGCTGAGGAAGGGTTGTTGAGGTGGTTCGGACATGTAGAGAGAATGGAGCGAAACAGAATGACTTCAAGAGTGTATCAGTCTGTAGTGGAAGGAAGGCGGGGTAGGGTCGGCCTAGGAAAGGTTGGAGAGAGGGGTAAAGGAGGTTTTGTGTGCGAGGGGCTTGGACTTCCAGCAGGTATGCGTGAGCGTGTTTGATAGGAGTAAATGGAGACAAATGGTTTTTAATACTTGACGTGTTGTTGGAGTGTGAGCAAAGTAACATTTATGAAGGGGTTCAGGGAAACCGGCAGGCCGGACTTGAGTCCTGGAGATGGGAAGTACAGTGCCTGTACTCTGAAGGAGGGGTGTTAATGTTGCAGTTTAAAAACTGTAGTGTAAAGCACCCTTCTGGCAAGACAGTGATGGAGTGAATGATGGTGAAAGTTTTTCTTTTTCGGGCCACCCTGCCTTGGTGGGAATCGGCCAGTGTGATAATAAATAAATAAAATAGTATATAGGTAGTAGATTGGTAGACAGCAACCGCCCAGGGAGGTACTACCGTCCTGCCAAGTGAGTGTAAAACAAAAGCCTGTAATTGTTTTACATGATGGTAGGATTGCTGGTGTCCTTTTTTGTCTCATAAACATGCAAGATTACAGGTACGTCTTGCTACTTCTACTTACACTTAGGTCACACTACACATACATGTACACGTTTATTTATACACACTCATCTGGGTTTTCTTTGATTTTGTCTTAATAGTTCTTGGTCTTATTACTTTTCCTTCTATATCCATGGGGAAGTGGAATAAGAATCTTTCCTCTGTAACTCATGCATGTTGTAAAAGTCAACTAAAATGCCGGAAATTGACAGATACGAACATACAACCCTAGCAAACAGTTCTCACCCAGCTGTTGGTGAGGGTGGACGCAAAGCGAGCGGCTGGTGCCCTCTGGTGTCTGTTTTGAGAAGTTTGATTTTCTCAAGATGACGGAGCACAGGCGAAGAGTCAACACTATCTGTGTGGAATTGTTGAAAGGTGCAATATACCAGGACACCGCTGACGTCATTCTGCCTCTTGTAATAAGAGATACGTATGGGATCCCAAGTGAGGATTTATATGGGATTTTCTTGAACGGCAATGCAAGAATTATTGTAAAATTTGTGTCGTCTGCTGCTTATGTGAGAGCTGTGGACACCTATCAAGAAAAACGGATTGTCATCAACACTGGTCTTGAGGTGTGCCTGCGTGATGTCTTGGCGTGTTATACGTGGGTTCGTCTTCGTAATATACCCTTCGAGGCAGACGAGGTAGACATTCGTCGGACATTTGGGTGCTATGGCACCATACAAGCTGCCAAAGTAGGGCGTTGGTCCCAGGGCTTTTATGCTGGCATGCTTGAGGGTTCTTTCTCGATGAAAATAACACTGAGACATCCAATTCCCTCGTTTGGCATGTTGGAGGATTTTCGGACGCAGGTCTACGTAACCTACCCAGGGCAGGTTCGGATGTGCCGATTGTGTGGTGCAACGGGTCATATGGCGGCGACTTGTCGGACCTGACAGACACTACGTCCAAAGAAGCAATGGTGGAGGATGAGTTGGCCCGTCGGAGACCCACGATGGTGGATGATGTACTGCAGGTTTGACCGGCGGACGTGGAGTGATGCAGTGGATGCTGCAGAGGGGATCGTCTCAACGCTATCACCGGCGTCGGAGACCGAGGCGATTGGGTGTGTCGACAGCGCGTCGCCTCCGGTGGGAGAGGAGGTGCATGCGCCATTGGTGTTGCCCAGTTTTGAGGACATACAGAGGATCCTCGACAGCCCAGCGACAGTGGATTTACCGCCTACTTTGGCGGCGTCGCCTGTGGTCGACCATGGTCTAGCGGGACGTGTGGGCGATGAGGAAAGGTGTACAACTTGTACGACAGTGGTGGTGATGGATGTCGAGGTGCATAGGGAGGATGGTGAAGGGCTTATAGATTATGAGGGAGTGTCACGTAAGAGGCCCAGTACACCGGTGGAGGACGATGTCTTAACACCAGGGCAAAGGTCTTGTAAAATGGTGTGGGCTGACGTAGCCAAGGGTGGTAAGGGACTTCCCTTAGAGAAGAACACAATTTTCGGTGTGGTAGTGAATTACGTGTGCAAGGGTATAAGTGTTATGTGGGGAATTCGGATAATCTCAAGGGTGGGGTAGTGAAAGGCATAAGGGAGACCAGCCCTTTTACGCTCATTGTGTGGGAGTGGGGCGGTGGGGACCGGGTCGTGCGTGTGGTGGGTTCATGGGGGAACATTCAGGTGGGTTTCGTGGGAGTATATATGCTAGCGACATCAAATCGACGAGTAAAGGAGGACTTTGTGCGTGATGTTTTGGTTTATTTTCTCTGAGGTCTACCCTTAGTTTCTGTTGTAGCTGGCGACTGGAATTTTGTGATCCGGGAAAAAGATGTCGAACCGCGCGGTGGGGGGTGTAATTTAGGGGGTTTACGGGAGGTTTTGCAGGCGATTGGCGTAGTGGATGTGGTGGGTAGTGACGGGTGGAATGTGGACCACACTTTTTGTAGGAGGGGTTACGCCGTACGGCTGGACAGGGTTTACGTCACTAGCTTAATCCGTAGTGGTAGGGTTGATTGCGTTGATCTGGGTTTCTCAGACCATCATGGTGTTCTGGTAACTCTCAAGTGGGAGGGCGTTATATGTGTTTTTTCTAGTTATTGGAAATTAAATGTTAATTTGTTGCGAGAAGTAGATGCTTTGGAAGCTTTCAGGTTATGGTGGGTTGGATTCTGGAAAGAAGGAAATGGGATAGTGGATGTTGTAGAAAAATGCAATACAGTGTTTTCACAGAAGGTTAGGGAAGGAGGAGGCATGTTATAGATATGGGAAGCAAAAGTATTTGGAGGGACAACTGTGGGATTGTTACGGTGCAGGCGGGAGGTATGACCTCACAGAAATAGAGTGCCTTCGTAGTCAATTACAGGAAATTCAGAGTGATAATTTTCAGGCTTTGAGGGTGCGAGTGGGGATTGAGGAGGTTCAGGGTTCTGCATAGTTTCAGAATGAGACGTATGCGACGACAGTTTTGTCAGTGGTGGTCAGTGATGACTTGGGTGGTTATCATAAGGGGCAAAGGCTAGTTACTAATGAGAGCATAGGGACCTACGCAGACCAATGGTTTGAGAGAAAATGGAAGGGTAGAGAGGGTAATCGAGAGGGGAGGGAAGCTTTACTGCATGGCATAGTGGCGAATTTGAGAGACGTGGATCGAGAGGACATGGAGGGTTACATATCGGAGGAGGAGGTTTACAAGGCTGTTCAGGGACAGGCGCTGAGGAAATCACCTGGTTGGGATGGGGTACCAGGTGATTTTTATGTAGTTCATTGGGAACTGTTAAAACACATGTTGGTTCAACTTTACAATTCAATGAAAATTAGAGGTAGAATGGGCGGTGATGCGGGGTTGGGTGTTGTAGTGTTGGTACCAAAGGCCGAGGTCTGCGAATCTTTGGAGGCATATAGGCCCATCATGTTGATGGGGCCGGATTATAAGATTTTTGCGCATATTTTGGCAAACCGGATGAAACGAGTTTTGGACAAGGTAATATGGGAAGGGCAATACGGGATTCCTGGACGATCTATGAGAGATGGTCATCGACGCCTCAAAAGTTCTGTGAAGGATTGTAGTGGAGGCAGAGTTGTAGGATTAGATTGGGAAAAGGCTTTTGACAATGTGGATAGGGAAACATTATTAGCTATATTATTGAAGCAGGGTTTCGGGGAAGAAATAGTAGCATGGGTGCGTACGTTATATATGGAGGCACGGGTACGAGTCCAGGTCAATGGGAGGTTGGGGTCTGCGATAGGCATGGGGTGGGGGCTGCAGCAGGGGTGTCCCCTCTCACAGCTTTTGTTTGCCTGTTTGCAGGACCCCTTTTATAGATTGGTATTGGGTGGGGTAGGGGGGGAGGATTGTGTGCAGGGCGAAGCAGTAGGGTTTTAAGGTTATGGGGATGATACCACCAACTTGGTACATAGTAGGAATGGTTTGGCGTTCGTAAATAAGGTTATAAGGTTTTTTAGTGATGCATCTTCCATGCGCATTAATAGAGAAAAATCCAAACTTTTGGAGGTGGGGTTCTGGGTGGGGGGGACGTTAGGTACGGAGTATGGATGGAGAACTGTTGAGTGGATAAAGATCTGCGGTGTGTATTTTTGCAATGACAAACAGGCGGCACGTGCATTTAATTCATCCATTGTAGTAGCAGCCGCAGTTCGTAGGATGGCAGGATGGAGACCAGGTGATGTAACATTACACCAAAGAGTAATCATTGTCAATGTACTGGTGTATAGTAAATTATGGTTTGTTGCAGCGGTCTATCCATTGATCACGGACGATGTGTTGCGGTTACAGAAGAAGGCTTTGGATTTCATATGGGGTTACCATAGGCATTGGTTAGGGAAGGATATAGTTATGACGCATGTAGCTAAGGGAGGTTTGGGGCTAATACCACTACACAGTCGCCTAATGAGCATATACATACGACAGGAATTCTTGACAAGGGGTGGGGTCAGGGGAGCGAGGGCTGACGCAGTGATGAGGGAGGTTCGACGATGGTGGGTGGGGAAAGACCTCACAAGGACCGAAGCGATGTTACGGCACTTATTGGTGGTGCAACACCCTGTGAGAGTTAGGGCAGGTAAATTAGACAATACAGGTATAACATTGAGGTCATCGGTGATGAGGTTTTCCCAGGATATCATTGGAAGACTATATGGCAGGGATTCAAGAAATTGCTCTTACGACCATGGGTTAGGGAAACTGGTTACCGCTTCCTCCACTGGATTTTGGCGTCCAAGGCACAATTGTACATTATGGGAATGACCCAGGATCAGGCCTGTGCGTGGTGCAGGTGGCCGGAAACATGTCGTATATTTTTGTGACAGTTTACATAAGATTAGGAATTGGTTCAAGGGTGTTCTCAGACGAGTGGGAAGGGGGGTTTGTCCATGCTTAGAGTTTTGAGTCTTGAGATGGGAGATTGCTCAGATGCAGTACGACGTTCTGTGTCATATTTCGTACTTGACTATTTATACGTGTCATGGAGTATGCGGGGGCATAGCGATGCGCGTCAGGACACTGATGTGTCATGTTTATAGGACGAAATGTAGGAATAGAGAGGTGTATGGGCAATGCTGGGAGGGAGCTTTTTCGTTGGAGTATAGGAATCTAACGATGGAAACGTTACAGGAGTACTGAGGTGTAGGTAGGCATAATCCATCGGTGGAGCCTAGGGGTTGGTCTCCTGGGAGGGGGAGGGAGGGAAGAGTTAGGTTTTTTGGTGTATGGACTGTACGTTTTATTTGGTGTGTATAGTGATCGGGGTGTAATGTAGTGGTGAGGGAGGGGGACCTTCGTGTGGTCTGGGCAATATAGTGTCTTGCTGGCGTGAATGAGAGTCATAGTCTGAGAAAGGGGGTGAGTGTTACTCAGAACCACGGTATGGTTTTCTCAATGCTGAGTCATGCTGAACTACTAAGTCATCAATAGAGGCTACGCCGTGGTTAATGTCTTTTTTGTGAATTTTAATTTCCCAGGCTGCTGTTAGCTGCATATAGCGTGCATTGTTTGGAGTTCAGTAATGCAATTGTTTTATGCGATGTATTCTGTAAGCACCTGTTAGTAGTGGTTTTACTAAGTCAGCTCATAAGAGTCACAGCAATGTATGTAATGCGACCTGCGAGTCGTACAGTGTGTGGTGTAGATTTGTGTTTTAATTATAGGTATGGTGTGTAGCGAGATGCTTATATTGATGTTTTGTGTGGATAATGGTCTGAACCAGTTTGTTCAAAATTACTTCTTCCTATGTTGTGCGCTATACATTGTATGATGCGGTTTTCTTACCGAGTGGTCCATTATTGTGTACAAGTTCTGTATATACATGCCTCTGATACCTTACTGATGATATGGCTATGCCACTTTCGTTACAAGATTTGGGTCTATAGAATAGCAGATTTTAGTAGTAAGGGAATAAATTGGTGGGGTGAAGTGGGATCCTGCCTGGGGAGGGGGGGGGGGGGGGGTTGAGGGATGACTACTTTACGATACTCATCGTAAATTTTTTCTGGTGTTTTACGTCAGTTGTAATTCTATTGCCTATATGCCGTGCATTATTGTAAGCAGTACAATTTAGTCAAGTGGATGTATTATGCAGACATTGAATTTTTTTACATATGGATTTTTTTTTTGTAACCATGGTATAGGTTTGTTTTGCTAGGTAGCTTCATTATGTTTTGCTGATATTATAATGTCTTACTTGGTCTGTATCCTAGGAATTGTGGGAAGAGGTTTTGTTTTCACACAGAATACTGATGTGTGCATGTAATATCATTGTTGGTTGGACGACAGACTGGGTAACGCTTTCTCAGTTTATTTTATATCTGATGTATGGATTTTGATAAAAAAAAAATCACATTTTGTTAATAGTTTGTAATTTAATGTTTTGTGATTTTTGTGTTCATGTACCATCATTGTTTGTAAATACTTATTACTTAAGTTACTGACGAGTTCAGGATATGTTCATAAATTTAAGTTGAATTATTATTATGATTGTTCAGTTTGGTGAATGTGGGTATAATTTTAATGTGTGTGGGGAGAAACGTCAGCTGTGTGTCAGCACAGGCAATAGTAATACTTTGTATAATGCCGGGTTTTGAATGATATGCTGTGAGTCGTATTTTTGAGTGTCATACTGCCATTAAGTATGGTGTTATTTTCTGTATTGAGGGTTGTGATATTTTGGTTTTATTGTTCATAACCAGTATCATGGTTCATTTTATGATACTTTTATACCTCCTTGTATTTGTGCAATGTTTTAAATAAAATTAAAAAAAATGCCGGGAACAATGGGCTAGTAACAGCTTTTCCTTTAATAATTACTAAAAAGAATAATAATAAGAAAACTGTCAAAGTGGAAAGTCTGAATGTGCGTGGATGTTGTGCAAATGATAAGAAAGAGATGATTGTGGATGTTATGAATGAGAAGAAACTGGATGTCCTGGCTTTAAGTGAAACAAAAGCTGAAGGGGGTGGGAGAGTTTCAGTGGAGAGGAATAAATGGGATTAGGTCAGGGGTTTCAAATAGAGTTAGAGCTAAAGAAGGAGTAGCAATAATGTTGAAGGATAAGCTATGGCAGGAAAAGAGGGAGCATAAATGTATTAATTCAAGGATTATATGGAGTTAACCTCTTCAAGGGGGGCTCCTTGGCATAGTGAAGAGGCTCTTGGCCTGAGGAATTAGACCTGTCGGTCTCCTCAGACCGAACCTAATTACCCCCCAATCCCCCCTTCCCTATCCCATCCTCCCCATCCTCCCCTTTTTCCTTTCCTCCTCCTCCTCCTCCTCCCCATCCTTCCCTTTTGCCCTTCCTTTTTTGGCCTTTGGGATTTTTCCCACAGGCACGCTAGTTCCTAGGTAAGGGAAAGGGTATCAGGGTCCATCCCATTCCCTTGAGGTTCTTGGTGGTGGCGTAGTTTGCCGTGGAATCTGGATCACCTGGGGATATCCGGATCCCTCTCCAGTATCCCGGAGGGTGGCTTTGGGAGTCTTTTGGGCGATGGGTGTATCTCTGGAAGCCACCTTTCGGATTCTGGAGGTGGTGGCCGAAGGAGGTATGCTTTGTGGCGGATATCCAACCGCCCTCTCTTTTGTCCACTGAGGTAGCTCGGCAGATGTGAGGGTGCTATCCCGGATTGCTGGTTTACTGGCATGAAGGGTAGGGTATGGCATGGGTTCCATGCTGCATCTGCGCTACTTGCAGTGCTGAGGTCCTCTTGGGCGTGGAGGGAGATTTCTGGCCCTTTCATTCCTCCTAGGAACTATCCCTCCCCGGTCCCCCCTTTTTTCATACTTTTTTTTTATTTTTCTTTTCTTTTCTTTCTTTTTCTTCTTAAAAACAAAAAGAAAGAAGTAACCTAACCATGGAGTACCCAATCCATGACCCCACTACCCCCGGGCCCCTTATTGTTACCGCATCCCGTTCTGACCTCGCCTCGTCTTTTGGCCACTCTTCAGACACTCCTAAGGCCCCTGTATCTCTTGCTGGTGCTGTTTCATCACCCGCTTCAGGTGCCGGGGTTTCGACTGACTCCTTTGATTTGTCTGACCTCCGCTCTCCTTTGACTATGCTTCCAGCCTCTCCCTCTACAGTGCAGCGATTTGCGATTTTCAAATCGCCAGCCTGTCTCACGTCAGACCAACTCTGGTCCCACTTCTAAATGCCAACGACAATCTCCAGATGATGTTACTTCGTTACCTTCCCATTCTACTCGGAAAAGACTGACATGTCATGCACTCCCTCTCCACACTCAGTTTCGGACCACACAATGGACTAAATTCTTTACTTTAAGACTGACTTCTTCTACTGCCTATCTTTCCAACCATAGTATTGGCAAAGCGCTCCTACACCATGTTGGTAGAGATATTTCCTTTCATGCTCTTAAGAGTGGTACACACATCATCACAGTCCAGAATGCTACCCAGTCTCATGATCTTTCTCTTCTTTCACATATCGATACTATTCCTATCACCATCGAAAAACATCATTCCCTCAATTCTTGCAGTGGTACTGTTATTCTGCCCCATACCATAGTCCAACAGAATTTCCAGACATGTGGCAATGACATTCTCGAACAGCTGGAGCTCCAAGATCTCTCAATTCTCAAGGTAGACACTTATGTTCTTCCTGCCCGCTGGCGGAGACGATACCCTTACACTGTGGCTTGTTTAACTCTTGACAGCCGTGAACTCCCATCCTCTGTTTATGTAGCAGGGCATCGGTTATAAGTTCGGAAGGTGATCCCTACACCGCAACAGTGTAGAAATTGCTGGCAATTTGGCCACCCAGCAAAATATTGCAGATCTATATCCGAATGCCCAATCTGTGGTGCTGATGACTATTCTAATACGTCTTGCAGTCGACCTCCCTCTTGCCTTAATTGTCATGAGGCTCACCCTTCGTACTCTTGCCATTGCCAGGTCTACTTAAATGAGAGGGAAATTCGTTGCCTCAAAGAGGCAGAAGGTCTCCCTTATGCTATGGCAGTTTCTCATCTCCACCTCCAAGGGAGACTACCCCGTGTTTCTTATTCTCGTGTTTCAAAACATCCCCCCACTTCTGGGGTCCCATCTTCTGTAGCCTCCTCTGCGGTTGCCAGTCCCATAGTGTCTAATTGTGTCTAATTCTTTTGCTGTCCCGGTATCGACAAGACCTCGTACAACACCTCCTCCCAATCGTCCCTCTACTTCTCAGAAGTCCAAAAAATCTCCTTTAACCCCTCCTTCCCTTCATCCACCTCCACATTTTACCTTCCCGGTCTCTGTACCTGGGTCTTCCCCTTTCACTGGCTCTGTTACAAGTGTGGAGGTTCATCCTCCTGCTCGTACTGTGCCTTTCTCCCCTGTCCCCTCTCAAGTTTCTTCTTCTGCCACCTCCCAGGTTTCTGCCTCTTCTCTCCCCTTCCACACTTCTCCAGTTCCCTCCACCCTTTCGCCCCTTCCCTACCATGGTACAGTCCATTACAGTTCCGATCTTTACTCACACTCCTCCTCCTTCCATCTCCAATATTGTCTCCCATACGACGTATGGGAGACAATGGCAGAGACCAAACCATCAATGGACACTGATCCACCCTCTGTTCCTTCTCTTTCCTCTTTTCCATCTGCACAACTCCTTTCTTCACAGCGCACCGTTCCTTCGCTGCTTGAACGTTTTCCGCTGCCACTGCATGTGGACTTTTCTAACCCCTCTAGTCCGTAAGTACCCTTACCTGTGGATTTCTAGTATCTTTATCGTTGCCAATCATGGCCTATTTATAGTGGAATATACGCGGCCTCAGGGGTAATCAGGGTGAGCTTCAGACGTTGCTTTCCCACTTTTCCTCTGTTGGTGTTTGCTTACAAGAACCAAAATTACACTCTGCTGTTATCTATCCCATCTCAGGCTATAATTTATTGTATTCTTCGGATCCTTTTCCTAATGGGACTTTAACGAAAGTGCCCTTCTTCGACGCACTGATGCACTGATATTCCGTACCATCAGCTATTTGTTCATACTTTGCTGCATTACACAGCAGCCCGTATCCACCTGCATAAGTGGTATACACTATGTTCTTTGTATCTCTCTCCTTCTCGAGCATTATCTATTCCAGATATTGCCTTTCTTGTTCCATCCACCAACTTCTGTTACTTGGCGATTTTAGTGCCCATCATTTCCTGGAGTTTACCTGGAGAGAGTTCCGGGGGTCAACGCCCCCGCGGCCCGGTCTGTGACCAGGCCTCCTGGTGGATCAGATCCTGATCAACCAGGCTGGGGGGTCTCACTGTGATTCCCGTGGCATTCAGGTAGAGGCTTTTCTTGCTTCCCACCCCCTCCATGTTTTAAATACAGGTACTCACACCCATTTTGATCCTTGTACTCATACACTCTCTTGCATCGATCTCTCAGTCTGCTCTTCCTCCGCCGCACTAGACTTCACCTGGTCTGTTCTCCCGGATTTACATGACAGCGATCATTTTCCAATCATTCTTACTTCCCCTTCATATTCACCACCTCTTCGTAACCCACGATGGCAATTTGATCAGGCAAATTGGGACCTTTACTCACAACTAACTGTTTTTAGTGAGGTTCCTTCTTTGTCCTCCATTGATGAGCTTTTACACCTCTTCTCGTCCTCAGTTTCAACCGCAGCTTCTCTTTCTATACCCTAAACCTCGGGCAGGCGTTCTCAGAAATGCGTGCCTTGGTGGTCTCCTGCTTGTGCTCATGCAGTACATTTGAAATGCACTGCGTGGGGCAGGTACCGGTATAATAGAACCACTGAGAGACTTCTTGATTTTAAGCAGAAGCGTGCGATCACTCGCCGTGTCATCCGTGATGCTAAACGCACTTGCTAGCGAGATTATGTCTCCACCATCACCTCTGCTTCCTCTGTGAGTGCAGTCTGGAAAAAAGTACGGAAACTGAGTGGTAAATATTCTCCTGGCCCGGCTCCTGTTCTGCAGGTTGCCGGTGTTGATATAGCAAACCCTCTAGACGTTGCCATTGAAATTGGCAATCATCTGGTCCATATTTCTCTGGGGCTCCATCTCTGTCCCTCGTTTCTTTCCTCAAAGTCTGCCAGAGAGTTAGCACCCTTGGACTTTTCTTCTCTCAGAGAAGAACAGTATAATGTGCCTTTTACACTTCAGGAACTGGAGGCAACACTCTCAGCTTGCCGATCATCAACAGCTGGGCAGGATGACATTCATATTCGTATGTTACAACATTTACATCAGTCAGCCCTTGCAGTCCTCTTACGCCTTTTCAATCTTATTTGGTCACAAGGAGTTCTTACACAGCTGTGGAAATCTGCCATTGTTCTCGCTTTCTGCAAACCAGGTACTACGGGACATGAAGCCTCCCACTATCGTCCCATCGCTCTTACCAGTGCAGTTTGCAAAGTGATGGAACGTCTGGTAAATAGACGTTTAATGTCGTATTTAGAGACACACAACAGTCTCTCCACTAGTCAATATGGCTTTCGTAAGGGCCATTCTACCATAGACCCCTTACTACATTTGGATACGTATGTTCATAATGCCTTTACGAATAACCACTCAGTTATTGCCATATTTTCTGACCTTGAGAAAGCATATGACACAACTTGGAGGTATAATATTTTGGCCCAAGCCCACTCCTTAGGCCTCCGAGGCAATCTACCATCCTTCCTTAAGAACTTTTTAACTGGCAGACATTTCCATGTTCAAGTCAATAATGTGCTCTCCCCGGACTTTGTCCAAGCTGAAGGTGTCCTTCAGGGATGTGTTCTGAGCACAACACTTTTTTCTCCTTGCTATAAATGATTTGGCCTCTGTTCTTCCATCCAATATTTGGTCATCACTCTATGTAGATGACATCGCTATTGCTTGTGCAGGCGCTGACTGTCACCTCATTACAGTTTCTCTCCAGCATGCAGTCGATTGACCGTGTTTCAATTGGGCCACCACGCATAGGTTTAAATTTTCCAGTACCAAAACTCACCAAATTACTTTCACTAGACGCTCTGTCATCTCCGATCATCTTTTGTACCTCTATGGCTCCCATATCCCTGAACGTGATACAGTCAGGTTTCTAGGCCTTCTCTTTGACCGTAGGTTATCCTGGAAACCCCACATTGCCTCTATAAAGGCAACTTGTCACAACTGGCTGAACCTTCTTAAGACCCTTGCTCATCTTTCATGGGGAGCTGATCGTCGAACTCTCCTTCGCCCACATACAGCCCTCATTTTATCGAAACTCGATTATGGTGACCAGATCTATTCACTCTTCCCCTATTGAGAGCCTCTATGCAGAAGCGAATATTCCATCCTTGTCTGATCGCCGTGATGCCCATTGCCTTCGCTACTATGTGCGCTCTCACGATCTCCGCAATCCTTCCATTTATAGAATGGTCACTGATATAAGTAGACATTCTTTATTTGTTCGCCTCCCCTGTTTGCTCCGTCCCTTCTCTCTTTGCCTACATTCACTCTTGTCTTCCCTTCAGTTACCGCCTTCATATGTTCATGTAGCATCTCACTTTTCCCTACATCCCTGGGAAGTTCCAGCTGTTCAGGTCTGTTCTTTCTCACTCCCTTGCTCGAAAGCCCAACTGCCTACGGTGGCTTCCTGCTCTCTTTTTCTTGACCACTTCCACTCTCATTCTCACGCCATCGCCGTGTACACAGATGGCTCTAATTCTTCTGACGACGTTGGATTCACAGCAGTGTTTCCGGACAGCGTCGTACGAGGGCATTTACTATCTTAGGCTAGCATTTTTACTGCTGAATTGTATACCATTCTTGCAGCACTTATTCGTATCGCATCTATGCCTGTGTCATCATTTGTGGTTGTCTCAGACTCTCTCAGTGCTCTACAGGTTATACGGAAATTTGATACACCTCACCCCCTAGTTCTCTGTATCCAACTTTGGCTACGCCGTATCTCTTCCAAGCATAGATATTGTTTTTTGTTGATCCCTGGTCATGTTGACGTACAGGGCAATGAACAGGCAGACACTGCTGCACGGTCAGCAGTACATGACCTACCAATTTCATATAGAGGTGTTCCATTTCCGGACTATTTTGCTGTAATAGCTACCCACCTTCGTACCCGTTGGCAACAACGTTGGTCTGCTCTGCTCAATAACAAACTTTGTTCTATTAAACCGAGTATAGGTTACTGGCCGTCTTCTTGTCACCTGTGTCGAGGTTGGGAGACTACTCTCTCCCGCCTTCGCATTGGCCATACTCGTCTTACTCATGGGTATCTCATGGAGAGGCGCCCTGCTCCTCTCTGTGAGAATTGTCAGGTTCCATTATCGGTCAGCCACATTCTGTTAGACTGCCCACTTTATCAACGAGCACGCAGAATTTACCTCCAACGTCGTCTCTGCTCTACTACTCTCTCTTTACCTTCCCTTCTCGCTGATGGACCCACCTTTCATCCAGACTCATTGACTTTTTGACAACAACTGACTTACTCCACAAACTGATGATACCTTCAGACCTTTCTACCTCAATCTCTTGCTACCCCCTACCCCGGCACTATCCCCTTCCCTGCTGTTTTCTGTAACCTACTAATCATCCCTCCCCCCTTCTGCCGCCCGATACCCTCGCTTCCTTCCCTACCCTGAAGTGCTGTATAGCCCTTGTGGCCAAGCGCTTCTTTTTGATTATAATAATAATAATAATAATATGTGGAGTAAAATAAAGGTTGGATGTGAAAAGTGGGTCATAGTAAGCGTATATGCACCTGGAGAAGAGAGAAGTGTAGAGGAGAGAGAGATATTTTGGGAAGTGTTGAGTGAATGCATGGGGAGTTTTGAACCAAATGTGAGGGTAATGGTGGTTGGGGATTTCAATGCTAAAATGGGCAAAAATGTTATGGAGGGAATAGTAGGTAAATTTGGGGTGCCAAGGGTAAATGAAAATGGGGAGCCTTTAATTGAGCTATGTGTAGAAAGAGGTTTGGTAATAAGTAATACATATTTTATGAAAAAGAGGATAAATAAATATACAATGTATGATATAGCACATAATGAAAGTAGTTTGTTAGATTATGTATTGGTGGATAAAAGGTTGATGGGTGGACTCCAGGATGTACACGTTTATAGAGGGACAACTGTTATATCGGATAATTATTTAGTTGTAGCTACAGTTAGAGTAAGAGGTAGATGGGAAAAAAGGAAAATGGCAACAACAAGCAAGAGGGAGGTGAAAGTGTATAAACTAAGGGAGGAGGAAGTTCGGGCGAGATATAAGTAACTATTGGCAGAAAGGTGGGCTGGTGCAAGTATGAGTAGTGGGGGGTTGAAGAGGGTTGAAATAGTTTTAAAATGCAGTATTAGAATGTGGGGCAGAAGTTTGTGGTTATAGGAGGGTGGGTGCAGGAGGAAAGAGGAATGATTGGTGGAATGATGAAGTAAAGGGTGTGATAAAAGAGAAAAAGTTAGCTTATGAGAGGTTTTTACAAAGCACAAGTGTTGTAGAGTATATGGGGAGTAAAAGAAAGAAGAGAGAAGGTAAAGAGAGTGGTGAGAGAGTGCAAAAGGAGAGCAGATGATAAAGTGGGTGAGGCACTGTCATGAAATATTAATGAAAATAAGAAAAAAATTTGGAGTTAAACAAGTTAAGAAAGCCTAGAGAACGAATGGATCTGTCAGTTAAAAACAGAGTAGGGGAGTTAGTAGATGGGGAGATAGAGGTTTTGGGTAGATGGCGAGAATATTTGGAGGAACTTTTAAATGTCGACGAAAAAGAGGGAAGCAGTAATTTCAGGCACTTGCCAGGGAGGTATACCATCATTTAAGAGTGAAGAACTGGATGTCAGTGTGGGGGAAGGTGCGTGAGGCATTACGTAGAATAAAAGGGGGTAAAGCAGCTGGAACTGACGGGATCATGACAGAAATGTTAAAAGCAGGGGGGGATATAGTGTTGGAGTGGTTTGTGTTTTTGTTTAATAAATGTATGAAAGAGGGGAAGGTACCTAGGGATTGGCAGAGAGCATGTATAGTCAATTTATATAAAGGGAAGGGGGACAAAAGAGATTGTAAAAATTAGAGAGGAATAAGTTTACTGAGAGTGCAAAAATTATAGAGGGATAAGTCTGTTGAGTATACCTGGTAAAGTGTATGGTAGAGTTATTATTGAAAGAATTAAGAGTTAGACGGAGAATAGGATAGCAGATGAACAAGGAGGCTTTAGGAAAGGTAGGGGTGTGTGGACCAGGTGTTTACAGTGAAACATATAAGTGAACACTATTTAGATAAGGCTAAAGAGGTTTTTGTGGCATTTATGGATTTGAAAAAGGCATATGACAGGGTGGATAGGGGGGCAATGTGGCAGATGTTGCAGGTGTATGGTATAGGAGGTAGGTTACTGAAAGCAGTGAAGAGTTTTTACGAGGATAGTGAGGCTCAAGTTAGAGTATGTAGGAAAGAGGGATATTATTTCCCAGTAAAAGTAGGCCTTAGACAAGGATGTGTGATGTCACCATTGTTGTTTAATATATTTATAGATGGGGTTGTAAGAGAAGTAAATGCGAGGGTCTTGGCAAGAGGCGTGGAGTTAAAAGATAAAGAATCACACATAAAGTGGGAGTTGTCACAGTTGCTCTCTGCTGATGACACCGTGCTCTTGGGAGATTCTGAAGAGAAGTTGCAGAGGTTGGTGGATGAATTTGGTAGTGTATGTAAAAGAAGAAAATTAAAAGTGAATACATGAAAGAGTAAGGTTATGAGGATAACGAAAAGATTAGGTGATGAAAGATTGAATATCAGATTGGAGGGAGAGAGTATGGAGGAGGTGAATGTATTCAGATATTTGGGAGTGGACGTGTCAGCGGATGGGTCTATGAAAGATGAGGTGAATCATAGAATTGATGAAGGGAAAAGGGTGAGTGGTGCACTTAGGAGTCTGTGGAGACAAAGAACTTTGCCCTTGGAGTCAAAGAGGGGAATGTATGAGAGTATAGTTTTACCAATGCTCTTATATGGGTGTGAAGCATGGGTGATGAGTGTTGCAGCGAGGAGAAGGCTGGAGGCAGTGGAGATGTCATGTCTGAGGGCAATGTGTGGTGTGAATATAATGCAGAGAATTCGTAGTTTGGAAGTTAGGAGGAGGTGCAGGATTGCCAAAACTGTTGTTCATAGGGCTGAGGAAGGGTTATTGAGGTGGTTCAGACATGCAGAGAGAATGGAGCGAAACAGAATGATTTCAATAGTGTATCAGTCTGTAGTGGAAGGAAGGCAGGGTAGGAGTCAGCCTAGGAAAGGTTGGAGGGAGAGGGTAAAGGAGGTTTTGTGTGCGAGGGGCTTGGACTTCCAGCGGGCATGTGTGAGCGCGTTTGATTAGGAGTGAATGGGACAAAGGTTTTTAAAAATTAGGCTTTTGGAGGTGAGCTTTTTAAAAAGGGGTTTCGGGGGAAAACCGGCGGCCCGGCGGGACCCTGGAGAGGGGAAGTACAGTGCTGCCTTAAAGGGGGGGTTTTGATGTTTGCATTTTAAAAAACTGTGTGTAAAGCACCCTTCTGAAAGACTGGGGAGTAAATTTTTGGTGAAACTTTTTCTTTTTCGGGCCCACCCTCCCTTGGGGGGAATCCCCAGTGTGTTTAATAAATAAATAAAAGTTTAGGGGTTTACCAGGGAAATGTACGGTAGGGTTATATTGAAAAAATTAGGGGAAAGACAGAATGTAGGATTGAAAGGAGCAAGGAGGTTTTAGAGGGGGTGGGGGATGTGTGTCAAGTTTTTTACAGAAGCATTATGTAAAACTTTTAGATAAGGTAGGGAAGTTTTTATTGCATTTATGGGATAAAAAAAGGGGCAAATAGAGGGATGGGGGACAATGTGGCAGATGTTCAAGCTAGGGTATGTGAAAGTTACTAAATGCTTTTAAGATTTTTTTTTGAGGATAGTGAGGTCAGGTTAGGGGTGTAAAGAGGGGGAAAATATTTCCCCGGTAAAAGTTTTTCAAGACGGGGATTTGTAATGCCATAATGGTTGTTTAAATTTTTTTATAGATGGGTTGTAAAAGAAGTAAATCTAGGTATTCGGGGAGGGTGGGTTTAAATTATGGGGAAAAAATCCCAAAATTTGGTTTGGGCACAATTGTTTTTTGTGATGATACGTGTTATGGGGATTCTAAAGAAAAGGGAAAAAAGGTTGGGGATGAGTTTGGAAGTGGGGTTTTAAAGGTAAAAAGTTGAAAGTAAACTAAAAAAAGATGGGGGTGTGAGGTATAAAATGTTTTAGTTTAAAGAAAATTGGATAAAAAATTGGGGGAGGAGGAGTAGGGAAGAATGAATGTTTTCAGTACTTGGGAGTTGACGTGTCGGGGGATGGATTTAGAGGATGAGGTTAATCAAAAATTTGATGGGGAAAAAGTGAGGGGTGCGTTGGGTATATGTGGAGACAAAAAGACGTTCCTATGGAGGCAAAAAAGGGGGGGGTTTGAAAGTATGTATACCAAAACTTTATATGGGTTGAACTTGGTTTTTGAAAAGCAGCCAGGGGGGCAGTTGGGGGCAGTGGAGATGTTTTCTAAGGGGGAATGTTGGTGTAAAATTATGCAGAAAATTGGAGTGTGGAAAATTTGGTGTGGTAAAAAAAGTATTAGTCAAAGGGTGAAAAAGGGGGTTAGGGGGTTTTTTCATTTTGAGAGAATGGATCAAAGTGAATGACATGGGGACATTTAAATTGTAGGGGAAGGAAGGGGGGAGGGGGCGTCCCTTTAAAAAGGTTGGAAGGAAGGGTAAGGGAGGTTTTGTGGGCGAGGGGGTTGGCTTCCGCAGGCGTGCATGAGCATGTTCGAAAAGTGAAAGGAGACAATGTTATTGGGACCCGACGATCTGTTGGAGTGTGAGCAGGGGAATTTTTGTGAAAAAATTCGGTTAACCCGGGTTTTTTTTAAATACCGGACTTGGTCCTGGAAATAGGAAATACAATGCCTGCACTATAAAAGGGGATTTGGATATTCAGGTTTTGGAGGGTTTTGTGTATCTTTATATAATTTCTTCTAAACTGTGCGTTTTGGCACCCCTGCAAAAACAATGATAATGGTGATGTGGTGAAAGGTTAAAGATGAAAATTTTTCTTTTTTGGGGTTTTTTTTTTTTTTGGTCACCCTGCCCCGGTGGGAGACGGCCGATTTTTATTATATATATATATATATATATATATATATATATATATTATAAATTTTTTATATATATATATATTTAATATATATTATATTATTTTATATATATATGTCGTGCCGAATAGGGAGAACTTTCGATCTTGGCCAAATAGCAACGTCATCTTCCCTATAGGACAAGGAAATTTGTGTAAGCAATTTTTGCCCAAAATCATTCTGAACCCAACGAAAAAAAAAAATATTTCCTGGTTTGTTTAGTATTAAATTATTTTAAACAAATCTAAATATATTTAGTTGGGTTAGGCTAAAAAAAATTGTTCTTTTTATAATAAGGTTAGGGAAGTTTCCTAAAATTCTTTTGGAGCAAAAATTAAAAATTTTTGCATAAATAATAATGAAAAAAAAATTTTCTTTAAAAAGTATAGAAAATTTTAGAAAAAACTTAATTTTAAACGATTCTTTCTAATTGACCATTTTAATATTTGGCACGACTAATATATATATATTTATATATATATATATAATATATATATATTATATATATAATATTTAAATTTTAAAATATATATATAATATTTGGGAACCCCCACTTACAAGTTTATCCCTTTCCTGACCTTTTGCAATGGTTTGCTCGTTTGAGTCAATTTTCCTCATTTAAATTAATTTTAAAAGCAATTAAAACCATTCCAGTGGAAATTTGTGCTTCAATAAATTTTGCAATATAACTTACGGCTTATTTATTTATCTCACTTTATCAAAAATGGCATAATAAAAATATAAATAACTTTGAAACCGTATATGTACTCTAAAATTATTAAAAAAAAGTAATTCAGTAGGGAAGGGGCGGTGTCGGGGTGAACGAGGTTTGGAGACCGGACAAAATACTTCTTGAATGCGTAAATATCATCTATACAGCTTTTTTTATCAATCACAGTTCATCTGATATACATAAAAACAATATAAAAAAAATAGAAACCTAAAATATACCCCACAATGAAAAAAAGTCATTATCATTGGCGGGGGGGTGGCTACTTTGCTCCTCCAAAAAGCACGTCGAATCATAAAAAACCACTTGTTGAACTACACTTTCTAACCAGCTCACACAAACCGCTGGATGTCAATCCTTAGCATTTAAAAACCCCCTCCAAAACCCTCGAATTACGGACAATTAATCTTGAATTATGTCTCCCTGTGGATTTCAATAAGTATTGACAAGTGTTCGCAACACTTTAGTTATATATATATATATAATATATATATATATTTATATAAATTTTATATATTATAAATATATATATATTTTAATTATATTATATCATAATTTAAAAATATATAGGGATGGGTTTTAGACACAACCACCCAGGGAAGTACACCCTCCTGCCAGTGACTGTGAAACAAAAAACTTAAATGTTTTGCTGAGGTAGGATTGCTGGTTTCTTTTTCTGTCTCATAAACACGCTAAGATAACAGGGATATCTTGCTACTCCTACTTACACTTTGGTCACACTTCACAGACACGCACATGCATATATATATATACATACATCTAGGTTTTTCTCCTTTTTCTAAATAGCTCTTGTTCTTTTTTATTTCTTCTATTGTCCATGGGGAAGTGGAAAAAGAATCTTTCCTCCGTAAGCCATGCGTGTCGTATGAGGCGACTAAAATGCCGGGAGCAATGGGCTAGTAACCCCTTCTCCTGTATACAATTACTAAAAAAGAGAAGAAGAAAAACTTTATAAAACTGGGTTGCTTAAATGTGCGTGGATGTAGTGCGGATGACAAGAAACAGATGATTGCTGATGTTATGAATGAAAAGAAGTTGGATGTCCTGGCCCTAAGCGAAACAAAGCTGAAGGGGGTAGGAGAGTTTCAGTGGGGGGAAATAAATGGGATTAAATCTGGAGTATCTGAGAGAGTTAGAGCAAAGGAAGGGGTAGCAGTAATGTTAAATGATCAGTTATGGAAGGAGAAAAAGAGAATATGAATGTGTAAATTCAAGAATTATGTGGTTAAAGTAAAGGTTGGATGCGAGAAGTGGGTCATAATAAGCGTGTATGCACCTGGAGAAGAGAGGAATGCAGAGGAGAGAGAGAGATTTTGGGAGATGTTAAGTGAATGTATAGGAGCCTTTGAACCAAGTGAGAGAGTAATTGTGGTAGGGGACTTGAATGCTAAAGTAGGAGAAACTTTTAGAGAGGATGTGGTAGGTAAGTTTGGGGTGCCAGGTGTAAATGATAATGGGAGCCCTTTGATTGAACTTTGTATAGAAAGGGGTTTAGTTATAGGTAATACATATTTTAAGAAAAAGAGGATAAATAAGTATACACGATATGCTGTAGGGCGAAATGACAGTAGTTTGTTGGATTATGTATTGGTAGATAAAAGACTGTTGAGTAGACTTCAGGATGTACATGTTTATAGAGGGGCCACAGATATATCAGATCACTTTCTAGTTGTAGCTACACTGAGAGTAAAAGGTAGATGGGATACAAGGAGAATAGAAGCATCAGGGAAGAGAGAGGTGAAGGTTTATAAACTAAAAGAGGAGGCAGTTAGGGTAAGATATAAACAGCTATTGGAGGATAGATGGGCTAATGAGAGCATAGGCAATGGGTCGAAGAGGTATGGGTAGGTTTAAAAATGTAGTGTTAGAGTGTTCACAGAAGTTTGTGGTTACAGGAAAGTGGGTGCAGGAGGGAAGAGGAGCGATTGGTGGAATGATGATGTTAAGAGAGTAGTAAGGGAGAAAAAGTTAGCATATGAGAAGTTTTTACAAAGTAGAAGTGATGCAAGGAGGGAAGAGTATATGGAGAAAAAGAGAGAAGTTAAGAGAGTGGTGAAGCAATGTAAAAAAGAGAGCAAATGAGAGAGTGGGTGAGATGTTATCAACAAATTTTGTTGAAAATAAGAAAAAGTTTTGGAGTGAGATTAACAAGTTAAGAAAGCCTAGAGAACAAATGGATTTGTCAGTTAAAAATAGGAGAGGAGAGTTATTAAATGGAGAGTTTAGAGGTATTGGGGAAGATGGAAGGAATATTTTGAGGAATTGTTAAATGTTGATGAAGATAGGGAAGCTGTGATTTCGTGTATAGGGCAAGGAGGAATAACATCTTGTAGGAGTGAGGAAGAGCCAGTTGTGAGTGTGGGGGAAGTTCGTGGGCAGTAGGTAAAATGAAAGGGGGTAAGGCAGCCGGATTGATGGGATAAAGATAGAAATGTTAAAAGCAGGTGGGGATATAGTTTTGGAGTGGTTGGTGCAATTATTTAATAAATGTATGGAAGAGGGTAAGGTACCTAGGGATTGGCAGAGAGCATGCATAGTTCCTTTGTATAAAGGCAAAGGGGATAAAAGAGAGTGCAAAAATTATAGGGGATAAGTCTGTTGAGTGTACTGGTAAAGTGTATGGTAGAGTTATAATTGAAAGAATTAAGGAGTAAGACGGAGAATAGGATAGCAGATGAACAAGGAGGCTTTAGGAAAGGTAGGGGGTGTGTGGACCAGGTGTTTACAGTGAAACATATAAGTGAACAGTATTTAGATAAGGCTAAAGAGGTCTTTGTGGCATTTATGGATTTGGAAAAGGCGTATGACAGGGTGGATAGGGGGGCAATGTGGCAGATGTTGCAAGTGTATGGTGTAGGAGGTAGGTTACTGAAAGCAGTGAAGAGTTTTTACGAGGATAGTGAGGCTCAAGTTAGAGTATGTAGGAAAGAGGGAAATTTTTTCCCAGTAAAAGTAGGCCTTAGACAAGGATGTGTGATGTCACCGTGGTTGTTTAATATATTTATAGATGGGGTTGTAAGAGAAGTAAATGCGAGGGTCTTGGCAAGAGGCGTGGAGTTAAAAGATAAAGAATCACACACAAAGTGGGAGTTGTCACAGCTGCTCTTTGCTGATGACACTGTGCTCTTGGGAGATTCTGAAGAGAAGTTGCAGAGATTGGTGGATGAATTTGGTAGGGTGTGCAAAAAGAAGAAAATTAAAGGTGAATACAGGAAAGAGTAAGGTTATGAGGATAACAAAAAGATTAGGTGATGAAAGATTGAATATCAGATTGGAGGAGAGAGTATGGAGGAGGTGAACGTAATTCGATATTTGGGAGTGGACGTGTCAGCGGATGGGTCTATGAAAGATGAGGTGAATCATAGAATTGATGAGGGAAAAAGAGTGAGTGGTGCACTTAGGAGTCTGTGGAGACAAAGAACTTTGTCCTTGGAGGCAAAGAGGGGAATGTATGAGAGTATAGTTTTACCAACGCTCTTATATGGTGTGAAGCGTGGGTGATGAATGTTGCAGCGAGGAGAAGGCTGGAGGCAGTGGAGATGTCATGTCTGAGGGCAATGTGTGGTGTGAATATAATGCAGAGAATTCGTAGTTTGGAGTTAGGAGGAGGTGCGGGATTACCAAAACTGTTGTCCAGAGGGCTGAGGAAGGGTTGTTGAGGTGGTTCGGACATGTAGAGAGAATGGAGCGAAACAGAATGACTTCAAGAGTGTATCAGTCTGTAGTGGAAGGAAGGCGGGGTAGGGGTCGGCCTAGGAAGGGTTGGAGGGAGGGGGTAAAGGAGGTTTTGTGTGCGAGGGGCTTGGACTTCCAGCAGGCATGCGTGAGCGTGTTGATAGGAGTGAATGGAGACAAATGGTTTTTAATACTTGACGTGCTGTTGGAGTGTGAGCAAAGTAACATTTATGAAGGGATTCAGGGAAACCGGCAGGCCGGACTTGAGTCCTGGAGATGGGAAGTACCAGTGCCTGCACTCTGAAGGAGGGGTGTTAATGTTGCAGTTTAAAAACTGTAGTGTAAAGCACCCTTCTGGCAAGACAGTTGATGGAGTGAATGATGGTGAAAGTTTTTCTTTTTCGGGCCACCCTGCCTTGGTGGGAATCGGCCGGTGTGATAATAAAAAAAAAAAAAAAAATATATATATATATATATATATATATATATATATTTATAATATATATATATATATATATATATATTATATATATATATATATATATATATATGTCGTGCCGAATATGTAAAACTGGTCAATTAGCAAGAACTCATTTAAAATTAAGTCCTTTCTGAAATTTTCTCTTATACGTTTAAAGATATATTTTTTTCATTAATGTTAATGTAAAAATTTTTAATTTTGCATCAAAATAATCTTAGAAAACTTACCTAACCTTATTATAACAAGAGCAATTTATTTTAGCCTAACCCAACTAAATATATTTTAGATTTGTTTGCAGTAATTTAATACTATACAAACACAGTGAAATATATTTTTTTCGTTATGTTCAGAATGACTTTTGCGAAATTATTGCATACACAAATTTTCACTTGTGCTATATGGCAAGATGAGCGTTGCTATTTAAGCCAAGATCGCAAGTTCTGCCTATAATTCCTACTAATTCCTACGAGTGTTCCTCCGTTGAGACTTTTAACAATGACCTTGCGAGCAGTATTCAGAACTACTTAGAACCGCCACTGAAACCTCATGGTAATGTAAACCCATCTAACTTCCATAAAAATCATACATCCTATAAAAACCATACCTATTACAATGATCCTAAACTTCGTACACTGAAACGTACTGCTCGCAGACTAGGCCTAGTCTACAGAAACCATTGTACCCCTGGAATGCTGAAGCTCTTCCAAACTGCCCTTGCTGCTGCCGGAGAGCGCATGACAGAACTGCGGTAAACAGACTGGGAACAATTTGTCAATGGTCTCAATGCTCACACCCTACTTAGCCGGGCATGGAGGGACATAAATAGAATTAAGGGTAACAGAACTGGGCAGATCGCGCACCCTCATCCCTTGCATAGGGCGAATGAATTAGTCCGTGCTTGGGCTGCTACATCTAGCTATGACAGTCTTCCCAGTACCACACAGGCGAAATTAATGGACAAATATGATGCAAGGGAGAGACTTGTTTGCTTTATGCTCAGCAAGGCAGATGACTGCAACATTCCTTTCACTAATTATGAACTTGATGCAGCACTAACTAAGGGCAACTCCACGTCGCCTGGTGAGGATGGTATTACTTACAACATACTCAGATTGCTGTGTCGAGTACCAGGTAATCCATTAATTGAATTATATAACATGAGCTATGTAACTGGGGAGCTCCCTCAATCTTCGACCAACAGCCTCATCATTCTAATTCCTAAGCCCAGTCAATAAAATGCATTTCGCCCAATATCTCTTACTAGCTGCTTGTGTAAAACATTTGAGAGGATGATTCTTAATTGTCTCATGTACAGAATCAAACAATTCTTGTCTCCCCGGTTGCATGGTTTCATGCATGGAAGGAGTGTGAATCATTGCATAACCACCTTTCTCACTTTGCACACTGACAGCTCATACACTACCTTCCTTGACCTTAAATCTGCTTTCGATGTAGCCAGCCGACATGTAATCATTAGTGAACTTGCCAGAATGGATGTTGGAGGATGGCTTCTCCGCTGGATTAAAGGCTACCTGTCCAACAGAAAGTCGTCTGTGTTGTTCCAGGGACATAGAAGTGTAACTAAAGACTTTGAATTAGGAACCCCACATGGAGGTGTGCTCAGTCCCACACTATTCAGTATTCTAATTAATGCCTTACTGAATGCTATGCCTAGCCAGCCCAATCATTATATGATTAGTTTTGCTGATGATATAATGATTCACACCACCGGATTCTCCAACACCCAAAATATTCTTAATTATGTACTAGCCTCGTGTCAGGACCTGGGGTTGATAATTTCTACTGATAAAACAAAGATACTCAACAGGCGTCCTCCTCGGCAGAGAGGCACAGTTCGTCAGGTCCAGTTGCATGATGGGTCTCTTCTAGAATATGTAAGCAGATACAGGTATCTAGGCTTTAAGGTTCCACTACTTGGACCTGTTGTAACGAGACTTTGTCGCCAATACAAAGAAAGGCTGAGAGCACTTAGAGTTGTGGCAGGGTTTCACCCCAGGTATGGTGCTAATGTTAAAATTGTGAAAATGATGTACCTTGGTTATATTAGATCATTGGTTGATTATGCTGCGCCACTACTTGCTCTTGTGTCTGACTGGAAGCTTGGAGGGCTGGAAAAACTGCAGAACGAAGCAATGAGGATCATTTTAGGATGCCCTCGTACTGCCAAAATTTTAAATATGCAAAAAGAACTTGATATCCCAAGCATCAGAGATCGTGTTACTGAAAGAAATATCCTAATTGGGGTTAAAATGTTCAGGCAAGCCCATTCAAACCCTTGCACAGAAACCGTCCGAACTTTCCTCAGCACTGGTGAACACCCCTCCAGATGGATCGAAAAAACTGGTGCCGATCTCCGCATGAATCAGATACATGATCTATGTCAAGTAAGGCAACAGCGGCACTTCTCCGCTCCATGGGATATTACCCCATTCCAAACTACCATTCCTACATTTTCCCCAAACTACTTATTAAATCAAAACCAAAACTTTGCCTTGAAGCCAAACATGATGCCTTAAGCTGTATTGATAACTTAGTCACACAGCACACACTCTTGCAAATTATTTACGTTGATGGTTCTGTTCACCAATCCGCTGGTGCAGCTGGTAGTGCTGCTGTTGTCGTACAGAGTGATGGCTCTCTTAAAGAAATTGGAGCACGCATCAATAACTGGGCCTCTACCCTTCAGACAGAACTGTTTGCCATACTCCTTGCACTGAAATGTGTCTATGTATCTAAGATTGACAGTTTAATTGTAACTGATTCTCTGTCATCCATAAATGCTCTCAACTCATTAAGCATAAATTGTGGCATGCTTGTGTCAGAAGCCAGACATAGGTATGGTAAGATTGTGGACAGTGGAGTCAGAGTGCACTTGCTGTGGATTCCATCTCACATTGGTCTTCAGATGCATGATAAAACTAATAAATTGGCTAAGCTGTATGCTTTCAAAGAGGGGGTAGATTACAATCTTGGGTTGTCAGTTAGCAGTTTAAGAACAATAATATGAAAAGAACTTCTAATGAACTTTATTGACTTAAGACTTAGGGAGATTGACACAAGTCAGTCCATCTATCATCATTCCATCATGCAGGAGGAGCCACATGTCTATGGTGCATCCAACAAGATAAGCAGACTCTTGGATGTCACTACCGCCCGGCTCCGGCTGGGTTACAAGTATCTTTGGCAGGTTAAATCACCACCACCAGATGTAGACCAAACGAAATGTAAACTTTGTCAGATGGACTATTGTCACACCCTACGCCATTATGTACTGGAGTGTGATCAAATTAATGAATTTAGAGACAACTCACTCAGAAATGTTCAAGAAATGGCAAAGTATTTTATCCCCAGTGGTATATTACAGACCATTCTGGAGAAATACCCTGTGTGTGTGTGTGTGTGTGTGTGTGTGTGTGTGTGTGTGTGTGTGTGTGTGTGTGTGTGTGTGTGTGTGTGTGTTTGTGTGTGTATGAGTGTGTGTATGAGTGTGGTGTACGTGTTTGTGTATGAGTTTGTGTATGAGTGTGTGTGTGTGTGTGTGTGTGTGTGTGTGTGTGTGTGTGTGTGTGTGTGTGTGTGTGTGTGTGTGTGTGTGTGTGTGTGTGTGTGTGTGTGTGTGTGGTGTGTGTGTGTGTGTGTGTGTGTGTATGAGTGTGGTATGAGTGTGTGTACGTGTTTTTGTATGAGTTTGTGTAGAGTGGTGTGTGTGTTGTGTGTGTGTGTGTTGTGTGTGTGTGTGTGCGTGCGTGCGTGCGTGCGTGCGGCGTGGTGTGTGTGGTGTGGGGTGTGTGTGTATGTGTTGTGTGTACTCACCTAGTTGGGGTTTGGGGGGGTCACCCGGCCCCCGCCCCGCCTTTTTACTGTCGCTACTGGGTCCACTCCTGAACGTGAGCTTTAAACATACCTCTGCTTAAAGCTATGTATGGATCCTCCCCCACTACATCGTTTTCCCCAAACTATTCCATTTTACTACTACCTGGGGCTGAAAAAATCTTCCTAACACCCCCTGTGATTCATCTGTGTCTTCAATTTCCCAATGTGTCCCCTTGTTCTGTTCCAATCTCTGAACCCCTGTCTTTGTCCACCTTGTCAATTCCTCTCATATTTTGTATGTCTTATCATGTCCCCCTATCCCCCCTGTCCCCAGTGTCGTCAGTTGATTTCCCTTAACCTCTTTCGTAGGACTACCTCTTAGCTCGGGACAGTCTTGTTGCAAACCTTTGCACTTCTCTGTTTCTTTACGGCTGGTAGGTGTGGTTCCCAAAGGTGCCGCATACTCCAATATGGCCAACGTACACGGTGTACAGGTCCTGAACGATTCCCTTTTTAAAATGTCGGAATGCGGTTCTGAGTTTTCTAGGGGCCCCTAGCTGCAGTTTATTTTGGTTGATGTGCGCTCAGGAGATTGCCGGGTTATACTCACCCCCAAAATCTTTTTCCCTTTAGTGATTTTTTATCTCTGGCCCCTAGACTGTACTCCGTCCGGGCTTTTTTGCCCCTTTCCCCCAAACTTCAGACTTTTCACTAGTGGGGTTGAACCCAGGAGCCAAATTTCTGGGCGGGGTGCAGCCTGTCCCCGATCCCTTTGATTTTTCCTGATTTCGATCGAGTGAATTTTTTCTCATCAACTTTCACTCATCTGCAAAAGGGAACCTCAGAGTCTATTTTTCCGTCATGTCTTCACAAATACCGAAACAGCACTGGTCCTAGACGACCCCTGTGGGGCCCCCCCTGGGCACAGGTGTCCATTCTACACCCCCCCCACGTACCATGACTCGCTGCTGTCTTCCTGACAATATTTTCCCTATCCATTGTAGTGCCTTCCCTGTTATCCCTGCTTTGGGCCTCCATTTTTTCCCAATCTCTTTTGTGGAACTGTGTCAAACCCCTTTTTGCAGTCCAAGAAATTTAATCCACCCACCCCTCTCTCTCTTGTCTTACTGCTGTCACCATTCATAGAACTCCATAGGTTTGTGACACAGGGGTTTCCCGTCCTGAAACCATGTTGGGTGCTGTTTAGAGATCTTTTCCCTTTTTAGGTGTTCCACCACTCTTCTCCTGATAATCTTCTCCAAATTTTGCATACTATACATGTCATGACACTGGGCTGAGTTTTTTGCTTCATGTCTTCTCCTTTTTAAAGATTGGGACTACTTTGCGCTTCCATGCCTCAGGCAATTTCCCTGTTTCGATAGATGTATTGATTATTGTTGTTAGGGGTACACATAGCGCCTTGCTCCCTCTCTCAATACCCATGGGGAGATGTTATCTGGCCCATTGCCTTTGAGGTATCTAGCTCACTCAGAAGCCTCTTCACTTCTTCCTCGTTGTGTGCACTGTGTCCAGCACATGGTGGTGTGCCCCACCTCTCGTCTTTCTGGAGCCCCTTCTGTTTCCTCTGTGAACACTTCTTTGAATCTCTTGTTGAGTTCCTCACATACTTCACGGTCATTTCTTGTTGTCTCTCCTCCTTCCTTCCTTAGCCTGATTACCTGGTCCTTGACTGTTGTTTTCCTCCTGATGTGGCTGTACAACAGTTTCGGGTCAGATTTGGCTTTCGCTGCTATGTCATTTTCATATTGTCTTTGGGCATCTCTTCTTATCTGTGCATATTCGTTTCTGGCTCTACGACTGCTCTCCTTATTCTCCTGGGTCCTTTGCCTTCTATATTTCTTCCATTCCCTAGCACACTTGGTTTTTGCCTCCCTGCACCTTTGGGTAAACCTCATCTGGCTCATCCTGGCGTTTTCATTATTCCTGTTACCCTTGAGTACAAACCTCTCCTCAGCCTCCTTGCATTTTGTTGCTACATATTCCATCATCTCATTAACTGGCTTCCTGCCAGTTCTCTGTCCACTGAACCCCGTTCAGGAAGTTCCTCATTCCTGTGTAGTCCCCTTTCTTGTAGTTTGGCTTCATTCGTCCTGGCCTTCCTGCTTCTCCCTCCACTTGTAGCTCTAATCTGTGGTTGTGTGTGTGTGTGGTGTGTCGTGTTGTTGTGTGTGTTGTGTGTGTGTGTGTGTGTGTGTGTGTGTGTGTGTGTGTGTGTGTGTGTTGGTTTGGTGTATGAGTGTGTGTGTTTGTGTGTGTGGTGTGTGTGTGTGTGTGTATGAGTTTGTGTATGAGTGTGTGTGTTTGTGTGTGTAGTGTGTGTGTGTGTGTGTGTGTGTGGTGTGTGTGTGTGTGTGTGTGTGTGTGTGTGTTGTGTGTGTGTGTGTGTGTGTGTGTGTGTGTGTGTGTGTGTGTGTGTGTGTGTGTTGTGTGGTTGTGAGTGTGTGTGTGTGTGTGGTTTGTGTATGAGTGTGTGTGTGTGTGTGTGTGTGTGTGTGTGTGTGTGTGTGTGTGTGTGTGTGTGTGTTGTGTGTGTGTGTGTGTTGTGGGTGTGTGTGTGTGTATTGGTGTGTTGTGTGTGTGTGTGTGTGTGTGTGGTGTGTGTGTGTGTGTGTTGTGTGGTGTGATTGTGACTCAACAATTTCAATATTTGCACCAATAACTCACTACAGTTGTGACCGGTGTGGAGTGTGAATTGCTCATCAACTCATAATTTGTTCATGATTGTAGCCATGTATAAACGTAGTAACCATTCTTACAGATTCATTACCTTTGTATACCTTGTGATTCATTACCTTTGTAACTTGTGAGTTTTCATTACCTTTTGTACCTAGTTCAGCTATCAAAACTTTGGGGGGCCCAGTCCCTGGACCCTTTACGTACCTCTGAAATCTGTAAATACCTTTGTAACTTGTTTTGATTGTGCCCAGACCACCTGGATTTAAATTTTACCTTTGAAAATTGTGACTTCTTACCTTTGTAAATTGTGATTTCATTACCTTGTAAATTGTGAATTCTTTCCCCTCTGTAACTTGCTCAGCTATAAAAACTTTGGGGGCCCGTCCCTGGACCCTTTATGTCCCTTTGAATCTTTTGACTCCCGGGCCCACAGGATGGGTTGGGGTGCAAAATAAAAATTTAAAACTAAAAACTAACTGCTATTCGGCACGATATATAATTTAAATATTATATTATAATATATATTTTATATATATATATTTTTAAAAATATATTTTTATATAAAATATAATATATAAATATAAAATAAAAGGGAAATTCCCAAAGACAGGCAAATAACAAAAAAACAATCTCCGACTAAAGGGAAACTCGAACCTACAAACCGGGGAACAAGGTCGCAGTCCCTTTAACCAACTACCCACACTGGACCAAACCTTGGAGTCCAGCTTGCGCAGACTTGATCCAAGGCAGCCAGCTTTCAGGGAAAGGTTTACAACTTTTCATTTATCCCCTGCATGCATCCCCTGCTTTTGCGAATTTCTTGCTTGTTAATATCCAGAAAGGCTATGCATGGGGGGAAGATGAAAAGTGTAAGTTCTCCCTGAAACTGGCTGCCTTGGATCAAATCTAGCGAAAGCGGCTTCAAGGTATTGGTCAGTGGGATGTTTGGGAAAAAGCACTGCGACCTGTTCCAAAGGGTTCGTAGGTTCGGTCTCCTTCAGCCAAAAAGATCAGTGTTTATATAAAAATAATATATAAATTATAATATAATATATATATAATATATAATATAACGTTATTCATGCAAATGTGTAAAATTTTGCGATCTTGGTTTTAAATAGCAACTCTCATCTTGCCAATAGGACAAGTGAAAAATTTGTGTATGCATAATTCCGCAAAAAATCATTCGAACCAACAAAAAAAAATATATTTCATTCTGTTTGTTTATTATTAAATTTTGTAAACGCATCAAAAATATTTTTTATTTGGGATTAGACAAAAATAAATTGAGCTTGTTATAAAAGGTTAGGTAATTTTTAAGTTTTCTTTTGGTGCAAATTATAAATTTTTACTTAACTTTTAATAAAAAAAATATATCTTTAAACGTATAAAAAAATTTTTTTAAAAAGGATTTAATTTTAAACGAGTGCTTGTAATTGACCGTTTTACTTATTGGGAAACATTAAAATATATATTTTTATATATATGTCGTGCCGAAAGGCGAATTTGGGATCTTGGGCTTAAAAAGCAACCCTTTTCTTGCCAATAGGACAAGTGAAAATTTGTGTATGCAAAAATTTTGGGCCCAAAATCGTTCGGGCCAACGAAAAAAAATATTTTGATTGTGTTTGTTTTTTAAATAAATTTTTGAAGGTATTTAAATATATTTAGTTGGGTTTTGGCCCAAGATAAAATTTCCTTTTTATAAAAGGTTGGTAATTTTCTAAGATTCTTTTGGGGCAAAATTAAAAAAAAAATTTTTCATTAAAATTAAAGAAAAAAAAATATTCTTTAAAGTATAAAAGAAAATTTTCGGAAAGGCTTTAATTTTAAAAAAAGAATTCTTGTAATTGACCATTTTACATATTCGGCACGACATATTTTATATATATATAAAATATATATATATATATATATAATATATATATTAAATTAATATATAATATATATTAAAAATATATATAATATAACTAAAGTGTGCGACACTTGTCTTTTTAGTGACAATCCACCGGGGAATAAATTTAGGGGATTAATTGATCCGCAGATTTCGAGGGGGTGGATGGGTTTTGAATGCTAGAGGATTGGACATCCAGCAGGCTTGTGTGACGGTTTTGCAAGTGTGGTTTTAGCAAGTGGTTTTTATGATTCGACTGCTTTGGAGGGAGCAAAGTAGCATTCATGAAGGGATTCTGGGAAACATTTAAAAGGACTTATCCTGGAAATGGGGGAATACAGTGCTTACTCTGAAGGAGGGGGGAAGATGTTGCAGCTCGGAGGTGCATCTGAAAGGTTTTCGGTCCTGGGAAACCCTTATCACTTCTAACACACAAAGATAAGGGAAAAACGGATATACGGCTTGAAAATGAGGTGTGGGAGACGGGGGAGTGACGTGCAAAATGAGAGTGAGGTTTTGAATGACGTCAGGAAACCCTGAGGCCACGTGATTCCCGGTTATGAAGTAAGCAGGACTGGCATACTGATACCCAACTAGGGTAACCAACCTGCCGCCAAAACAGGAACACGTGACCCCAAGTCTACCCGACGTCATCTCGAAAAAGCTTCATTTGCATTTTCATCACGTCACTACATGTCACTCAAAAATCCTTTTTAGCCCCGTATATACAACGAGCCCTAAACCAACATGGGGACACCAAAGGGCTTCCCATACGGAAACAGACAAATGACAATACTTTAAAACACCCCTGAAGGGGAGAAACTTCTTACTTGATAACCAGCAACCCTAAACCCCCACAATGTAGGGAAACCCAAGACCCGTAAACATAATATTCCTCTCCGACCAATCACACAGATATAGGGAGTGCACTACACAAATTGCCGGTTTCTTGCCAAAATATCTTCCCTTTTTGGGGGACATCAATCCCCAAAGATTGAAAGTTTTCGGGGGATTTTTAACCCACCAGGGGGGAACCCCCAAATAACCCAAGAAATAAGTGGTATGGGAACTTTTAATTTTTTCCCTTCCCAATTTTTAAAGGTACCCCACCACACAACCACCTGGATTTTCTACGAACGGAAACGGGTAAGGACCTTAATTTCCACCCCGAAAAAGTTTCGTTGGAGGGGTGATTTCCAACCGGGCGTTTAATTTCAAATGCTTTTCTTTCTACAAACAAACTTATGGTATGGGAATGGGGTCCCACATCAGCGACGTCTTAGCCAACTTGTACATGGAGCACCTGGAAACTGAACGCTTCGCCAACATCATTCCCAACAGCGTCACTTGGTTACGTTATGTGGACGACGTCCTCACAATAACTCCCAAACGGTTTGATGTACTAAATCTTCAGGGAAGGCTCAATGCCGTTGAACCGGCTATCCAGTTTACAGGAAACTACAAACAAAATCGATCTCACACACTTCTATTCTAGTCAAGATACTAAGACCAAAACAGGCATCATAACTGGATTTTTCCTAGGAACATACTGAATTTGCAATCCAGAGTTATTGACGAGGAGTGTACTTACATACACCAAACCTTCATTGATCTACATTTCCCTTCCTTTTTCATCAAAGACTGCAAGAAAAAAGCCCTTCAAATTATCAGTTCTCCATGCACTAGCACCACTCACAACTAAGTTATAATCCTGCCCTACAGCCAGGTTGCACTGAATGTCTCCAAAGTCCTCGCTCAGGCTAACACTAGAGTCACCATAGTAACCAGTAGTTCCATAAAAGCTCTGACTTAGATGAAATCGAAGAACATTGAACCAATTAACGCAGAGGGTTTATACTATCCGTTGTAGGGGTTGTGACAGAATATATGTAGGTGAAACGGCAAGAAACCTTGTAACACGTCTCAGTGAACACAATAATGTATGTAGGAATGATAACTTGAACTACGCCTGCATACAACACCCGAATTCCGCCAGTCACCTGATGAAGTTCAACGACACCTGCCTAGTGATTAAAGAACCCAATTTCCGTAGACGTAAATGCCTTGAATCATCATTAATCTCTATTTCTAACACAAACAGAATGAAGGCAGTTTCATCATCTTTGAAGTATTACAAGAATTCTCCATCACATAGCTGCTGCCACTACTACGACTAAAACTACCACGTAGTACAACTACTACTACCACCACAAGTACTACTACTATTGCTACCTATAACGATTATATTATACTCTGCACCTCACTCTGTACCTATATATACTTCTCTGTGTCTCTGTATTATTTATAACGGCTTCACAAAGCTTCTAGAGAGCGAAACGTTGCCACAATAAAATGTCGCATTAGTTGCACTTGTGTCCTTTTATCTAACATATTTTGGGTAATTCTACCAATATTATTACAGTCACTAATTCTGTCAAACAACAGTGTTAGGATGTATTAGGAATTCAAGTGGAAATTCTTGCTAAGACTGTCAAACTGATAAATTTTATTACGAAACATCGGTAAGGCTGTAAAATCTACTGTAGACCCATATTCCTTACTGCTCCAGCGCTTCTCAAGAACCGTTCAGGGACAAACCAGAAGCATCTTTGGAATAATAAAAAAAAAGTTGGCAGGGGTGACTTACATCATGAATAGTGAAAAAAAAGTTTATTCTCACCTGGCATAGTGAAGTCGAGAGAACTTCTCCCGACTTGGACATAACTTCCGGCCTCTCCGGCATACAATCGAAGTTCAAACACAGCTCTGCTACCTTCAGTGATGGTCGGGTCGTCGAAGGTCGGACACGGGTCCACGGTCGTCGCTACTATGGTGGTCTGAGGCGTGTCATCAAATTTAACGACAGTGATCTCGGCGAGTGTGACTGTCTCTGATAAACTCGGCACGTCTTCATAACATATCTGGAAGCTGCTTGTTGGCTGCTCCTTATTCATAATTACTTCGTTTATGATCACCGACTGAATGTCTTCTGGAAACAAAAGTATATAAATTAATAGACAGTAGAGCCAACTGCATTTGTTAATATATTTTTCACCTGCATAAAAAATCCTTAGACCTATATATTATATATGTATTATATGCTATATGTTACTTGAGTAATAACTAGCAGTGTTAGTGATGTTAGTTACTAGAATAATAACTAGTAGTAACAGTGATGTTAGTTACTAGAATAATAACTAGTAGTAACAGTGATGTTAGTTACTAGAATAATAACTAGTAGTAACAGTGATGTTAGTTACTAGAATAATAACTAGCAGTGTTTGTGATACTAGTTATTATAATAATAACTAGCAGCATTATTGATGCTAATTACTAGAATAATAACTAGCAGTAATAGTGATGTTAGTTACTAAAATAATAACTAGCAATATTAATGATATTAGTTACTAGAGTACTAACTAGCAGTGTTGAGGAAGTTAGATACTTCACTAATAGCTAACAACAACAATAACATTAATAATAAAAGTCTAGAAGCATCTGGTCGAGCCTAGTCAGTGTCTCACGAGAAGACTAGGCTACATCCCGCGCACTTGATCACATAATTGGGTTTGAAGCCTGTCGACTACACAAGGGTCATTAGCGTTGTTTATCACCTGTTCACTACCCGTCAAAGTATACTATAATCCCTAAACTAAATCAAAATAAACTCTCGGTGTATATACACTTACATCTGTGTATACAGGCAAGCCCCGCTTATACAGCAGGTTAGGGTGTGGGCTGCCGCTGTAAAGTGAAACAGTTGTTGTTGTTTCTCACTTTCAAATGCATATAAAAGCCTGATAACATGTTTACACTATTATATATTAAGTGAGCAATATAGTTAAGCCTAAAAAATGCATACACAGTGTACACATTACTTACCTTAACATATTTTCGTCCTTAGCTTATAATGAATGGTGAATATATTTAATGTAGGAAGTCTGAATAATTGAAGAATTGATATAACCGAAAATAGCTACATTAGTAATATGCTGCATTAGTGAAATGCTGTAAAGTGAAGTGCTGTAAAGTGAAGTGCTGTAAAGTGAAGTGCTGTAAAGTGAAGTGCTGTAAAGTGAAGTGCTGTAAAGTGAAGTGCTGTAAAGTGAAGTGCTGTAAAGTGAAGTGCTGTAAAGTGAAGTGCTGTAAAGTGGGGCCTGTCTGTATGTCAACATAATCACTGCAAGTGAGGATATATCGCCGTATGACCCCTACGCGTTTAGCTGTTCCTAATGAACGTAAAAATAATGCTAAAGGAATAAATTACCTAATTATCATTGTTCTTTTAATTTAATAGCTAAGAAAATATTCATTATGATGATTATTGGGAAGTACTAAACCCATAGGTCATGTATAGCCTGGAGAGTGGGGAGCATTGAGGTTGGATCCAAGGAACGTGAGGACAGATTCAGTTTCTTGGATCAAGAGCCCGTCACCAGCTTCAAGATATCTATCTCTCTTGAAGGGCTGACTCAGTAAACACTGGCTGACCTTTATACACCTTATCTACGCTATTTTTTTCATAGAGGTCAAAAGATCAACACAGTGGCGGCAGGGAGTCCTTTTGAAATCGAAAGATCAAACGATCAAGGTCACAAGGTCAGCGTGGACTGGCTCTTTTATGTAGGTCACCAAGTCAGCGGGGACTGACTCTTTTGTCTAGGTCACCGGGTCAGCAGGGAATGACCTTATTATCGAGGTCACAAGGTCAGCAGGGAATGACCCGATTCTTTTGGTCACCAGGTCAGTAGAAACTGACTCATTTTCTAAGTCACCAGGTCACTGGCGACTGACCATATTATCTAGGTTACCAGGTCACTGGCGACTGACCATATTATCTAGGTCACCAGGTCACTGGCGACTGTCTAGGTCGCCATTATTTCTATTTTAATCAAGGGGAAGTGCTGACCCTTAAATAGTTATATAGCACCAAGGGGATGGAAAGCATTCGGGTTCGATCCAAGGGAGGGGAGGATAAGTCCCGTTTCTCGGATCAAGAGCCTCTCACCGGCAACAAGGCACCTCCCATGATGGTTCTAGGTCACCTGGTCAACACGGACCAGATCACGTACACTGATCAAGTGTACATGTCACGCTTTTTAAGTCAGAACTTGTGGACTTTGCTTATAAAGCAATGATGGTGTTGCCAAGCAAACAGTCTACCTGGAGGGTGTTCTGGGGGTCAATACCCCCCACTGTCCAGTCCATAACCAGGGCTTCTGGTGGATCAGGGTCTGGTTAACCAGGCTGTTACTGCTGGCCACACGTAAACCGACGTATGAACCACAGCCTGGCTACACTACTTATTTCTTACAACTTGAGAAAATAAATTTGCAGATCACTAAGTTAATGCAATTAATTGATGTTAATACAAAGTAAATTTAGAGTCAGATTAATGGGTAAGATTGAAATATATTATTAACTTTTTTGCTAAGATCAGGTCAAGTTACTGAGTAAATTCTGTGTAAAATTAAATATTACGTTAAATTCATGGGACAAGCGCTAAACCCGTAGGTCATACAGAGCCTGGTGTGGAATGGGAGGCAATCAGGTTGATCCAAGAAAGGGGATGTCACATCCAAATACCTGGATCAAGAGCTCCTTATCAGACTTAAGGATACAAAATTCAAAACGTGCAAAGTACATTAATTCAAGCAAATGTTCCTTTTAATCCACACAAAAGAAATTTCCTCCCCCCCCCCCAAAAAAAAAAAAGTTTTTAAGAAAGTAGTTTGACCAGTGAGGCTACAAAACATGACCATCATTACTTGCCCAGGATATTACTGTTATTTAATAATGTGGAAAAAGATACATGTATGTCTAATTGCATTTATATTTTATTTTTGTTAATGTTACTTCATTGCAGAATATTGTTAAAGTCATGTATTACTATATTTTTGTGTTACCATAAGTTGTCTGACGTTTTATGGTATTCTTAGGACTTTTTAATAATACTTGTTAATTACAAAGTAATGTGCTTTTCGTTTCTCGGATTACTTGTCCAAACAATTCGCACTTTGTTATAAAAAATCAATGGCAAAAAAAAAAAAATATTCATTCCGACCTTCAAGTTACAGAAGAGCCCATGGATAAAATTCAGATAGAACCCTAGGCTGAGTTTTTTTATTAACACCAATACCCTAAAACTTTCAATTGCACTGATATGACTGCCATATAATACATACAAAGTAGAGCTGGTTCTCATCAATTTACTTGTTATATAATTAATACCCTAATAACAATGTCAAAATTACTATTATTTATATCGTTTATGCAGGAAATATAATTTTGTACATTTGATTATGGAGTGGAGTGAACCCATGATGGTCCATAGCGTAATTATTTTAAATTTAAGAATAATGGTAGACAGCAGTCAAGGGCAACAGTAACAAACTACACAACCTCTGCTGCTCCTTAACTTATTTATGATTATAAAAACTGATGCACTAAGAGCACTTCCCAGTGATTACATGCTAGGGTAAAGGAGCTCTATATGTTAGGGTTGGATTACATGCCTGCAGTTACTTCCCCACGAGTCAGAGGAACCATTGCTTCTATCTTGACACCAGACGCATCTGCTTTAACCACCAGTTTGTCCCCTGTCCTCCTCTGCATCATAGAAAAGATATTACAAATTACACTCCTTAAATTTGAGTAATTAAATGTTTTTTTATAGTAATATTCTACTAAATTCAGCAGAATATAGTACTAGGAACATCATAATTAATTATGGTAATAACACACACCAAACTTCTATGAAATAAACACCATCCTAAATTGTATACACATGGTTTTTACAGTTTTGACGTTACTATTTCAAGAGAAAATCTAGGTGTTACATCAATAAACTGATAACTGAGAAAGGATAAAATCAAAATGAAGGGATGAACGCATTGAAAAGAAAAATATTCGTTGAATATATATATATATATATATTATATATTATATATATATATATATATATATATATATATATATATATATATATATATATATATATATATATATATATATATATATATATATATATATATATATATATATATATATATATATATATATATATATATATATATATATATATATGTCGTGGGTTATGAAGATGATACTACTGTGCTATTACGTACGGGGGAACAGTTAGGTTTTGTTAGGGGACTTGTTGATGTATTTGGTAAGGCTACGGGGATGTGTGTTAATAGAGAAAAATCGAAGATTATGGAGTTGGGAGAGTGGGTGGGGGATGGGGTGGCTCCAGAGAGGTGGACTGTGGTTGATCGTATCACTATGTGTGGTATTCAGTATATGCGGGAGGTTGATGAGACGAGGGCATGTAATTCGGGGTGGGTGGTACAGTGTCTTGAGACGCTTAAATAGTCTACGGCCGCGACATTTAACCCTGCACCAGAGGGCGGTAGTCATTAATGTTCTGCTTTATAGCAAAGTATGGCATGTTGCTGCACTGTATCCTCTGTTGCAGGGGGATGTCAAACGTCTTTTGCATAGAGTTTATAGATTTTTGTGGGGCTCGGGTTGCGATTGGCTCACAAGAGCGGTGGTAGAGACACCAATGCATCAGGGAGGGTTAGGTCTCATTCCTTTAGACTCTAAAGGAATGAGAGAGGCTCGTGTCATAGCATGTTACGTGAAGTGTCGTTTTCTCCGACTGGGTGGGATGCATGGTGAAATGTATCACGACCTGCGCAGGTGGTGGGGAGGGAGGGATTTAATTAGGTGTGAGTCGATGCTCCGCATGTTATTGCGCATGAGGGACGTGTGGCGTGTTAAATTATGTACTTTGGAAAGGGAGGGTATGGAGAGTCGTGGTGCGAGTTGAAGGAATGTACCCAATGTACGCGTGATATGTGGAGGCGGGTTCAACAGTTGCGTCTCCTTCCTCAAGTACGGGAAGTGGTTTTTAAATTTTTGCATGGAATCTTGCCGTCCGGGGTGGTGTTGTATAATATGTGTTTGGGAGAGGACCGGGGTTGTCCGGCGTGCAGGGTGGAGAAATCTGCTTTTCACGTTGTGTATTTCTGTGAGACTTTAGATATGGTACGTGAGTGGTTCACTAGGGTTTTGCGCTTGGTGGGGGGGGATGTTTGTCGGCACTTCGAGCATTGAGTTTTGATGCAGGTGGGGTTGACATGCGTGTACAACGTGCGGTGTCGTACGTTGTGGCCGATTATATTTATGTGTCATGGGTTATGAGGCACGTTGAAGGTAATAGTAGAATTCGAGTTTTAGCGGGAACGATTTATAGGACAAAGTGTCGAAATAGGTTGGTATATGAGGGGTGTGGAAAAAAATTTCCCAATATTATGCTGTGTAAATAAACCTGATTAAAAGTGTATTTTTAAAAGAAGAGAATGGAGCCGACAGGGAGGCTCTGCACCTGTGCAGAAAGACAGTCGCCATTGTTTTTTGAATGTGTTACAAGCACGTTAATGTGAGGTGTATAATTTTCGTGCTCTAGGGGTAAAATTGGGTTGACAAAATTGTTGGATGTGCATTCCTGCATAATTTGAGTATCAGGCGACAGACGGCAGCAAATTTGGCAAATTTTTTTTAAAAATTTGTATAAAAATTTGAAAACCCAAGGGGGTTTTAAGGTTTTGTTTTAATGTACATTTTAAAATTTATTTAAAATTTTTTGCTGAAATTTGCTAAGTAAAGTGCTAGGATTTATTAAAAGGTAAGTTGATCATTTTTAAAGTTGTTCGTGTATTAATTAATTTAAAATTTTAATCATTGATCATGGCTGAAATGACAAAATTTAAATGTAGAGACAAACTATGGAATTGAGCAAAAAAGCTCATGAAGCTAGAAAGGGCCGTAACAAAGCATACAATAAATGTTTGGAATTAATAAATCAATAAACTGTGAATACTGAAGTTTTAAAAATTGTTTTTAGATGCTTTAGGGTAGATTGATTATACAAATTATATTACAAAAAAATATAAAGGAGATTTTTTTAGTAAATGTGGATGAGACGGGAAGTGACCCTTGATTAATCAGTTTAAAATTAGAAGAAAAAGATTTTCTTTTGTAAAGTAGGCCTTGAAAAAATTTAAAAAATGTGAAAAACCAGGCAGGTTATCATTTGCCCCAACAAAAAATATGTCTTTCCCAAAACTTCCAGAATTATGTTTACCTGTTTTTTAAATCCTGGAGAAAATTGGGGGGAATTTTGGTAAATTTTTAAAGCGCTGGCATGACAGGAGTGACCTAGCTGTGAACAAAATTATTTTCAAAAAGGACAGGAAAAGAGGAGATGCTCACATACTCTAAAGCCTTTCCAATGTGATGCTTTACAGGAAAGCAGTTGACTTTTTGAAAAGTCATTTGGTAATAAGAAAAAAAGTGGTTGGATCTAGTGAATTCATTGTTAATTTTAAAAATCCCCCGATTTTCACATTACAAAGGTTTTACAGCAGTTTAGATTTAAAACTGGAGCCACTTAAAAAATTTAATATTAAAATATTCTGAAGGAATCAGAGGGTTTTATTGGGCCCCATTTTTCAAAAAAAATTTAAAAAGTTTTTAAAACCCCTTGTAGGGTTTCGAATAAATATCACAAAGGTTTTTTTTGGTTTGGGGAAAAAAGACAGGTCTAAAGAATTAATTGTGCAGTTGGGGCCCAGCAAATCAACTCTTTTAAAGTGAAAACCATAATAACCTGGGGGTATCTGTCAAGTTTCACAAAGGGAAAAATTATCAAATTGTTTTAATAAAAATTTTTTCCCAAAAAAAGTTTCATAGGGGGATATCAAGTAGCAGGAAACAGAAATAAAGATTCTCCCCAAGGTAAGAAGAAAAGTACCTCCTAAGGGTGCCCAGTTAATTTAAAAAACCCGTAGAGAAAGAGAGATTTTCTTTTCTGCAAGGGTATCATTTTTCTAAGAATTGCAATGCATACAATTCAAGGGAAAGATAATTGAAAGGTTGGGGGAACTTGACGTGTATCAGGTGTTTAGGTAATCACAATGAAAGGTTGTTTGCCCCAAATTTAAAAAAGTTATCAAAGTCACAAAGGAAAACACCCTATAGCATGTGTAAGGGGCTTATGATAATGTTTATAATAAAGATAATGTTTCAATCCGACAAACGTGGCTAAGAAAATTGCTGAAGTTAAAAAAAATGGTTTTGGAAGTAGCCCTTTCCTGGTTACAGGTAAAAAATTTTAAAAAAAGGCATAAAATAAAAAAAAAGTAAAAAGCTTATTGGACCAGGGATCCGGTACTTTCATAAAAACGTAAATGTTTGATGGTATGAAGTCAGATGGGGATCCTCAATTTAAATTTTTCTGGTTTTCTCTCGATAAAAGGGCTCAAAATTTTTGACTTTTTATGTAACGTCGGTTGGGGGAATGAGAAAAAAAAATGTTAAGCATAAATTTTGAAGATTCCAGAGAAAAATTTTACAGTAGGGCTTAGTAAAGTACAGAAAGACTTTCCTTAAAGTAAATTTTAGCATTCTGGGGGAAAGGGTGATTCTGTTTGGGGCCCAATAAATATTTGATGGTAGTGCTTTATGCCCCTTTGTAAAGGGTATGGTAAGAAAAGTGGTTTTAAAACCCTTTTTTTGGCTGCAGGAGGCCCGTAATGTTTGGTAGGATTCTCGTAATAATAATTCATGACTAGAGGAAACTACAATACCAAAACTGTGTGTCTTACTCATGAATCGTACCCCAGTTTAATTTTTCCCTGAGGTGGGGTTGAGCCCGTGCATAAATTTTTGGGAATTGACAGCATTGGGAATAAAAATAAAAGAAAAAAGTCCCGGCGATTCTTTTCTCAGGAGAATACCCGGAGATGTAAAATTTGGGAATTGGGGGAAAAACTGGGTTCGACTTTTCCCTGGAGATGAAAACCCTAGAATTGCCCCCAAAATTTCAGAATGGGATAGGACGTTAAAGGTCAGTCCGCGACTGGAAGACACGAATTGTTAACCGCTATAATGATTAATTGCTGAGAGTTAATTTTAAATTTATAGAGAGTACCTCCTGGCAAGCCAAATTTTTGGTCACTTTTACCACATCCGGGTGAAGAAGGATTCTAAGATACTCCTTGGGATTGTGTTTAATTGTAGTGCCCGGAGTAAAAAAAATATACCTGTTTAAATGTGTTTTATAAAAAGGTTGGGCGTTGACAGAAAAATTTGAGTTTTTTATTAAATTTCAGAGTGAAGAAATTTTGCTTTTACGGGGTGAATAAAAAAGCTTTCAAGAGTGGGTTTACAAGAGGTGACCGGGATTGCCCGCTTTTTGGGCCCGAGATCCAGTGACCCCCTTAGCCCTCTGAAAAACCTTTCGCTTTAGGGCGTATTTTTTGGTGCTACATCCGTCCCTTCCCCTTCAAGCCCCGATAAATGACATTAAACGTATAGGAAATCCGAGTAAAGTAATGGAAACAATTTTTTTGGACAATTTCCCGGGGGTGAGTCAATGAAGGGAACTGTTTAAAGCTTTTGGAAAGGGTAATAAAATAATGCAAAGCGCAAATATGCCTCTGAGGGAAGGAATGTTTTCGTCCAAATTAAAGGGGCAAAAAAAGTAAAATTTCCCTGGAGATGAAGTGCCAAAAAGTGGAAAGTTTGGGTTTAACTTTGGGGTATGGGGATTTGTTAATGTTAAAACTAATAATTTCAGTATGCCCAAATAAATTAACTAAGAGAGTTTTTCTTGCTGGAAATTTCCAAATTTTTTTGATCACTAGGTTTTTTGTCACCCCCTTTCATAAGAGGGAAATTATTAATAAGGAAGGGAAGGAAACTTTTTTTGGTTGGGTGAAAATTTTACTTGGAATTCATTAACAGGGGGTATGAAATTTAAATTTTGATTTTGGAAAAACCAATGTTGGAGTTCCCATGCCGGTGGCCCAAACAATTTGGAAAAAAATATCCCCATTTTTTTTTGATGCTTTATAATTTGGGATTGGAGGGAGTTGATTACCTTCAATGTAAAAGTGTTATTTTCTTGTTAGTTAATGCTAAAGTGTTCCAAATTAAAAACAGTACCCCTTTCCCCCATTGGGAATTTAAAAGCCCTTTATGGGTGTCAAATTAGTTTTATGTAAGAATAAATTTTAGGGTAAATTTTTGCGACACTGTAATTTTTTTGATAAAGAGGTTCCTTAAATGGATTCGTAAAGGAAACCCTAAAATTTGGTAGTACAAAACAGAGTTTCTGAAATTTAAAAGAGCAAGGAAGATAATAGTTTGGGTCCCATTGTTAATTTAATATATATTGGTGAGGAGAACCAGTGATTTTTTGTTTCGAGGTTTCCTTATGTAAAATTTGAAATGCTGTTCATGGTTTAAAGGGGCCGAGTGGTTGGTAAAAAAAGCAATTGGCCCGTACAAAAATGTATATTGTCCTGTTGAAAATTTTCTGGACCCCCGCTCCAATATTTGTCCTCCTTAGATTGATGTAATTTGGGTTTTTTCTGTCCCCCCAAATAATCAAAGTAACTAGTTGGTGTTTAAAAATTTTTAAAAAAAGATAATATATCATATAAGTTTTATTCTTCTTGATATTTGATAAAAAGGGTACAGGGGAAATGTTTGGAAATGAGATTAAATTTATGATGAAAAAAATTTTGAAAGGTTTCCTAAAAGAGGCAAAATTAATGAAAAGAAAGTTTTTTTCCCCCCGTTTTTTTTTTTGGGGGGGAAAACCGTGATTTCTTTTTGGGTTTTTTTTTTTGGGTTTTTTTTTTTTTTTTGGGAAGGGGTTGGGTTTTTTTTTTTTTTTTTTTTTTGTTTTGTTTTTTGGGAAATTTTTTTTTTTTTTTTTTTTTTTTTTTTTTTTTTTTTTTTTTTTTTTGTTTTTTTTTTAAAAAAGTTTTTTTTTTTTTTTTTTTTTTTTTTTTGTGGGGAAAAGGGGTTTTTTGGGGGTTTTTTTGTTTTTTTTTTTTTTTTTTTTAAAAAATTTTTTTTTTTTTTTTTTTGGTGGGGTTTTTGAATTGGTTTTTTTTTTTTTTTTTTTGTTTTTTTTTTTTTTTTTTTTTTGTTGTTTTTTTTTTTTTTTTTTTGTTTTTTTTTTTTTTTTTTTTTTTTAAAAAATTTTTTTTTTTTGTTAATTTTTTTTTTTTTTTTTTTTTTTTTTTTTTTTTTTTGTTGGGGGGTTTTTGGGGGGGTTTTTTTTTTTTTTTTTTTGTTTTTTTTTGTTTTTTTTTTTTTTGGGTTTTTTTGTTTTTTTTTTTTTGTTTTTTTTTTTGGGTTTTTTTTTTGGTTTCCCCCTTTTGGGGGGAAAAATTTTGGGTTATTTAAAAGGGAAAAATTTTTGGAAAATTTTTTTTTGAATTTTTGGAAACCCCCGGGAAAAAAAAATAGTTTTTTTTTTTTTAAATTTGGCCGTAATTTTTCATAAAAGTAGGCAAAAGGGGGGGGGGGGGGCCTGTACATGAACTTAAACTCAGTCAAATTTGGTGAGTGTTATGATTAAGATTATTCTCCTTCTGTTATGTTAAAAGTGTGTATATAAATAATTTTTACTTTTTAAAATCAGTCCCAAATTTTTATTTTACCGCATTACTGGTGAACAATTTCATTTGAATTAATAGGGCCCGAGCAATCGGGTTGACAGTGGTAGGTAGAACGGGGGAATTTTTTGCGACCAGGTGTCCAAATTCCCTCTTTTAAACTGATAAATAAAAATTTTCTTTGTTCTTTTTTCTGTTATGTAAAAATGAACATTCAGAAAATGCAAAATTTACCCCCCCAAAGGGGAGATGGGAGAAAAACTTCCCCCGGGGAATAAAAGCCCTTGGGGTTAAGAATTTGAGATAGTTGGGCGTTCAGTGGGGGGAATCTAGCGGGGGTCATAATGTGATAATTGTGTTAATAGTTATGGAATGTTTTGTTTTTCTGTGTTTATATAAGTCCGTTGTGATGGTAACGTGTATATCTGTTAAGGCTTTGTTTGTACAGAAATTAGAATGTTTCCGTCATTTTTCTTCGATACAAAGTATTGGGTTGTTGTATGATGTGCTTCCAGTAAAAATGATCGGTTCTTTTTTTGTTTTTAAATTTTTTCCCTTTTTATAAAGTATTTTTCGTAAATTTATTATTTACTGTAATGATTGCATTTTTTTTTCTTTTTTGTTTATTGAAATGTAAAATATTAATTTAGATTTGTTTTGTTTTACTGGTGTTTTTATTTTTTGTGACTTATGTGTTATCTTGTTCCATCTTTGAATTGTAAATCCTTGTTAGTTTAAAACCCCCTGTTTGGGCGCCTAAATTAATGTTTGGTTCCGTGGTGCTTTGTTGGGCACCCGAGATCTTTGGTTAAATCTTGAATAGGTGTGTTTACAGGGGGAAGCCATCTAGTATGTGCCTGTGTAGGTCATGGGTTTTTATAGTGTGTGTTGTGTTTTTTGCGTCACTGTGTGTGTGTGTTTGTTTTTATCAAAATTATTTTATTGTAAAATCTTTATAATTTCCAGTGTTTGATGTTTATTTTTTGGACACTCTTGTTCATACCTTGTATTGTTTGTGTTTTTATTATACATATATTGTTAGTGGTTTCCTTTAAATAAAAAGAAAAATACAAAATGTAAAAATTTTCAGTGTGTTGTGTGTGAGAGTGTAATATAACTGTAACATACAGTGTGTTGTGTGTGGAGTGTTTAAAATAACTGTAACATACGTGTGTTGTGTGTGAGAGTGTAATATAACTGTAACATTTCAGTGTGTTGTGTGTGAGAGTGTAATATAACTGTAACATACAGTGTGTTGTGTGTGGAGTGTAATTAACTGTAATATACAGTGTGTTGTGTGTGAGAGTGTAATATAAAATGTAACATACAGTGTGTTGTGTGTGAGAGTGTAATTTTAACTGTAAAAATACAGTGTGTTGTGTGTGAGGTGTAATATAAAATGTAACATACAGTGGTTGTTTTGAGAGGGGTAATTATAACTGTAAATACAGTGTGTTGTGTGTGGGGAGTGTATATAACTGTAACTACAGTGTGTTGTGTGTGAGAGTGTATTATAACTGTAATATACGGTGTGTTGTGTGTGAGAGTGTAATATAACTGTAATTTACGGTGTGTTGTGTGTTTAGAGTGTAATATAACCCGTAAAATACGGTGTGTTGTGTGTGAGAGTGTAATATAACTGTAATATACGGTGTGTTGTTGTGAGAGAATATAATGAATATACGGTGTGTTGTGTGTGAGAGTGTTAAAATTTTTCTGTACTACTGTGTGTTGTGTGTGAGAGTGTAATATAACTGTAAACATACGGTTGTTGTGTGTGAGAGTGTAATATAACTGAACATACGTGTGGGTTTTGGGGTGAGAGTGTAATATAACTGTAACATACAGTGTTGTTGTGTGTGAGAGTGTAATATAACCCGTAATATACGGTTGTGTTGTGTGTGAGGAGTGTAATATAACTGTAATATACGGTGTGTTGTGTGTGAGAGTGTAATATAACTGTAATATACGGTGTGTTGTGTGTGAGAGTGTAATATAACTGTAACATACGGTGTGTTGTGTGTAGAGTGTAATTTAACTGTAATATACGGTGTTTTTTGTGTGTGAGAGTGTAATATAACTGTTAATATACGGTGTGTTGTGTGTGAGAGTGTAAAATAACTGTAACATACAGTGTGTTTGTGTTAGAGTGTAATATAACGTAAACGGTGTGTTTTTGTGTGAGAGGTAAATTACTGTAACTACAGTGTGTTGTGTGGGGAGAGTGTAATTATAACTGTTTAAAATCAGTGTGTTGTGTGTGAGAGTGATATACTGTAACATACAGTGTGTTGTGTGTGAGAGTGTAATATAACTGTAACATACAGTGTGTTGTGTGTGAGAGTGTAATATAACTGTTAAATTACAGGTGTGTTGTGTGTGAGAGTGTAAAATAACTGTAACATACAGTGTGTTGTGTGTGAGAGTGTAATATAACTGTAACATACGGTGTGTTGTGTGTGAGAGTGTAATATAACTGTAACATACAGTGTGTTGTGTGTGAGAGTGTAATATAACTGTAACATTTCAGTGTGTTGTGTGTGAGAGTGTAATATAACTGTAATATACAGTGTGTTGTGTGTGAGAGTGTAATATAACTGTAACATTTCAGTGTGTTGTGTGTTTAGAGTGTAAAATAACTGTAACATACAGTGGGTTGTGTGTGAGAGTTTTAATATAACTGTAACATACAAATGTGTTTTGTGTGAGAGTGTAATATAACTTAACATACAGTGTGTTGTGTGTGGAGTGTAATATAACTGTAACATACGGTGTGTTGTGTGTGAGAGTGTAATATAACTGTAACATACAGTGTGTTTTTGTGTGAGAGTGTAATTTTAACTGTAATTATACGTGTGTTGTGTGTGGAGTGTTTAAAATAACTGTAACATTTCAGTGTGTTGTGTGTGAGAGTGTAATTATAACTGTAACATACGTGTGTTGTGTGTGAGAGTTTTAATATAACTGTAACATACAGTGTGTTGTGTGTGGGTGTAATATAACTGTAACATACAGTGTGTTGTGTGTGAGGTGTAATATAAAATGTAACATACGGTGTGTTGTGTGTGAGAGTGTAATATAACTGTAAACATACAGTTGTGTTTTGGTTTAGAGGTAATTCGTATATACAGTGTGTTGTGTGTGAGAGTTTTAATATAACTGTAACATCGTGTTTTGTGTGTGAGAGTGTAAATATAACTGTAACATACAGTGTGTTGTGTGTGAGGGTGTAATATAACTGTAACATACAGTGTGTTGTGTGTGAGGGTGTAATATAACTGTAACATACAGTGTGTTTGTGTGAGAGTGTAATAAAAATGTAACATACAGTGTTTGTGTGTGGGGGTGTAATATAACTGTAACTTTACAGTGGTGTTGTGGGGTGAGGGTGTAATAAACTGTAACATACAGTTTTGTTGTGTGTGAGAGTGTAATATACTGAAAACATACAGTGGTTTGTGTGTGAGAGTGTAATATAACTGTACATACAGTGTGTTGTGTGTGAGAGTGTAATATAACTTTTAACATACATTTGTGTTGTGTGTGAGAGTGTAATATAACTGTAACATACGTGTGTTGTGTGTGAGGGTTGTAATAAAAACTGTAACAAAACAGTGTGTTGTGTGTGAGAGTGTAATATAACTGTATCATACAGTGTGTTGTGTGTGAGGGTGTAAAACCACTATAATGTGTGGTGTCGTTATTATGTGTTAGGGTTATTGGGATTCTTGTGCATTACCATTTTTCGTATCTTTTTAATATATTCTATCATCTTGTATTGCATTGTTTTATATAAAATATAAAAAATAGTAGTATGAAATTGCTGTCAGCTAAGCCTGTAATACCTTGTCTGTACCTGTAGTAAAGGAAGATATTATTATTATCTTACCGGGACGAAGTAGTGACGCAGTTTACCACTTGTGGTGTCAGTGACGGGGGCTGGATGACTCTCCTTCCTGGTACTGACGGTGTACCCTCCAGGTTTATCCCACGAAAACCAGACCCCGTGGCACTCACCACTTCCACTTTAGGAGCTGTATGATACAGAGATATATGCCAAAGTTTAAGTTTGAACTTTATTTACCTGTTTAAGATACCCTGTTCCTAGTGTGCAAAGTTCTAAATAGCCCAATATGGGTTTAGCGTTTTTTTGTAACTAATATTTCCACTGGAAGCCTAATAAAAAGAATTTTGAGGAATGCTAAACCCACAGGGGTGATACAGCGCATGAAATAGGAGTAATCAGGTTTGATCCAAAAATGGACTAACGTGGTTGACCATTATATGGTTTTTCCCAAACGATATCCAAAGATATAATAAAATTTTACAAATTTTTCCAGAAGCTGACTAAATTCGTTAACGTTTTATCTATATATCTGCAAGTATTTGTTTAATAGAGATTCTGACCACTGGCATAACGAAGTCATTTCGTCTGTTATAGAAAAGGAACTTAGTGAGTGTCTCTTGCTGGGGTAATTTTTGGACTAAGTCCGCCTTGTATGAGGAGAAATTTAACAAACAAGAAAAAAGCAAAAAAATTCTAAATCAAGGTTTGACCTACGAGAAATCGTATGGTTTATATGTGATTAAAAACCGTTCAAAAGTGTTATTAATTATAACTACAAAGTTATTGATAAGTATGTTAAAGTTCTATAAGGAGAAAAATAATCGTATAAATGGATACGGTAATTATTACTTGACATGTTTATATTTTCATTAATATTAAGTGCGACTGTAGTCTTCCTTCATTCCTAACTTTCAAATATTCTTAAATCCTAAAAAAATCAGAATTAAAGTAAATTCAGCACACCGTCCCTTTAACTGGGTCGGGGGTTTAATGTAAATGATTTTTTATCCGAAAAAAAATTTAAGATATCTACCTCTTCCTCTGATCAAATTTGATTGCCTTTATTCCTGGCGCTAATGATCTCTGCGGATTTAGTGCTTCCAAAGAATGTAAGAATTATCAGCATACTATCTGCACAAAAAAGTGCACCTTTTAAGAATACTTTAATGCCTATTGTACTGTTTTATTAACAAATTTTCAGACTATTTTAGAATTAAAGTTGTGCAAGACTGGTATACAATACCGACAAGATGAAAGTTAAGACACTTGTGCAACATTGGTTATCTTTATTGTAGACGTTTTCGCCAAACCGTGGCTTTATCAATACAAATTCTTGGACATAATAAGAAAAACGAAGAACTATATACAAAAGAGAGGTAATCAGTCCCTCGGCCTTTGGGGGTGGTGGTTAGAGCACCTGGTTGTAGAGATTTTGAAGCACAAAAGGGAAGGACTGGCGCTTATATAGGCGTCAGTGAAAGGGACGTGTAGCAGACGAGGGCATAGTCACTGGTAGGCGGGATTCCCCAGTGGAAGTAGGTCCTTCCCAAATTGATGGGCTAGTTGTAGAAGTCTTTAAGAAAGTCACGTTAGATGTCCCCTTTATTCAGAGGACATCTACGTGACTTTCTTCAAGACTTCTACAACTAGCCCATCAATTTGGGGAAAGGGCTACCCTTCCACTGGGAATCCCCCCTACCAGTGACAATGCCCTCGTCTGCTACACGTCCCTTTCACTGACCCTATATAAGCGCCAGTCTCCTTTTCCTGTGCTTCGAATCTCTACAACCCCGGTGCTCTAAACACCACCTCCAAGGCCCCAGGGACTGATTACCTCATCTTTTGTATATAGTTCTTCGTTTTTCTTATTATGTCCAAGAATTTGTATTGATAAAGCCACTGGATGGCGAAACGTCTGCAATAAAGATAACCAGATGTTGCACAAGTGTCTTAACTTTCAGAATTAATGTTATCGCATATAAAAATGCTGCATCTAAGATACGCCTTTTTTCATTTTTTTAATTAAATATAAAAATACTAATTAATTTAATAAGTATAGTATCCGGTTAGATTAGTCAGTGAGTCACAAATTTTTTTAATTGATAATACGATCATTCCTTGTGTTTAATTTGATGATAAACGCAACCTGAAATTTTTGAAATAGTTGTAAAAATATTAAGGGGTTGCGCATGAAATCAGTTTTTTTACTAACGATATTTGGAAATTCTGTTCCACCTCATAAGAAAACACCACTGTCAAATTTTGAATGACTTATCATAACTTTTAAGACCACAGTGGGATACCCAATGATTCTGATCACTATCATGACCGCATTTACTCTTTATAGATCTGATCACTACCAGAAACAAAAGCGAAATATTTTAATAGCCATTGAATATTTCGAAACATTTTTTTTCCATAGATACTCCGAAAAACAACCAGGCTGAGTTTAATGTAATACTAATTAAAGGGAAAAGACTACATTTCATTCGCCTTTATATTTACATGCAATTATATATAAAAATAGACCTATATGATAGCGGGTCATCTGTCAAATACCAGCGTCAACGGGCGGTTTCCTTATAAACAAAACACGTCCAGTCTCGTGATATTCACAAAAATTATTATTAGAATCCTTGTTGTTAAAATCAACCTTTATGACTTAAATGAGGAATTAAATTGCTGTTGGAGTGTGAGCAGGGTAATATTTAGTGAAGGGATTTAGGGAAACCGGTTATTTTATATAGCCGGACTTGAGTCCTGGAAATGGGAAGTAAAATGCCTGCACTCTAAAGGAGGGGTTTGAGATATTGGCAGTTTGGAGGGACATGTTGTGTATCTTTATACGTATATGCTTCTAAACTGTTGTATTCTGAGCACCTCTGCAAAAACAGTGATAATGTGTGAGTGAGGTGAAAGTGTGGAAGGATGATGAAAGTATTTTCTTTTTGGGGATTTTCTTTCTTTTTTGGTCACCCTGCCTCGGTGGGAGACGGCCGACTTGTTGAAAAAAAAAATAAGGGAATTCATGACACTAAAATAGGCCGTCAAATATTTTCTGATGTCAATATTAATCAAGAGAACACCATCAGAACATTGCTAAGCACTTACTGATGAAGAATACGTGAGACTCCCCGCTGGCCAGGACAGTACGACCATCCACGTCTCTCTTGATGACCAACACAGTTACTTCTTCAGCAGTGTTGAACTGACGGGAGTCCAGAGTTACTCTTGAGAAACAAAGGCGACCCTCCCTGGTATGTGATGCTCCATGGACGCGGCGCCAGCGTCCCTCTGCGTCCACCAACACCAGCTGGTACTGTGTTAGTCCTGTATCGTCCACTGTGGCGTCCCTATAATGGAAACACACTCCAACGTCCACTCTCACGCCATCTCTTCTCCAGTCCAGTTCAACTTCCTCCACTAATTGAAGTAGAAAATAAAAATAGAAAAAACTATTCAGTTTAGTTGGTAAATCTTGCACATCTTGGAGAATATAAAAGTATTTATACTACATAAGAAATAAAGTTTATTAATATATTATAAATAACAAACATATATTTTCCATGGGAAAAAATGTAATTGTAATTCATGTCGTTTATTTTGGTGATAATAAGCTAAAATAAGAATGTCATTCACCACGTACATTCACCACGTACATTCACCACGTACATTCACCACGTTAAAAATTCACCACGTACATCACCACGTACATCACCACGTACATTCACCACGTACATTCACCACGTACGTTCCACGATCACCACGTACATTCACCACGTACTTCACCACGTACATTCACCACGTACATTCACCACGTACATTCACCACGTACATTCACCACGTACATTCACCACGTACATTCACCACGTACATTCACCACGTACATTCACCACGTACGTTCACCACGTACATTCACCACGTACATTCACCACGTACATTCACCACGTACATTCACCACGTAACATTCACCACGTACATTCACCACGTACATTCACCACGTACGTTCACCACGTACATCCACCACGTACATTCACCACGTACATTCACCACGTACATTCACCACGTACATTCACCACGTACATTCACCACGTACATTCACCACGTATATTCACCAGTACATTCACCACGTACATTCACCACGTATCTTCACCACGTACTTCACCACGTACATTCACCACGTACATTCACCACGTAACATTCACCACGTATAATTCACCACGATACATTCACCACGTACATCACCACGTACATTCACCACGTATATTCACCACGTACATTCACCACGTACATTCACCACGTACATTCACCACGTCATTGTTTAATACGAGTTGTGGAATGGACAAAAATGTATTTTGAACAAACAGGAAAGAAGTTAGATTTTGATTTTTAAATCTAATAACATAAACCAACCAAACGTAACCTTTGTGATAATTGGTTTAGAAAACCAACAAGTTGAATAATGAGAGACACGCAATTTGGGAATCTATATTGTGGAAACGTATCGCCAGCCAGTGGCTTCATCATGCCAATACAGAGAAGAACAGTGGAAACAGTGAGGGAGTTTGAGGTAATCAGTCCCTCAGCCTGGAATTGATATGTTCAGTCCATCAATCTTGAAAATTGATGAACTGAACACAAGTGTCTCATTCTATAGACATAACCCAGCCTAGACCAGCTGTAGAAATGTCGATTACGAAGGGTGACATTAGGTTATATAAGAACAAGGTCTATTCCCATAGCCACAAAATATATGTACTAGGATAGGTGACATTAGTTTAGGCTATAAAGTGGAACCTCGGTACTCGAACTGCTCCGTACTCGAACAATTCGGTACTCAAACGCTTTGGTAAAAAAGTCGCTCTGTAGTCGACCATTTGCTCGGCACTCGACAAAACAAACACGACCTGCCAGAACATATGCGTCAGTCTCCCCGCGGTTGTCGCTCAGTCCAAAACTCCACTGAACTTCACTGTAAACTATTTCGTATTTCTTCGCATTTTTTATATTATTTGTATAAATAAGTCACCATGAGGCCTAAGAAGATTAGTGATAACAGTCAACCAAAATGAAAATTGGTTAGTGTTTGCCCTGATGTAAACACCGCCTCCGCCTCTCCATATGCCTTTTATTAATTTCGGCATCTTTAGTGTGCTTCTAGGTTATCTATGGTGTTTCTGATATCAAGCTGGAATAAATGTGATAGATATCCTTTATTACTAATATTAGCATAATTACACAGCATTGTATTCGCGCCACCGCTAGTATCCGGCTACCAAGACAACTTATCAGATACTGAATGCTCCTTCTGCTGGCCCCTCCCTCTCTCTCATATGGCTCCTCTCACTTTTTGCCCCTTTAATATTATGCTTGCTTTCAATTTAAATTTTTATTCACACTAAAACTGCAGATTTACTGTTATGCAGACTACTGCATTATTGAAAAAAAATGGTATAAATAATATCAGCGCATTTGTGAAGGCATATTTGACCCACCAGTTGACGTGTGTTGGACGCGTTAGGTGATTTGTTTACTTTTGAACATCAGCAAAAATCGAACATTTCAGCTACTTTGAGCTCAATTTCAAGGTACTTTTAGTCTGTAAACCATTCAAAATCATCTCTAGTTCTGTAATATATCTTTCATTCTACCAAATGTGGGCCTTAGACAAGGATGTGTGATGCCACCGTGAGTGTTCAATATATTTATAGATAGGGTTGTAAGAGAAGTAAATGCGAGGGTCTTGGCAAGAGGTGTGAAGTTAAAAGATAAAGAATCAAACACAAAGTGGGAGTTGTCACAGTTGTTCTTTGCTGATGACACTGTGCTTTTGGGAGATTCTGAAGAGAAGTTGCAGAGGTTGGTGGATGAATTTGGTAGGGTATGTAAGAAAAGAAAATTAAAAGTGAATACAGGAAAGAGTAAGGTTATGAGGATAACAAAAAGATTAGGTGATGAAAGATTGGATATCAAATTGGAGGGAGAGAGTATTGGGGAGGTGAATGTATTCAGATATTTAGGAGTGGACGTGTCAGCAGATGGGTCTATGAAGGATGAGGTGAATCATAGAATTGATGAGGGAAAAAGGGTGAGTGGTGCATTTAGGAGTCTGTGGAGACAAAGAACTTTGTCTGTGGAAGCAAAGAGGGGAATGTATGAGAGTATAGTTGTACCAACACTCTTGTATGGGTGTAAAGCATGGGTGATGAATGCTGCAGCGAGGAGAAGGCTGGAGGCAGTGGAGATGTCATGTCTGAGGGCAATGTGGGGTGTGAATATAATGCAGAGAATTCGTAGTTTGGAAATTAGGAGAAGGTGTGGGATTACCAAGAGGGCTGAGGAGGGGTTGTTGAGGTGGTTCTGACATGTAGAGAGAATGGAACAAAACAGAATGACTTCGATAGTGTATAAATCTGTAGTGGAGGGAAGGCGGGGTAGGGGTTGGCCTAGAAAGGGTTGGAGGGAGGGGGTAAAGCAGGTTTTGTGTGTGAGGGGCTTGGACTTCCAGCAAGCGTGCGTGAGCGTATTTGATAGGAGTGAATAGTTTTTAATACTTGACGTGCTGTTGGAGTGTGAGCAAAGTAACATTTATGAAGGGATTCAGGGAAACCGGCAGGCCGGACTTGAGTCCTGGAGATGGGAAGTACAGTGCCTGCACTCTGAAGGAGGGGTGTTAATGTTGCAGTTTAAAAACTGTAGTGTAAAACACCCTTCTGGCAAGACAGTGATGGAGTGAATGATGATAACAGTTTTTCTTTTTCAGGCCACCCTGCCTTGGTGGGAGTTAATAAATAAAATAATAATATATAATAATTAATAATAATAATATATAATAATAATAATAATAATCTAATTATTATTATTATATTAATTATTATTCTTATTATTATTATTATTATTATTATTATATTATTATTATTATTATTATTATTAATTATTAGCGTATCTGCCTGTGAGTTATGACTCACTTGCCATGGATACGGGCTCCATTCGTTTTAATTTATTGTTATTGCTACAAAATGCCCTCTTGTTACATGGTCGTGGTGTTGTGTTCATCAGTAAACACGGCAGTGTCTCCTGACATGGTCGTGGTGTTGTGTTCATCAGGAAACACGGCAGTGTCTCCTGACATGGTTGTTGTGTTGTGTTCATCAGTAAACACAGCAGTGTCTCCTGACATGGTCGTGGTGTTGTGTTCGTCAGGAAACACAGCAGTGTCTCCTGACATGGTTGTTTGATTACGTTTAAAGATTACTACAAGGAATTATTGCGCGTCATCTGTTCACCAGATAAAAATACTGTATCCTTTTTTTAGGGATTAAAATATTCTTGTATACATACTGCGTATATATCTCAGTGTATATACACTGAGAGACGTAACTGCCTCCCAGCATACATAAAAGGGATTACCAATACACCCCTGGCTGTCTTCGACAAGACGCTGGACCGGCACCTAAGTCAGTACCTGACTAGCCGGGCTGTAGCTAATACACCGGTTAACATGCGGCCAGCAGTAACAGCTTGGTTGTTCAGGTCCGGATCCACCTCGAGGCTTGCTCATGGAGAGGGCCTCGGGGGCGTTGACCCCCGAAACTCCCACCAGGTATATATCTCTCGGTGTGTATGCACCGAGAGATACACCTCTAGGGGTGTATACACACAGACATACACTTCTCGGTTTAATAAAAAATGGGTATAATCATAACCATATTTTTTTAAATAGGTGAATGGTGTAGCCAGCTGAAGGCTTCGCTCCAGCGGCGGGTTATCAGATAACTAAGACCCGCGTCAAGAAACACTTGTCCTGTTTCCTCTCAGTGTATCCTTGTGACACGGGACTTACATGAATTTGTTATGCAAATAATAGTTTACTCGTAACGTTTAACCTAGTTTTTAGTTAAGTTAGGGAGACAACTTGTCCACGCCAAATTAAACTTACTAACCTAACTTCTATATAAAACTTACATGATATACAAGGCTAGTATCTAGATTATATTTACCCTTAAATCATATTTTATATGCGAGACATTAACAGAATAACTTACGAGAATGATGAAGGAATCTTATTAAAATACGTAGACATTAATGTAATTGAAGAAAATATAACATCGTACTGTAAGAAAGTGACATAGGAAACGTACCACTTGGAGAAAAATTAAAAAAAAAAAAAAGACCTACGTTCTTTCTAAAATGTTGCCTAAAACCTTTACCCAAAATGTAGTTAGAAACATGAGAAAATATGGTGACAGTAAAATAAAAAAAATGGACGCACGTGTGAATGTGAGGCAATTAAGTTTGGTCTGAGGAATAAGAGAGTAGCTCCAATTCTTTAGATCAAGAACCCTTCACCAGCACCAAGGCGCATTCTCCTTGAAGACTCTGTAGATTCAATAACGCTAAGACGAAGGTAAAAAAAAAAATTAACAATAGACTAAAGCATTAAGGCAGGTTTAGTCTTACCTCGCAACTGGTCACTGGATACTCTCAACCCTCGTGATGCTGATGTACCACCTGTTACCTTCTCCGAAATGACCTGATTCAGCGAGTCATAATCATTTCCAGATTTAGGCTGTATCATCACTGCGTAATGGTTGGTGCTCGTCAACCCCAGGAAGAAGACGTAACACTGTATGTCTGAGGTGTCACAGGTCACTTCAGCAGTAATGAAAGTAGGAGACGGGTCGCTCTCGTCTTCTGGTAATATGGTAGCCAAGTACTCATTTACTGGTGACTTTGTTTGTGGCTCCATAGTCCATTGCCACTCGATGGTACTGCTGGACACGAAGCTCCCTGTGATGTAGTAATCTGTAACAAGTCAAAGGAAATTAAGTTTTTTACCTAAGATAACCCAACAAACCAAATAATACGACCCATAAAAGCTGACTAATCCCTGTATATTTATTAATTTGTGAACAGGGGCAGCAAACAGATGGAAGGAGACTTTCCATACCTCGCTCCACCTGGGACTCGAACCCTAATCCTTTAAGTTGTGAACTGAATACTACAACTTAACATATCGGGTATATCGCTAAGCAAATTTGCGCAAAAGTAAATAAGTCCCTTGAAAATCTGTTATAAGACCTGGCTGAAGGTAAAGAAGCTGTGTCTAGTCTATTTTTTTTTTAATTATTATATTCTATTGAAGGGGAAGTTACAAACTAGTAAGGGTAATACAGAGCCTGGAAAATGGAAGGTAATCAAGTTTAATCCGAAGGCCAGGAGGGTAACTTCAAATCTTCGTATCAATTCCTTCCACCAGTATCAAGGTACCATTGTCTATATAACTATAACATGCCTCTTGTCATCTTACCTTGGAGTGTTTGAACGTCTGATTCTAACACATTATCAGTGGAATCTGTGTAACCAACTAAGAGAACATTCACAAGACTGGTTCCTGTTGTATATTCTGTTGCATCACAAGACAGAGGATCAACAGCAACATTAATGTCGGGACATGCAGCCACGTTATATGTACCGTCCGTTACATCTTTGGTCCAATAAATTACAATATCAAAATTTGTACTAGTGGTGGTGTCAGTTGTTACTTCCACTCTAGGAGTTTCATATGCTAGAGTCAAAGCTGTAAATATTTCACCTGGAAAATAAAATAAGGAATAAATATTTGAATGTAAAAGTCACGTAATGAATCAATCACGAAAAAAATAATAAGAACTTGAGTAATGCTACCATAATAGCAAAATAATTCTATGATCCATACTTGTAACCCATCCTCAACAAAAAAAAAAAATGCGTTTAAATAACTATTTTACGATCAGCATAAGGGTTAGACTTCCCAATGATAATTTATTATAATCATGGGGCGCGCTAAACCTGCAGGATTAGACAGCGCCCGAGGTGGGATGGAAGGTATTCAGGTTCAATTCAGGGAACTGGAGCACAGATCAAATTCCCTAGATCAACAGACCCTCACCAGCGTCAAGGAACCTCCCTTGAGTGGGCGGCCTTCCATTGAAACAGCTGATCTTCCGACGTTCTCTCACAAGTCTTCATGTTTCCTCATGTGTTGTTACATCAATAATGTGCTCTCCAGGAGTGTTGTTACATCAATAATGTGCTCTCCAGGAGTGTTGTTACATCAATAATGTGCTCTCCAGGAGTGTTGTTACATCAATAATGTGCTCTCCAGGATTGTTGTTACATCAATAATGTGCTCTCCAGGAGTGTTGTTACATCAATAATGTGCTCTCCAGGATTGTTGTTACATCAATAATGTGCTCTCCAGGAGTGTTGTTACATCAATAATGTGCTCTCCAGGAGTGTTGTTACATCAATAATGTGCTCTCCAGAAGTGTTGTTACATCAATAATGTGCTCTCCAGAAGTGTTGTTACATCAATAATGTGCTCTCCAGGATTGTTGTTACATCAATAATGTGCTCTCCAGGAGTGTTGTTACATCAATAATGTGCTCTCCAGGAGTGTTGTTACATCAATAATGTGCTCTCCAGGATTGTTGTTACATCAATAATGTGCTCTCCAGGAGTGTTGTTACATCAATAATGTGCTCTCCAGGAGTGTTGTTACATCAATAATGTGCTCTCCAGGAGTGTTGTTACATCAATAATGTGCTCTCCAGGAGTGTTGTTACATCAATAATGTGCTCTCCAGGAGTGTTGTTACATCAATAATGTGCTCTCCAGGAGTGTTGTTACATCAATAATGTGCTCTCCAGAGTGTTGTTACATCAATAATGTGCTCTCCAGGAGTGTTGTTACATCAATAATGTGCTCTCCAGGAGTGTTGTTACATCAATAATGTGCTCTCCAGGAGTGTTGTTACATCAATAATGTGCTCTCCAGAAGTGTTGTTACATCAATAATGTGCTCTCCAGGAGTGTTGTTACATCAATAATGTGCTCTCCAGGAGTGTTGTTACATCAATAATGTGCTCTCCAGGAGTGTTGTTACATCAATAATGTGCTCTCCAGGAGTGTTGTTACATCAATAATGTGCTCTCCAGGAGTGTTGTTACATCAATAATGTGCTCTCCAGGAGTGTTGTTACATCAATAATGTGCTCTCCAGAAGTGTTGTTACATCAATAATGTGCTCTCCAGGAGTGTTGTTACATCAATAATGTGCTCTCCAGGAGTGTTGTTACATCAATAATGTGCTCTCCAGGAGTGTTGTTACATCAATAATGTGCTCTCCAGGAGTGTTGTTACATCAATAATGTGCCTTCCAGAGTGTTGTTACATCAATAATGTGCTCTCCAGGAGTGTTGTTACATCAATAATGTGCTCTCCCAGGAGTGTTGTTACATCAATAATGTGCTCTCCAGGAGTGTTGTTACATCAATAATGTGCTCTCCAGGAGTGTTGTTACATCAATAATGTGCTCTCCAGAGTGTTGTTACATCAATAATGTGCTCTCCAGGAGTGTTGTTACATCAATAATGTGCTCTCCAGAAGTGTTGTTACATCAATAATGTGCTCTCCAGGAGTGTTGTTACATCAATAATGTGCTCTCCAGGAGTGTTGTTACATCAATAATGTGCTCTCCAGGAGTGTTGTTACATCAATAATGTGCTCTCCAGGAGTGTTGTTACATCAATAATGTGCTCTCCAGGAGTGTTGTTACATCAATAATGTGCTCTCCAGGAGTGTTGTTACATCAATAATGTGCTCTCCAGGAGTGTTGTTACATCAATAATGTGCTCTCCAGGAGTGTTGTTACATCAATAATGTGCTCTCCAGGAGTGTTGTTACATCAATAATGTGCTCTCCAGGAGTGTTGTTACATCAATAATGTGCTCTCCAGGAGTGTTGTTACATCAATAATGTGCTCTCCAGGAGTGTTGTTACATCAATAATGTGCTCTCCAGGAGTGTTGTTACATCAATAATGTGCTCTCCAGGAGTGTTGTTACATCAATAATGTGCTCTCCAGGAGTGTTGTTACATCAATAATGTGCTCTCCAGGAGTGTTGTTACATCAATAATGTGCTCTCCAGGAGTGTTGTTACATCAATAATGTGCTCTCCAGGAGTGTTGTTACATCAATAATGTGCTCTCCAGGAGTGTTGTTACATCAATAATGTGCTCTCCAGGAGTGTTGTTACATCAATAATGTGCTCTCCAGGAGTGTTGTTACATCAATAATGTGCTCTCCAGGAGTGTTGTTACATCAATAATGTGCTCTCCAGGAGTGTTGTTACATCAATAATGTGCTCTCCAGGAGTGTTGTTACATCAATAATGTGCTCTCCAGGAGTGTTGTTACATAAATAATGTGCTCTCCAGGAGTGTTGTTACATCAATAATGTGCTCTCCAGGAGTGTTGTTACATCAATAATGTGCTCTCCAGGAGTGTTGTTACATCAATAATGTGCTCTCCAGGAGTGTTGTTACATCAATAATGTGCTCTCCAGGAGTGTTGTTACATCAATAATGTGCTCTCCAGGAGTGTTGTTACATCAATAATGTGCTCTCCAGGAGTGTTGTTACATCAATAATGTGCTCTCCAGGAGTGTTGTTACATCAATAATGTGCTCTCCAGGAGTGTTGTTACATCAATAACATGATCTCCAGGAGTATTGTTACATCAAAAACATGATCTCCAGGAGTGTTATTACATCAATAACATGATCTCCAGGAGTGTTGTTACATCAGTAACATGATCTCCGGGAGCGTTGATACATCAAAACATGATCTCCAGGAGTATTGTTACATCAAAAACATGACCCTTAGGAGTGTTGTTAAAATCAAAACATGATCTCCAGGAGTGTTTGTTACATCAATAACAGATCTCCAGGAGTATTGTTACTTAAATAACATGATCTCCAGGAGTGTTGTTACATCAATAACATGATCTCCAGGAGTGTTGTTACATCAATAACATGATCTCCAGGAGTGTTGTTACATCAATAACATGATCTCCAGGAGTATGCTACATCAATAACATGATCTCCAGGAGCGTTGTTACATCAATAACATGATCTTCAGGAGTGTTGTTACATCAATATCATGATCTCCAGGAGTGTTGTTACATCAATAACATGATCCCCAGGAGTGTTGTTACATCAATAACATGATCTCCAGGTTTGCTGTTACATCAATAACATGATCTCCAGGAGTGCTGTTACATAAATAACATGATCTCCAGGAGTGCTGTTACATCAATAACATGATCTCCAGGATTTATTGTTACATCAATAACAGATCTCCAGGATTTGCTGTTACATCAATAACATGATCTCCAGGAGTGTTGTTACATCAAAAACATGATCTCCAAGAGTGCTGTTACATCAATACCATGATCTCCAGGAGTGTTGTTACATCAATAACATGATCTCCAGGAGTGTTGTTACATCAATAACATGATCTCCAGGAGTGTTGTTACATAAATAACATGATATCCAGGAGTGCTGTTACATCAATAACATGATCTCCTGGAGTGCTGTTACATCAATAACATGATCTCCAGGAGTGTTGTTACATCAATAACATGATCTCCAGGAGTGCTGTTACATCAATAACATGATCTCCAGTAGTGCTGTAACATCAATAACATGATCTCCAGGAGTGTTGTTACATCAATAACATGATCTCCAGGAGTGCTACTACATCAATAACATGATCTCCAGGAGTTTTGTTACATCAATAACATGATCTCCAGGAGTGCTGTTACATCAATAACATGATCTCCAGGAGTGCTGTTACATCAATAACATGATCTCCAGGAGTGCTCTTATATCAATAACATGATCTCCAGGAGTGTTGTTACATCAATAACATGATCTCCAGGAGTGCTGTTACATCAATAACATGGTCTCCAGGAGTGCTATTACATCAATAACATGATCTCCAGGAGTGCTGTTACATCAATAACATGGTCTCCAGGAGTGCTGTTACATCAATAACATGGTCTCCAGGAGTATTGTTACATCAATAACATGGTCTCCAGGAGTGCTGTTACATCAATAACATGATCTCCAGGAGTGCTGTTACATCAATAACATGGTATCCGGGAGTGCTGTTACATCAATAACATGATCTCCAGGAGTGCTGTTACATCAATAACATGGTGTCCAGGAGTATTGTTACATCAATAACATGGTCTCCAGGAGTCCTGTTACATCAATAACATGATCTCCAGGAGTATTGTTACTCAATAACATGGTCTCCGGAGTGCTGTTTCATCAATAACATGATCTCCAGGAGTGCTGTTACATCCAATAACATGGTCTCCAGGAGTGCTTTAACATCAATAACATGTTTCCCCCAGGGTATTGTTACATCAAAAAACATGGTCTCCAGGGTAATTGTTACATCAATAACATGGTCTCCAGGAGTTTTGTTACATCAATAACATGGTCTCATGAGTGCTGTTACATCAATAACATGATCTCCAGGAGTGCTGTTACATCAATAACATGATCTCCAGGAGTGCTGTTACATCAATAACATGGTCTCCAGGAGTATTGTTTACATCAATAACATGGTCTCCAGGAGTGCTGTTAAAATCAATAACATGGTCTCCAGGAGTGCTGTTACATCAATAACATGGTCTCCAGGAGTGCTGTTACATCAATAACATGATCTCCAGAGTGTTTTTACATCAATAAAAATGACTCCAGGAGTGTGTTACATCAATAAAAAGATCTCCAGGAGTGTTGTTACATCAATAACATGATCTCCAGGAGTGCTGTTGCATCAATAACATGATCTCCAGGAGTTTTGGGTTACATCAATAACATGTCTCCAGGAGTGCTGTTACATCAATAACATAAATCTCCAGAAGTGCTGTTACTCAATAACATAAATCTCCAGGAGTGCTGTTACTCAATAACTGATCTCCAGGAGTGTTTTTACATCAAAAACATGGTCTCCAGGAGTGCTGTTTCATCAATAACATGATCTCCAGGAGTGCTATTACATCAATAACATGATCTCCAGGAGTGCTGTTACATCAATAACATGGTCTCCAGGAGTGCTGTTACATGAAAAACCCATGATCTCCAGGGAAATTGTTACATCAATAACATGATCCCCAGGAGTATTGTTACATAAATTTAACATGGTCTCCGGGAGTGCTTTTACATCAATAACATGATCTCCAGGAGTGCTGTTACATCAATAACATGGTCTCCAGGAGTGCTGTTACATCAACAACATGGTCTCCAGGAGTGCTGTTACATCAATAACATGGTCTCCAGGAGTGCTGTTACATCAATATCATGATCTCCAGGAGTGCTGTTACATCAATAACATGATCTCCAGGAGTGCTGTTACATCAATAACATGATCTCCAGGAGTGTTGTTACATCAATAACATGATCTCCAGGAGTGCTGTTACATCAATAACATGATCTCCAGTAGTGCTGTTACATCAATAACATGATCTCCAGGAGTATTGTTACATCAATAACATGATCTCCAGGAGTATTGTTACATCAATAACATGAACTCCAGGAGTATTGTTACATCAATAACATGATCTCCAGGAGTATTGTTACATCAATAACATGATCTCCAGGAGTATTGTTACATCAATAACATGATCTCCAGGAGTATTGTTACATCAATAACATGATCTCCAGGAGTATTGTTACATCAATAACATGATCTCCAGGAGCGTTGTTACATCAATAACATGATCTCCAGGAGTATTGTTACATCAATAACATGATCTCCAGGAGTATTGTTACATCAATAACATGATCTCCAGGAGTATTGTTACATCAATAACATGATCTCCAGGAGCGTTGTTACATCAATAACATGATCTCCAGGAGTATTGTAACATCAATAACATGATCTCCAGGAGTATTGTTACATCAATAATGTGCTCTCCAGAAGTGTTGTTACATCAATAACATGATCTCCAGGAGTGTTGTTACATCAATAACATGATCTCCAGGAGTGTTGTTACATCAATAACATGATCTCCAGGAGTGTTGTTACATCAATAACATGATCTCCAGGAGTGTTGTTACATCAATAACATGATCTCCAGGAGTGTTGTTACATCAATAACATGATCTCCAGGAGTATTGTTACATCAATAACATGACCTCCAGGAGTATTGTTACATCAATAACATGATCTCCAGGAGTATTGTTACATCAATAACATGATCTCCAGGAGTGTTGTTACATAAGTAACATGATCTCCAGGAGCGTTGTTACATCAATAACATGATCTCCAGGAGTATTGTTACATCAAAAACATTATCTCCAGGAGTGTTATTACATCAATAACATGATCTCCAGGAGTGTTCTTACATCAGTAACATGATCTCCGGGAGCGTTGATACATCAATAACATGATCTCCAGGAGTATTGTTACATCAAAAACATGATCTCTAGGAGTGTTGTTACATCAATAACATGATCTCCAGGAGTGTTGTTACATCAATAACATGATCTCCAGGAGTATTGTTACATCAATAACATGATCTCCAGGAGTGTTGTTACATCAATAACATGATCTCCAGGAGTGTTGTTACATCAATAACATGATCTCCAGGAGTGTTGTTACATCAATAACATGATCTCCAGGAGTATTGCTACATCAATAACATGATCTCCAGGAGCGTTGTTACATCAATAACATGATCTTCAGGAGTGTTGTTACATCAATATCATGATCTCCAGGAGTGTTGTTACATCAATAACATGATCTCCAGGAGTGTTGTTACATCAATAACATGATCTCCAGGATTGCTGTTACATCAATAACATGATCTCCAGGAGTGCTGTTACATCAATAACATGATCTCCAGGAGTGCTGTTACATCAATAACATGATCTCCAGGAGTATTGTTACATCAATAACATGATCTCCAGGATTGCTGTTACATCAATAACATGATCTCCAGGAGTGTTGTTACATCAAAAACATGATCTCCAAGAGTGCTGTTACATCAATACCATGATCTCCAGGAGTGTTGTTACATCAATAACATGATCTCCAGGAGTGTTGTTACATCAATAACATGATCTCCAGGAGTGTTGTTACATAAATAACATGATATCCAGGAGTGCTGTTACATCAATAACATGATCTCCAGGAGTGCTGTTACATCAATAACATGATCTCCAAGAGTGTTGTTACATCAAAAACATGACCTCCAGGGTGCTTTAATCAATAACAGACCCCCCCGGGGCTGTACCCCAAAACAGGTTCCGGATGTTAAATCAATAACAGTTCTCCAAGTGCTGTTAATCAATAAAAAGGTTTCCCGGGAGCTTTTGCATCAATAAAGGTCCCCCAGGATTGTTACCAATAACATGTCCCGGAGGTTTTACATAAATAACAATTCTCCAGGATGCTGTTCATAAATAAATGACTCCGGGTGTTGTTCAAACCCCTAATGCTCCAGGAGTGCTGTTACATAAATAAATGATCTCCAGGAGTGCTGTTAACTCAATAACATGATCTCCAGAGTGCTGTTACATCATAACATGATCTCCAGAAGTGCTGTTACATCAATAACATGATCCCCAGGATGCTGTTACATCAATAACATGACTCCAGGAGTGTTGTTACTCATAACATGGTCTCCAGGAGTGCTGTTTCATCAATAAGTGATCTCCAGGAGCCCCTATTAACATCAATAACTGTTTCCCAGGAGTGCTGTTACATCAATAACAGGGCTCCAGGAGTGCGTTACATGAATAACATGATCTCCAGGAGAAATTGTTACATCAATAACATGATCTCCAGGAGTATTGTTACATCAATAACATGGTCTCCAGGAGTGCTGTTACATCAATAACATGATCTCCAGGAGTGCTGTTACATCAATAACATGGTCTCCAGGAGTGCTGTTACATCAACAACATGGTCTCCAGGAGTGCTGTTACATCAATAACATGGTTCCAGGAGTGCTGTTACATCAATAACATGATCTCCAGGAGTGCTGTTACATCAATAACATGATCTCCAGGAGTGCTGTTACATCAATAACATGATCTCCAGGAGTGTTGTTACATCAATAACATGATCTCCAGGAGTGCTGTTACATCAATAACATGATCTCCAGTAGTGCTGTTACATCAATAACATGATCTCCAGGAGTGTTGTTACATCAATAACATGATCTCCAGGAGTGCTATTACATCAATAACATGATCTCCAGGAGTTTTGTTACATCAATAACATGATCTCCAGGAGTGCTGTTACATCAATAACATGATCTCCAGGAGTGCTGTTACATCAATAACATGATCTCCAGGAGTGCTGTTACATCAATAACATGATCTCCAGGAGTGTTGTTGCATCAATAACATGATCTCCAGGAGTGCTGTTACATCAATAACATGGTCTCCAGGAGTGCTGTTATATCAATAACATGGTCTCCAGGAGTGCTATTACATCAATAACATGATCTCCAGGAGTGCTGTTACATCAATAACATGGTCTCCAGGAGTGCTGTTGCATCAATAACATGGTCTCCAGGAGTATTGTTACATCAATAACATGGTCTCCAGGAGTGCTGTTACATCAATACCATGATCTCCAGGAGTGCTGTTACATCAATAACATGGTCTCCAGGAGTGTTGTTACATCAATAACATGGTCTCCAGGAGTGCTGTTAATCAATAACATGGTCTCCAGGAGTGCTGTTACATCAATAACATGATCTCCAGGAGTGCTGTTACATCAATAACATGATCTCCAGGAGTGTTGTTACAACAATAACATGATCTCCAGGAGTATTACATCAATAACATGACCTCCAGGAGTGCTGTTACATCAATAACATGATCTCCAGGAGTGTTGATACAACAATAACATGATCTCCAGGAGTATTACATCAATAACATGATCTCCAGGAGTGCTGTTATATCAATAACATGGTCTCCAGGAGTGCTGTTACATCAATAACATGGTCCCCCCAGGAGTGCTGTTTACATCAATAACCCATGGTCTCCAGGAGTGCTGTTACATCAATAACATGATCTCCAGGAGTGCTGTTACATCAATAACATGATCTCCAGGAGTGCTGTTACATCAATAACATGATCTCCAGGAGTATTGTTACATCAATAACATGGTCTCCAGGAGTGCTGTTACATCAATAACATGATCTCCAGGAGTGCTGTTACATCAATAACATGGTCTCCAGGAGTGCTGTTACATCAATAACATGGTCTCCAGGAGTGCTGTTACATCAATAACATGGTCTCCAGGAGTGCTGTTACATCAATAACATGATCTCCAGGAGTGCTGTTACATCAATAACATGATCTCCAGGAGTGTTGTTACAACAATAACATGATCTCCAGGAGTGCTGTTACATCAATAACATGGTCTCCAGGAGTGCTGTTACATCAATAACATGATCTCCAGGAGTGCTGTTAAAATCAATAACATGATCTCCAGGAGTGTTGTTACAACAATAACATGATCTCCAGGAGTGCTGTTACATCAATAACATGGTCTCCAGGAGTGCTGTTACATCAATAACATGATCTCCAGTAGTGCTGTTACATCAATAACATGATCTCCAGGAGTGTTGTTACATCAATAACATGATCTCCAGGAGTGCTATTACATCAATAACATGATCTCCAGGAGTTTTGTTACATCAATAACATGATCTCCAGGAGTGCTGTTACATCAATAACATGATCTCCAGGAGTGTTGTTACAACAATAACATGATCTCCAGGAGTGCTGTTACATCAATAACATGGTCTCCAGGAGTGCTGTTACATCAATAACATGATCTCCAGGAGTGCTGTTACATCAATAACATGATCTCCAGGAGTGTTGTTACAACAATAACATGATCTCCAGGAGTGCTGTTACATCAATAACATGGTCTCCAGGAGTGCTGTTACATCAATAACATGGTCTCCAGGAGTGCTGTTACATCAATAACATGGTCTCCAGGAGTGCTGTTACATCAATAACATGATCTCCAGGAGTGCTGTTACATCAATAACATGGTCTCCAGGAGTGCTGTTACATCAATAACATGGTCTCCAGGAGTGCTGTTACATCAATAACATGGTCTCCAGGAGTGCTGTTACATCAATAACATGATCTCCAGGAGTGCTGTTACATCAATAACATGGTCTCCAGGAGTGCTGTTACATCAATAGCATGATCTCCAGGAGTGCTGTTACATCAATAACATGATCTCCAGGAGTGCTGTTACATCAATAACATGATCTCCAGGAGTGCTGTTACATCAATAACATGGTCTCCAGGAGTGCTGTTACATCAATAACATGACCTCCAGGAGTGCTGTTACATCAATAACATGATCTCCAGGAGTGCTGTTACATCAATAACATGATCTCCAGGAGTGTTGGTACAACAATAACATGATCTCCAGGAGTGCTGTTACATCAATAACATGATCTCCAGGAGTATTGTTACAACAATAACATGATCTCCAGGAGTTTACCTGGAGTTTACCTGGAGAGAGTTCCGGGGGTCAACGCCCCCGCGGCCCCGTCTGAGACCAGGCTGAGACCAGGCTGTTACATCAATAACATGACCTCCAGGAGTGCTGTTACATTAATAACATGATCTCCAGGAGTGTTGTTACATCAATAACATGACCTCCAGGAGTGCTGTTACATCAATAACATGACCTCCAGGAGTGTTGTTACATCAATAAGATGATCTCCAGGAGTGTTGTTACATCAATAACATGATCTCCAGGAGTGTTGTTACATCAATAACATGATCTCCAGGAGTGTTGTTACAATAATAACATGACCTCCAGGAGTATTACATCAGTAACATGATCTCCAGGAGTGCTGTTACAACAATAACATGATCTCCAGGAGTATAACATCAATAACATGACCTCCAGGAGTGGTTACATCAATAACATGATCTCCAGGAGTGTTGTTACAACAATAACATGACCTCCAGGAGTATTACATCAGTAACATGATCTCCAGGAGTGTTGTTACAACAATAACATGATCTCCAGGAGTATAACATCAATAACATGACCTCCAGGAGTGCTGTTACATCAATAACATGATCTCCAGGAGTGTTGTTACAACAATAACATGACCTCCAGGAGTATTACATCAGTAACATGATCTCCAGGAGTGCTGTTACATCAATAACATGATCTCCAGGAGTGCTGTTACATCAATAACATGATCTCCAGGAGTGCTGTTACATCAATAACATGATCTCCAGACACATTATTATTGGTGTTACCCTCCAGAAAGAAGTGCCCAACCCGTGATGTTTATATAGCGTTGGCTCCTGTCAGGTGATAGTCGGAATTCTTACTATAACCTTTCTTGAAGGTTCTCGCTCATAGCTTGATAATACCTCCTCTTAGTGACCTCAAACTTGCAAGTCAGGCGTATTTTACTTAGATGATCTTTCAGACTATTATTGGAGTTTGTAGGTGGTAGTTTCTTAACCTTTATTTTAAAACTGTGATACATGTTTTTTTGTGCAATAACATGAGAATATATCTTTTGAACGGTTTGAAACTTTAAACAATGGTATATCTGACCCACTGGAATATACAGAAAACTTTATGTTGTATAGGTTTCAATATGACAGTTTACTAACATAATTATGAGGAATTATTTATATTCAACTCGAGAATGCCTATTCATATCGGCTTCAAACTTTCAGTACTAGTGTATCTTGCTCAAAGAAAGGTCTTGGACTGCGTAAGTCCTATTTCCAAATTTTAATAAACCAACTGTGATATTGGCTTCTGGGCGATAACTAAATAATATCGATATTGATAGGCTTCATAATTTTAATGTTGGTGTATTAGAGAAATGTTAGGATTGGTTATAGGCTCCGTAGGTCATAATTTACTTAGAAAATGTTCTTCTTTCATAATTTTATGAAAAATTTGGGATACAAGGCCGTTCTAGAGCACTAGGAAATTTGTGATTCAAGACCGTTCTATAACACTAGGAAATTTGTGATTCAAGACCGTTCTAGAGCACTAGGAAATTTGTGATTCAAGACCGTTCTAGAGCACTAGGAAATTTGTGATTCAAGACCGTTCTAGAGCACTAGGAAATTTGTGATTCAAGACCGTTCTAGAGCACTAGGAAATTTGTGATTCAAGACCGTTCTAGAGCACTAGGAAATTTGTGATTCAAGACCGTTCTAGAGCACTAGGAAATTTGTGATTCAAGACCGTTCTAGAGCACTAGGAAATTTGTGATTCAAGACCGTTCTAGAGCACTAGGAAATTTGTGATTCAAGACCGTTCTAGAGCACTAGGAAATTTGTGATTCAAGACCGTTCTAGAGCACTAGGAAATTTGTGATTCAAGACCGTTCTAGAGCACTAGGAAATTTGTGATTCAAGACCGTTCTAGAGCACTAGGAAATTTGTGATTCAAGACCGTTCTAGAGCACTAGGAAATTTGTGATTCAAGACCGTTCTAGAGCACTAGGAAATTTGTGATTCAAGACCGTTCTAGAGCACTAGGAAATTTGTGATTCAAGACCGTTCTAGAGCACTAGGAAATTTGGTTATCAGCTGAAAAGTCACAGGATTATACCGTTTTAAATATACACCATATATATATATATATATATATATATTATGCAGTTCCCTTCAGCATTTTAAATAAAATAATTTTGATCTAAAACTTTAAGAAAATATAAAATTATACTGAATTAAAACATTTAACTATTTTTCTTTACAAAACTATGCAATATTCTTGAGTGATTTAACAGGAAAGTTTATTTTCCCTGTGGCTCCGACAATCTTAATATTTTTTCTAGACTGAGCTCTAGCTCTTGGCTCTCTCGAGGATGTTAATGAGTTTCTCCTGTGCCTCCTACGTATGTTGATCCATTGTGCTTGGTCAGCTGGAGGATGCTAAGTTATGTGCTTCTTTACAGAGATGATTACTTACTCAGCCTCTTGAGTGCGTTGAGACACGGTTCTGCGAATAATATTATTATAATCATGCAGAAGCGCTAAACCCGTTGGATTATACAGCGCATGTGGGCGGGGGGGGAGATGGAAGGTATTCAAGCTCAATTCAGGGAACCAGAGCAGAGATCCAATTCCCTAGATCAAGAACCTCTCACCAGCGTCAAGGAACCTCCCTGGAGGGGTCGGTTCTCTGACACTCTGGATACACCTCGGCTCGGCTTAGTTTGTTACCTTATTAAAAAATAATGCACATAGAAAGGTCGCTTATAACACACGACGTTAGAAAGGAATGGTGCACTATAAGCGCTATTTTTATTTTCCCATTTTGTCTAAAGTGTTGCAAGTGCAGTATTTACATTGAATGATAAGTGCAACTTATGCACGAGAAAGATTTTTTCATTTCCAAGGAAAAACCGAATTTCAAGCACCGATAACGCACTACAGTAATAAAAATTCTGCCACTGGCAGGTCCAGGAGCCGCAGGTCATCTTTGGTGACCTGTGCTCGCCGAAGGTGACCCCAGGTCATTAAAAATGACCCCAGATCATCCAAATTGGGCCCAGATCATCCAAAGTGACCCCAACCATTTATAGTTATTTTTTTAACATTTAGTATGAACTAATAATGTCTTGTAAAAAAAATATGAGGCTAATTATTATTAATAATATCAAATACATCTTACTTGGAGCTGGAGTGTCAGAGATAGTTACTGTACCCCGCGTCACTCTCACAGGTCCTTTAGTGTCATCATTCACCGTCACGTCAGAGATGTCACGGTAGACCTTGAGAGTCGCAGCGTCAGTGGGTACATCTTTAAGTATTACATAATGTGTGTTCTTCCCGTAATCAGACGACCCAAGAATATCCATCTGCGTATTGTCAACCATGATGTTGTCACCTTCCTTCACCACAGGCTCACACACCAGCCGATACATTCCATCACTAAACTTACTGACGCTCGTGCACGTTGCCAAGTCTTGATAATCTGAAAAAAAGCACAATAACTAATACCCAGGAAAGAAACATCTATTATAAAACTTTTTGAAAGTTTTCGTTACAAGTTTTAGTTACAAGTTTTAGTTACAAGTTTTAGTTACAAGTTTTAGTTACAAGTTTTAGTTGAATATACAGACAGGAAAGAGCTCAGTTTCCTATTTATTTATTTTTATGTGATCGTTCGACATAAAAATCAACTTTGTTTTTGTGAGTATTATACTCATGATATTCTCACAGCCTCAAAGAATTCCCGGTCATGGTTATAGAAGTAATATTAATATACATTCATGGGGAAGTGTTGAACCCGTAAGGGTCATACAGCATCTAAGAGGTAACCAGGTTTGATCAAAGTACTGGGAGGGTAACTCCAGTTTCATGGATCAAGAACCCTTCACCAGCATCAAGTCAGGTTCCTGACCTTGAAGGGGGGGGGGGGGAATAGAGCTATGCTCATTGTCTCTGTTTTTTTTATTTATTTTAACAAATATATTTTAGGTTTCCTTTATTTTTGTCACAGGGAATCTTGGTGCAGAAAATATCTTCTACTCGATTGCTAAATTTTTGGCCCACCCGGTGGGTCTCGTCTGTTTACACTAGCTAGCCCTGTCCACTTGCAGCTACACCTACAACTGCTGCGTCTCTCCACTGGCTCCACTATAAAAATCTTCGTCCACGTGTCTCTGTTAAAATTCATAAAGCGACTGGTGAGCAAAACGTAATAAACCTTCCCAGATGTTACCCATGTGTCTTATTCATCAGTTTGTTGCTATTGTGAAAATTGGATAAATGACAATAACAATAACAGAGGTTAAAGTTGTGCACATGATGTATTCGTATTTTTGACATGTCTAATACTTGTCGAGAAAATAAAATTTCTACCACGACAGTTATATCCATTTCCCCTCTTTTTTAAAAACTACTTAACTTTCGAGTATCAAAATACATGAATGTAATGTCTTGTTTTTTGCTTGTTACTGTGTGAGACTTTTGTTCTTTGTTAAACAAAATATAATTAATATAACAAGATATTATGGCATAATGGAAACCTTAACTGAGATAAAATTATGCTTGGAGACCCAACTTCTTCAAGGCTGACAGTACATAGTAATTATGTGTACATAAAATTGGGAGAGTAAATGTTTATGATTTCAGGTGTGAAACATCACTATGGTTGTCTAACTATTGTCCTTTATTATAAGTTCTGGTGAAAAAGAAAATGAAGATACTGAACAAACACGTTCCTGCTCCAGTAGCCAATCAAGAGCCATTCTGGATTGAATAATAAAAAAAAAAAATGCCGGAGTGACCGAAATGATGAACTGTTAAATTAGAGGAAAATCTATTACCTTCCATGATGAAGGCGATAGAACCTTGCCCGAGTAGCGAACTACTGTCTGTTGATGAATACAACTGAAGTTCGAGGACGATGTTATCACCCACAGTGAGGGCTGGGTCGGCGAAGGTCACGCAATTATCTGTGGATATTGTCGCTGCCACATTTATCTCATTAGCCGTAGAGTCACTGACGATTATAATGATAGTGATCAGGGCGTGGTCAACAGTGGGTGAGGTTGGTATGGCTTCATAACATATATCAACGTTATTTACTTGTTTCTTTAGAACTATTTCGTTTATCACAATACTTTCTGAAAAGAAATGTATGCAAATGAGAATATATACGAGTATACCAAACACATTCCCTGACACACACACAAACACACAATATATACTTATATATATATATACATATATATATATATATATATATATATATATATATATATATATATATATATATATATATATATATATATATATATATGTATATATGTAGATGAATGGTTCAGAGAACCGACATGTTGATAAATTAGACACATGTGCAACTCTTGGGTATCTTTATTGAGGAAACGTTTCGCCACACAGTGGCTTCATCAGTCCATACGTAGGAGAAACTTGAAGAACAGGAGGAGAATGAGGTAATCAGTCCCTCAACCTTGAGTCGATGTGATCAGTCCATAAATCTTGAATAGAATACGGCATACTATTCAAGATTGATGGACTGATCACATCGACTCAAGGTTGAGGGACTGATTACCTCATTCTCCTCCTGTTCTTCAAGATTCTCCTTTGTATGGACTGATGAAGCCACTGTGTGGCGAAACGTTTCCTCAATAAAGATACCCAAGAGCTGCACATGTGTCTAATTTATCAACATACACACACACACACACACATATATATATATATATATATATATATATATATATATATATATATATATATATATATATATGGGTAAAAATGTTATGGAGGGAGTAGTAGGTAAATTTGGGATGCCAGGGGTAAATGTAAATGGGAAGCCTTTAATTGAGCTATATGTAGAAAGAAATTTGGTAATAAGTAATACATATTTTATGAAAAAGAGGATAAATAAATATACAAGGTATGATATAGCACGTAATGAAAGTAGTTTGTTAGATTATGTATTGGTGGATAAAAGGTTGATGGGTAGGCTCCAGGATGTACATGTTTATAGAGGGGCAACTGATATATCGGATCATTATTTAGTTGTAGCTACAGTTAGAGTAAGAGTAGATGGGAAAAGAGGAAGGTGGCAACAACAAGTAAGAGGGAGGTGAAAGTGTATAAACTAAGGGAGGAGGAAGTTCGGGCGAGATATAAGCGACTATTGGCAGAAAGGTGGGCTAGTGCAAAGGTGAGTAGTGGGGGGGTTGAAGAGGGTTGGAATAGTTTTAAAAATGCAGTATTAGAATGTGGGGCAGAAGTTTGTGGTTATAGGAGGGTGGGGGCAGGAGGAAAGAGGAATGATTGGTGGAATGATGAAGTAAAGGGTGTGATAAAAGAGAAAAAGGTAGCTTACGAGAGGTTTTTACAAAGCAGAAGTGTTATAAGAAGAGTAGAGTATATGGAGAGTAAAAGAAAGGTGAAGAGAGTGGTGAGAGAGTGCAAAAGGAGAGCAGATGAAAGAGTGGGAGAGGCACTGTCAAGAAATTTTAATGAAAATAAGAAAAATTTTGGAGTGAGTTAAACAAGTTAAGAAAGCCTAGGGAAAGTATGGATTTGTCCATTAAAAACAGAGTAGGGGAGTTAGTAGATGGGGAGAGGGAGGTATTAGGTAGATGGCGAGAATATTTTTGAGGAACTTTTAAATGTTGAGGAAGAAAGGGAGGCGGTAATTTCATGCACTGGCCAGGGAGGTATACCATCTTTTAGGAGTGAAGAAGAGCAGAATGTAAGTGTGGTGGAGGTACGTGAGGCATTACGTAGAATGAAAGGGGGTAAAGCAGCTGGAACTGATGGGATCATGACAGAAATGTTAAAAGCAGGGGGGGATATAGTGTTGGAGTGGTTGGTACTTTTGTTTAATAAATGTATGAAAGAGGGGAAGGTACCTAGGGATTGGCGGAGAGCATGTATAGTCCCTTTATATAAAGGGAAAGGGACAAAAGAGATTGTAAAAATTATAGAGGAATAAGTTTACTGAGTATACCAGGAAAAGTATACGGTAGAGTTATAATTGAAAGAATTAGAGGTAAGACAGAATGTAGAATTGCGGATGAGCAAGGAGGTTTCAGAGTGGGTAGGGGATGTGTAGATCAAGTGTTTACATTGAAGCATATATGTGAACAGTATTTAGATAAAGGTAGGGAAGTTTTTATTGCATTTATGGATTTAGAAAAGGCATATGATAGAGTGGATAGAGGAGCAATGTGGCAGATGTTGCAAGTTTATGGAATAGGTGGCAAGTTACTAAATGCTGTAAAGAGCTTTTATGAGGATAGTGAGGCTCAGGTTAGGGTGTGTAGAAGAGTAAAAGTAGGTCTTAGACAGGGATGTGTAATGTCACCATGGTTGTTTAATATATTTATAGATGGGGTTGTAAAAGAAGTAAATGCTAGGGTGTTCGGGAGAGGGGTGGGATTAAATTATGGGGAATCAAATTCAAAATGGGATTTGACACAGTTACTTTTTGCTGATGATACTGTGCTTATGGGAGATTCTAAAGAAAAATTGCAAAGGTTAGTGGATGAGTTTGAGAATGTGTGTAAAGGTAGAAAGTTGAAAGTGAACATAGAAAAGAGTAAGGTGATGAGGGTATCAAATGATTTAGATAAAGAAAAATTGGATATCAAATTGGGGAGGAGGAGTATGGAAGAAGTGATGTTTATATATATATATATATATATATATATATATATATATATATATATATATATATATATATATATATATATATATATATATATATATATATATATATATATATATAACCTTTAGACCTGGAGTATCTAAAAATATAACTAAATATTTACCTTCACAAATAACTAAATTAATATTGTAGTTACTGCTAAAAACAAGACAAAATATACACTTTATACTTCGAAATCTGAACCTTGAACCTTGATCACTTTAGCTCAGTTAATTCACAGTGATCGGCCTTTATACACCTTAGTTTTTCTTTTTTCCTTGAGGTTAAAAGATCAAAAGATCAAGTTAACAGCGGCAGTGAACCTTTTCTCAAGGTCGGAAGGTCAAATGATCAAGGTCAACCAGCCAGCGTGGACAGATTCTGCTCTCTAGGTCGTTAGATCACCATGGATTAAGCCTATTTATGTCACCTAAGACTGACCTTATTATCTAGGTCACCAGGTTACCAAGGGTTGACCCTAAAAGCTAGGTAAAAAGGATTGACCCATATGTAGTCACTAGGTTACCAAGTATTGACCCGAGTATCTAGATCACCAGGTCACCAAAGGTTGACCATTATCTAGGTCACCACAGATTGACTCCATTATCTAGGTAACCACAGATTGACCCCAATATCTAGGTCATCACGGACTGATACTATCATTAAGACCACTACTCCAACGTAAACTAACGTGTAAAGCTTCCGTTTAGGTCAAACCTGGTGAACTCGACTTGTAAAACAGATTGCTTTGTCAAAGAAGCAGATCGTATATTTATTAACTTAGTTGGGTAAGCCATATTGTATTGAACAATTTTTGGTAAGGTTAAGTTTGGTTGCAGAGATGTTTTGGTGCAATATTGAAAACATATGCATATCATCTTTATCTTAGCAGATATAGATTTTAATTCATAAGAGAGAGAAAATTTGTGGAGCACCTATAAAAGAGAAGGTTCATTTATGACAACCAGCCATTAGTCTAATGGCTATAATCATAACCATGATTTTTAAAGAGGTGGACGGATAAGCCAGCGGAAGTCCTCGGTCAGATGACCAAGAGCTTCAGCTGCGGGTCATATGACTAAGGCCTACATCAGGCTACACTTTTCCTGCTTCATACCATCTTGCACTTCCACTGCTGCTCCCACTTGCATCAACTGTAAGAGTGACCACCATACTCTTGCAGTCAAATGTCCAGTGCGTAAGGATATCCTCTCTAAGAAACTGAAGGAAGAAACTAAGAAGTCATCTGGAACCTCTCCTTCATACGCTGCAATTGCAAAGATTCAATCAACAACATCGAAGATTCTACAAGCCACTCAACAGTCGTCTCCACCACCTCTCACTACCCAACCTCCACCTGAAGATATCTCTACCAAATTCTATTACTGCATGATGTTTGCTCACATGCAAAAATGCTGCAAAACCTGGCTCTTTCAACACGACTATTAATGAACTTCTTGCACTTAACAACATGTCATGGTCGATTGGCTCGTCAAACCACGACCAACCAAGATCCTACCCAACCTTCGCCATCCACACCACCTTCCTCAACTCCACCACCGCCTTCTCCAAGAGGAAGAGGAAGAGAGGAAGAGAGGAGGACATTCTGCTGTTGACTCTCGCCCTGGCAGGTCACAGCAGCTCTCCTTACTTGCACAGTATCCCTACGATCCCCGTTGGGGAGGGGAACCTCTACCATCTCCACGATGTCTCATCGTGTGAGAATTAAGCCCAAGTCTGCTGTCGTCGATGACGCCACGAAGCTTGAGCTTGCAGCTTCTCTCAACACTTGTCTGCACGCAAAGTTCTCCAAGATCACGTCACTGAAAGAAGCTTTCATCGTCACTTTTCTCGATGATACTGAAGCTGACAAGGTGCTTACACCTACTGCCATGAAGACCTTAGAAGACCGCGGCTTTACCATCTCTACGTCACCATACATGCTTGCAAAACGTTCAGTGTTTATGAAACGTCTTGACAAGCTGATCACGAACATGTCCATCCAGGAAATTACGACATCTCTTGAAGACCTCAACACCTGGGCCAAGATTGACACTGTAGTGAAGATCCCCAACGCTTCCTCAATGCTCAAGGTCACATTCCTGGACGTTACCATGGCGACCAGAGCACTGTCTGATGGCCTGGCCATCTCTTACTACTACATCAACCCTCGACAGATTGAACCTGAACGCTTCACGTACATAACACCTTGCTGGACATGTTACTCGTACAGTCACTCTACTGCCGACTGCCACGTGAAGAATAAGATATGTTCCACCTGTGGGTCTGCAGGACACGATTTTCGTTCTTGCACTTCCACTGCTGCTCCCACTTGCATCAACTGTAAGAGTGACCACCATACTCTTGCATCCAAGTGTCCAGTGCGAAAGGATATCCTTTCTAAGAAACTAAAGGAAGAAACAAAGAAGTCATCTGGAACCTCTCCTACATACGCTGCAATTGCCAAGATTCAGTCAACAACATCCAAGATTCTACAAGCCACTCAACAGTCGTCTCCACCATCTCTCACTACCCAACCTCCACCTGATGATATTTCTACCAAATTCTATTACTGCATGATGTTTGCCCACATGCAAAATGCTGCAAAACCTGGCTCTTTCAACACGACTATTAATGAACTTCTTGCACTCAACAACATGCCATCATTTAACTTCCCTGCAAGTCCACCATCAGCTGAAATTTTGAAAATAATCCCGAAGATCGTCAGTTTTGAAGCGCCAGATGACTTGAAGGAATTAATAATTGACAATGACGACGCATCCTTTTTTGAATCCTCCAATCAACGTTCACCTGATAACATCCAAGTCAGCACTACGTCTCCTATTCGTCGATCGCCTCCTATTCGTCGATTGGCCCTTCGTGGCGGCGTACTTCCTTCACCTCCACTCACCACTACTCATATGGACCAATCAGAAGCCACGATTCTACCACAGTTTTCTACACACTCTCTAGCGGAGACACCAACATTGAAAAAACCTTCATTGCTGCAACCACCAACAAAAACCTCTCCAGTCATCACTCGACGTATTAATACAGAAGACCAACATCGAGATCAATACCTGCACTGGAATGATATAACTTTTTATACGACTCCTGACCAAGAACCCACCATGAATGTCGACACTTTGTACGAGAAATTACACGACAGAACAGTCAAGTTTACAAATCGTAAAGGATCCCACTGCTCCTTCACTACACTCCAGATGACCCTTGACCAGTTACAAGCCGACCCAGCATTTCGACCCAAGATTACAAGACTACTCATCGTTTCCTTCCAACAACTGCACAACATAAGGAATGCCTCCAACACTGAAGAAATGAAGTAACTCCTGACTCACAATTTAACGACACCTGACCAATCAAGAAGCTAGCCTCCCTTGACCACGCCTCCAGCTTCTGCCAGCCTCCAATCAACATCAAGATGCAGCAATCTTCCATCCAGCAAGTTGCAGTCAGCACCTGCAGAGTTCCTGCTGTCTTCTATGTCGTCTTCGTTATTGTTTATCCAGGCTTAGCAGTTGGGTCTAGTCCTGACTCTTCTCTCTTCGACTCAAGACATTCCTCTCACCGTCTATTCTTCGCACTTTCCCCACTTGCCCCTCGCCCCTCGCCCCTCGCCCCTCGTGGGTCCTTACCTGTGAGTCCTTGATTGATTGATTGATTGCCTTCTCTACTTCGCTCACGTCCACCACCTGGATCACTATGCGTTAAACACAAAGGACTCTCGTTCTTCACCACGACGCAATACCCCAGCCCCATGACTCGCCTAGAATCATCCAACATCTCCAAGACAACACTGCAAAGTACACCAGCCACGAAAAGCCATTCCCTACCATCAACCAGATATTCCAACAACTCCAAACCAACGAACTCTTCTACAGCTCTCCTATACCTGTGACACAACTCTCTAGAACAAAATTCAATGCACTGAAAAGCGGTTCAAGAGAATAACCAACTCATCCTGTTTGCTGCCTACTGACTCCCAGCTCCTACCGCTGCCTTCGCCATCCTCTCCTAGTGAGCCAAGTAACGACATCATTCAAGCCTCTCCATCTACGGTTCCAGTACTTCGGTACCACATGTCCCAAAGTGGTTGGGCCACTTGCCTTGATTCCTCCTCTTCCCCTCCTTCCCATCCTTCCTCATCCTTCTTCCATCCCATCTCACGACAGCTCTCGTCGTCTTCTTCGATTCGATTCGACCATCGCAACCAGCCATACTTATATATATATATATATATATATATATATATATATATATATATATATATATATATATATATATATATATATATATATATATATATATATATATAAGAAGATACTACCTCTAGAACTTTACTGGGACCCTTATACTGAGAGAAGACAATAAATGTACCTCAGGGTTAGTTTAGTTTAATTTGTTTATTATGCACCACATACCCATCCTGTGGGAGGTAGTCAAAAGATTACAGAGGTACATAAAGGGTCCAGGAACTGGGCGGAAAACTCAAGGTTCTCCCCGGAGATGTTTGAATATTTTCTTCTCCTACAGGAAAAGAAACACTTTCACCATCATTCACATTATCACTGTCTTGCCAAAGGCCCGCAGATGCAACAGTAAATATGAAACAGTAAATATTCCAAACCCCTCCTTTAGAGTGCAGTATGTATGTATATTTTGCATTTATGCTTATTATTCTCATATTTATTCAACAAGATCATACTGCATCCATTTCAATGTCATTTTTTCTTGGTTATGTTTCAGCCATCATAGTGCTGCTTCAGGTGTCACTGTATTCTCTAGACTCAATAACCTTTTACAGAGTTGTTTGTTTATATGTTTGTAATTACAGAGGTAGAATGCTTCTAACTTCTCACAGGAACTTGGTATAGAATTCCCACATTGTGAGAAAAAAGTCATAATCTGACAAAAACATTTATTTGTCTCACATCTTTAAATTTAATAGGAAAATAATAATAAACCTCGAGTGCAGGGCCAAGATAAACCTTCAGTGCAGTGCTAAGATAAACCTTCAGTGCAGTGGTGAGATAAACCTTCAGTGCAGTGCTAAGAAAAACCTTCAGTGCAGTGCTAAGATAAACCTTCAGTGCAGTGGTGAGATAAACCTTCAGTGCAGTGCTAAGAAAAACCTTCAGTGCAGTGCTAAGATAAACCTTCAGTGCAGTGCTAAGATAAACCTTCAGTACAGTGCTAAGAAAAACCTTCAGTGCAGTGCTAAGATAAACCTTCAGTGCAGTGCTAAGATAAACCTTCAGTGCAGTGCTAAGATAAACCTTCAGTGCAGTGGTGAGATAAACCTTGAGTGCAGTGCTAAGATGAACCTTCATTTCAGTGCTAAGATAAACCTTAAGTGCAGTGGTAAGATAAACCTTGAGTGCAGTGCTAAGATAAACCGACTGTCAGTTAATAATTTAAAACTTTAGGATTGCTTAACAGTTGAACCAAATATATTACCCTAAATAATGTCGAAAAGAATTTCTAGAATGTATCGTCAGATCAGATCAGATATGACTCACAGGTAAGGACCCACGAGGGGCGAGGGGCGAGGGGCGAGGGGCGAGGGGCGAGGGGCGAGTGGGGACAGTGCGAAGAATAGATGGTGAGAGGAATGTCTTGAGTTGAAGAGAGAAGAGTCAGGACTAGACCCAACTGCTAAGCAATGTATCGTCTTATTGCGTAACACATGATCTACATGTTGTAAATTTGTACATATATGTGTGTGAGTGTGTGTGTGTGTGTGTGTATGTGTGTGTGTATGTGTGTGTGTGTGTGTGTGTGTGTATGTGTGTATGAGTGTGTTAATCAGGGTAAAGTGAACCTGTCATCACGATAAGCTGGTTATTTATCTTAAGAAATTTAAAACAAGAAAATAATGGTTGACTGGAGGCAGAGTAATAACAATACTACGGTGTCTGCTGTACCTTAACTTACTGACAAACATGAAATATAATATAAGAAACATGTTAAGGCAGGGGAGTGAACATGCAGCGCTTTTAAGACATAGTTTGCAATTCTGGCTTATAAACCAAAGCAGATTACAAATCCGTTGCTGCGATAACACTGCGGAAATCAGCTTGAAGCTCACGAAATTATATACAGTATTTCACTTATGTTAAATTATAGTACCTATATTTAAGCTGAAATAAGTTTGGCAGGATTAAGGTAAATTACTCTATATTATGTTAATTTTAGCATGGATAGTTGAAGTAAAGTTAATTTTGGGGGTAAAACTAAATGTTTATATATATACTATACTAATTCATTATCTTTATTTAGGAATAAGACCAAAATTTCGAAAAAAAATTAGGGCAGCTCTGTTTGACCGACTCTGCCTCAAACAACAACATTTATACACATTAGGAGAGTTATATATGTTAGGATAGGAGATGATGAATATGCTAGAAGAGGGAAGTTTATATAATAGTTTAAGAGCATGTGTAGACCACGTTAGGGTACTCTACACGTTATGGTAACGTGTGTACACGCTAGGGCAATGTACACGTTATGGTAGGGTGTGTACACGTCTTGGTAGGAAGGTTCACATGCCTGCTGCTCCAGTGCTGGTCAGAGGAACTACAGCAGTCATCTTGACACCTGAAGCATCTGCCTCCACCACCAGCCTCTCTTCCGTCTTCTTCTGTGACGTAGAAAGTTCAGTATTACAAATTATGCTAAAAAATGGACTATTGCATTGATTTAATTTATTAAGTTTGAAGCCTCTCCATTACACGATGGCAATTAAGGCTGCATAGTACCTGTACACCACCTGACAATGATACTTTATTCTCTAGATTTTTTTTTTTTGACGCACTGGCTGTCTCCCATTGAGGCAAGGTGACCCATAAAAGAAACACTTTCATCATCATTCACATTATCACTGTCTTGCCAGAGGATCGCAAATACGACAAATCAGATGTCCCTCTAAACAGCAAATATCCCAAACCTCTCCTTTAAAGTGCAGGCACTGTACTTCCAGCCTCCAAGACTCAAGTCCGGCTAACCGGTTTCCCTGTTACTAACACAAAAACTAAAAAAAAAAAATCCAAGTGTATGTTGCTTCTGTTACACAGAACTAGAGATATAAGCATCAGAATAAATACAAAGTTTAAACTTGCAAAATTAAATAGTTTACACAAAGTCCTACTCAGTTTAACAGCAGATAAACTCAGGACTGTCACAGTTATCCTGATGACATCCTAGATAACACTAAAACTCTTGGTAAATGCATAAGGTGTCCAGTGGCTTGGTAGGTAATGTTCTCGCTTCACACACTTAATATCTTTGGTTCGATCACCGGCAAGGGTTGAAACTTTAGAATGTGTTTCCTTGAGACACCTACTGTCCATGTTCACCTATTGATAAAATAGGTACCTGGGTGTTAGTGGACTGGTGTGGGTCGCATCCTGGGAACAAAATTGACCTAATTTGCGCGAAATGCTCAGCATAAGAAGCGACTTTCTATATAGTAGTATGTCATTGATGTCAGCTAGGTCTGTATACCTTGTACATGTACTTGTAGTAAATAAAGATTATTATTATATATCACAGTCTGATCATAAAAAATATCGTTGTTAATACATTCAAAAGATGTGGCAACATGCAGGTGAAGTTCCCGATTCAAAGAAATGAATCTGAGTTTAACTGGTTCGGATGAAATCTAATTTCCTCTCAGGTGCTGAGGAATAAGTCATGCGCAACAACTGCCGTCTTGAATAACGAAACGTTCGCCTGACAAGTGAAGATAAAATTTCGTTCGGATTTTTAACCCCGGAGGGTTAGCCACCCAGGATAACCCAAGAAAGTCAGTGCGTCATCGAGGACTATCTAACTTATTTCCATTGGGGTCCTTAATCTTGTTCTCCAGGATGCGACCCACACCAGTCGACAGTCGACTAACACCCGGGTACCTATTTGCTGCTAGGTGAACAGGACAATAGGTGTAAGGAAACGTGTCGAAACGTTTCCACCCGCCGGGAATCGAACCCGGGCCCTCCGTGTGTGAAGCGGGAGCTGTAGTCACCAGACCACCGGGCCACCAGGGTTTCGTTAATAAAGATGTCGAAGTGTTTCACACGTGTCTTACTTATCAACTTATCTTACTTGACATTCTTAAAATGATAAGTCTGTGTAGTATATCATATGGATTTAGTGTTGCTTCAATAATAATAATAATAATAATAATAATAATAATAATAATAATAATATTATTATTATTATTATTATTATTATTATTATTATTATTATTATTATTATTATTATTATTATTATTATTTTAATAGATGAAAATAAAAATATCTTGATATTCCAGGAACAAATTAAGTGGAGATAAGGTGAGCTTAATCACTGTATCGTGAATCATCTTACCGGGAAAAAGTAATGACGGAGTCTGCCAGTTGTTGTAGCACCAAGGTGTGTGGAGTGTCCCTCCATCATGGTAGTGATGGAGTACCCGCCCGGGTTATCCCAGGAGATGTGACCACCACGAGCACCCACCGCCTTTATCTCAGGAGCTGTAAGGTATAAAAGTTGAGTAACCCAAAGTATTATGAGTTTAAAATGTATATTCATTTTAGATACAGCTCACATTTTTTGAAGGTTTTAATGCTCTCTATCACTCTGCATACTGTTGTTTGCCTGATATAGTTAATTAAGGTAATTTCATAGAAACTGTAATCGTTTCCTCTCTAAAACTAGACCATGACTTTCGTTTCTTTGTAAATATACCGTAATTTTATCCTTGAGTTACAAAGATATATTATATTCCCTTATATTTGCTCTCACATAAACCAAATCCTATCATGTCGACTCATGAAACTCAAACTTCTATTTCAGTATGACCAGCTTCCAGTCCCATTGTACGCAGTAGTATTCCCACATTATGTCTATAAATACATAGTAACTTACAACACATTTGCGGCTTTTTCTAGGGGAGGTTTTATATCTTATTTCAAATAAAAACATGTACGCAGTTATAAATATACCAATGTATTCTTAGATGTTTATACATTTCCCATGAAATAACATAAGCGTGTATTATACATTATAAAGGGAACTGCACAGATTTAGTGCCTCATGTAGAACATGAGGGAGGGAAGGGGAAGTGGTGGAGATTTCTGTAGAGTGTAGGCAAAATGGAAGAAACTTCTTTATATATATATATATATATTTTAGATTGCAACAGCACCTAAGTTATTAATCTGGGGTTGTAATGTGTGTTCATTATTCATGAACTCGGGGTAGTGATAGGTGTTGTTTACTCATGAATGTAGAGTAGTGATGTGTGTTTGGTGTTTATAAACGTGAGGTTGTAATGGGTATTGCGTTATATGAATTAGGGATTAATATTGGTTGCTCATTATTCATGAAAATGAGGTGCTCCAAGTACTTAGTCCTTCCTCTTATCCACTGGGATTTTAAGGCTACAATCTTACTATATATATATATATATATATATATATATATATATATATATATATATATATATATATATATATATATATATATATATATATATATATATATAAATTATATATATATATATATATATATATATATATATATATATATATATATATATATATATATATATATATATATATATATATATATATATATACTACCAAACATCCTATATTCTCTTACGTAATTAGGGATGCAACCACACAGGGAGATGCATGTCTATGCATGGTATGTGAAGAACAAATGAACACTGAATATTCTTGGTGCTCTAAGGAAAAACATAAATTAATGCATACTTACAAATCAGGAAGAGCTCCGCCTCTCCGCTCGTAAGCACGGTGTGGCTATTAACGTCTCTGTTAAGTACAACCACATTCACCTTGCCTTCAGACAAACTGAATGTACTTGTTTCTATAAGTATGTTTTCAAAGCACAGAATGCCCTGCATTGTCTGTGTCGTCCGTCGGCTCTTCAGTATTTTTCCTTGACTGTTGATCATTATGAGCTCGAGGTAACTGGAAACATCGCTTGCAGTGGCATCCTCCTGATCGAAACATACGCTAGTATCAGCAGAGTTCAGTTCACTATTCCATTTAAGAGTAAGCTGCCGTACAGAGAAACCTGTTGGGGTGAAAAGTCATTAAGTTTTCTATTACTCGCCATTTCCAGATAGGAATTTCCTACACAATTCTGTGTATGTCCTAATTAAGGACACGTGCATGCACACTGGCCTGTACGAGTTTCAAATTGAAGTGATAGAGTAACAATTCAAAAAAATATTCGCAATAACTGCTTGCGTTTCATTTTATTTCTACCATAAATTAAAAGCATATGATATTATGTAGAATATTTGTTTGAGTAAAGAGTGTGTATAAATCTATAAAACAAACGAATTAACTTGACCTATATGCATGTTTTTTTTTCAGCGTCTTCATTTTTAAGTGTGTGTACATATACACAAATAACCCGCACATAGAAGAGAGGAGCCTACAACAGCGTTTCGGTCCGACTTGGTCCAAGTCGGACCGAAATGTCGTCGTAAGCTCCTCTCTTCTATGTGCGGGTTATTTGTGTATCGTTCCAGTCACGGTATTGTGCCTTTTTTGTTATTTGTGTGTACATATCTTATAATACATTTGATAATTTAATTTAATTCGTGTTTATGGAATCAAGATATTCTAGATGTTAGTATATAGGTGAATTGCAACCTTAATGGCCGACGTGCTTTAAACTTGAACAACTAAATAATTAAGTGTGGAAAATTTTGATAAGTTTCCTGTGATTTGTATGTAATAATTGGTAGAGATGATACTCTTTATATACAACATTGCAGGTGTAATATTGGCGTGATTTTTGAAGTAAGAAGTTGATTAAGTAAAGTGTAATTATTGTAATTTACAAATTAATATTCTGATAAAGAAAATATTTTACACACCTTAAAATATCACTAAATTTAAATATATATGTACAAGATGAACGTTAGGGAAAAGCATCGAATATGGCATAACGTGAGATGCGGATCGGGAGTTTACGAATTTTAATTATGTGTAATCGAAGCCGTTATCAATAATAGCGATATAATTCTTTTACTACAAGATAAGTGAAGAAGAAATACATCTGGAAGTGTCCAGATATCTGATAAAATTGTCAGAATAATGATATGATGGAAAACAGGAGGCGGTAGCTGAATGTAACACCATATTGCCTGCCCCATGTATTATTAAATAATTAATGTATGTCTCCCAGTGTACAATAAACTGCATACAACAGGTAAGGAAGCTACTTATTGGCCAATATTAGGTTGCCTTCCTGTCAGGCGTTAGGATGTATCACCCGTGGAATAAATGGGTGTCTTTTTTCTAATTAAGTGTTTAATGTGTAATTAGTAGTTTAAACAAATTACTCATGCCAAATCTTTCAATAATTTTCAATATATAGTCCACATAAATTTGCAAGTGGTACTGGCTTAAATTTTCATAAAAAATATACAGGAACCATATGTTGCTAATCTAGAGTCCCGAAGTGAGTTGGGGAGTTGAGACGGTGGGCAGTGAAGGAGGGACATTGTCTGCGAGCCCAGTGTTCCTGAAGTCCCCCCATGTCTCCAAGATACAGCATTATCAGTAAGTACAATCTGTTTTAGGTGTGTCAAGAGTTCTAACCAGTTATGTGTGTGGAAGATTAGTTGAAGATTGTGCTTGTGAAAATTCCCGTACATTATTTCTCACACAAAGTAAATATTTGGATTTTACTAACCTGTAGTCATAGGCATTGTAGAGACCGCTTGGTGAGTGATTTTAAAGGATTCGTCATTTTGTGAAACAGAACAAGTGTACTCTGTGTCTGGTATAAGCTCTACAAAGTACCCGAAGCATGAACCGAGGCCTGTACAGTTAACATGTGCAGTTTTAAATGATGTATCTGTTTCATCAGTGCTTGTTCTTTCAATTTTGAATAAATTGGCATTTTCTTTGTTTTCCCAAACCATTTCCAACGTATAGCTTGTTAAAGCCATCACTCGTAAATTATAGTCTGGAAGAAATTTATAAAAAAACATTTAATTATACATAATAAGGACGAACATTATGTGGGTAATTATCAAACATTGTTGTAGTTGTTTGTAAGCTAATGATCTAAGTAAAAAAAATGGATTACCATTATAATATAGTGATTGGGGAATGGGAGAAAATTAAATTCGTTTCAAGAAAGGACAGGATAAGTCCCCTTCCGTGAATGAAAAGCCTTTCAGCAGCATCCATGCACCTCCCTTGTTGAGATGAAAGTGTTTTAAACACTCCGGCAGTTTCCCACCGAGGTAGGGTGACCAGAAAGAGGAAAACACTTTCACCGTCATTCATTCAATCAATGTCTTGCCAGAAAGGCGCAAACTTCACAGTTCAGATGACCCCTCAAACCACAACATCCCCACCCCTCCTTCAGAGTGCAGGCACTGTACTTACCACCTTCAGATCCCAAGTTCATCTAACCGATTTCCCTGAATCCTTTCATAAATGTTACTTTGCTCACACTCCAACAGCACGTCAGATCATAAAAGTCACTAACCTCAACTCCTAGCTAACACTCACACAAGCCTGTTAGATGTTCAAGCCCCTAGCACTGAAAACCTTCTTTACCCTCTCCAACCTTTCCTAGGTCGACCGCTGTCATTCCATCCCTTTACCTCATTAATACGCATTCCAAGTCATCCTTGGTTACTGTCTCCTCTCTATATGTTCAAACCACTTTAACAATCCCTCCTCAGCTCTCTGGATAATACTTTAGGTAATTCCACACCTCCTACTCCTCAGACTCTGAATTCTCTGCATAATATTCCCACCACAAATTGCCCTCAAGCATGACATCTCTACTGCCTCCTGACTCCTCATTGCTGTAATGTTTAAACCCCATGCTTCATAACCATATAACATTGTTGGTACCACTATGCTCTGATACATTCCCCTTTTTGACTCCATGGATAAAGTTCCTCTCCACAGATGCCTCAATGCGCTCCAGGGTTGGGCAAACTTTTCAGTGCAGGAGCCACATTCAGAAATTCACAATTTAAACGGCCGCATAGTATATTAAGTAAAATAATCAATATTTAAAATAGCAAAAATAAAAGGTTATAAAAAATTATTTTTATAAAGTAGAAACTTCATATGAAATACAGTTATTTGAAAACAAAGTAACTCAGTAAGTAACAGAACACTGTCAATGAGAATGATGAATCTGACTGCAGTCATTTACCAGTTTGTTAAAATTAGGTGTCAAGTTGCTAGTGCTGATCCGTTAACACTGACTGAAAGAAGATAACCTGAGCTTGTTACCACCTGCAGCTCATAAGACTGCCATCCCCACGAGCCCCTTTGGGGCGGGGCAGATGGCAGACCAGAGGCCTAGCTTCTCCCTACGAGCCCCGTGAGGGCGGGAACTGTGGCTGGGCCTGGGGACACTTGGTCCCAAAGATGAGGGGGGTGCTTGTACCTCCTCCCATGGGAGACTTAGGTTTCGAGATACTCCCCAGATAAGGAGCCAAGGCCGGGTCACCACTCTTGGAAAAGACCCGGGCCGGGAGAGTACCGGTGAATAAAGAAAAAAAAACTGACTGAAGAACAGATATGTCCCACAACTATTTAATTTCGAATTTTAAAGGTTTATAGTCTATAAAATTTGTAGCCCAATCTGGCAACAATGATAATCATTTGTGCTTACAACAAAGTTGCCAGAGTAGCCATTTGCGGGTAACATGTTAATGTCCCACAATATTATTTGGCGTTGCGTGGTAACTTTTTTTTCAATTTACTAACATTTTGCCCCTAAATAACGTGAGTATATGACTTGATCCTGGCGGGTCGCTTGAAAACCTTTGGCGGTCCGCATGCAGCCCGCCGGCCGTAGTTTGCACACCTCTAGGCTACCCATTCTTCCCCTCGGTTAGTATCGTCCTCACCTCACACACAAGAGGGTTTGGAATTGATCCCCCAGAAGGATAGAAACATTGGGCGTGTTTCCTCACACATTCTATCCCTGTCCACCTAGCAGTAAGTAGGTACATGGGTGTTAATCGACTGCTATGTGTCGCATCCTTGGGGACATGATTAACTTAGCCTATTCTTCATAACTAGAGTCCATCTATGAAGAATGCCAATTCTGTAAAATTAAATCTATATTTACTGTATCATTATTATTATCATTATAAATCCTATGGTTCACCTCAACTTTCAAAGAACCAACCGCCAAAATCACTACCAAATATCTGAATGCATTTACTTCCATATTTGCTGCCTCAAATTTGATAACCAAACTTTATTGGGTAAACTGTTTTAATACAATCATCACCTTGCTCTTTAAAATGTTCTCTTTTAATTTCCTTCTTTTAAATATCCACCCAAATTCTCTTACCAACCTCTGCAACTTTTCTTCAGAATCTTAAAAAAACACCGTGTCATAGTTTAAAAGTAATCGTGTCAACTTCTATTTTGGATTAGATTCATAATAGTTTAATCCCAGACTACTCTCTAACACCCTAGCGTTCACTTTTCTTAAACACACACACACACACACTGGAGGAACTGGAGGACAGGAAAGATAGGGGGGATATGATAAAGACATATAAAACACTAAGAGGACTTGACAAGGTGGACAGACAGGATGTTCCAGAGATGGGACACAGCAACAAGGAGTCACAGATGAACCACAGGGATGTTAGGAAATATTTCTTCAGTAACAGAGTAGTCAGGAAGTAGAATAGTGGGGCCAGGAGCTGTGAATCGATCCCTGCAACCACAACTAGGTGACTACACACACACACACACACACTCATGCATACATACATACATATATATATTATATATATATATATATATATATATATATATATATATATATATATATATATATATATATATATATATATATATATATATGTCGTGCCGAATATGTAAAACTGGTCAATTAGCAAGAACTCATTTAAAATTAAGTCCTTTCTAAAATTTTCTCTTATACGTTTAAAGATATATTTTTTTCATTAATGTTGATGTAAAAATTTATAATTTTGCATCAAAAGGAACTTATAAAACTTACCTAACCTTATTATAACAAGAACAATTTATTTTAGCCTAACCCAACAAAATATATTTTAGATTTGTTTACAATAATTTAATACTAAACAAACACAGTTAAATATATTTTATTCGTTAGGTTCAGAATGATTTTGGCGAAATTATTGCATACACAAATTTTCACTTGTCCTATATGGCAAGATGAGCGTTGCTATTTAAGCCAAGATCGCAAGTTCTGCCTATTCGGCACGACATACATACATACATACATACATATATATATATATATATATATATATATATATATATATATATATATATATAGGTATGTATATATATATACATTTATTTATTTATTATCACACTGGCCGATTCCCACCATGGCAGGGTGGCCCGAAAAAGAAAAACTTTCCCCATCATTCACTCCAACACTGTCTTGCCAGAAGGGTGCTTTACACTACAGTTTTTAAACTGCAACATTAACATCCCTCCTTCAGAGTGCAGGCTCTGTACTTCCCATCTCCAGGACACAAGTCCGGCCTGCCGGTTTCCCTGAACCCCTTCATAAATGTTACTTTGCTCACACTCCAACAGCACGTCAAGTATTAAAAACCATTTGTCTCCATTCACTCCTATCAAACACGCTCACGCATGCCTGCTGGAAGTCCAAGCCCATCGCACACAAAACCTCCTTTACCCCCTCCCTTCAACCTTTCCTAGGCCGACCCCTACCCCGCCTTCCTTCCACTACAGACTGATACACTCTTGAAGTCATTCTGTTTCGCTCCAATCTCTCTACATGTCCGAACCACCTCAACAACCCTTCCTCAGCCCTCTGGACAACAGTTTTGGTAATCTCGCACCTCCCCCTAACTTCCAAACTACGAATTCTCTGCATTATATTCACACCACACATTGCCCTCAGACATGACATCTCCACTGCCTCCAGCCTTCTCCTCGCTGCAACATTCATCACCCATGCTTCACACCCATATAAGAGTGTTGGTAAAACTATACTCTCATACATTCCCCTCTTTCCATCCATGGACAAAGTTCTTTGTCTCTCTCTCTCTCTCTCTCTCTCTCTATATATATATATATATATATATATATATATATATATATATATATATATATATATATATATATATGTCGTGCCGAATATGTAAAACTGGTCAATTAGCAAGACAAAGTTCTTTGTTTCCACAGACTCCTAAGTGCACAACTCACCCTTTTCCCCTCATCAATTCTATGATTCACCTCATCCTTCATAGACCCATCCGCTGACACGTCCACGCCCAAATATCTGAATATATTCACCTCGTCCATACTCTCTCCCTCCAATCTGATATCCAATCTTTCATCACCTAATCATTTTGTTATCCTCATAACCTTACTCTTTCCTGTATTCACTTTTAATTTTCTTCTTTTGCACACCCTACCAAATTCATCCACCAATCTCTGCAACTTCTCTTCAGAATCTCCCAAGAGCACAGTGTCATCAGCAAAGAGCAACTGTGACAACTCCCACTTTATGTGTGATTCTTTATCTTTTAACTCCACGCCTCTTGCCAAGACCCTCGCATTTACTTCTCTTACAACCCCATCTATAAATATATTAAACAACCACGGTGACATCACACATCCTTGTCTAAGGCCTACTTTTACTGGGAAATAATTTCCCTCTTTCCTACATACTCTAACTTGAGCCTCACTATCCTCGTAAAAACTCTTCACTGCTTTCAATAACCTACCTCCTACACCATACACTTGCAACATCTGCCACATTGCCCCCCTATCCACCCTGTCATACATACACACACACACACACACACACACACACACACATATATATATATATGTATATATATATATATATATATATATATATATATATATATATATATATATTATATATATATATATATATATATATATATATATATATATATATATATATATATATATATACATACATATATATATGTATATATGTATATATATATATATATATATATATATATATATATATATATATATATATATATATATATATATATATATATATATAATATATATATACATATATATATATATATATATATATATATATATATATATAATATATATATATATATATATATATATATTCTTTATTAACACATCGGCCGTCTTCCACCAAGGTAGGGTGGCCAGAAAAAGAACGTCAAGTCCTAAAAGCAATTTGTTCCTATCTAACATGCTCATGCATGCTTGCTGGAAGTAAAAGCCCCTCGCACACAAAACCTCATTTACCCCCTCCCTTCAACCTTTTCTAGGCCGACCCCGCCTTCCCTCCACTACAGATTTATACACTCTAGAAGTCATTCTATTTTGTTCCAACCTCTCTACATGTTCGAACCACCTCAACAACCCTTCCTCAGCCCTCTAGATAATAGTTTTGGTAATCCCACACCTTCTCCTAATTTCCAAACTACGAATTCTCTGCATTATATTCACACCACACATTGCCCTCAGACATGACATCTCCACTGCCTCCAGCCTTCTCCTTGTTGCAAAATTCACCACCCATGCTTCACACCGATGTAAGAGCGTTGGTATAACTATACTCTCATACATTCCCCTCTTTCCATCCATGGACAAAGTTCTTTGTCTCTCTCTCTCTCTCTCTCTCTCTCTCTCTCTCTCTCTATATATATATATATATATATATATATATATATATATATATATATATATATATATATATATATATATATATATATATATGTATGTATGTATGTCGTGCCGAATATGTAAAACTGGTCAATTAGCAAGAACTCATTTAAAATTAAGTCCTTTATAAAATTTTCTCTTACACGTTTAAAGATATATTTTTTTCATTAATGTTAATGTAAAAATTTTTAATTTTGCACCAAAAGAATCTTAGAAAACTTACCTAACCTTATTATAACAAGAGCAATTTATTTTAGCCTAACCCAACTAAATATATTTTAGGTTTGTTTACAGTAATTTAATACTAAACAAGCACAGTGAAATATATTTTTTTCGTTAGGTTCATATTGATTTTGGCGAAATTATTGCATACACAAATTTTCACTTGTCCTATATGGCAAGATGAGCGTTGCTATTTAAGCCAAGATTGCAAATTCTGCCTATTCGGCACGACATATATATATATATATATATATATATATATATATATATATATATATATATATATATATATATATATATATATATATATATATATATATATATATTATATATATTGAACAATATATAGGGAAGTACCACCTCTATAACTGGACTGGGGACCCTCATCCTCAGAGAAGACAATAAACGTACCTCAGGGAAAAATCAAGGTTCTCCCCAGGTGCTGTTTGAATATTTTCTTCTCCTACCACCCCTATATTTTATATTATATGGGAACATTTATTAATTAATAGACAGAATACATTTACAGAAAACACAAACATGAATACAATGGTACAATGTATTAAAGATCATGAATTTCCTCCAGCTCCTCTAAAGCCAGATGCGAGCCAAGTATGCAGCAAGCCTTTCCCCTCTGGATGGCCACGCTGAGGCGCTGGAACATGAAAGTGGCTGCCCTTGGGTCCCTGGTGGTGTCGATGAGTCTGGGACCCAGTTCTTTAAGGAAACATGCGACATTTTTTCCCCATGATCCCAAGGTCTCTGATCCCACTGGGACAAATTGATACTGTTGGCTTATGTCCCTGTACTTGCTGATCTTATACTCCTCCCTGTGGTCAGCAGCTCCTCCCTGTCGCCCAACACTGTGATGGATGTAGGTATCGGCCATCGTGGACACACAGGTATAGTCCCATGCTAAGAGCTTGCCATTCTTCCAAGGATAGATGGTGATCCCGTCGGGGCGGTTTGCTGGGTTGTGGGTATTGTTGGCTGCTAGTGATCGGGGCTCCCTCTCAGCTGGGCATCCAGCTGTAGCAAGGGTTCTCTTAATGATGTCATTGACCTCATTGTGTCTTGCATGCCAGCCCTTGGTTTTGGAACAGTTAAGACCATGTAGACTGTATTGGTCTGCTTGGGCTTCACCGCAAATACACATATATTCTGTGTGAATTGGGGCAGCAAGGCGCAGAGCCACTGCAATACGGAGGGTCTTAGGGTCGAGTCGCATTCCCATTGCCGATATGGGAATTGTTTGGAGGAAGTCCCCGGAGTGTCGAATAGGTAAAACTTGCTGTTTTGGCTTAAATAGCAATGTTCTTCTTTCCAAATAAGGCAAGCAAAAATTTGCGCATGAAATAATTTTGCAAAAGTCATTCTGAACCTAACGAAAAAAAATATATTTCATTGTGTTTGATTATTATTAAATTACTGTAAACTTATCTAAAATATCTTTAGTAGGACTAGCCTAAATTAAATTACGCTTGTTATAATAAGATTAGGTAAGTTTTCTAAGGTTATTTTGGTACAAAATTATTAATTTTTACATGAACATAAGTGAAAAAATATATCTTAAACCGTATGAGAGGAAATTTTAGAAAGGACTTAATTTTAAATGGGTTCTTTCTAAATGACCAATTTTACCGATTTGGCACGAAATATACATCAGTAACAACACTGCGACTAGCCAAGGATTCGAACCCATGTCGTTTTGGCCTGCCTCATGGTGAGCGAAACTCACATAATGCCCTAACCCACAGGACCATCAAATCCTACAAAAATCAAGCACCCAGCAGAGCTAAGTGTTTTACCTTGATCCGAGGACATATATATTTCATGCCAAATCGGTAAAATTGATCAATTAGAAAGAACCCATTTAAAATTAAGTCCTTTCTAAAATTTCCTCTAATACGGTTAAGGATATATTTTTTTCATTTATATTCATGTAAAAATTAAAAATTTTGCACCAAAACAACCTTAGAAAACTTACCTAATCTTATTATAACAAGTGCAATTTAATTTAGGCTAGTCCTACTAAATATATTTTAGATAAGTTTACAGTAATTTAACAATAATAAAAATAACCAACCCATCGGGTCGGTTTGCAGGGTTGTGGGTATTGTTGGCTGCTCGGGGCTCCCTCTCGGCTGGGCATCCAGCTGTAGCAAGACTTCTCTTTATGATGTTGTTGACCTCATTGTGTTTGCATGTCAGCCCTTGGATTTGGAACAGTTAAGACCATGTAGACCGTATTGGTCTGTTTGTGCATCGCCACAAATACACATATATTCCGTGTGAATTGGGGCAGCAAGGAGCAGAGCCACTGCAATAGGGTCTTAGGGTCGAGGCGTGTTCCCATTGCCGACATGGGAACTGTTTGGAGGAAGTCCCCAATGATGTGCACTCACAGCTTGGAGATGGGCAGTCTCCTTGTCTGATGTTACAGCCCTAGGCATGTTGACAAGCACCTTTTCAGCGATGGGGCCATCCCAACTTGACTGTTTGTAGGCCAGTGCTGCACTAGGTTTTGGTGCTGGAGCAGCAAGAGTCTCCCACTCAAGTGATGGCACTGGCGTAGCTAGGGTCCTGTATTCCTGCTGAGTCACTGAGGTTGTCTGGAAGAATTTGATGCTATGGAAGAGAATAGGAAAGCTCGTAAGGCAATCTGGGAGGATTTGCGTACTCCCAGCCCCCAAGCCTGACTGGAAATGAGGCCTGCAACCACTGTCCATCTTTGAGGGAAAAATTCAATACACTCTCTAGTATGGCCTTAAGAAGAGAGTCACATTCCTTGAGTTTCGGACTGCTGAAGGCTGGGGAGCATCTCAGGAAGTAGGTAAGTTTTGGGATTGACAGGCACCTGGTGAGTAGGTAGAAGGCATCATGTGTATCGATATCTTTCATCCTGCCATCTATCATCCTGAGGGCTGAGATTTTTTTTCTAGGATCAGATCGATGGCACTGGGCCCAAAAGGAGCACCAAGGAGAGTGCCGTTGGCTGGATCAATGGCTCGTGCTCCTGGTAAAACAGTAATAATATTCTGGATCATCTGTCAATTGGTAGAAACTGTTTCACATTTGGTGGGGTTTAAAGATAGGCCCGGGCTCTCTCCCATGTCTATTTTTTCTGATGTCGTCTAGGAGAGATTCTGTACTGCCAGCTAGGGTACCATCATCCAAGAACCAGATACTGACCTCACTGGAGAGCACTTCTGTGACTTCCTTGATGACCAGACAGAATAGAAAGGGGGCGAGAGGGTCTCCCTGTTGCACACCCTCACACGAGTCAGTTTCATGGTCCCCAAGCAATACTTTAGAAGTCACACTATAACACGATTCTATGAAGGGATAGAGGGAAGGGAAGTGTCTAGAAACTGCTTGGAGAGCAGCATCCCTTCTGACTAAGTTGAAAGCGTTGGCAAAGTCCAATTTGATCAAGGCTTTTTCATCAGACATGTTATTGCTGTATATTCATGCTGCATGGGCAGCTGCTTCACAGCCTTGGTTTGTTGAACACCATAACCGAGCTGAGTTGGTTTCAACATTGCGGCAGCCTCTTCGGCGCCTTGGCAACTAGGCGCCGAAGGGTGTTGCTCACTGCAATGGGCCTGATTCCTCCATCCTTTTTCCAGAGGGCACATAGTGAGGCACCAAAGGAAAGGGATTTGATGGCCTCTGGGACACTGCCAGCCAGGCACAGGTTGGAAAATTTGGTGAGTTCAGACAGCAACCCCTCTGATACATCACCAAGTGCTGGATTGAGTATTTGTTTCAAGTGTTGAGACCTTAAACCGGTGAAACCTCCTGCTGAGCCCTGTGGGAATGACATACCAGCTGTATACACATCTTTGTCCTGTATGGTTAAATGTTCTTCACCTGCTGCAATGTCAGGGAGGTCAATGTTGGTGCTGGGATCCCTGGGTGGAGGTTTGTCCTTCAGGGCTTGTGCTGTATTGACATCCTTAGGAGCGATGGTATCTTCACTGGTTATAAGCGTCAGAGCTCCAATAATATTACCCACTTCTATTTTTTTGCTAATTTGGGCTCTGATATTTGAAATGTCAGGTGTCCTGTTGTTGGCATTTGCCCGGTGGGTGTTTGTCGCCTAGGGGAAAGACGGACGAGGTTGTCAGCTCTAGGGAATGCATTTATTGCCCTAATAACAGATGTTGCTAGTAACTTGTCCCTCCTTGGTGGGACAGCCAAACAGGAATTGCCAAATAGCAGTAGGTTGTGCTAGGATCCGTTGTTTGCAGGAGCTTTGGGGATGTGTGTCAGCGTCCTGGTGGATGTTAATTTGATTGCAGATCTTAGGTCCTCTGTAGAGGTGAAGTCAGGGTAGCTGTCAGCTCTGTCTGCTGGGAGGGGCTGTTAGTTGTTCTCATTTGGAGCCCTCCAGGAGCCTAGACATCCACTGTGTGCATGAATGTTGCCAGTTGAGGGACTGAGTGCACATTCCCTGTGGTACACCTGGCAGATTCCTCGTGGACGGATTCCAGGACATAGGCTCTGTTGTGGAGATTCCTGGGAACCCGGCACTTCTTGTGACATTGTTTACATCGTAGGGGTGGGAGGGCTCCAGCTGTGGGGTAACAGGTGAAGGACAGCATGGATGCATGGGGGATGCCTGCGGGGGAGTAGCTAGAGGTGGTGTGATTAATTGGTGGGGCACTAATCGGCAACACCCTTGGTCAGGAAGTAGGCCTAGACCGGGATGTGGGGACGGGCCCAGGGATGGGGGGAGGGTCCTATTTGTTCAGTAATGATGCACATCACTGACTAACTTTTGCTAATTGTTATACACTTATTATTCCATTTAGAGAAACCCTCGCCATTTGGCACACTAATCACGGTGTTCTCACTGTTAACCGAAGTGTTCTTCTGTTCAGCATCCAATGATGGAGTCCTGGGGGACCAATAACCCCACCCCCCAACCCTTGGCCGAACATAGAGGGTAAACAAACCTCCCCTACACCTCCCCTGGCAGGATCCCCTCAAGACCACCAGTACTGCTCAACTCCCCACATGCACACTGCACTTTCACTGATACAGAAGCAACGGTCTGATGCAGAGGATTATCACTACTCTGTAATCTCCGGTGGATACTCACAATGACGTCTGGCGAAAATGGCCCTTGCCAACTATGTTGGTTCTTCGTTTACGCACAAAATGTATGGAGCCACAAACTGGCTCCCTCCCTCCACGCCGGCCAAATATATATAAGAACATAAGAACATAAGAACGAAGGAACACTGCAGAAGGCCTACTGGCCCATGCGAGGCAGGTCCAAGTCTCCTACCGGCTTAAGCCAATGCACCCAACCTAGTCAGGTCAGGTCACATTGACTTAAGGGAGGAACACGGCAACCGACCTGGTAGCACAAGCTATCAGGTCTAACTCACACCCACCCACATCTACTCATGTATTTATCCAACCTATTTTTAAAGCTACACAACGTTCTGGCCTCTATAACGGTACTTGGGAGTTTGTTCCACTCATCCACAACTCTATTACCAAACCAGTACTTTCCTATATCCTTCCTGAATCTGAATTTTTCCAACTTAAAACCATTGCTGCGAGTCCTGTCTAGGCTAGATATTTTCAGCACACTATTTACATCCCCTTTATTTATTCCTGTCTTCCATTTATACACCTCAATCATATCCCCCTAATTCTACGTCTTTCTAGAGAGTGCAGTTTCAGGGCCCTTAGTCTATCCTCATAGGGAAGGTTTCTGATACATGGGATCCACTTTGTCATCCTCCTTTGTACATTTTCCAGAGAATTTATATCCATTCTGTAATACGGTGACCAAAACTGTGCAGCATAATCTAAATGAGGCCTAACCAAGGATGTATAGAGTTGAAGAACAACCTGAGGACTCCTATTATTTATGCTTCTTGATATGAAGCCAAGGATTTCTATTAGCTTTATTGCGAACACTTATGCACTGTGTCTTTGGGTTTCAGATTACTGCAAAACCAGAACTCCTAAACCCTTTTTCGCAATCCGAAATATTAAGATCACATTATTTAGTTTATATGTGGCATGGTTTATTGTCCTGTCCAACATTTAGAATTTTGCATTTGTCTATATTAAACTGCATCTGCCACTTCTCCGACCACTCCATCAGTCTTTTCCCAAATTTTCCTGGAGTGCTCGAATGTCCTCGTCAGAATGAATTCGACGGCCTATTTTGGTGTCATGGGCAAACTTGCCGATGTCCGCTCTTTAGGGCCCTCATCTATGTCGTTTATGTAGTTTGGGTGAACCAGGGGGCCCAACCTGACCCCTGTGGAAAAACCGCTCGTGACACATCCCCACTCTGATTTCTCCCCATTTATGCAAACTCCTGCTGCCTATTTGTCAACCATGCCTCTATCCAGGAAAAAATTTCTCCTCCTATCCATGTGCTTTAATTTTCCTCAATAGTCTCTGATGTGGGACCCTGTCAAAAGCCTTACTGAAGTCCATATACACAAATCATATTCATTACCATGATCTACCTCCTCAAATACCTTAGTGAAAAAAGTTAATAATTCGTAAGGCAGGAACGCCCCTTTGTAAAAACCATGCTGAATTCGTTGATTAATTTATGCTTTTCAGGGGGCTACGAACTGCCTCGGGAATTATTGATTCCATAAATTTTCCCACTATGGAGGTTAGGCTTATTGGGCTATAGTTCGAAGCTAAGGACCTGTCACCTATTTTGGGGAAAAAAGGTATCACATTTGCCATTTTTCACTTATCTGGCACCATGCCATTTGTAGTGATATGTTGAAAAGATTAGCCAAAGGTGTGCTAAGCTCCTCTTTACATTCCTTTAAACCCTTGCATCAGTTCATCAGGGCCCGGGGATTTGTTAGGGTTTTTAATTTATCTATTTGCCTAAGGACCATGTCACTTGTGACCCTAATAGTGCACAGTTTATTATCGTCCTGTTTTACATAATTTATCATTACTGGAATATCGCTGGTATCCTCCTGTGTAAAAACTGAGAGGAAGTATGTGTTAAAAATTCTACACATTTCCTTATCACTGTCAGTGAGCTGACCCAGGAACTTTTGAGTGGGCCTATCTTGTCCCTGATCTTACTTCTGTATACCTGAAAGAATCCTTTTGGGTTAGTCTTCGATTCTCTTGCAACTTTAACCTCATAATCTCTTTTTGCTTTTCTAATTCCCTTTTTTATTTCTCTCTTTAACTGAATAAATCGTTTTCTCAATTGCCCCTCTCCCCTTTTGATTTGCCTATATATGCCTCTCTTTTGACCAAATCAATATTTTAATCTATTGTTCATCCATTTAGGATCATTTTTGTTTGATCTGATTTTCCCTATTTGGAACATAATTTGACTGAGCAGCTAGAACTATGCCCTGGAAAGCATCATACGGCAACCATCTCCACCTACCTGACCCTTAGTCAGGTCATTCCAGTTCACCCACCTAAGAAATTTTTTCAGTCCTATGAAATCAGCCAAGCGAAAGTCAGGACGGAGACTTGATTGCCATTATTGGGGGAATTCCATGATATATTAAAACTGAGTGATTTGTGATCACTTTCCCCAAGCTCATCATTAACCTCAAGATTAATAATTAGTGTTTCCCTACTGGCAAGAACCAAGTCAAGGAGGTTTTTTCCCTAGTTGGCTCTGTCCCCAAACTGTTTTTAAAAAACAATCCTGGATCGTATCAAGAAAGTCACCTTTACTCTAAATTTCCTGTCCCAAAATTTCTCCAGTCAATCTGTCTATAGTTGAAATCTCCCATTAGCACAACATTTTTGTATGTAGAAAGCCTTACGAATTTCGTCCCATAAAGTTTACTGCACTCCCTATCAAGATTTGGGGCCCTGTAAATCACACCCAAAATTAGTTTTTCTCGGCCCTCGAGAAGCTGTAACCAAACAGATTTAGTGCTGACGCTTCTAATTTAATATCTTGTCTAACACAACAATTTAAATTGTCCCCTGACATACATCGCTACTCCACAACCTTTCCCTGGTTTACCCGTCAGTGTGGGAAAAATTTATAGCCTTGTATGTGACATTCAGAGGGCATCTCTCTATCTTTCAGATTGACCAGGTCTCTGTTATAGCAATAATATCTATGTTTCCTGCACTTGCAATTAATCTTAGCTCATCTATCTTATTTCTTACACTCCTGCTATTAGTAATAAACCTTAAAGGGAGCAGTCCCTTGCTGGCCCTCTGCTGTCCCCTTTGTTTGCTGACCTGATCTATTGTCTTTATTTATAACTTCAGATGAATGCCTTTTATACATTTACTGTTTCCAACCCAAGTGTTTGCAACCCTGCTTGTTTCCCACACACACCCATACCTCTATCTTCCATCAGTTTAAAATCATAGGCATTTAAACCAAATGGCCTTCTCAATCGAGTCTTGCAAGTGCTACCACCCCACCCAGAGAGATGTACCCCATCCCTTGCATACATATCATGTTGCCATAAAAGTTGTTCCAGTTGTCAATGAATGGGATTGCAAGTTCCTTGCAGTATCTGTCTAGCCAGCAATTTACACCAATTGCCCTAGACAGCCATTCATTCCTACTCCCCTTCTAGCAAGATGCTACATATGAAATTTGGGGTCCCTCCCTTAGACTTAATGAAATCTAAAAGCTGACCTGTACTTAAACTAGCAGCTCTTCTCTCCTACCCTTCCCCCAAAATCATTTCCACCAGCACCCGAGACAGAAATGGCTTGTTCCCATTACCTGACATGAATTATCCAGCCTGTTGACCCAAAGTCCCCAACACCAGCTCCAGGGAAGCACACTCTACTCTCATCTTCTTATTCCTATTACAAAAAACACGGGCAATATATTTTACCTGAGAGTCACCAACCAAAAGAAGGGGCCCCTTACCTCCTTAGCAGGGGCAGAGTCCCCTTTTACCTCCGGGCCACTAAAGTACATTCATCCTGAAAACAAGAAGCGATTTCCTCCCTTTCAGATCTTCACTCTTAATTTTCCTTACTCGATGCGCCTTCCATTCGGAACCACTCGCCACTTGTAGCAGTCGGGGACTGCCCTCACTGCTGGTAGCCTTTGCTACCTCCCAACAAAAGCCTCCTCACAGCGAAGACAGACGCACCCACTTAAACCCCCAAATTCCCCACAACTCCAGCCCTCCACCTCCCCAGACCCATTGAGGTGGACCTTCAGCCTCCAAATCTCCTCCTGGAAACAAGACCTCCTCCTTCAACTCTAGAATCTCAATTTTAAAACACTGCAGAAGCAAGCCATGTTTGTAACCGTCACACAAATCCCCAAAAGGCTCAGGTCTGTGACCTCACGTGACGACGACCAATATTTATATAATATATATATAATATAATAATATATATATATAAATATATATAAAATATATAATATTTAATTATATATATATAAAAATAAAATAATAATTATATATATATACATGTATATAAAAAATGTCGTGCCGAATAGAAAACTGGTAAATTAGCAAAACCAAATTAAAAAATTAATCCTTTCTAAAATTTTTTCTCTTATACGTTTAAAGATATATTTTTTCATAAAGTAATGTAAAAATTTATAATTTTGGCCAAAAAAATCTTAGAAAACTTACCAAACCCTTTAAATTATAACAAGTGTAATTTTTGAGCCTAACCCAACTAAATATATTTTAAATACGTTTACAAAAATTTAATACAAAAAACACAACCAAATATATTTTTTTCGTTGGGTTCAAATTTTTTTGGCGAAATTATTGCATACACAAATTTTCACTTTCCCTATATGGCAAGATGAGTTTGCTATTTAACCAAGTCGCAAGTTCTGCCTATTGGGCACGACAATATTAATAAAATAATAATATATATATAATATATATATAAATATAAAAATATATAAATTATATATATAATATATTATATATATCCTGCTCTTGCGAAATCCTTGCATATATATATATGAAAATTTATATATATGCATTAAATAAAAAAAAAATATATATATATAAATAAAATAATATATATAAATATTATATAAAATTATATGAAAAAACAACCACCCTGAAAAATAGAAAAAATTCAAGCGCTTTCTGACTACTCACATATCAAGGAACTATGTGAGTAGTCCGAAAGTGTTTGGGAAATTTCTCTATTCTTTCAGAGTGGTTGTTTTGCAATTCTGAAAACCCTGTTTATGTGATCTTATTTGCATAATATATATATATATATAAATATATAATATATAATATATAATATAATATATAATATATATAATATAATATATCGCCCCAAAAGAAAAACTGTCAATTACAAAAAACCATTTAAATTTAAAGCCTTTTTCGAAAATTTTTCTTTTAACGTTTAAAGATATATTTTTTTCTTTAAATGTTAATGAAAAAAAATTTTAAAATTTTTGAAACCAAAAGAATTTAGAAAACTTACCTAACCTTATTAAAACAAGCAAATTTTAACACAAAAAACCCCCCGCACATAAAAGAGAGGAGTTTACCAAACGTTTCGGTCCGATTTGGACCATTTACAAAGTCAGTGGATTTGTAAATGCCAATCGGACCGAAACGTCGCGTAAGCTCCCTCTTCATTGGGGGTTTTTGTGTATCTTTCCCAGCAGGGTATTGTTATTTTTTTGTTATTTAAGCATTTTTTTTTAGCCTAACCCAACAAATATATTTTAGATACTTACAATAATTTAATACAAAAACAAAAAAACGAAATAATTTTTTTCGTTAGGTTCAAGTGTTTTGGGGGCAAAATTATTGCATCCCAAAATTTCACTTGTCCAAATTTGGCAAGATGAGCGTTGCTATTTCAATTCAAGTTTATTCTCTATAAGGTTACAAGGGGGGTTTACAGGTTTGGGTATTGTGTGGTAAAAAATACAATTACAAAGGGCTACTAGGACACCTAGCATGGCTAAGCATTTCGAGCAGACTTTTTAAATTCTTAACATTAAATCCTAAAAAATTATGGTTTAAAGGCTAATGACTACATCAAAATTTGGGTTAGAAATGGAAGCTTTTTTTTACCAAATAAAAGTGTCTTATTGGATATAAAGGGCAACTTATACTAGTTGGTTTTTATTTTTTTAAAATTAAATTAGTATTTCGGGTTTATAGTCATGGGTGAGTGAGTGTAATTTTGAACCACCCGGTTTCATGTAGTTAGTTTTCCCGGGTGGATCAGGGGGATAAGAGTTTTCTAACTGTAGTTTTGAAAGTGATGAAGTTCCGGGGAGTTCTAGAGTTTTCAGGTAGGGTGTTCCCAATTTTTAGGGCCTTTAAATACATTAAATTTTTTTAAAGGTTTAGTCGAACACGGGGAATGCATAGAGATGTTTGTATCTGGTGTTTTACCTGTGGGTCCTGTCACAATATCAAGAAAGCGTTTTAGGTCAAGGTTTAAATTTTGGGAAATTTAAGGTCCTGTAGAAAGAAAGCACAGTAAAGGTGGGTGTTCGAAAAGGGAGTAATTTAGATCTATGAAGTGGGGAAGTGTGTTGCCAGGGAGGGAAAATTTGGATTATTTTTTCTGCGCTTTTTTTGGTTATTATTGGCTTTTGGTGGTTTTCAAGTTCTGCCAATATATGTTAAAATATTTATAATATATATATATATATAATTATATATAATATATATATAATATATAATAATAATAATGGGGGTGTGGTGTGTGTTGTGTTTGGCGTCCGAAAGGTAGAACTTGCGATTTTGGGGTTAAAAAGCAACGTTCATCTTGCCAATAACAAGCGAAAATTTGTGTATACAATAATTCGCCAAAATCATTTTAAACCCAACGAAAAAAAAAATTTCACTATGTTTTTTTAGTATTAAATTATTGTAAACAAATCTAAAATATATTTGTTGGGTTAGGCAAAATTAATTTTTCTTATTATAATAAGGGTTTGGGAATTTTCTAAGATTTTTTTGGTGCAAAATTTAATTTTTTTAACATTTAAAATTAAAAAAAAATGTATCTTTAAACGTAAAAAAAAAAAAATTTCAGAAAGGCCTTAATTTTAAATGATTCTTGCTAAAACCAGTTTTACATATTCCGCACGGGAATATATATAAATATAATATATATATTATATTTTTAATTAATTATATATATATATATATATATATATTATATATATAAAATAAATTTATAATACCGCTTGTCAGAAAAAGGGAAAATGTCAATTTGATCCCCAAAGTTAAAACGTGCGGAGGTTTAAGAGTTTTGCTTTTTGTACCCTATTTTTAAAAAAAAGGATCATAGGATTCCCCCCCCCCCCCCTTTAAATAACGAGGCTCACTATCCCTACATATTTTAAAGTTTATGAGAAACTTTATTGTGTATCAAAGCACTGACTGAGAACAGAGTAGTGTTCGCTCTGGACACTTGCAAAACATTCCTAGAATAAACAACTTTAAAATTTGAATTCGGTAAACACAATCGATTTCATGATAACACTAATATCTTGCCAATCCAGTCAGTAGCATAACTATGAGCATATGTATTGTTGATGATGTAATATTTTATTACAATTATGTTATAAATACTCTACAGTCTTACCTGTGATGGTCACATCTGCTTTTGTTAATGAGTTATCATCTTTTTATAAACTGCAACAAAAAATAATTCTCCATCTCCCCTTGTTGTAATACACTATTAGTCGTGGGCATATTTGTAGGCTCCGGTTCAACCGTATCACGTTTCTATTGAATCGCCTTTCATCAAACCAGGTCATAGGTGCCATAGGGTGCCAGTGCCAGGAGAATGTGACTGTTAGGTTCGCAGCACCGCTGTCATGTAATGTTTAATCTCTGATGCCGTTGTATCGAAGTCTGTGAAATTAACAAGTTGAAATATTTAATCATCACAATGTTCATAAACATTAGTAGTGTTAGATCAGTAAAATTAGTTATTGGAAACGGTCTTGTGACTTTATCTTGGTTATTATGAATTATGTATATATTGAAACTAACCGAACCCCTCCCACTCCCTCCCCACGTCCCAACCCTCTCCCCATTCATCTCTCTCTCTCTCTCTCTCTCACCCCTCCCCCTGCCCTCTCTCCTCCTCTCTCTCCTCTCCTCTCCTCTCTCTCTCTCTTCCTCTCGCTCTCTCATCTCCCATTCCTCTCTTTCTCTCTCTCTCCCTCTCTCCCTCATCTCCCTTCTCTCTCCTCTCGTCCCTTTCTCTCTCGCCGGGAGAAAGCGAACAACTGATTGAGTGTAAACAACAAAACTTAATAATATTAATAATAATAATAATAATAAAAATAATAATAATAATAAAAATTAATTAATAATAATAATGATAATAATAAAATAATAATAATAATATAATAATAATAATAATAATAATAATAATAATAAAAAAAGATGAAGAAGAAGAAGAAGAAAGAAGAAGAAGCAGACAACATTAATAAATAATCTCTGTTCTCTGTTTCTCTCCTAACTCTTGAGCTTCACTGTACAATTACAGTCAATAATAGTTTGATTAATGAATTAGAACTGCAATGTTATATACATACTGATAGGGTAGACGAGGTAACATTAAGATGTAATGTATACCTTTATTACCCACAGAGTTCCCAAAGTTATAACTTTATTACTCACAACACTTGTATCAGTGTTGGACAACCATTATGAGTAATAAAGTTATACACTGTGTGGGACACTGTAATAAAGTTATACACTGTGTGGGACACTGTAATAAAGTTATACACTGTGTGGGACACTGTTATAAAAGTTATTCCACTGTGTGGACCGACTGTAATAAAAGTTATACCAACAAAACTTGTTTGATCACCGTAAATAAAGTTATCACTTGTAGAAACACTGTAATTAAGGTATACACTGTGTTGGACACTGTAATAAAGTTATACACTGTGTGGGACACTGTAATAAAGTTATACACTGTGTGGGACACTGTAATAAAGTTATACACTGTGTGGGACACTGTAATAAAGTTATACACTGTGTGGGACACTGTAATAAAGTTATACACTGTGTGGGACAATAATTGTGAGCAATAAAGTAATACACACTTTTTTTAATATCATTTACTCCAACTTATAAGGTCAATGAATATTTTCGAACCCAAACTGTTCACCTAGCTTATATACAATATGAAATTATTATTCAGTCCTTAGACTTAATCTCTCATCTTACCAACTCATGTCTGTCATGTCCTAGTGGCCAGTTAAAACTTTATCAGCTTCATTAACACAGTTTTTATGGCTTTTTAACGTATCCTTTTTTTTAATGGATTTTTCACCCATGGTTCATTCTTCTGAATTATTTTTTTTTCTGGGTTATTTACTTTCACAATTCAAAATTAATTAATTCTCCTATTCAGTTCATTTTATTCAGTTTGAGGAGTTGACACAGTAGCGGATATTCATTACGAAAGTTTTAACGGTGATTAATTTTCCTTTTTCAGGTATCTGACAAATTTCACATGGCACCAATTGTTTTTCATTCCATATCTATTTTTTTTAAGTTTTATTAATTTCTTACAATAATATTTGATATACAGTTATTATTATTATTATCATCATTATTATTATTTTTATATCTATAATATTACTACCGTTGCTATTAAGTATTATAACTGTATCCTTATTCTTCTAACTCAATATAATATTGTATCCCACTGGATTAGTGATCATTTGTCACTTTTTTTGTTATTTACACTGCTACTGGCATTGTTGTAAATATCACTATTACTGTCTGAAAATACATCCCCCCCCCTCTTTAAACTCATATTCGTAAAATAATGGCCTCATTATTGAAAATATTTTTAATTAAAACTTGACTTTTATATTTTATGCAGAAAATATATGAAAGAATAAAAAGTATAAAATTTGAATAACAGTAGAGTGGTCGCATTTATTCGATAACTTACGAATATTCACAAATAGCTCGCACATACGAGACAGGAGGAGCTTACGACGACGTTTCGGTTCGACTTGGACCATTTACAAAGTCAAACTAACAAAAAGGAGAGAAGGCAGTATACATAGGCCATCTGACAGGGACGGGACAAGAGGTAGTAGGACAGGAAGCAGAGGTAGTTACAGTAGTAGTAGCAGTAGTAGTACTGGAGTCAGTCAATGGCCAAGACAGTGGAGCATTGCAGGAGAGCTAGGGTCCCACAAGGGGTAGGAACAAAAACAAACGAGGGGGACGGAAGAGTAAGGGATCAAATACCCAAAGCAGAAAAAAAATCCAAAGATAAAGGAAAGGGGAAAAGGTAGAAAGAGAAGGAGAAAAAAGAATGGTTAAGTCACGGGTGTTCTGAAGTTTGGAGCATTTTACAATGTAATGGGAAAGGAAGGCATCTACAGAGACAAAGCCACGACTAAGATTCATACAAGGAAGTTGTGTATAAAGGAGATTCAACCAGACGGCGACTGTGAAAGTTAGCAGTAGGTTAGACCGTTTTAGCAGAAGACCAGTCAATAGGATGACTGTGATCTCTGACATGACAGAAAAGAGCAGTGTTGGTGTCGGCAAGCCTAACACTACTTTTGTGCTCCTTAAGTCTGTCAGAAAGAGATCAGCCAGTTTCTCCTAAGTACTGAAGAGGACAGGAGGAGCAAGAAATAGAGTAGACACCAGGAACATCTATAGAGGAAGGAGAGGTATGAACGAGATTAGTGCGAAGAGTGTTAGTCTGGCGAAATGTAACTTTGACGGAGAGAGTTGTTGAGATTAGAAAGACTGGAAATGTAGGGAAGGCAGAGGACAGGAGAGTTTACAGGAGTAGAGAGTTTGGGAGAGAAGAAAGTCCGTTTAGCATGTGAGAAGGCAGAGTATGAAATGGGAGGGGTAGCCAAGACGGGAAAATGAATTACGAAGAGTGGAAATTTCTGATTCAAGGAACTGAGGATCACAAATGCGGAGAGCACGGAGAGATATATAAGAATAGTTTTCTTGACAGAGGAAGCATGATAAGAAAAGTAGTGAATGTGCATGCCACTGTGTATGCGGTACACGAATGAAGCAAAACCTCTTTCCTAGCGGCCAACATGAACATCAAGGAAAGGACGCAAAGATTTAGATTCCCATTCAGAATGGGCAAGATTATTAAGGGCATCGATAAATGGTTGGAAGAGACTAGAGTCATGTATTTTTCCAGTCACGGTACTGTGCCTTTTTGTTCTTTAATTATGAATATCTAAAGTCAAGTTTAACAGATGAAAGTCTTTAATTATTGTTACTTAGGCTGAAAATTATATTGCAGATATTATTGAAACAAAAATTACCTGTATCCGTAGATTCTATAGTCATTTCAGGAATGCAGATGTCGAGTGGACCAGATGTACCAGAAGCAGAGTTGTCTATCGTAGTACAGAATGATACTGTCGAAGCTACGTCAGTGTGAGAAATATAAATTACATTTGTAGTTGCTTTTATATTTCCGGTAACTTTTCCAGAGTTCAATACTACTTTGTCGAAAGATCCAACCTCTGAACAGACTACTCCCACCAGTAGCTGGTCAACCAAGGTGTAAGCATCTGTACACGCTGGAAACGCCTCCTGACCTGAAAAGAAAAGTTATTAGAGAAATCACAGGTAAAACATTGTACTTCTTTTTTACACTGATCAGTTTCACAGGTTAAAATCCTACCTCAGCTCATTTCAAAGCTGGTGTAGAAACATTGTGTTTATTATTATGAGTATTATCATACATGAAAAGCGTTAAACCCGTAGTGCTCATACAGCGTGTGTTGAATAGGTAGCAATGAGGTTCGATTCAAGGAAGGGGAAGACAGCTCCTCTCCCTGGATCAAGAACCCCTCGCAGGCATTATGACACCTTCCTAGAGGGAACAATTTTATTTAGGTAATTATGTTGATTGTCAGAGGAAAGACAGTCTCCCTGATAGTAGTGTGTTATACATAGTGTTGTAGTGTGTACCACAGTGGTACCCTAGTATATGGATAATAAATGATAAGGTGAAATTTAAAATTGAAGTGTTAGGCCCAAAGAGGCAGGTTCATGTTGTAAACAGTTGCCAGCAGTCGTCAGAACCTCCCACTCAGGTCTGCTAGTGTACCTGACTTATAATCAGTGATACCAGGGAGTAAAACATTACTGTTGAAATACGAAGAGGTGCAAAATCTCGAGGAAATACGAAAATTGTACAGTTTTGTAGAAATATGATAAACAGTGTATAGTTGTTAGTATGTATACAGTGGAAATTCATATAACCTGTACTAAGCAGCGTTTGCAATATACACAACAAAAAGTAAATATTACTTCAGTAAAAGCGACTTTCCTCCAATAATCTTCACCAGCCAACTATAGTGATAACATAGCTTTTGTTGTGGTGGAGACGGAAAAAATCTATAAAAGCTAAATACAGTGCTCTATAAACCTTCAGGCTGTAAATAAGGGCTGAGGTCTCGACCGTTCGTCATTGTAAAAGCTGCCAGCAATCATCGGTTCTCCAACACGCAAGTTATACTTTTGTATCAATCAAATCACATATTACTAGGTTAAATAATTTCCCAGCCAGAGTAGAAACATTGGACGTGTTTCTTTCCACCTGTTGTCTATGTTCCCCATCAGTAAAATGGGTACCTGGGTGTTAGTCGACTGGTGTGGGTCGCATCCTGGGACACTGACCTAAGGAGGCCTGGTCACAGACCGGGCCGCGGGGGCGTTGACCCCCGGAACTCTCTCCAGATAAACTCCAGATAATAACAGTTCCTTCATGTGTTAGCCCAAATCACCGACCAAATGTGTTTTAATAAGTGATCCACTGATCAGATCTGACTGGTTCCGAATCCTTGACCGGTTTTAGACGGATTCGTTAGACAATAAAACGGACTATAAACAGACGGGGCTTTAGGCGCCCTTATCAAATACACAAACAATAGCTACTAAAGAAGTAACTTAGAGCGGTAAGCTTGTCCAAATATACAAGTACATATAGAAATAGAAATACAAATAACCAGATCTTCACTTTAAGGAGATTATTAGTAGAATATTCAAGAGGTTATTAGTAGAATTACAGTAAATCAACCATTAAAATCACATGAAATCCTGTGTAGTCTGCAACCAAACAAACAAACGAGCTTCCACATGGATTTTATGCAGCCTTTGTGAAAATTGGTGTCACGCCCCCTGTTCAGATATCCAAGAATTATCTACAAGCAGTATTAAATCAGGGAAGCGTTTTTGGGTATGCTCAAATGAGATCAATCTGTGGACTAAAATCACATTGGTATTAAAGAGGATAACATCAAAGCAGCCTTCATAGAAAACCTGGAAGCATTTTATAACAGATGGGAAAATAAAAAGTCTGGGCTGGATGGTATCACCCTTGGTGCTGGCCATGTAGTCAGAAACTGTAAGGCTGGAAGTGCTGCCCCCGGTAGACAGTAAATGTGGGGCTTGAGGTGCTGTCCTGGTAGACAGTAACTGTATACATGGTGAAATGCATATTAGTGGCCTCGAGAGAGACAGGAGCTGTAGTGGGGAAACAATTGTAGTCAAGGACAAGATAAAACCAATATTACAAACTAGTAATACCACAGGAGATAGCAAACAAGGAGACTCCACTAGTAATAGTGAGGATATATTACCAGAAACAACTGGTGAGAGCTCCATTGTTAGTACTAGTGAGGATAGGAATGAGACAGGAAAACATATACCAACAGGGAATACAGTCACAAAAACCCAAGGCAAACAGAAACCAAGCCTGTGCAAATACTATGCACTTGGTATCTGCAGGCATGGAATATCTGGAAAAACAGATGGGACGTGCAACTTTGACCACCCTAGAAAATGCCGTGCCCATATGACAACAGGAAAATGCAAACTCACTTCCTATAAGCTTTTTCACCCTGAAATGTGTCCCTCTTCAGTACAGGAAAGACAGTGCTATAACTTATATTACCAGGCACACCATCTAAGGGTACAAAAAGGTACAAAATATCCAGACCATAGGGAAACCTGTGTAGCCACAGCCACTCAAAAGGGAGAGGTTTTTTAGTGCCAGGAAGGAAAAAAAACTGGCAGGAAATGGCAGAAATTGTACGCTAAATCCAGTCATTTCTGGAGTGAAATCACAGTCGATGGTCTCCACTCCAAACCAACAGATACAGATTTTTTTTATATTTTGTTTAAAAAAACAGTGTACATTCAATACATACAAGAGAAATACATCGGTAATTAACAAGTAGGTTATGCAAGGAAAAAGAAAAACATTGATAGTCTCCTCACTATAAGAGGAAAACATACCAACCCCTAATTAAAAGAAACAAAACACAAATTATCCAAAACTCACTATCCAGCCCATTACTGACAATGCAATAAAAACATAATTGACGATGATAAGTGGTAACAATACTTATATGTAAAATCACGAAAAATCAAACAAATATTACCTATAACTGTAACATAAGCATCATTTAACATCAGGTATATGTCCTGTTGCGTTATTAATATAAACATATTATATTGAAAAAACCCACATGACAAAAGTACAGGTATAAAATCAAATTATAATTGCGCGATCAATACAAAGGTTTAGGTTACCACCCTCGAGGTGGTCGCTGTATTGACACATGGAATCATGATTATTTATTATTATAATCAAAAGGAAGGGTGATACCACAAGGGTATCAGTTGTAAGTTCAGAAACAACACGTACAATCAATATTAGCACCCAAAAATGTTATCCATAATGTTAACTGTGGGAAACTTTGACGTACCCCCCCCCCTGTTTAAAAAAACCTGTGTCCATTACACCAACACATTATCTAAAATCAAAACCTGAAACCTTAAAATGCAAGTCTATAGATGACTAAGTAACTAGATGAAACCATAAGTAGCTGCTACACTGTGCCATTCCATCAGAAATGAACGACAAACCTCATGGGTTGGTCGTTTTACAAAAGGCTTCCAAAAGGACAAGATGTTGATTACAGACCAATTATAATGTTTAAACTTAACCCCGAGCAAGGCAATAAAAACATATAATAATCGAATCTGACATTAGCATGACAATTTGTATGACACAACATCATGAATATACCTACGTCAGACAAGATGGTATAAACCTTGGTAATAAATACCGACAAGTTGGTTTAGAAAGACACGTAAGCAAACACTATGACTATGTCACGTGCGTCACATCTCACTCTCCGCCTATATATATAATGCCTTTCTACCTCTGTATGTTAGAAGTGATCAAGGTCCCAGGACCGAAACGTTTTCTAATAAATATGTCATAGTGTTTGCTTACGTGTCTTTCTAAACCATACCTACGTAAACACTGGGAAAGACCCACATGGACATCTCTACGTTACCGAGGAAACATTAAAAATTTTTTTTTTTGTTTTTCTTTTCTTTATTACAAATACACACAAATATACAAACCCTGCCTTGGCTGTACTTATAAATTTTACCGGACAAACCCAATTTGCCCAGCTTGCTGTACAAAATGCCCAGTAAGTAGAGAAAAAAAAAACAATATCTCAGTTACAATCTCAACTCTACCATGCATTCACAAACACAGAAAACATACCGTAACTACAGACACGCAACTTAGCTGCTCAACCTATCACTCTAAAAATCCTAACGTACCAAAGTTGTTCCCACGGAAAGTCCAGCCCCTCTCTGCCTTACCCTCACCTCAGTTGCAATAACCGCTGTACCGTAATACTCCTATAGCTTGCAGGGAAGGCAGAACCCCACCTCCCACCGTAAAGGATCCTATTCCTACAAGCCGTTCTATGAATACCCGCCGCAATTGCCCTAACCCGCACTGCTCCCTCAGTTTCCCTCATGCCCCATGAGATATATAGAAAGTCCGCCACCACGTACAAGATTGCCTTCTTACCTCGCTTGACATTCCGTTAACATCCAAGGATAATGCACGTAGAGTCGAGATACATCTCCCACTGAAAAACCCTAAAACCCTACCCAACCATGTACGAATGTCTTCCAAAGCGTCACAAAAATAAACAGCATGGTATGCTGTTTCTTCTGAACCACAATGTAAACAATGCGCATCTCTTAGCAAGACCATCCTACTTAAAACTGATTTCGAAGCTAAAATACCCATAAGAAATCTGTACACTAATTCGCGAACCCTCAGCGCCAGCTGAAGCTTGCAAAACCCATCCCATATGTCTTTCCGATTATACAGTGGAAAAGCAGATACCCCTTGCACTAGTACCCGATGCCAACATCTCCGCACCATCTGCCCCGCCCTAATGCTCTGAACATTTTTCAACTTTAATAACAGACGTAACATATCCTCACACTCAATTAAGCCTTTACCACTCCACCATTTGCGAATATCTGCCATTATCCTACCCACCCTGACTCCTCTCTCCCCACCCTCCCTTAGGAATCGCTGCTTTACATATAGAGCCTTCGCCCGTGGCCCCAAAGCCAAGAGACCTAGCCCCCCTAGACGTACATGTGTCATAACCACCTCCCAGCTCAACCATGCCCTCCCATAGCCCCATACATACCTTAAAACCTTTCTTTGCAGCTCCTGTATATCTGTTTCCCCTAATGGATATACCTCAGCCACGCCCCATACCTTACTATATACAAGAGAGTTGACTACCACTGCCCGTTGTTGCAGTGAGACCTCTCCAGCTCTTAAACCTTTAAGACGGTCTAAAGCCTTTTTTGACCACCAGTTCAGAATTTACCTTCCGACTCTCCATCTCTTCCTCCATGTAAACGATCCTGCAAATTTTTAATTGTACCACTACCGACCAACCATACCTTTCGACCCCACCCCCCCACCCACGTACCTACTTCCAATAATTTCGATTTTGCTCTGTTAACACAAAGATTTGTTACTGCCTCATTAAACTCAACCCTTCCTACGATCTGCAAATCCCCCTCCTCTTTCAACATAATTGTTGTATCGTCCACGTAACCAACTACGCACTCAACTCACCGTTAGGACCCTGCTCCCCACCACCCAAACTGTCATCCACCAGATCGTAAAATGGATTTTGCACACAGGCAACTGAGAGAGGGGGCAACCTTGCCTCAAACCCCTTTCCATATGTACAGGCTGCCCTAATTTACCATTCACTTGTACTCTTACCAGTGCTGAATCATACAAAGTGTCGACCCAGAGTACTATTCCTTCCCCAAAACCCTGCTTCCTTAAAATAAGCCATAATAAATCTCTGTCCACACAGTCATAAGCATTTTGCCAATCAAGCCCTAGGACACCCCCCCTTCCTTGACATACCCCCAAGAATTCCTTAATACGCCCGTGTCCTTCCCTCATACTTCTACCAGGTATACCCAGCTGTCTCCTGTGAATAACTGAACCAATGACTTTTCTCATCCTGTTACCTAACACTTTCGCGAATATTTTATAGTCTGAACACATGAGAGAGATTGCCCTATACGTGCTCAGACCCCTCCCCCCTCCCTTTTTGGGTACCAACACCAAGACTCTTGTACGCTGCGACGTGCCCATCGTCCCCCGTTCAAGAATGCATTTCAAAACCTCAACCAAGCAGTGCTTGATGTGCCCCCAATGCACCCTATAAAATTCAATGGATATACCATCTATGCCTGGTGCTTTCCCTTTACTCATCTTAAATATCGCCTCTTCGACCTCCTCCACATGAATCCTACCCTCTAGTACCCCCCTATCCCTTTCACTTACGACCTTCCTGAAATCCCCCCCTCAGCAGACTGCCCTCATGAACCCCCCCCCCGTTCTTTGCCGAAGCTTGTCCTCAAACCAAAGGTCAGTATAAAAACTCATGCTGTCCATATTAGAAAGTAATTGACCAGTCTGATACCTACCCAAATCAGTACATACTTCCAAACTCAAAGGGGATATTGCTTGTTGTCTAATCCTAAATTTCCGCAGGACACAACCCGAAGGTTTGTCCCCCTAGAGCACCTCTTCCATACCCGCCTTAATTCAAATCGCATTGAAATGCTCATTGTGGATTTCGGCTAGTTGATCATGCAGATGTTTAATATGTTCATACCTACCACCTCTGTCCCTAACATAATGATCATTCCGTTGTCCCTCCAGGCAATTCTGTAGCCCATATCTCCACCTTGCTTCCTCCTTACCCCGATTCCTATAAAATATCGCTATCCCAGGTTTAGCGCATGTTTCCCACCAGTCTAACAAACATTCCCCTACCTTCCGGGTTTCCCAGAGATTCGTCCACCAAACCCGAAAAGTAGACTCCTCCCCCTCCCCCTCCAAAAGCCTCACGTTTAGTTTCCAATAACCAGGATAAACCCGTACCATTCCCTCCCAGTCCAAAACTGCCAGCACTGCATGGTGATCCAAAAATCCTATATCAAACGTCTGAATGCACCCAACTCTGATGCCTCTTGTTACATAAATTCTGTCCAGTCGTGCCGCGTAGCCTCTGCGAACAAACGTGTGCTCCACCCCCCACTCCCCTCTCCCCACATCATAAACCCCCACATCCCCTAGCAAATTTTGTAGGACAGGTAAAACGCACCCTGCCCCCTGCGGCTCTACATCACCATGACGGATAACAGAATTCCAATCCCCACCCAAGACCGAAATTAAAGGCAAACCCCGAGTGTGATAGGTTAAAACCTCCCTCACAAAATCTATTTTAACTTTAGAATTGCTATCCACAGGCATATAAACCCCTATAAAGCAAACTCTAACCCCACCCCAAAAACCATCCACCCTTACCACCCTTCCACCTCCCCCTCCTCCCATCCCAAGACATTCCAAGGGCTGGACTCTTTCACCGCTATAGCCACTCCACCCTTGAATTTTAAAGAATTACTCACATACATATGATAACCTTTCAATCGTAACTCTCTACCAAACTTGTAATTGTGTTCCTGCAGAAAGCATACATCCACATCATAACGTCTCAGAAAGCACTCCATCCACACTTTTTTAACCTCTGTTCTCAGGCCATTGGCATTGATGGTGACACACTGGAAATTACAGGAAAAGAGGTTTTCCTCTATGTTTGTGGGTCTTTCCCATACCCACACGTACCTTTGACTGACCAACTTTGGCAACCGTTTTCTCAATACCCCCCTCCCCCCAATCTCTACCCATGTTTTGGGACCTTGTGCCTACCCCTTCTGTGAGGGGCATCTCAGCCACTTTCGCCCACGATTTCTTCCCCGGACGCTGGCCTGGCGTTAAAACCCTCGTCTATGTCCGACGCACCCGCCGGCCTTTTGCGAGAGCTACCCTCCACATTCATCTCCTAAATAACAAAAAAGGCACAATACCATGACTGGAACGATACACAAATAACTCGCACATAAAAGAGAGAAGCTTGCGACGACGTTTCGGTCCGACTTGGACCATTGACAAAGTCACACTAACCAGAGGTGGAGTAGGACGGCTATATATAGGCAGGAAGAGGTGATTGTAGTAGTAGTAGTAGTAGTACAAGAATGGTATATAATACCGACAAGATGAAATTAAGACACATGCGCAACACCAGGGCATCCCTATTGTAGACGTTTCGCCATCCAGCCAGCCACTGGATGGCGAAACGTCCACAACAAAGATAACCAGACGCCGCACATGTGTCTTAATTTCATCAGTAGTTGTAGTAGTAGTAGAGGTAGTAGTAGTGGTAGTGGTAGAAGTGGGAAATAAGGAGGACGAGCCAGTCAAATACAAAGGAAGGGGAGCACTGCAAGAGAGCTAGGTGCCCACTGAGGGAGAGCAAGCGCACAGAGGTGCGTGAAAGGGGAAGTGGGAAATAAATGAAGAAGGAACAGAAACACGAAACAGAAGAGAGAAAGACAACCCAGAGGAGAAAAGGAAAGAGGAAAGGGGAAGAGGGAGAAGAAGAAAAAGAAAAAGAAAAAATAAGGAGTTAGGTTAAGTCACGGGTGTTCTGAAGTTTGGAGCATTTTACAATGTAGTGGGAGAGGAAGGCATCTACAGAGACGAAGCCAGGGCTAAGGTTCATACAAGGAAAGTTGTGTATTAGAGAGGATTCAACTAGACGACGACTGTTTGAGTTGGAAGTAGGGAAGACAGTTTTAGCAGAAGACCAGTCAATAGGATGGCTATGATCTCTGACGTGACAGAAAAGAGCATTGTTAGTGTCGGCAAGCCTAACACTATTTTTGTGCTCCTTAAGTCTGTCAGAAAGAGATCGACCAGTTTCTCCGAAGTATTGAAGAGGACAGGAGGAGCAAGAAATAGAGTAGACACCAGGAACATCTATAGAGGGAGGAGAGGTATGAATGAGATTAGTGCGAAGAGTGTTAGTCTGGTGGAAGGTAAGTTGATGTTTTAAGGGACGGAGAGAATTGTTGAGATTAGAAAGACCGGAAATGTAGGGAAGGCAGAGGATACAAGAGTTCCCAGGAGTAGAGAGTTTGGGAGAGAAGAAATTGCATTTAGCACGTGAGAGGGCAGAGTCTATAAAATGGATATTTTCTCTGGAAGTCTATCTACAATTACTGCATTAACACGTTTTTTCTCATTGCCCAACCTGACAGTTACATAAACAGTGTCATACAATTGACCCCTTTTATCCGAGAGAAAACCAGATAATTTTAAAGTTGTGGGATCTCCCATCTGTACTTTCATACCATCAAGACATTTACGTTTTATGAAAGTACGCTGGGATCCCTGGTCCAATAATGCATTTACATTTTTTTATTTATGCCTTTTATCCTCAATTTTTATCTGTAACACAGGTAAGGCTACTTCAGCAAAACCATCATTATTAACATTAGCAGCAATTTTTACATTAGCCACTGTTGTGTCGGATTGTAAACCCATTATCATTATTTTTCAACATTATCATATAACCTTTACACATGACTATATGGGTGTTTCCTTTTGTGACATTGATAACAGTTGTTTAATTTGGCATGACAACCCTTTACATTGTGATTACCTAAACACCTGATACATCTGTCAAATTCCTCCAATCTTTCAACTTTATCATTCCATGAATTGTATGCATTGCAATTCTTAGAAAAATGAGTACCCTTGCAGAAAAGAAACTCTCTCTTTTCCCTGACTGGTTTCTTATTAATTGGGCTACTCTTAGGAGGGTACTTATTCTTCTTATCTTGTGGAGAATCATTATTTCTGATTCCTGCTACTTGATATGTACCTATGCAACTCTTTTCAGTAAATGAAATTTGATTATTACCATTGGGATAATTTTTCCCTTTGTGAAACTTGACAGATACCTCAGAGTTATTATGTGTTGCATCTTTAAAATGAGTTAGTTGGCTGGTCTGCAACTGAACAATTAATTCTTGTAGACCCAGTCTTATTTCCTCCAGACCAAAATAACCCTTGTGATATTTGTTTGAGAGTCATTCAAGTGTTTTACAGCTTAATTTATTCTGTACTATGGCACTTTAATAACCAGTCTGATTCCTTCAGATTATATTTATTACTCAAAGTTTTGAGAGTGCTCTCCAGCTTAACTCTAAACTGCTGTAAACCTTTGTAAGTGTTATCTGGAGATTTTAAATTAAAAATGATAATCACTAGATTCAACATACTTTGTTCTATATTACCATAAGTTTACCCTTTAAAAAAGTCAACTGCTTTCCTTGTAAGAGTCATTTACATTTGGGGAAAAGGGTTGTATGAGTATGTGAGCATCTCCTCTTACCTGTCCTTTGAGGTAAAATAATTTAGTTACACAGGCTAGGTCACTCCTGTCATGCACAGCTGCTTTAAAAATTGACCAAAACTCCTCCCAGTTTTCTCCAGGATTAAATACGGGTAAACATAATTCTGGGAGTTTTGGTAAAGACATCTTATTTGTTGGAGAAGACTAACTGCCTGGTTTACACATTTTAATTTATTCAAAGCCTGACTTTCACAAGAAAGAATCTTTTCTTCTAATTCATAATACTGATTAATCATAAAATCTACTTCAGTCTCATCTACACAGTTTACTAATAAATCTCCTTCATATTTGTTGTAATATAATTTGTATGAATCATATCTATTACCTAAAGCATCTAAATACAATTTTAAATCATCAGTATTCACAGTTTCTTGATTCATTAATTCCAAACATTTATTGTATGCTTTGGTTACATGACCCTTCCTAGCTTGCAGTGATGCTTTCTTTGCTCTATATTCCATATGTTTGTCTTCTACACTGATACAACTTACCTTTGAATAAATCCTAGCTACTTGAGCTTAGCAATTACATATAAAAAATTGTAATATAAATTTTAAATGTACATGAGCTTAGCAATTACACATACACTGATATAAATCTTGGCCAGAATTGTCTTATCAAATTAATATTGTACAAATACATTATTATAAATCCTAGCCACACTTGACTTATCCAAATTAATATTGTAATAATTATAATCCACTACACATTAAGTAAATTTGTGAACTTAACATCCACCTCCTGTCATTTCACATATAATTATTAAGTAATTAACTAATTAATGACTTCACTAATTACATCCGGTTCGAAGGACCAACGGGCAAATTAAATGTGGAAAATTGCATTTATCTGAATGTATCATTATGTACATAACAGTAAATGAACAAAGATAATTATTATTTATCAGTTAGACAAGTAGGAATTTGGGACACCTTGGTCGCAAAAAATGTCCCCCTTCGATACCTACCACTGTCATATCCACAAGTTGCTCTGGACCTATTAATCATAAATGAAATATACATCACCAGGAATGTTGATAAATATATAAATTTTTGGACTGTATATTAAATTAAAATATTATTATATATAAATACACATATACATAACAGAAGGAGAATATATCTTAATCATAACACTCACCAATTTGATGGAGATTAAAGTGTATCATACTCAGAAAACACCCCTGTCTACATTTATGATAATAATACTAGCCAGAACTATAAACATAATATAGACATGACTTAGCTGGGGTTCCTGGAGCTGTCTTGTCCAGTCGTCTGATATCTCAAGTTATGCAGGAATGCACATCCAACAATTTCGCCTCCTATTTGAGAGGTGTCAACCCAATTTTAACCTCTAGAGCAGGAAAAATTCTTCCCATTGCACTAACGTTCTGTTCAATTCAAACAGCAATGGCGAGTGTCCTTCTGCGCAGGCGCAGCTTCCCGTTTTCTATGACATAAATATTATTAAATACAGTATGGCCATCTATTTACATATAACTACTGTATTTCTGGAAAATATATACAGTATTTTCCACAGAGCTCCTGTCCCCAACATCTTGCTCCTGGGGGATTTCAACTTAAGGCACCTAAAATGGAGGAATATAGCAAACAATGTTGTTGCAGTAATAACACCAGGAGGCAGCTCAGACGAGAACTCACACTCACACGAGCTTTTAAATCTCTGCACAAAATTCAACTTAAACCAGCAAATAATAGAGCCTACTAGATTGGAGAATACACTGGACTTCATCTTCACTAACAATGATGATCTGATACGAAATGTCACCATATCAAAAACAATATACTCGGATCACAACATAACCGAGGTTCAGACATATATGCGCGGAGCCCCAGACCGACAAAATGGGATCAGTCACGAAGGAGCCTTCACCAAATTCAACTTCAATAACAAGAACATAAAGTGGGACCAAGTAAACCAAGTCCTAAATGATATAAGCTGGGAAGATAGACTAAGCAACACAGACCCCAACTTATGCCTAGAACAGATTGACTCTGTGGCATTCGATGTATGCTCAAGGCTTATTCCTTTAAGAAAAAGGAGGAGTAGATGTAAAATAGAAAGAGACAGGCGCTCCCTTTACAGGCGACGGAAAAGAATAACAGAGCGGCTAAAAGAGGCCAATATATCTGAAATGCGTAGGGAGTCACTGGTCAGAGAAATAGCAAACATCGAACTTAAGCTAAAGGAATCTTATAGGAGTCAGGAATCGCTGGAAGAACTAAAAGCCATAAATGAAATCGAAAGAAACCCAAAGTATTTCTTTCTTATGCCAAATCAAAGTCGAGAACAACATCCAGTATTGGGCCCCTACTTAAACAAGATGGATCCTACACAGATGACAGCAAGGAAATGAGTGAGCTACTCAAGTCCCAATATGACTCAGTTTTTAGCAAGCCGCTAATCAGACTGAGAGTCGAAGATCTAAATTAATTTTTTATGAGAGAGCCACAGAATCTGGTTAACACAAGCCTATCTGATGTTATCCTGACGCCAAATGACTTCGAACAGGCGATAAATGACATGCCCATGCACTCTGCGCCAGGGCCAGACTCATGGAACTCCGTGTTCATCAAGAACTGCAAGAAGCCCCTATCACGAGCTTTTACCATCCTATGGAGAGGGAGCATGGACACGGGGGTCGTCCCACAGTTACTAAAAACAACAGACATAGCCCCACTCCACAAAAGGGGCAGTAAAGCAATAGCAAAGAACTACAGACCGATAGCGCAAACATCCCATATCATAAAAATCTTTGAAAGGGTCCTAAGAAAGATCGCCACCCATCTAGATACCCATCAGTTACACAACCCAGGGCAACATGGGTTTAGAGCAGGTCGCTCCTGTCTGTCTCAACTACTGGATCACTACGACAAGGTCCTAGATGCACTAGAAAACAAAAAGAATGCAGACGTAATATACACAGACTTTGGCGTAATAGCGCACAAAATGCGCGCTAAAGGAATAACAGGAAAAGTTGGTAGATGGATCTATAACTTCCTCACAAATAGAACACAAAGAGTAGTAGTCAACAGAGTCAAGTTTGAGGCGGCTACGGTGAAAAGCTCTGTTCCACAAGGCACAGTATTCGGTCCCATCTTGTTTCTCATCCTCATATCTGACATAGACAAGGATGTCAGCCACAGCACCGTGTCTTCCTTTGCAGATGACGCCCGAATCTGCATGATAGTGTCTTCCGTTGCAGACACTGCAAGGCTCCAGGCGGACATCAACGAAATCTTTCAGTGGGCTGCAGAAAACAATATGAAGTTCAACGATGAGAAATTTCAATTACTCCAATATGGTAAACATGAGAAAATTAAAACTTCATCAGAGTATAAGACAAATTCCAGCCACAAAATAGAGCGAAAAACCAACGTCAAAGACCTGGGAGTGATCATGACGGAGGATCTCACCTTCAAGAACCATAACATTGTATCAATCGCATCTGCTAGAAAAATGACAGGATGGATAATGAGAACCTTCAAAACTAGGGATGCCAAGCCCATGATGGCACACTTCAGGTTGCTTGTTCTATCTAGGCTGGAATATTGCTGCACACTAACAGTACCTTTCAAGGCAGGTGAAATTGCTGACCTAGAAAATGTACAGAGAACCTTCATGGCACAAATAACGGAGATAAAACACCTCAATTACTGGGAGCGCTTGAAGTTCCTGAACCTGTACTCCCTGGAACGCAGGGGAAAGAGATACATGATTATATACACCTGGAAAATCCTAGAGGGAATAGTACCAAATTTGCACACAAAAATCACTATCTCCGAAAGCAAAAGACTCGGCAGACGATGCAACATCCCCCCAATGAAAAGCAGGGGTGTCACTAGCACGTTAAGAGACAACACAGTAAGTGTCAGGGACCCAAGACTGTTCAACTGCCTCCCAGCATACATAAGGTGGATTACCAATAGACCCCTGGCTGTCTTCAAGCAGACACTGGACAGGCACATAAAGTCGGTACCTGACCAGCCGGGCTGTGGCTCGTACGTTGGATTGCGTGCAGCCAGCAGTAACAGCCTGGTTGATCAGGCTCTGATCCACCATGAGGCCTGGTCACAGACCGGGCCGCGGGGGCGTTGACCCCCGGAACTCTCTCCAGGTTAACTCCAGGAATACATAATTATTGTGGCATGCAAAGAGTATGTAACCTTATTCGGCGCATGTACACACCCTCATTTACAGGCTATCTCCCCCAACCAGCGAACTAGGTGACTGAAGGCTGACGATGGGGCCCCGTCGGTCAACCAGTACCCAGGTTCCAGCCAATGAGAAGATGGTTTTGGCAATCGCAGAGGTGATGTGGGTACCACTCTCCTGTCTGCCCTTGTCATTCCCATTCTAGAGCTGGTTGAAGCACGGTCTGCTTTCTTGTGGCTTCTATTCTGCCTTGCTTACCGTGGAGTGCACTAATACCTATTGCTGTACATAGTGTATATAGTGTACATGCTTCTGTTCTAAATTGGTGAAGGATAATACAAGTCAAAAGTTTTCTGTTGTTTATTTTGCTCCCTTTACACCAAGGATAACAGGCCATTTGGACTCCTGGGTTGTAATAATTATATTGAACCTGACTGAGCGAGAAAAAGATTCACATTATTTTACACATAAAATTGGCAGAAGATGCCTACATTCACGAACAACTATTCCAACTCTATTCTAATTAGTTTATATCTTTCTTGAGTGTTTGAAGCCGATCATAATAGACTTCCTTAAGTTAGCACACGGAAACAAAATCCCAGGACTGGGCTAGATAACTTCGATCATAGGGCACCTGCAAGCACTAACAGTTGCATGAACCCTCCCAAAGTACAGTAAACTAGCGTTGAAAATTTAAAGCTGATCAGATAAGGCAGTGGCTTCCAAACTTTTCACTATAAATACCTGGAGGGAGTCTCGTGAGTCAATACTCCCGCGGCTTGGTCCGTGACCAGGTCTCGTGGTGGATCAGGGCTTGATCAACCAGGCTGTTACTGCTGGCTGCACGCAAACCGACATATGAGCCACAGCCTGGCTGGTCAGGTACTGACTTTAGATGCCCTTCCAGCGCCTTCTTGAAGACAGCCAGGGGTCTATTGGTAATATCCCTCATGTATGCTGGGAGGCAGTTGAATAGTCTTGGGCCCCTGACACTTACGGCGTTGTCTCTTAGCGTACTCGTACTCATTTAGGATATGTTGCATCTCCTGGAGAGTCTTCTGCTTTCGTAGGGAGTGATTTTCGATTTTCGTGTGCAGATTTGGGATTAGTCCCTCTACGATTTTTCAAGTGTATATTATCATATACCTTTCTTACCTGCGTTCCAGGGAGTACAAATCAAGGGATTTCAATCGTTCCCAGTAATTTAGGTGCTTTAGGTACCGTGAAAGTTCTTTGTATATTCTCAAAGTCTGCAGTTTCACCTGCCTTGATAGGGACCATTATGTACAGAAATATTCCAGCCTAGAGAGAACAAGGGATTTGAAGACACAGATCTCTTTTTGATATACCTCGTGTCCATATCACACTGTGTAAAAACTCTATGCACATAAAGGGCCCCAAAATATGGAATTCATTACCAGAAGATATTAAAGTAACCCAGTCTGAAAATCAATTTAAGACTCTTCTCAAAAGCCACTTAATCACCCTAGACTAAACGCTAAATACTCAGTACACACACACTCACCTATGTTCTCCCACATCATAACTTCAGCAATCACTTTGAAACTTTTATCCATTGTTGACAGGAATATAATTGAATCATTGTTTTCACAAAAAGCATTTTAGAATATATGAACATATCTTTTGTCTTATACAAATTTGATTCACTTACAATTAATAATCTGCTGTACAACTTTGAAATAATTACTATCCTACTGTACAACTATGATATACTCCTTAGTGTTAAGTAGTCTGTAAGCCAATAATGTTAAGTTGGCCTATAATGCCTAGGCATAATAGAGGCTCTCTTTGCATTGCAACCCACTATTGTAAATACAAAATCTAAATGCATTGTTTGCAAAGACATAAAATAAATAAATAAAAATAAAATATATTGCAGAGATTTAATAGCTCGTGTGAGTGTGAGTGTGAATTTTCGTCTGAGCTGCCTCCTGGGGTAATCTGCTAAACATTATTTGTTATGTTCCTCCATTTTAGGTGTCTTAAGTTGAAATCTCCCAGCAGCAAGAAGTCTGGGGCAGAAGTTGGGAAATTTTCGAGACAGTGGTCAATTTTCAAAAGCTGTTCCTGGAATTGTTGGGAAGTTGCATTAGGAGGCTTGTATACAACCACAATGACCAGGTTTTGGTTTTCAATCTTTACTGCTAAAACTTCAGCTATATTATTTGTGGTGTTTAGTAATTCCGAGCATATGAGCGACTCTGACATACAGGCCAACCCCTCTTGTTGCTTGCTTATTCTGTCACGTCTGAATAAGTTTTACCCTGGGATCCATATTTCGTTGTCAAAGTGATTCTTTATGTGGGTCTCTGTGAAAACCATAAACATTGTATTTGACTCTATGAGCACTCTACTGATGAAAGGTATTTTGTTGTTTGTTGATGGCTTTAAACCCTGTGTATTTGCGAAGATAAATGTTGTCATATTAATTGGTACGCCAGGGAAAAAGGCTTGGTATGTTGGCACTAATATCTATTGTTCTGGAGTGGAGGTCACTGTGCCTCCACTCAGTAGTGATCCGAGGTTGGTTAGTATTTATCATTTTTGCCAGTTATTTTTTTTTCCTGGCACTAAAAAATCTCTTTCGCTGGAGCGGGTTTAACTACTCTGTTTCCCATGGTCTGATTGATCTGTATCTTCTTGTCCCTTTTTAAATGGTGCGTCTGACAGCATGTGTTGTAACATTGTTTTTTCATGGAGTGAAGAGTAACACTTCAGAGTGAACTTTATAAGAAGAAGAGTTGCATTCTCCTTTTGTCCTGAGGTCGCGGCTTTTTTCTGGTCAAAATTGCAGTTCACTACTTTTTTCCAGATATTCTATGCCTATAGATTTAAATTAATTTTCCCAGGGACCCCAGGTTTTTGAAAGGTCTGCCTATTTAACAAGCCAATTATATTAACTAACAACAAACCCAGTTTCATCTCTCAACTGAAAGACATAACTTAACTGAGTATGCAATTAAATAATTGGCAGTATTAAAAACTTACCTGTTTAATGAGATGGTTGATGCTACTTTGTTGACACTATGTTCTGAATGTCTGATTCAATGGTAGACAGTTTTAAGCGTAGATCAGGTTGCACATTCATCCTGTTTCTGTACGTTGATTTTATATAAAACAGCTGGGAAAAAGCCTGCTCGCATAAATATGTAGCGGGCAATGACATTAAATATCTCAGTGCTTTGCATGACAGTTCTGGCTACTCATTTTTCACATGCAACCAAAAGTCTGTAAAGTTATACTGAATGAAACTTGACCTCAGTGAGGTATCACTGAGGTGTCACACGAAAGTTTTACAAGACTATTTTCTTCATTTGCAGCTCAATCTTTTACATTTTTTTTATATCTACGTGAAATGGATATCTAATTCAGTTATTAGTGGCATCAGGAAGAAGATAATAATCCCTAAAACTGTTCTTTAAGCCTTGCAAGTGCTGAATGAAAACGTTTCTTATTTCTTCAGAGATGTCGTCAGATTCTGCAAGAAAGTCAGTGTGGGAAAGGATTCAAACACACCGCCATTCTGCACACGTTTCTACCACAAGTCTAATTTCATGATCATGGCTTCCACTTTATCTTCAACTTTAAAAATAGTTACAGCTCTCTCTTGTAGGCTCAAATTCAGACCATTCAAATACGTAAAAAACGTCAGACATATGTTTTATCATAGTTTGCCACGAAAAGTTATTGAACCACTCGCTCCCATGGAATGTTTTATCTTGAAAAAAATAATCGTATTTCATCACGCAACTCAAATATGTAGGTAAGTATTTTACCGCGAGACAGCCAGCGCACTTGAGAATGCAAGAAGAGTCGTTCATCAGCACTGCCTGTCTCTTAATGAAGACCACTAAAAATACGGGAATTTATAGGGTGAACTTATATAAAATTAACGTGAGTGATTATACATTTTACACTTTAGCCTCATTAAATTCTGAACTAAGCTCAGGGACTCCCCAATACTACCTTTGGGGACCCCCAGGTCGAGAACCGCTGTGATAAGGCGTTCTCAAAGTGACAATTCCTGATGAATTAAGGCCGAACACCACGTCCTGCCAACTCTACATAATTTGTTCTCGTCTACAGGACCCACTGGTATGTGGCCCATAAAGTCAACGTAAGGCAAAAGTTGGCTATAGGATTAGCTTGAAACAGCAGCCTTTGCCTCAGCATCTAGCTCGTTTATTTCTCGGGACCTTGACATGGCTCGGACATTAGCATAATTCCATTCCCAGATCTTCTGGACTATGGGGCGGGTAATAGCATACGGTGCCAGGGCGGACAGAGTGCACTCTGAATTGGAATAAGTAGTGAACTGGGAACAACCTAAGCCACTTACCAGAATAAGTAGTGCAAATAGCTTGGAGCTCCACAGTGAACACAAAGCACTCAGCTCAAAGCACACACCCACTGGAAAGGACCTAAATAATTGAAGCATGAATCGAATCACGCTCCAGGAAAATGGCCCAGTAAGGAATTTCAGGGTCTAAAGCCACGTACTACAAAGACATACCTCAAGCACTCTCCTAGAAAGGCAGGTAGAAAACCCAGTCTCTCTACCAGTAGACATGTTGAGGCCATATTCAAAGAAGGCAACACACATCTAAACAAAATGACATGTGAAACATTGTGCAATGGGAAAAGAGCTTTTGCTCTCCTTTTGCTGAGTTGGCAGATGTTTGTCGAACCTAAAAGAGATAAAGGAGATCCAGACCTGCACAGCAGAGATCAGGGAAAGCTCACCAGCCTCGGTATAAAGGCTCTCAACAGTGGAAGCACGAAATGTTCCACTGCAAAGCAGTATACCCAGAGAATGGACTAGGCTCCAACCTTTTTTCACTACTATGCTACATTATGTATTTTACACATTTTTTGAGGGCCAAAGAAAAAAAATCAGTCTAATAAATAAATATAAATAAATGAATAAAATTTAAATGAATGAATAAGTGACTGAAGTGACTTACAATGAGGGTTCATTGGTTTTACTATTTATAAATATTTGAAGTTGCTGCGCACGACATGAGGCCCGCGGGCCGTAGTTTGCCGGCCCCTAGACTAGACCTACTAGGCGCAGCAGAAAAGGCCAGGAAGATCTGGCAACCAAACCCTTTCCCGGATGGCATAAGACTTTATACAGGCAGAATATAATCCAACAATCCAGTTCCCATGTAATAGTGGAAGAGCAAGTTAAAATTATTTAGCACCTGCAGAACAACCACAACCCCTTTGAGCGTCTTTAGACTGGAGGGCCATGTCAAAGCCCGATCAAGGGTCATTTCCAAGAACGTCGCTTGCTTCTTAGAGGGAATGACTACACCAGGAACAGACGTTAAGTAATGTACTGCAGGATCTTGTTCATGAAATAACTAACAAGACCCTGAAAGCGATGGAGACTGGTTTCAGGAGGAGGGAATGGTTTCAGAGAACGTCTTGTTAATAAATTAGACACATAATAACACTTGGGTGTCATTATTGAGGAAACGTTTCGCCACAGAGTGGCTTCATCAGTCTAATACAAACGAAAATGGTGAAGATCAGAAGGAGTTTTAGGTAATTAGTCCCTCAGCCTGGAGTCGATGTAATCAGTCCATCGAAACGTTTGCTCAATAAAGATATCCAAATGTTGCACATGTATCTAATTTATCGGTCTCCAAGTATTATCACAGAATCTAATAAACTGAGCTTAAAGAAACTCACAGGTTTGTCTATGTCAGAAGACTTTGTAAAAACATTAAATATTCAAATTAATGTTTATTCGCTGCAGATTTTAGAAAAATGTTGTTTCCTAATCGGCTAAAATTAATTACACAAAAATGTACGTATTCTTAGTGCTCCTGAAAGCTATATGTGATACCCCATATTTTTATAAATTGGCAAATAAGCGAATTTTCCTCTGTGTAGGACACACCATTATTAAGAGTTCGAAATGACATAAAGTATTCTTAGTTAACACCACTGAAACAAATATATTGTTTGTTAAATAAAATTAACAAACAAGAACTCCCTCATACCGTATCAGAGTGCAACGGACGAGTGAAGAAGCAGCAGCAGTCAGCACACACAGCAAGAGGCATCCCTGAGCTTCCCCAATGCTCGGGCTGCGGCCCAAAGCTGGGATGTGGTTCCAAAAGGATATTGTAGTGCTTGCTGCCTTTGCACCTCCTGACATCGTCTGCTGCTTTGTAGGTGCCACGCCCTTCGAGCCCCGTAAAAGGCAAGGATTGGGGCTAGGCCTGGAACATCTGGTCCCAGAAGATGAAGTACGTGTACCTCCTCCCATGGAAGATATACCTCTCAGACACTCCCGCAATAGGGAGCCAAGGTCGAGTCGCCATCTGGCAGAGATCCAGGTCGGCAGTACCGGCGAATCAAGAAGAATACCGTAACCAGCGAACACCAGGATGGCACCTCCAGAATACACTAAGGAAGGCTTAATAAAACTGTTTACCTAGAGAGCATCTTTTAGCTAATAATAGCTGCAGGCGAACGAATACAAATGCCGGTACGATAGACCAGTTGCCACTCCTGGATCCGCAGTCAAATTCCAGAGGCTACCAGATGGCTACCTGGTGTTACCGGAGGACTACCTAATAGACTAACAACCCACAGAAGCAACAATGAAAATGGCTGCATAGTGATTACCCTAAAATTTACTAGAGGATATATCCCTACTGATGAATCCAGGAGGGAAGGGTGGGGCTTATTCAGGTTTGATCCAAGGAAGAGGATGGATCCAATTATTGGATAAAATTTGTTTCGTCTTCAAGGCATCCCCGTACAAAGAGCAGTTCTTTCAAGATACCTGGAAAGTCAGTGACGGTGACTAGATTTTATAACTGGCCAACTTGTTGCTGCACTTTATTTTTCCGTTTGTTTAAAACAGTCTGTCACCCATAAAATTGTATACTGTATGCTCATTACCCGACTTTTTTAGCATTTGAATTGGTATTTTCCCATATGAAATATTTTAAATGAACAAAAAAACATAAGCCTCATCAAGTGTAAAACATTAATATTTAAATGTTTCCGATGTATATTATTACCTGGTATTTCAAATTCAGCTGAACCGCTTCGTGGTGGTGAATCATCAACAGTTTTGTCCGTAGCGTCGAGTAAACAATATACGGTCTTTTCATATGCATTAAATGGTTTAGCAAATTTATGTGTACTACAATAGTTAGGTATAATTTCAGCAGCAGTATCAGTACACTCTAATATAACTTGGTTAGGATCATCTGCACTACTGCCACACGTCAATGTAACTAAGCTTGTATCCAAATTGCCCAAATCACTGTCTGCTGTATCAGTAAAACAAACTTTCACTGTCATCGTTGGTAACGTTGTATCTAGTGTAAACGAAGTTATGTCCAACTGTTCCACGTTATCTGAAAAAAAAAATATAACTAATAATATATTAATTAGTTTATTAACAATATACATTCTCATAAATTTAACCCCAAAATACAAGTCCTCGTGACAAAATACAACCAGTAGTCCCTGCAACTAATTTAAATATAGAAAACTAAGAAATCATGAGTATTTAATTCTCAAGTCAATATACTTCCTCATTCAATTAGTCCCAACCAACCTATGTGTGCTTAAAAATGTTATTGAAACTATAGCTTTCTCTAGTAATATAAATGAATAATAACCACCTGTTATACGACCAGTACGCTTGACCAATCAACAGCCTGTATTCAGTCGTGACTTTCCAGTATATTCAGCTCTTACATAACAAGTTTATAGTTATATTTATGTATAGGCGTGCTTAGGTTAAGTAGAGAGAAAATTTCCTAACCTAATCTAACATTAAAGAAAACATTTTTAAAACAATCACAAAATAGAACTTTTAAATGAGTATATTATTGGAACACTTTGACTGAATAGTTACCATTTATTGTTAAGTAAAAGGACACAAGTGCAACTAATGTGACATTTTATTGTGGCAACGTTTCGCTCTCCAGGAGCTTTGTCAAGCCGTTACAAACAATATAAAAACATAGAGGGTATATGTAGGTATTAGAGTGAGGTAAAAAAGTGTAAGCTCTGCACTAGACCAACTAGCCCATGTTGTTGGCAGTAATAGTAGCAATGGTAACAGTAGTAGACATAACCCTTGGTTGCCATGTGATGGAGATAGACTCTTGATCAAAGCAAGTGGTCTTGGACGTGGTATAGATGTGGGATCTTGTTCCAAGGAAATGGAGATGTGATGGATAGGGTATAAGCTTGGTGTGGTTAAGGAGGGTGTTCGCGGTCTTGATCTGAGGAATTGGAGTTGAAGCATGGAGGTGGAGAGGGTGAGAGTGTGTATTCACCTATTTGTAGTTGCAGGGGTTGAGTCACAGCTCCTTGCCCTGCCTCTTCGCTGGTCGCTACTAGGTCCACTCTCTCCCTTCTCCATGAGTTTTATAGAACCTCTTTTTAAAGCTAAGTATGGATCCTGCCTCCACTACATTACTCTCCACATTGTTCAACTTCCTGGCAACTCTAAGACTGAAGAAATACTTCCTAACATCCCTGTGACTCATCTGAGCCTTCATCTTAAAGTTGTGACCCCGTGTTGTTGTGTCCCATCCCAGAAACATTGTCCCTATCCACCTCGTTAATTCCTCTCGGCATGTTATGTGTATGTGTGTGTTTACAATAGACGTGTTATTAATAGCCGTTCAGACATTTCCCTCGTCTCATCCCTTTCGTTTCAGCTGGAAACAATACAGTATGGAGTCGACGCTCCTATTTGGGGAGCGTGAAATCACTTCATTCAAGTTTGTTCAGCAAAGGGATCCTTTCGCACCATTTCTCTTCTGCAGAGGAATTAAAGAAATCAGTCAGAATGACCGAAGAATTAAACCTCTGCTGGCACACTGGCAGACACAAAGGAGTCCCTTCTAACACATACTGCTCGGGTGATGAAACAAGGACATGCCATAAGACAGTGAACGTTATCCATGAGACAAAAAAGGGAAAATGTACGAGAGTATAGTGGCACCAATACTCTTATATGGGTGTGAGGCATGGGCTGTGAATGTTGCAGCAAGAAGGAGGCTAGAGGCAGTGGAGATGTCGTGTTTGAGGGCAATGTGTGATGTAAATATTATGCAGAGAATTCGTAGTTTGAATATTAGAAGGAGGTGCACGGTTTCTAAATGAATCATCCAGAGGGCAGAGGAGGGGTTGTTAAGGTGGTTTGGACATTCAGAAAGGTTGGAGCAAATTAGGATGATTGGACGGTGTATAAATCTGAAGTGGAGGGAAAGCGGGGTAGGGGTCTCCCTAGTTAAGGTTGGAGGGAGGGGGTAAAGGTTTTGTGTGCGAGAGATTTGGACCTCCAGCAGGCGTGTGTGAGTTAGATAGGAGTGAGTAGAGGCAAAGAGCTTTTTGGATTTGACGAGCTGTTGGAGTGTGAGCAGGGTAACATTTTATGAAGGAATTCAGAAAAACCGATTAGCTGGACTTGAGCCCTGAAAGTGGGAAGTACAGTGCCTGCACTTTGGAGGGATATCTGAGCTGCAGTATCTGCACGCACGCACACGCGCACACACACACGCACACATTTTTTAAGACACAGGCCGTCACCCACTGAGGTAGGGTGATCCTAAATGGAGGAACACTCTTACTGTCATTCATTTACTTACTGTCTTGCCAAAAGCATACTAAGGGCTTTCTGCATGTACACCTAAATGTCACTCATCTCTGTACAAACATTGTATGATGCTGAGAAAAAAATAAAGAATCTTTATTCTTTAATCACAGTTAAGATGCCCTCTAAACCATAACATCCCCGCCCGACCTTCACAGTGAAGGCATTCTACTTTCACCTTCGGGACTCAGTCTGGTCACTTAGTTTCCCCTGAATCCTTTCATAAATATTACATTGTTTGCGCTCCAACAGACATTAAATCATCCAATCACTCATTCCTATCTAAAAACCCGCAGAAAAGCCTGTTGGATGTCCAAGTCTCTCGCACTCAAAAGCTCCTATACCTTCTCACTCCAATATTTCCTAGGAAGGACCCCTACCTGTTTTCCTTCCGCCCCAGATTTATACACTCTCCAAGTTATCCTATTTTCCTGTCTCTCTAAATGTCCATACCACCTCAACAACTGCTCTTTAGTCCTCTGGATAATACTTTTGGTAACTCCATACCTCTTCTTAATCTCCAGACTCCGAATTCTTTGCACAATATTTACCCCACACATTGCCCTCAGACAACGACATCTCTACTGCCTCCAGACTCTTCCTTACTGCAACATTTAAAACTGATGCTTCACATCCATACAACGGTGCTGGTACGACTATACTCTGTAATTTTTTTTTACTCCATGCATAAGGTTCCTTGTCTAGAGAGATGCCTCAGTATGCTACCCACTTTTTTTTCCTCGTGAATTCTATAGTTTACCTCATCTTTTATTGACCCATTGTTACGACTTAATCTTCACCGTAACAATAGGGGCACAAATAACTCCATTTTTTTTGTTAGCTTTATTTTATTACCAATCATTTAGCTTCATTGGTATTTGTTAGTGAATTAAAATAACCACAAGCAATTATAAATGAAACACTATACAGCAAGAAACCCAATCTTAAGTTCAAATTCTCATTAACAGAGTATGATAAAATAATTTCAATTAATAATCTACTCTTTTGGGGGGAAGTTTT